>CM055970.1:29801250-30475000 GCA_029531755.1 Holothuria leucospilota
ATGGGTTGCACTCAGCAACATGTCCTTAACAGGACACGGTGCAGCCGGCGAGAGCTCCGCTCTCGCACGTCTTTCCTAGCTCGCGCGGAGCTCGAAACTGGCGTAGCTGCCCGGAAATTCCGTCGCTGCAATGAGAAGTCTCGCGCGGCTGCACGTGCCTGCCTTGGCAAGCAGCCCGCCCTCCAGGCACGTACGTCTGCTGGGTTAGTTGGAGGTCAGCCAGGCTAATGGGGAAATCCCGCGATGTCCTTACCGGCACATTTCCCGCGTACCGCTAAGGAAGCGAGGGTGGGTATGGGTGCACCCGCGGTGTGTGAGCGATCCTGTGGCTATGGGTGCACCCGCGGTGTGTGAGCGATCCTGTGGCTATGGGTTGCACTCAGCAACATGTCCTTAACAGGACACGGTGCATCCGGCGAGAGCTCCGCTCTCGCACGTCTTTCCTAGCCCACGCGGAGCTCGAAACTGGCGTAGCTGCCCGAAAATTCCGTCGCTGCAATGAGAAGTCTCGCGCGGCTGCACGTGCCTGCCTTGGCAAGCGGCACGCCCTCCAGCCACGTACGTCTGCTGGGTCAGTTGGAGGTCAGCCAGGCTAATGGGGAAATCCCGCGAATTCCTTACCGGCACATTTCCCGCGTACCGCTAAGGAAGCGAGGGTGAGTATGGGTGCACCCGCGGTGTGTGAGCGATCCTGTGGCTGTGGGTGCACTCAGCAACACGTCCTTAACAGGACACGGTACAGCCGGCGAGAGCTCCGCTCTCGCACGTCTTTCCCAGCCCACGCGGAGCTCGAAACTGGCGTAGCTGCCCGGAAATTCCGTCGCTGCAATGAGAAGTCTCGCGCGGCTGCACGTGCCTGCCTTGGCAAGCAGCCCGCCCTCCAAGCACGTACGTCTGCTGGGTTAGTTGGAGGTCAGCCAGGCTAATGGGGAAATCCCGCGATGTCCTTACCGGCACATTTCCCGCGTACCGCTAAGGAAGCGAGGGTGAGTATGGGTGCACCCGCGGTGTGTGAGCGATCCTGTGGCTATGGGTGCACCCGCGGTGTGTGAGCGATCCTGTGGCTATGGGTGCACTCAGCAACATGTCCTTAACAGGACACGGTACAGCCGGCGAGAGCTCCGTTCTCGCACGTCTTTCCTAGCTCACGCGGAGCTCGAAACTGGCGTCGCTGCCCGAAAATTCCGTCGCTGCAATGAGAAGTCTCGCGCGGCTGCACGTGCCTGCCTTGGCAAGCAGCCCGCCTTCCAGACACGTACGTCTGCTGGGTTAGTTGGAGGTCAGCCAGGCTAATGGGGAAATCCCTCGAATTCCTTACCGGTACATTTCCCGCGTACCGCTAAGGAAGCGAGGGTGAGTATGGGTGCACCCGCGGTGTGTGAGCGATCCTGTGGCTATGGGTTGCACTCAGCAACATGTCCTTAACAGGACACGGTGCAGCCGGCGAGAGCTCCGCTCTCGCACGTCTTTCCTAGCTCGCGCGGAGCTCGAAACTGGCGTAGCTGCCCGGAAATTCCGTCGCTGCATTGAGAAGTCTCGCGCGGCTGCACGTGCCTGCCTTGGCAAGCAGCCCGCCCTCCAGGCACGTACGTCTGCTGGGTTAGTTGGAGGTCAGCCAGGCTAATGGGGAAATCCCGCGAATTCCTTACCGGCACATTTCCCGCGTACCGCTAAGGAAGCGAGGGTGGGTATGGGTGCACCCGCGGTGTGTGAGCGATCCTGTGGCTATGGGTTGCACTCAGCAACATGTCCTTAACAGGACACGGTGCAGCCGGCGAGAGCTCCGCTCTCGCACGTCTTTCCTAGCTCGCGCGGAGCTCGAAACTGGCGTAGCTGCCCGGAAATTCCGTCGCTGCAATGAGAAGTCTCGCGCGGCTGCACGTGCCTGCCTTGGCAAGCAGCCCGCCCTCCAGGCACGTACGTCTGCTGGGTTAGTTGGAGGTCAGCCAGGCTAATGGGGAAATCCCGCGATGTCCTTACCGGCACATTTCCCGCGTACCGCTAAGGAAGCGAGGGTGAGTATGGGTGTGTGTGTATGTGTGTGGGGGGTGTGTTTGTGACACTTTGCTCGTTAACACGATATCTCAAGAAGGGAAACTGTAACAGTTCGCAAATGTGGCACATAGATGCCCCATATTGAGAGGAAGAACCCTTTGTTTTGGTTGGGGTCAAAGGTCACCTGGGGTCACCGGGGTTCAAACTCTGAAAACTTTGTTAACACTATATCTCAAGGTAGGAAGCTTGGATGAATTTCATACTTAGTGTGTAGATGCATTATGGTAAGAGAAAGAACCCTATTGTTTTTGGTGGTGGTCAAAGGTCACCTGACGTCACCGGGGGTCAAACTCTGAAAACCTTGTTAACATGATATCTCCAGGTAGGAAGCTTGGATGAATTTCATACTTAGTATGTACATGCGTTATGGTAAGAGAAAGAACCCTATTGTTTTTGGTGGGGGTCAAAAGTCAAATGTTAAGAGGTAGTTAGTATAGCCTGTGACTATTGAAGAGGTGGCTCTACACCATCTAAACCCTTTAGATCAGTTTGGTTTCCCTTAAATTTTAGTTCAGATAGGTTTACCGTAGACTATTTTCTGATGAAAAATTCACATTACTTTGACCCGGCTGGGGACTGAACCCCAAACCTCCTGGTTGATAAGCTTCATTGTTTCAAAGGGCAATGTTTTAATACACTGAATCAATTGTAGCATCATAACAGTAACGTGGTAACCTTCTGTTCCTGTATATTTTGCTTGTGTAAGTAACACTGTGAATAGTGTGTTTCCATGTGCAGTGTAAACAGTATAAGGAATCCCAGCTTGAAATCAAGCTATTTCATACAAGTAAACTAGTATGCAGCACAAATAATCTGTACTGTAAAGTTGTGTCATTTCTCTGTTGTTGCCGATATCTTGCCAAATGTAGTATGAAGGAACATGACTTAAAGGGGAAATTATCTCATCCTAAAGAGTAAAAGAATCTCCCAACTAAGGGTAATCTGTACGTCAAGTTGTGTTGCATTGCTGTTGTTGCTGATATTATCATGCATATGTCTTACTGAAGGAACTTGACTTAAAAGGGGAAGCATGCTATCTAACCCCATTTAATAAAGATTCTCTCAACTAGGTTTACTCCCCCCCCCCACTTCAATTAAAAAAGAACATGTCAATTGCACACCTGAAACAGTTAAAGCTACAGTAACTTGCATGAGCTTAAACTGCAGTTACCAATTGTGCAGAGTATAGCTGGATACTATGAAGTACATACACATATGTATGGGATGATGTAGAAGTCCCCTTTTTTACTTTTTGCAAAAATCTTCAGCTTCCCTCACTTCTGGTACAGTTCTGTGGAAGAAATATTTCCATGAGATCAGTTTTATTACATTGCTTAATATTTACAGTTAGGTTTCTCTGCCCATGCTTGTAAAAATTACGGTAAGGTTGCACACATATAGGGGTATGAAGGGTGGAGGTCGGGTGGTAATACTGGAACATTTATGCTGTTTTGGGAGAAACATGCATTAAAAACTTGTGACAAAAGTACTGCAGGCCCATCAACCTCATTGGATGTCATCCCATAAGGCATAGGCATATGGTGGCATGTACTTATCTGTTGATGGCATGCACCTCTGTCTTCTGTTTTCCTTTTATCACTGGTGGTTGCACCGAAAAACTTGGTATTAAATGTACAAGTTATGCACACAGTAATGCAAACATGTACAGAAGGTAAAGAGTTAAACTAGTTAGAACAGTCGGTGATTACTAGAGGCATGTATTCATGTTACACTTCCAAGTTTCAAGTTCATAATTGTCAATATAATCAAATTATATTTTTACAATTTGACATTATATACACTTTGTATCTTAAAATGCTTGCCCTTCTCTGTTGCAGGCTGAGGTATTTACCTACAGTCACTTCAAAGAAAAGCTGGCATCAACTCTTCCGACAGATGAATGTACAAAGCTGGCAAACTTCTTTAAGATACCCAAGGACCAAACAGATGCCATCCAGAGTAGTGACAAACCCTCTGAAAATCTTCTGCATGCTCTTGAAGAGAAAGGCATTTTGCAACCTTACAATGTTCAGAGATTAAGAGATGCTTTTGTGGACTTGGAAATGGATACATTTTGTCTTCACTTAGCAGAAATTTACCAGAAGACCAGGGGTGAGTGTTACAGTTAATTTAGTTTATATGAAGAACAACAAATGTCAGTCAGCAGAGGTCTCCTTTAATATCAGTCTTTAGAATGCTTGTCTGTCCATACTACAATGCAACTCATAATTTTATAAATAATTTTGGATGTTTTAATAAATATTAACAAGGAGCTGGTTAATTAGTCAGATCGAAAAACCTAACCATTTACCAACTAAAACCAAGCTGATGAGATGCACATGTTACCGATGTTCAATTTCTGGTAGCCTTAAATGTTCTTCTAAAAGAGGATTCTGTTTTTTTTTTTAAACTTGGGAGAGAAAGGATCCTTAAACAGTTACAGTACTTGTGGTGATCAGAAAACACCTCTTCAATGATTTGCACAATTACAGTACACTTTCCTTTACTTGGCTGAATTTCAAATGCAAAATAAGGTTGAACATGACCTTTTACTAAAAATGTATTTTTGACTTGACTGGGGCTGCTTCCTGAAAATTGATCTGTATTAGGGTTTGAATATTTGAGAATTAGCATTCGAGGCAGGGCTGGGGTGAGATGTTATATGCATTTTCAGCCAAACATGTTTTACAATTTCAGGCAAAAGTGCTCAACCCACCCCAATCCACTCCACCCCTGCTTCCCCACTCATTCCCCCCTTCCTTCTGCTTCCCCATGCCCCTCCCAGTTATCTGTATTAAGGTTTCAATATTTAAGCATTAGCATTTAAGGCAGGGCTGGGGTGTATTTTCAACCAACATGTTTTACAATTTCAGACAAAAGTGCCCAACCCTACCCCCTCCAACCCCCATCCCCTCTCCCAATCCGTCCCCCTTCCTTCTGTTTTGCCATACCCCACCCAGTTAAAAGTATCCCCCTCTCTAAAAGCTTTTGCTCTAAGAGATCAAGTACTTCACCTTTGTACTCTATTGCATTGCTTCATTACCTCCTTTTATGATCTCAAGTCAGGTTAGTGAGTGATTTATTACATATCGGGGAGATTGGTTCAGTTGGCAGCTTAAACCAGGTGTGTAGCCAGGGGGGCAAGGCAAAGGGGCAATCACCCTTACTCCCTTGAGGATATTTTTTGTATTTTTTAATGATTTTTATGATATTACTAGTAAATCTCCTAGTGACAATAGTCAATTTTCAGAACATGAGATTTCTAAATAGAAAATGCCTAGATGCAAAACCAAGGCCTGGAAAGTGCCATTTCCAGAAATCTGGGATGCATTTTTGGCCAAATTTTCTTGTATGCCTGGCGCCAACCTATAGTGGCAGTACGTGTAGTTAGTTTGCCTACAGGCTTTGCTCCCCTCCCCCACCCCTGGCAAATTCCTGGCTATATAACATATATAGGAACAGAATGAGAAAATGAACACACATACTTTTTCAAATTATAAGCTTTATCAAATTTCTAGTATTATATTCTTAATGCACCCAAAATTTTATTACTATAACTATTTTTGGTTTCCATGATAAGAGAAACCTATGCATTCATGGTGGCATGTGTGTATGTGTGCGCCCATGGTGTGTATTTGACACTTAGCTTGTAAACACGATATTTCAAGATAGCAATAGCAGACCCTTTTCATATTTGATTATAGATTTGTCATGTTTAGGGGAAGGACCGTATTGTTTTTGGTGGAGGTCAAAGGTCATTTGAGGTCACCAGAGGTCAAAAACTGAAAATCTTGTAGACACGATATCTCACGGTAGCAATGACGAACACTTTTCATATTTGGTACATACATTTGTCTTGTTGAGAGAAAGAACTCTATCGTTTTTGGTACAGGTCAAAAGTCATTTGAGGTCACCATGGATCAAAAATCCAAAACCGTGTGAACACGATTCTGAAAATAAAGCAATGACGGACACTTTTCATATTTGGTTCTTAGATTTGTCATGTTAAGAGGAAGAACCCACTCATTTTTTGATTAGATCAAAGGTCATCATTTGAGGTCACCAGAGATCAAAAACTTTAAACATTATGAACATAATATCTCATAATAGCAAATGATGGACACTGCATATTTGGTATAGATTTGTCTTGTTGAGAGGAAGGTCCCTATTGTTTTTGGTAGAGATCAAAGGTCATTTGAGGTCGACAGAGGTAAAACTGCCAAAACCTCGTAAATGGCTTGTAAACACAATATCTCAAGATAGCAATGACAGACACTTTTCATATTAGTCATGTTGAGAGGAAGAACTCTTGTTTTTGGTGAAGGTCAAAGGTCATTTGACATTACGAAATTTTGTCCCTATTAAGGATTTCACCCGAGTCCCCACCAAAAGCGACGTTTGGTGGGGTGATTAAATTTCACCCGACTTCCTGCTTAACTCATTCAAGCACGCTCCGCAAGACCGCAATAGATTGATAGGTGTGAACGCGATGTAAACAGCGTACTAATACTACCTTCACTGCAGTTTGCACAGCCAGTATGCATGGACACAACTACGCGGCTAGTGCACACATAGTCTGTCTTAACTGCACAGTGAATAAAATAGTTCAGAGCGTGGGTGAACGGTGTGCGGAGCTTCTGTTGCAAAACTTAACAAACTTTCCAGATCGCACACATTTTGAAATGCAAAATTTCTAGCATGCAAGTTTGGCTATATGCAGTAAACGTCAGCGATGTAGGCCTATTCAAGATTAGCAGGGTCGGACGGAATTGGTAGGAGTACTGCCATATTTGAAGATAAAATTTTCGCATTGGTAAAATTCTGTAATACTTTACGCTGCAATTACCATCACCACGACGGTTGCAGTATGAAGTGAAGAAAGGATTAAAAGGAACCGGTAACAGGATTTTTCTGGGAACTCCATTTGTATAAGTGAGGGCTCGTACACTTTACGAAGGACTAAATTCCATGCCTTTTCATTGAGTCGTCTTGGGCATTTACATCGTTCCAAATTAGCGATTACCGTGGGCAAGCGTTCTGTTGTCAATATGCTGTTGGAATTGTTTTTTTTTTTTTATGAAAGAAGGCTAATATAAAAAAAAAATTAAACCCCAAAACAAAAATGTGCTTTTCCTTTAGGCGCAATAGCCACCGACATTTACTTGGAGCCGCCCGATTACAGCCCCATTGTGTAAAGGTACATTCCTGCATAGCAATGGGTACAAAGGAAGTCGGTTCTGTGCTACGAGTGGGGCCCGTTACAAACTTATAACGGTTCTAAACAATGAACGCATATTCGGTCAGGATTTTTGTACTTGGTTCTTAAGAAGATATTAGATAAACCTTTACCGCAACAAGTGAGCACCGAGCATAATTTTAAAAATGCCTCATGAATAGAGTTGTTGATACCGGTTCGGCGAATTCACGCTACAGAAAACATTTACCGAGGATGATAAGTTTCTGTGTTCCGCAAATGTTTAATTGCGTATTTTTTGTCCGTTTTCTATCTGCAAGTTTCCTGCAGTCAAAACTTCGTAGTTCATTAATTTGTCAAAATTCCGTGTAGCCGACTACAATTTACCTACGGTACTTCTTTTTGTGTTTTGATGTATGACTGCGGGAGGCATTGTCATTGTTCACAAAAACAAAACAGGATAAAAACGGATTTAGTTTAAATAGATAAAGCAAATTTTACGATTGTGTTACGAATTTGCCTTAGTTATTTTAGTTACTTTATTACTTTTCACATGAAATTGCCATTTTGATGTTTTTGTTTTCCGTTTTTTCGTTTCCGTTGTTGTTTAAATTTCCAGTTCCGATAAGTTGACGGAAAAGTCACTTCATACAGCGTGCGTATCATACTGAAAATAAATTTGACTAGTACGTACTGAACATCTTTGACTGTAGGCCTATTAACCAAAAGATAAAATTTGTACTTTTGGTTAATAAAAGATAAAATTTGTATCAAATACAAATTTTATCTTTTGGACGTTAATGTGTAGGGGGCCTAAAACTTTTATCCTGTATGTTACAACTCCGTGCTTTTACGAGCTATCCCGCATGTTGAAAATTCTCATCTCTGCGCACCGTCGCCTGTCTCTACCAGCAGACCCGTAGTCAAGGGGAGGGCGAAGCCCCTTTCAAATTTCTTTCGCCCACCTACGAAGCTTTCAAGTTGCCTTTGACTCAATATATTTTTACACATTTGGCCCTCTGAAAATTTTTTCGCCGCGAACCTATTTCGCCTTCTTCAGTCTTTGTCTGGTTATGGGCCTGGCTACCCGATTGCCCTACATACTAAGCAGGTGTAGGCTACTGTAAGTTTGGATTTGAGCAAGTTTTTACGATACCTTGAAAAACAGGTCATATCTTAAGGAATCGGAACGTTATAACGGAATATTGAAACGATATAAGTTTCTAAACAATGTCTCATTCCATCATAATCGAAGCACTAGGTTTTAATATTGGACTAAGGCATCACCGTAAAAACTGCAGGAACAGGCCAAGAAACTTTACCGCTTTTTTGAAAATCTAAAAAGATATAAGCTGCAGAATCGAAGATAAATGAAATGAACAATATTAATGCAAACGATTTCAAACAAATGGAAAAAGAGGGAGAACACAAAATTTATTAAATGGGAGGTCGGCAGCCTGAGTAGTTCCTAAAAATCAAAAAGACCAAACTTAAGGTGACCTACGGTGCTGAATTTTTCCTGAATGCCATTAGCTGGAAGATGTGGTCTAACTCAATAGTTTAAAAGTCTTTCAATTTGTAGAAAGCTGCGGTGTTTGCAAGTTCCAGTCATAGGCGTACAAGGCGGGATGTCTGGGGGCTGCAGCCCTCCCAGAGCAGGGAAAAATGCTTATTTCAGGGCACTGACACTTGTATTTTAAGGGCAAGGGGGCACTGCAGTGGGCAGTGCGGCGGGTAGCGGCCAACAGGGCAAAATGTTTATTAGTTGCAGGGTTAGCAGGGGATTGGTAATTAATAGTATGGTAGGGGGCAAACCAATTTTCGACACTCACTGATGTAATGATGTATGAACCCAATACAAGTAGCCTGTAAACCAAAACTCCCGAAATAATATCTTTCTTTATAGTTTTTTTCTTTTTTGGGGGGGGGGACTCATCCATACCCGTCCTGAGTGCTATCGTGGTAAAAGGTGAAAATCAGGGCAATCTGCAAAATTTTCAGGGCAAACACCGTCCGCCCTCCCTGTGAAATGTCTTCCCGTACACCTTGGTTCCAGTATTAATTCCACTTTAAGGTTGAAGTGCGGTTACCAGGTTATTGGGTAGATCTCACATAATTTTTGGGCACGTGGTATGAGGGAAATATCAAGCTAAATTTAATCCCCAGCCTCCATCACCTTCAACAAAGCGATAAGGATGGTATAGCAGTACGGTATGAGAGGGACTTTTAAGGCAATTGGTAGGCTATTAAGCTTAAACTCCATCAGTAAAAAAAAAACATAATTCCAGGAGAAGTTGGGTCGAAGGTACCTCAGACCTTTGTTGAAGCAGGGAGATGCTTTTCTGCTATTTGAAAATAGCAACTCCCTAGTTGAAGCTTCTCATGGTTCTGCAAAGTAGTGTAAACTTCATTGCCGCTATACCGTACTACCTGTGCCGGTGCGTCAAGTGGCGAAAATTCTCACACCCAGCTCTGTGCAATTCTGATTGAAAATGCCCAGAGAGCTTGTATAGAAACGAAATATCCAATGGCAGCTTAGAACTGAATACTAATTCATTCATGAACGGCCAGCGCCCATTTTTGCGCAGCCTTTTTTGGAAGCCATGTGACTTCGTCTTTTTTCGTGCTTTTCAGGAACGAGTGACGTCACTCACTTGGGCCTGGAATGCTTTTCGCAATTGTTGGTGGTCGGCGCCATTTTGGAGTTTACAACTTTACCATATTTCACCCTGTACTACACGGTTTCTGAATACCTTTAACAGTAATAAACTTAATTTAAAACCACGAATAAGGCTCGGCATGAATCTTGATGAGTAATTGCTAAATTTGCCAATATTTCACGTAGCTAAATTTCGCCCATGGCAGCTGGCCCTCAACACGAGTGATATTGAACATCACACAGGATAAAAAGTTTTCTTTGTTAGGTTAGCCACCCATAGGCCTATACACGGAAGTGATAGACTGTCGGCAGCCTGCCTAGCGAAGATTGAAAGAACAAAAAACACATGGTTCATGCCCCTAATTTGAATTAAGCCATGAACTTTCCACATGTTCATTGGTCCGTACGATGCAGCCTGGGTAAATTGTACGGTTCGGAGGGGGGGGGGGGAGCTATGGGATAATGGGGGAGAGTGGAATGGGGGAGATGAAGAACTGTAAATGTGGACGGACTTCCAAAGGAGTCCCGGCTGAAGGACAAGTTTGTAACAGCCTACGGAGCTGAGTAACTCATGATGTGTGTATGGGTGTGTGTGTGTGTGTGTGTGTGGGAGGGGGTGTGCTGGAGTACACATGAACACAGAGGGATCGTCGTCTGTGGAGAGGGGCAGTGAGAGTGAATTCCTTGTCCCATTTGAAATTTGGAATTATTCCGCCTCTCCCAAAGATGAATTCTCTTTCTCTGATTTTTTTATGTAGAAAACTGTTAGTCACCGATATTTTTGTTCCCTGTGGCTACGTGCCTGATACAGGGTCCAAGTCAGACGCTAATGCTGCAGCAGGCGCGTAGCCAAGGGGGTAAAGGGAGCAGCCTCCCCCTCCCCTTGAGCATATTTTTGGTACTTTTTAATGTTTATTTTTACAAAATTGCTAGTGTTTCCCCTATTTATATGAAGTAAATAGGCCTGAAAAGTGCCATTTCCAGCGATCTGGGAGGCATTTGGGGCCCAAATTTTCTTGCGCCTCGAGCCAAACCATGGTAGCGCGGGGCGCTGAGAATCTGTCTATGGGCTTCGCCCCCCCCCCTTGACAAATTCCTGGCTACGCCCCTGTGCTGCAGCCTGGCAACCTGACCCATGCATAGCTTGAAGATAGGCCCAATTGGTATGAGGGGGGAGGGGGCTGGTCGTATATCGTATGAACGAAATGAAACCTAGTTCTGAAGCTAGAAAAGGAAAAAAGGCAACGTATTTTAGGAGGCGGTGGTACTTTCAAGGGATCGCAGATGTTTGGGTAATCATTTTTATCTCTAGAAGCTTCTAAAAATAGTTTCTACAGTACGAAAACGTTCTTCCCTGACATCGCTCCTGATTTTATGGCCATTGACCTGCGGGTTTTTTCTTTCTTTCTTAATTTCTTCTTTTTTTTTTTTTTCTTCTTCTTTTTTTGATGAAGGGAAGATTTGACCTAGCTGATGGTCACTGTGCCTCTACCATTTGAGAAGCCATCCCACATAGATCCAGATCGAACCAGGATGTATACTGAATAACCCGTACGGTCCATACCACAATTTGTTTGTTCAAGTAAAATCATGGCTGCATACACACTGTACATTTTAGCTCAGCCGGGGGATGGGGGGGGGGGGGGGGGCGCGTACCTGTGGGATTCCCACTTTGATTGGATCCACCACGACAGTCCATGACTGTTCGCAACCTTGGTTACTCTGTGTGCAAAACTCCATTTATGGCAAAAATTATCTGTGTAGCAGTTTGTTATAACATTAGGCGGCACCTGGGTGTCATACCATACGTGAATAACCCCGCAGGACAGAACCATCAGAATAAGATTTAGGCCATTTATACATTTATACAAATGTTGCACATTTGGACCTATCAATAATTTAAAGCTACTTCTTAGTGTCATGGTTCTCACGTACTTCACTTACGTGGCGTTAGATATAAAAGTTTTAATGTTTTGATGGCGGCCCAACCATGATGAGCCCTTGAAAAGTTCTTTGTGGTCTCAAAAGCATGGGGGCTAGTCGGACCATTTTTCCAGACTGTTGCCTTAGGAAGTGACTTTGAGGAACGTAGCCAGACAAGATACTGAATATGAGAAGGGGGCTTCCTTTAATTTAAACCTTCATCAAAGTTTCAAAAAATATGGTGTGCGCAAAGCACGAAGTCTAGTATCTTTTATTATAGTATTAGGGGAAATTTTCAACCAAATAATTTTGTGTTCAGACCACAATGTTACGTACGTAGGAATCGCAGGGGCAAACATCTGGGTGCCGCTTGATGGCCTTATGGGCACGGTATGGGGAGATTTAGCCCATGTGGGTCCCATGAAGATTTAGCCACGGCAACCTTGTGGATACTTACCCACTGAAAATATATACCATAAACCCGCATGGAACGTTAAATGTTCAGTCCATGCTCATAAAAATCCCATCATGCCTACGAAATTGTTGGCCACCAGTTGGGGGGCATCCCACGAGACCGAAAATGAACAACGGTTTGCAAGACCGAAAATGAGAAGGGTTCGCGAGACCGAAAACGAGAAAAGGTCCGAGAGACCGAAAACGAGAAAAGGTCCGAGAGACCGAAAATAAGAAAAAGTCCGCGAGACCGAAAATGACAAAGGGTCCGCAAGACCGCGGACAGAAGTGTCAGTCCGCCGCACTGCTACGCTCCGCTTGAAGTTAATGCTAGCCCCCTGTAGTATTTACATTTTGCAAACTAGTGCGTTGCCCTTGCAACACCACCCTTCTGGTATGAACTTTCCGGTCTCACGAGCGGATCTTTAATTTCGTTCTCTTGAACCCTATTTCATTTTCGGTCTCGCGGACCCTATTTCATTTTCAGTCTCGCGGACCCTATTTTTTTTTTCGGTCTCGTGAATCTTCGGTCTCGTAGGCTGTAACCCCTTGAAGACCCCAAATCACCTCTTCCGGGCCAAAGGTAAAACACAATATTGAAAGCTCAATTATAGTCAAAATGACAGTGGTGATGTGTCTAAAGCCCCTCCTCCACCCCCGAAAAAAGTTCTCAGATTATCGCTTTACGGTCCCACAAATAGACAAGAGCTGCTCTCCTCATACTGTGTTAACTTCCTACTAGCCTAGTCAGAGAAGGGGACAACTCTTTTCCGGCATCTCATTGCTCCTTCGTCTCTATATTCCGAAAAGTCCACATTGAGGCTAGTGTTCGAGAAAAGGTTAGGTTAGAACAAGCCATTATCCTAACATTGTCCTTCATGCACACATTCGGAATATAGAGACGTCGGAACAACGAGACATCGGAACCTAGAGGTGTAACCTCAGAGAAGCCATATCAGTAGTCGTTTTCCCAAGGGTCAAACATAATCTTTCATTGGTATGATCCGAAAATGTTTTCTAGACCAATGCAAAAGGCTTTTTTTTCTGATAAGTTTCATGCTTTGTTTCAAGCTCAACTGATTATCTCCCACTTTTTCCTGACATCGCTCCTCCTTCCATGGAGTATCATTCCGATCATGTCAAGAGATTTCATTATTTGAATCATGCTACTGGTATCACGAAAATGAAGGTAAATGCGGCATGCTGGTAAAGTGAATGTTGCGTTAATAAATACAAAAAATATGTGAAAAGAAAATGTGAAAACTGAAGCAAATCAAATGAGGCCGTACTGTGAAGTTGAATTTAAAATTTATTTGCGTTCAAAATCATACGTGTTTGGCCGGCTACTACAGTGCCGACGATCACATTATATATAAGAGGAAATTTTAACAATGTTTGGACTCTCTGCGGAGAACCTGCATCAATAGACATAACGGACATCGTGAACAATGCAGAACTGCTAATGAGGAGAACTCTGAAATAACAGTTTTACGGCTGCTCGCCAAGCTCCCACCCATCTATTGTTCCGTGAATCGGCCGAGGAAATAAAAGCAAGTCGCGGGAAGTTAAATAAAAGTCAGTGGCAATAGCGATTCAGAGGTAGCTTAGTAGCAATCAGCAAGTATTCTCAGGCAATAAAATTAAAAACATTTGGTGATAGAACCTTTATGTTTAGTGCCCCTAGGGCATGGAATGTTCTTCCCGCAAAAATCTGATAGTTAAGAAATTATGACCCTATTTAAATCTGCACTGACACCTTCTTTATTTAAAGAAGTTTTACTCAAACTTTTAAGTTTTTGACTGTTAGTTTTATTATTCTTTCTTATTTCTCAAGTTTCTTTGACTTTTTATTTAAACACAATCTTTTGGTTGCTATCTTTGTGAAACATGTTGAGATGTTTTACTTACATAATGGTGCTGTAATGTACTACACAAGAGTTAGTTAGGTAAAATTTAACGACACACCAACACGAACGTGTTATATAGTGTCAACCAGATAAATACGGTTCAAGTTCGGTTTCATATATTGTTCAAATACAGTGCAAGTTCTTCCCTTTAGTCGCCTCTTACGACAGGCGAGGAATACCGTGGGCATATTCTACAACCCCCAGCCTACAGGGGGCGTACTACACAAGAGAGAAAAGTATTATGAGAAGTAACTTGGAATGCAAGAGATGCTTGCAATTTTGTATCATTAAAATTTAAAAAAGTAAAAAAGTAATACAAATTTTCGTTACCTTATTTGATTTACTAAAATTTCAAAAAGAAAAAGAAAACAAATTATCTTTATCTTCTCAGTCCGTGGCAAGATTTTGGTCAGACAAACCCTGGGTCTAGTAGGAAGCCCCACCCCACCATGTCGTAACTTGATTGTTTGACTTTGTGTACTTCTCAGGGAGTAACAGTAATGGTGTCAGTGGTAGTGATACTTAGGCAATGGCTACAGTCCTTAAGTTGTAAACACTCATCCCCCCACTCCAAGGAACTGAGGATACATGTCCCATGCAGCTTTAAGAAAAAGTATAAATAAACATAAATCTATACATAACAATTACAGGGAAAAGTGACAAAAGGAGAGCCTACTATACATGTGTTTTTACTTTGCAGTTGATGAATTTTAGTCCCCCCTGCCCCAAATGTTGTTCAGGGGGAGAGACCACATATCCAAACCTGTATTCTGGCTGTGTAAGTGGGGAGATAACTATATAGTAAGAGGGTTAAGTTAGTACTGATCAATGGCACATCATGTTAGTGAAAAATCAATGGGAGTGATAATGCACAGGCCAAGGTTGGTGGATTAACCATAAATCCCACATCAAATACAATAAATACGGTAAATTTGGCAAAGCACTGAAAATTTTGCTTTTCAGATCCTTTTGGCAACTCATCGCCCCGTTGGCGCTTCGAATTACTCCCGCCCCCCCCCTTCCCGTCAGGTAAATTCTGGCACAACCTAGCCTAGGGTACCTAGACCTAGTTCTCACGTACACTTTGTTCCCTGAACTAGGCCTAGGCTATTGCAACACAAACATTTGACCGCATATTACTGTGAGAGTAATATCGTCTGCGTGCGTTGCTGCAGTGATTGTTGCTATATACGCGTATGCGCGTGTATGAACGTAACTATAGCTATAGACTATGTCACAATTGAACAACAGTGCGTGCTATTTAGCACACAATAGTGTGAACGTCCTAGTTACACGATTTAGCAGTTTCATAGAATGTTAAAAAAAAAAACAGGATCGTTTGTGTAAATCAAAATTTTTGGTCTTTTTTTGGACACTAAGTGCAAAAAATCTTAGAATGAAGAGTCTTAAACATATAGGTCAATTATGTAGGAGTATACGTGAATTTGAGAAAGATCGAGACCATTCAAAATTTTTGAAGTTGCGGTAGCCCAATTTTGACAATGGGTGTATTGCTGACCTAGTATGGGAAGCCCCAAAGCTTCCCAAATACTAGGTCAGCAGACTGCGGACTAGCACAACCCTTGTTAGGTTCATACAGACTTACTCCTTATTTTACCTTTAATGTTCATCTTTTATGTATGGAAACATCATTAATAGTACTTCTAAGTAAATTTAGAAGATATTTCAAAATAAATTTTGGGTGACAATTTATTCCCTTTAAATGCACACTATGTCCCCTCTCTGTTCTAGGGACACTAAATTGTGTAGTTCTGTTCTGCAAAGAGAAACTGGACAGGGAAACCTTCTCCCACATACAACAGCTACATGTAATCTTTTCCTTTCCTTTGTTGTGGACTTCTTTTGTTAGCCACAAGTCCACCAAACAAGTGATAAGTAGTACCGGCACTGGTCAAGTAGGCTAATGTTTACTGATAATGGACTGAGGTGTAAATGCCATGTGTGTGTGCACCAACTTATCTGATCAGGTTGTTGATCTTTGTTTATTCAAGCAAAAAGGTGTGGACAAGGTCTCAATAGGGCCAAGATTTCATCATGAGGTCACCAGAGACCAAAAACCAAAAAACCTTGTAAACATGATATCTCCAGATAGCAATGACAGTTACTTTTTGTATTTAGTGTATAGATTTATGATGTTGAGAGGAGGGACCCTGTTGCTTTAGGTGGAGGTTAAAGGTCATTTGAGGTCACCAGAGGTCCAAATCTGAAAAATTTGTAAACATGTCTCCACTTACTTTTTCGTAACATATGGCACAGTGCATGGCTACGAAGTACACCTGAGTTGTCAAATATCAGAGAATTACGAAGGTGAAAGCACTTCAAAAATCTGCAGTACGGTATTCTGATTTTGGTCACAATAACATAATATGACCACTAATAAGATATATATGCAGCGAAATTTTGTGTGTCCCGCATGTTTGGGTTGCATCACATTCGACACAAATGGGTATTTTTGTACATCGTCAAAGTAGGTGGATAGGATATGGAGTAGATACAGGTATATTTAGTACACAGTAATCAGGTTGAGAGAATCTACCGTATTTTGGGGGGGGGGGGGGTGGAAGTCAAAGGTGACCTGAAGTCACCAGAGGAAAAATTGCAAAAACCTATTATACTTGGTGTCTTCTTACATTACATTACACAAATAACAGGTCAAAGGTTACCTGAGAAAATCTCAACATTTTCTACGGCAAGGAATCACAAGGCCTTTTGGCTTTCTGGTTTCACCTATTTTGCCTAATGCTTGACACTAGAAATGACAGTACAGGACCAAACTACTGTCAAAAAAAGACACAAATCATGATGTCTCTTCCAAGGCTTATTAAGAAAAGTCCTGCAGACTATTTGCCTGCCCGGCGGACTTGTATTACTCCTGCACCTATATTTATATGGCTGCACTCGTAATACCAACGTCCGCGAAGTTTCGCTGCAATTCTTCGTCAAACTGTGCGTACGTAAAAACTGTATGCTATTAGCTATTCATATATACAATAAAAACAATCAGAAATATAAATATTCAACGAAAAAGCGACCAAAGCAAGTCTTGATTGTCATGCTGTCTCGAACGACAAATGTCAATGGGGTTTTAGTGACGTGTGATTTCGCCCGCTTCAAGCTCACGCAATGAAGTCCCATTGACTTACTGTGTAAAAGTGAACATTGCAGCTGAAACCTTTTCGTGCAATATGAATATTCATATATTGAAGCCAATCAACAGTCGAGAGGGTAAAATCATATTGGGCTCATGAATATAACGAAATTGGATGATCTTTGTCATTTTTCGTAGGTGTTAGAGTATGTATCTTAAAGAGGAGTACATATTCGACACCAGCTATGAAGGTAAGCAGACTATTTCCCACTCCAAGCGAAATCTGAACTACTCTCAAATGGAATAGTCACAAAGAAGGTTCAGTACTTAAAGGGATTTAACACCCTCAGACAGCATTTATTGTGCAATCATGCAAGCAAGAGCTGTCTTTCAGTGGCTTTAACTAAGGTCAGCAGCATTGAGAGTTTACCAGGAGCCCTACTGAGTGTACTAAAAGGAATATTGTCCCTGACACTCTTCAAGAAACTTTCATACAATAAAATACTGGAACTACAAACTGCTTGATGACATTGTTTAATGTGAGTACAGAGTACAGAGTACATGTACTTGTTAACTTAAGTCCTCAACAAGGGGTCAGTTATCGGAAAATTGTACCTCAAAGTTTTTAAAAAAGTAGAAAATAAAGATCATGTTTTACCACTTGCTTTACCCCCAACATTTTTACCACTCTACTGATGTTTCATTGTACCTTTTCATGTCCAGGATCAAGATTTGTCAAAGAGGACATTAGTGATCTGACAGCATCATTCAAGGTGATGGAAAGCAAACTTGGAATGAGGTCAGACGAGCAGGAAATGACGGATGAGCATTCTCATGTACGTGTAGCATTATGTAATATGTCATTCACCACATTAAA
The DNA here is from genome assembly GCA_029531755.1 of Holothuria leucospilota. NCBI lineage: Eukaryota > Metazoa > Echinodermata > Holothuroidea > Aspidochirotida > Holothuriidae > Holothuria > Holothuria leucospilota. The sequence goes on from CM055970.1 coordinate 29,819,428, forward strand.
AGACATTAATTAAGATTTCAGTACACAAATTTAGAGTGTGTTATTGTATGTGAATGTAGAATTGAAAAACTAATGGATGAAACCCTCATCTTTCTTGCCTGTATTAAGATCCATCACAAATTGCTACTTGATGCATGCCTGCTTTGAGGGTTATTCTATGATCACTTTATTTTGTAGCTTGTTCAGAGGGATACTAAAGCAGACCAGACTGTGACTTCAGGAGCAGTAGTCTATGGAATTTGGAAATGTAGTACAATTAAAATGCTTTCTTAACAAAATCATGGCAACACCTACCTAATTATAACTTTAGGATGAACTTGATGTTTACTAATTCCACATACAAAGTTTGATGGTGAAAATTCAAACTGGTTTTAGAAAGATCAGAACGGAAAGGTTAATTGCAGTTACAGCACTGCACAGTTACATAGTGCCCCTTCAGGTAAGGAAGAAAAGCAAAATTGATCATGACGTCATGTAAATAATTAGTGTAGCACAAGTTTCGAAGAAAAAGCTTCAAAACAGTCTATATAGGGGTTTGAATAGACCCTCAGGCGCTTACGTAAGTAGTCAATATTCCAATAGTCATTTTTCCTGGGGCTTGTAAGGGCATTCAGTTTTTTTTACCCCTGTGACAATATAACAGGTAGCAGCAAGTTAATTTGAAATGTAAGTAATGAAATAAACTACTGGCCTACTCCCAGGAAGTGGTCCAATTTACCAAAAATGAAACAAGACATTGATTTATGGTGTCAAGCTTTAAATTGGAAACCATATAGAATTTATGTTTAGAAGGTACTGTGGTGAATTGGTTAACAACCTTGAAAGAAAGCCCTTGTTACCAGGGGTGGTGCCAGGATTTGCCCGACTGGGGGACCAGATTGTCCGACGGGGTGGCCAGTGACCCGAAGCGTCCTTAGCGCCGATGTATCAAGGGGTTGGTGAGGGGGGATTCAAAGAAAACCTGTGTGCTATACCATGCTATTGCGGGGCATATATTGCATAAAATTTATATCCTAGAGGAAAATAGTTTCGCACAAAAATTTTTGAGGTATCATTTAGGCCTTCAAGGGCAGTTGTTTTACGATGTTAAGTGCCCACAAATGTGGGAGAAGCCTATATGGCTTATGAATTACAACTTCAGATGGGGTGGCTAACCCACTCAACAATTAAGATGAAATTTGGTTTCATTTGAAAAGTCAGTTCAGATGGGGAAACCGTAAATTGCTGTTGAATAAAAAACCCACCTTACTTTGACCTGGCTGGGGATCGAACCCAAACCTCCCGGTTTGCCATGCTCCATTGCTTCAAATGCCACTGCCTTTATCCACTTGGCCCAACACCGGTATGCAAGTACACTAAAAGAATCTGTGCTTATTTAAAGCTTTTATAGGTCAATTGTCCAGGCAGGTGGGCCCTATCGGACATAACTTGCATGCCCTCCAAGAGTCACTAGCCATACCACACAACAGACACAAGAGAACATTAACTAGGTTTAGCGAAATGAGAAGAATTCCTGACATTTACATAAATCCATGTATTCTACTTATTAAGTCACTTGAAAAGTGGAAAGGGTTTATACTCTATTTAGCTATAAGAAACGGAACTGAGGAAGAGTGGGCAAAGCGTACCAAAATTTTTGAGGTTTATCGCAGAAATAACCCTTTTGAAAGCCAAATTAAATAAACCAACCATGGGTGGAGATAGAATTTTCGTGGCACGGGGGCCGCCATGCTAGCGACCCCAAGTTCCGACAGTCCCCATGTCAAGGGGGTGGTGAGAAGGGGATATAAATCAGCCTAACTATTCCATGCCATTGAAGGGCATAATTTATCACTTAATACTTCAAGAGGCGAGTTGTACACTGAGAGTGTTCTTTTGAATCTGAATTCATATGTAAAATTGCAAAGCGTGCAAAGCTCACGAAAAGTTTTTGGTAGGAAAAAAAGGATGTTTGAATTGAGAACATGAGCTAGGATCAACATTTAGACAGCTGAGTAGGGGAAGCTCATTAAAGAAGTACTGGTGGGACACAGTGGGACGAAATGTTTTACTGGTATTAGTAGGCACAGTGGTAAAATATTCCACTGAACCTGTACTTTAGGGGCTACTACAACCCATGTGTGCAAAAGATAAGGATGTAAGGATGAGTATAATACTGTAACTGCCAAATTATGGAGGCAGGAATTCTTTCTAGCACGCTATTGCAAAGCCATCAGTACACTTAAGAACTGTAATTCGACAAATCCTTTTTCGGATCATTTGCCTGACACAGAATTGGCTAATTCTTTCAGTCATTTATATTTCCACAAAAAAGTTAATAGCATGGTGACTGATATTACAAACTAGGTGGAGTCCTTTAACAGTATTTATTTTAACCTGCATCCAGCCATGTTACTGTTTGCAGAATGTGCCATTTTAAGTGAATTTGAAGACTCATATCAGTAGAATTTTCGCAGACCGATGGTATTACAAGTCCTGCATTTTGATCCACTAACGCTGTCCTTGATCACCCAGTGAATTGGTTTAATTGTACTTTCCATCATGAGAGTCATCGATATATCCCTTCACATTGGTATATTTATGACGGATGAAAAATTGCTACCCTGATGCTACTGCTGAAGAAAATCCAACCCTGACGGAGTGGAACAAATTTCAAACCTGACGGTAGTTTCAGCTTTAACTGTTTTGACAATCGGGTTGTCGAAACAGTTACCATAGCTCAATTGATAAATCACCTTTTTACATACTGCCCTTTACCAAGCTATCAATCTCAGTAAAAAAACAGATCATTTAACTGAAACTCTCACCATAAAGCTGCATTCAGCCTCTCCATAGTGTGGAAAAAATTTGGTGTTACCGGTACTGTGCTAAAATGGTTTTCATCTTATCTGAGAACATGATTTAAAAGTAAGGGTGCATACTTCACTAAATGTTCCTGTTCCTCTGGCAGTAGAATTGTGTCACAGGGGCCACACCTCGGGCCCATTGCTTTCACTGGTTATCCGTGGCAATGTTGCTTATTGTTTTGCTGCAAGTTTAGGCCTTACACTTGTGATCATTAAGTTGTTAAACTATTTAAATCCCATGTTAATAAACTATTCAAATGAACTTCAGGCTATAAACTGTCTTCAACACTGCACAGTTGACGTATAAAAGGATGCTGCCTCTTTTTATGACTCTGAAGGAAAAGCTGAATTCATTTCTCCAGGTACCTGCTTAACAGCTTTAATAACAAAGGAGATTGTGTTAGTTTAAATGCTCTCTAATCTCACCCAAGACAGTAACAATTCTCCTATATTAAGTTAATTCTAACCCCTCCTCCAACTTAAATCAAACCTCCTCTCTAGTACACCTCTAAGACAGAGCCACAATAGCCTGCACTGAGTTGAACGTGCTCGAGGGAATATTGCCAAACACAGTGTGTGAGAGCTTAATTAGGAACACAGCTGATGTACAGTACAAGTTATTGTTCACCAACCAGAGTGAAACTGTATTGCTTGAATGAATGTCAATCAAAGTGCAGTTATCAACTGTATTTCAAAGTCTGGGGCTATTCCTAAATATGTTTGGGCATAGAGTTGCTTGCAACTCCCTGGTTTGAGGGATGCAATATCCCCTTTAAGGGTATGAGGGGTGGAGATAAAAAAGTTGGTGTTAAATATTTGGGTGTCTTTTAGCCTCAGCGGGCATATTCATTAAATTCTAAAAACAAAAAAACACATCACAACAAAGATACGAGCTGCTAATCACAATATTCATAACTTAAGTACATTATTGAAGTATCTGAGTGAAGCTTTAATTGGAAAGCTGATTTATAGGTTAGTCTTCCATAAACTTCATGACTGTAACAGCCTGTTATATGGCCTACCAATAGACAAATTGAAAAACCTTAAAAAGTGCAAAATTATGCTGCTATGGTGGTAGGTACCATGGTTTATACCAGCACATTACCTCTGCATTGAAATGTTTGCCCTTGCTCCCAGTTGCATTTTAAATTCAGAATTATGGTTCTTGTGTATATAAATCTTGTTGCAGAAAAGATTTTGTTTTCTCTTAATTGGTGAAATGCTTAGCTCTCATTCTATAACTTTAGCATGTCCACTTGTACAAATACTAGTTGCTCTATTTGTAAAGCATAGCAACTATGGTGAAAAATAATGCCTTTGGTTGTAGTGCTATAAGAGTGTGCTTCTTGTAAGCTGTTAAAGTTTAATTTGAAAATATATCCTTTTAATGTGGCTTTTTCTTCAGTTGCCCAAGTAAACAATCATTAGTTTATGGCAGTACACTCTATAAGTTAATTTTAAAATGCAGTGATCACTTTTAAGTCTCACTGTGTCCCATGTGCTCTTTCAGTGTACGGTAGTTGAGGTAAGGGGACAAGGGTGGTCAAATTTTTTTTTGGCTTTTGCAGCTCCACCCACTAATTGCTAAAGAAAACACAATAACAGGAATACAGTATAGAACTTTAGGTGTAGTTATGTTGTTCTTCACTAGTTTTGGCTAAAAAAATCTGTTGTATTCTACTGTCCCTTACATAATTTCTGTTCTATAGAGATTCACATGAATGTCACATTTTGGTTACTTGACCAGGAAAAAATACTTAACCTGAAATAAAGTAAGACTGTAAGGTCTTTATGATTTATTTTAGTAAAAGTAAGCACTAAAGTGATTGTGGCTGTGTGAACAATGCTTTGCACAAGTATTTTCCATCACTGAGAGCCCAACCAAATAGAAAAGAACTGCCCAATACAGAAAAGATGAACTAAAGGCTACACAAATTCTAATGTAAGTATTGACTGCTGGATTCCGTCCGATCTTCATACTCGTATTTCTCCATACATTGCACAAGTTGCAACATGCTGGCATGGGCAAAGAAAAAATGTGTGCAAAGTTCCCCTGCCTCAGGTGCTAGGAAATGTCCTATAGCCCTACCTTTTTGTGGAGCAAAGCATTATTTTAGCCAATAATTGTTTCATTGACTATCATTTTTGATTCCTTGCCGAAGGCAGGCAAGAAATCTATGGGATGATGATGTCGTGTGTGTGTGTGTGTGTGTGTATGTGTGTTTGTGACACTGCTCGTTTACATGATATCTCAAGAAGGGAAACTTTGATGTTTCTCAAACTTGGTCCATAGATGCCCCATATTAAGAGAAACATTGTTTTGGGTGTGGGTCAAAGGTCACAGGGGTAAAATTCCGAAAACCTTGTTAACACAATATCTCAAGTTAGGAAGCTTGGATGAATTTCATACTTTGTATGTAGATGCATTATGGTAAGAGAAAGAACCCTATTGTTTTTGGTGGGGTCAAAGGTCACAAGGGTTCAAACTCTGAAAACCTAGTTAACATGGTTTTTGAGGTAGGAAGCTTGGATGAATTTCACACTGAGTATGTAGATGTATTATGGTAAGAGGAAGAACCTCGTTGTTTTTGGTGGGGTCCAGAGGTCACCTGGGGTCACCTGAGGTCAAACTCGGAAAACCTTGTTAACAGGATATCTCGAGGTAAGAAACTTGGATGGATTTCATACTTAGCATGTGGATGCTTAATAGTAAGAGGGAGAACCCTGTTGTTGTTGTTGTTGGTGGTGGTGGTTGTGGGGTTCAAAGGTCATCTTGGGTCACCGGGGTCAAACTCAGAAAACCTTGTTAACAGGATATCTCAAGGTAGAAAGCTTGGATAAATTTCATACTTTGTTTGTAGTTGCTTTATAGTAAGAAGAAGAAGTCTATCATTTTTCTTGGAGGTCAAAAGTCATTTGGGGTCACTGGGGGTCAAACTCTGAAAATCTTGTTAACAGGATATCTGGAGGTAGGAAGCTTGGATGAATTTTATACTTAGTATGTGCATGAGTTATAATAAGATGAAGGACCCTGTATGCAGTTGGTGGTGGGATTCAAAGGTCACCGGGGGTCAAACTCGGAAAACTTTGTTAACAAGATATCTCGAGGTAGGAAGTTTGGATGAATGTCATACTTAGTGTTTAGATGCATTATGCTAAGAGAGGGAACCCTATTGTTTTTGGTGGGGGTCAAAGGTCACCTGGGGTCACCGGGGGTCAAACTCGGAAATCCAAGATTGTCATCTCGGGTCACTAAAGGTCAGAGTGCAAAATTTCCAAAGAATTCTCTAGATCAAATATGAACACAAACCTGTATTTTTCCAATACGTTAAGATAGCATTTGACCAGTGACTGAAGAAATTGGGACATGGCATTATTTGGAATAAAATGTGTATCATCAAAACCTCAATGCATTTTTGCATTCTAGGTATATTTGGTATATAGATTTGTCATGGTGAGAGGAGGAATCCTATTGTTTTTGATGGAGATCACAAGTCATTTGAGGCCACCAGAGGTCATGCAAAAAACGAAACTTTGGAAACATGAAATTAGAAGGAAGGAAGCACAGACACTTTTGTTTTAATGTTCAATTTTTGGTGGGGTTCAAATGTCATTTGAGGTCAGCAGAGGTTACATTGTGAAAACATGCAAGCAAAAATGGTACAGTCAATAAGTATAAATTTGAGGGATGAACCTCAGTGTAACAAAGCACCCCCTTTCAGCAAGGAATCACAAAGCCTTGAGCTTTCAAGTTCTGGTTTTATTTTCATTAAAGTCAAAGTACTCTAATGGCACCACTGGAGATAGTTCAGAAAACTTCTATCATGCAAGGTATCATTGAATCTGCTCATACTGTACATGGTGCAGTTTATATGAGTTTGCCATACTGACATTATGAGTCATACCTGTTGGTGTAAGACAAGAGTCATTTGAGGTCAACAAAGCTCAACCTCTGAATCCGTGTTCATAGAGTATTAAAGGTGTGAAAGTCATATCTTTTAACTTGGTGTAAATAAAAACTTTTAATAATCCTTACTCCTACGCCTAACTTTGATGTAGCAGTGACTGAATTATATGCCGCCTATGGTCGACCATTTCGCTTGAATGCTTCAAACCCAATATAGGCAGCTATAGGACTGGTAAGTTAGTATTACACTATTAAGTGTGGACAGCCAGAAATCTAATTCCATCATGAGAAAAATAATTCAAACCTCACTGGATGTGTAACGTAATATCTTTCATTATAGTCACAGAGGTGGGCTAGCATGATTTCGAGAATCAGCTCAGGAGTGGACACTTTAAAGTCTGTTGGATCAATAAAATACAGCAACAAGGAGAAGATTGGAACAGGTAGCTCAGGGAGTCGCATATTTGGTGGCAGATTTGGAAACAAAACTGTTGCTGTGAAGAAGATTATAAGTGAAAACATTCAGAGGGAGCCAGAATTGTATAATTTAATGAAAACAAAATCTATGTGCAATGTTTTAAAGATCCTTCATGTTGAAGAAGATGAAGAATTCTCTTACATTGTAACTGAACTCTGTGAATATGACCTAAAGGCTGTGATTGAAGACAACAAAAACCCTATAGGGGCTATTCTTTCACCAGAGAAGAGAGTTAAGCTATGTGTGGACATTCTAAAAGGGCTTAGAGATCTCCACTCCATTGATGTTATTCATTGTGACTTAAAGCCAAGCAACATTTTAATTGGTAGGTTGTATCTCAATTTGTCTTTCAGTTAGTGGGTGGGTTAATTTTTAAGCTTGCAAAATCATTTTCCTGTAGTACAAAATCTTACACTTTTAGTATTTACCACTTCAGAAAGAATATGGAATATGACCTTGCCAGTTTTGTGCATATGAATTTACTGTACGAGAGTGTACGTAATATGAACCTTGATACCTTTGACATGCATATAAAAATGTGTTATAACGGAAATATCGAAGATTGCCATGAAATTTTCTTCATGATAAAATCTAATGGGCAAAGTTCAATTTTGTTTTGATATTAATGATTAGATGGCCAACATACTACAATCATGGAGCCCTGGAATCATGTATCATCAGAACCAAAGAAAACGCATCACTTAGGTCCCATACTATCCATGGGTAGTATGGGACCCTGTTCAACTGCAGTTGAATCTACCTGTTATCGTCACTAATAAGTTTCTCGGTAGACCGCAAAGTTTTCTTTTGGCCAGGTTCCAATTAATAAGGCGTGTCAGGAATAAACGCAAGTGTTTCATTTGTGAGTCGCGTGGGTTCACATTGCAATTGCTGGTCACTTCTGTTCTAATTCTCTTTGTGTTCGCCCGCATCCTCTGGTACCGTCCGTTTATCTTCTGAGTTTACCCCAGTCACCCCATTCACCGCCGTTATCCCAGTTGCCCCTGTCAATCCAGCTACCCGCAGTTGCCTCATTGTGTGTGCCGCAATAACCCCGTAACGATATTTTTTCACCGTGCCTGAATGGCACGTGTGCGAAATAAAGGGGGTTAACTACACACCACGTTTCACGTGTTGTTATTACAAGTCACACGCAGTGACATAACCCGAAGCTTTTCTTTTGACAGTTATGAAAAAACTCACCCGAGCTTGAAAGGGTGTGAAATGGAGTTAAGCAATATGCAGTTTCTTTTCTGTAGGTGATCTCACATTCTTCATATATGTATATATATCATTAAATAATTTATACTGCAGGTGTAGATGGGGAAGCATATGTAGCTGACTTTGGAATAAGCAGAAATCTCATTGGTAAAACTACACATGCTACAGGGTTCTATGGAACATTATGCTGGATGGCACGAGAAGGCATGCAATCTGAGAATAACAAAGTGAGATACAAGAAGGAATCTGATGTACAGGTGAAGGTTTAAGTTTTCACTCATATAATAGTCTTTGAAAAAAGGTGTCATAACACAGTACCCCTGCTAATGAGTAAAGACTCACACTATCAGTACATATTTTAAAGACTGGTCATGTGCAGTTATGATGACATATATCATCATATCCCATGAACATTTCCATCAATGATACCTGCTTTTATTTTAGCAATATTCCATTCAAATTGCTTCTTGGTTAGACTGTTCAAAGTGTCTTTGGAAACAGAACCACAAACATAAAATCTAGTGTAGCTCGATAAACTCATTACAGCTGTATTTTCCTTCAGGTTGCTGGTTGCTTGATGTACTATGTTTTGTCCAATGGCCACCATCCTTTTGAAGCAACTTTCCCTTTTGTCAATGACACTACAAAGCTGATGAGTAATGTAGCAGAGGGAAATTATTCTTTGTTTCACATAGAAACATACCCTGCTCAATGCACAACATTGCTGAAGAAGATGCTAGACAAAGATATGTTAAAAAGACCTCGCATAGATGACTGCCTCAAAGAAATGGAAGGTAAACATTTGAATGCATATAAGCACTTTTTTAATCTGTAAGTAAGCGTATCAGTTGTATTCAGTTTAAATGCTTATATCGAGGCTATGAGTATGATATAGACAGCTTGCATTGGCCAAGTTGCTTTATAATGCCTCACTTTACTTCATAAGCTAAAATAGCTTGAAATGCATTGGCCATCCCTAATTGAGCTCATTCATCAGTTGGCATTCAGTACAGGACAGTCTGTAATTTACATGTGACCCCTGTAGTATTCGTAAAGTGTTTTTTGTATTTAATTTTTTAAAGAAGCTAATTTCAAATGATGGGGCAGGGGTACGTAGCATGTCTAAATGTTCCAAAGACAGAAAGGTGGAATAGGAACTGGGGATATAAATGTTTTTCCTCATTTTTGTGCTCAAAACAAAAGCCCGGCTGTGTGGAGGACACACGTACCGTTTTGTTCACAAATATCGCTACCCAAAGTGGGCCCTAGCCTTAGCTGAAGTTTAAGCCCTCAACATGGGTTTAAATTCATTACTTTACATGGCTCATAGGCCTGTTACACTATCACCAATGAAATGGAGTGTAAAAGGTCAGCAATATTTTTAATGTGCAGCACACACCAAGGGCTACTGTGGTGGCACCCCAAAGATAGCCGCCACGCAGGCTATAGTGATCCCGTATGTAAATTGGAACAGTTGAATCTGGGAAACTGGGTATTGTATAACGTACATTGAATTAAATACAGAATTATGCTAGAAAACATCTCAAATACAAACTGACCCTTAGCTCTAAATTTTGGCCTCCGAATATGAAGTCGAAAGTTAAATTAGTGGTTACAAATTAGGAAAGGACATTAGTCCACATGTCAATTAGTAAAGGTTCTGTTGAGTTTTATTTGTAAATTTCCAGGATTTCACAACGAGTTTGAATTGAAATAATGAAGTAACTGATTTATCATTGCATTATTTTGTGGAAAGAAACTTTTCAATCTTACCAGCTACTTAAATTTACATAAACCAAGGTCATACACATGTATACATATAACAGCATTCTTGTCAGGCCAAAATTTAGGCTTAAACAGCTTAGTGCAGTTAATTGAAGCACAAAAATATGCATTTAAAACAAATCATTAAATTATCACAGCTTAAGAACTAATGTAACTATAGGTCAATCAAATAAAATAACTCAAGTATAAGTCCAACTTCCTGAACCCTTCACTATAGAAGTTATCAATGCTTAGGCAGTGCCGTTGCAAACGTGTTTTGCATGATAATATGTGTCTCGTGTTTTAGGCTGCCTCTTCATCTCTTTTCTCTGTCTTACAAAAGGTTCCAAATCCATGTAAGATCCAGAGCCCTTGTATATATATATATATTATCTTACATTTATAGTGAGAAAAAATTCAGGGGTTATGACTATGGGCAGGGTTGGGGGACAAAGACAGTAGCTTTAAACTCTTGTCAACTTTTTCAGACTTTAGTTAACATAATATTCAAAATTTAAAAAGGAAGCAGGACTAGAGAAATTGAGGGACACCTTTCATATAATGGATACCTTTACAATATATATATATATAAAATTAAGTAAAACATTAACATAGAATGTCTGCTAAAAAGCTGTTAAAAGCTCTTATGGTGTAGGGAAGGAAACCCATTTTATTGCTTAAGGCCATATGTCCTGGTGAACATACAATTCTATAGTGTAATCCAAGTACTCTCTCTGCATTGTGTGGGCTAACGTTTACTCTGCATCATTTGAATCTTCAAACTTTGATGTCGATCAAAGAGCATGTCACCAACTGAAAATTTTGATACCCCCACACTAAAAATGTACTTTGGGGTGGCGCTGACTGTCATTCTTTAAGATCCGTTCAAGAGTAATAAGAAACTACAATAAGAAATTAAACCCAGTCATTTATGGGAATTCAAATGCTCCATCAATTTTTGACATGGCCAGTCAAAATAAGTGTCTCATTATTACCTGCCACTTTGTGTACAACAACTCTGCAGAAATTGTAGGATGGCTTGAATAAACTAAATTTCCCAAACTTTTGCTAACCTTCCATGATCCACTCTCCCGACCAACAACTATCAACATCCTCGTCAACCCAACCAGTGGTTAGTCCTAGCTGTATATTAAATTTTCAACCTTCAATATATGTTCGACCTATACCTGAACATCTACAAATGATTCAGAATGCTCAAAACGGCATTTCACTCATGAGAAATTGTTGGGATCGCACCCAGAGGCTGTCTTTGACTTTGCAAACCATACCTTACAAAGATGCAGTCTCCCATAATGAAAAGTTTTTGGCCAAGCTGAACCAGTTTCAAAGATTCAAAACATAAGAGAATGAAAAACTCAGCAAATCTTTTGCAATATATGAAATAAAACCATTTATTTCCCCTACCTTAATGCTGATTCTTGTCAAGCATTTAGTGAAATTTTCAAGAGTAATAATTAATGCAGAGTTCACTTCATTAAACAGTACATTTATGGTAGAAAATTAATGTCTAGGGGTGAATTCTTAAGGATGATGAAGAAACTCTCCCTCCCAGCTGTTATACAATATTAGAGACGATGCCAATTAACATGCATAGCACTTTTCATTACGTTTACAAAAACGCTGGTTGTCATCCCAGTCTTAATATGGCAATGAGCTATCGAAAGACGTCTGTCACCTTCAAGGGTTAGGTTTTATATCCCGCAAAGTGACTCTCCTCTGAAATTTTTTTTGGTAAATAATTGACAGCCAAAACTAATTAAATCAGTTGATATTGGTATTTCCTTCATAAATAAGGTTTTAGATGTATTGGGTGGGTTTATGATCCCTTAACTTCTGTTGCTAATTGATGTGGTTCTCAATTAACTTAGTCTGACATTAAGAAGTACATTTACTTCATATTATCAGTACATCTGTGTACTTACTAGTACAAAGTAACTATCCTCATTTAAATGTTTGGATTGAAGGACAAACTAAAAATGTAGATCATTTCTCTACTCCAAGCTCTACTGAATGCTAAAAGGGGCGCGCATGACAGGACCAAAATGAGTTTTGAGTAATAAGATTGAGTACAATGATGTATATCAATTCACACACTGTCACAACTGGTGCAATTAGGCACAAATAGAATTTGAAGAAAAACGTCAAACAATCCCATTTCGAAAATGCCGCAACAGGTCACATGATTTGTATGACACAATTGGCAGCACAAACACTGCGCTATAAGGTCACATATCTAGATGTGGAACTAATGCAATGCTGAGGTAAAGTTATCTTAGCAACTTCATGAAAAGGCTTACATCACAATACACAATACCTGCGCCACATACAGCGCACAAAGTGCGGACCGTGTTGGGGCTTTGACCAATTCGAGGCACATCGTTGGCCAAATGCACGTGTGCATAAGCAGTGCATGTTTTAGCTTCCCTACATACACCTCAGTTCTACTTGTGCAAAAATAATGCAGTCAGCACGCTGTACAAAACAGCTACAAACATGTATGGACAGTCGACAAAACATGCATATACTCTGTGTACTCTTCAGTGACAGTGTTATTGCTAATGCTAAGCAGTTGCCAGGCAACGATGCATCATTCACAATGTGGTCACTGGTCACACGCGCTGCTCTAGTATTGTACCACACAGTTACCTCATACAGATGTGCTACTGACCAGCGGCTGCCAAAGACGTCATGTCTTAGTTGAGACGCGCTTACTTACGTTTTTGGATTTCAGATGGGCTGAGCCTGGCCTGTATACATTTGGGAATTCACATGGTTGTATTCCGGTATACATGGACGTAGTTTAGTCCGGAGACATTCGCATTTTATTTCAAGCTGTACCCAAAGATTATTTACTGAGAAACTTACTTTGACCATGTCATTCCCACTTTTGTACTATTACAGTATGCAGTACACATATTTAAAGGGAAAAAGTTTCACCAAAGATATTTGATTGTTTTCAGCTGTCAGATATGCCTCAAGAACCATGAAAGGTATTTTGCCCAGTGGTGAAGTAAGTATTCCTCATTTTAGAAGTCTTCTGGCAGAAATTAAATTCATTTGATGTGATTGTAAGTTAATTCCTGTGCTTACTGGTATAACGTAACCTACACTGACATTTTTGAATAGATTCAGGCATAACAAGAGGTGATTTCTAAAGACTTCACCAGCAAATTTGTCTGTTCGTGAAGTTATACAGAAAGGTTAATTTCGCAACATGGAAAGACTTCTAGGATATAATCTAGTTATTATTGATAGATCCCACAAGAAAGCTGGGCTATATGGTACTAGTTTTGTGCTGCTGTTTTGTGCTACTATTGAGGTTTCAAGGTCCTGAAGCATTGTCAACCTAGTGGTAATATTGGAGTAAGTGTGTGATGATTCAGATAATGAGGGTTTTGCACAATCGATCTATTGACATTTGACGTCAAGTTTTTAAAACTGGAATGAAAACTAGATTTGCATAAAGATAGGAATGGAGGATTTACAAGTGTTGTTCGGTGAAGCCAAGGGATCGTAATATATGAATGTCTTAGAATCACTATTCTCAGGTATTATTGATAAAAAGACACAGTGCAATGTATTAAATGATTCATCAAAATTTGTGACACCATAGTTTTCAAAATCAATGAAGGGTAAACAATATAGGGTGCATACATAAATTTCGAAGTAACACCACCTATGTTACGGGAGAGCGGTTCTTATGAACTCTCTACTTATTTAGAAATCCCTGCCCGTCCTTCCTGCTTGTGGCTGAGGGTATAGCTGATTAATGATAATTTACCTCATACTGTACATGATATGGGTATGTTGATAGTAAGAGTTGGTTTCTTTTTATCATCACCTATCATTGTCTCTATAGTCAGATAGTCGTTTCTTGTGTATAAAAAACAGTTGTCACACTTCAAAACATGAGTAATTAGATGTGAGATTACTTGAACAAAGGTCTAAGGTCTGTTCTCTTTAAGTGTGTATCATTCGTACTTCTATCCACTCTTGGTTAAAGACTTCATAAACTTAATAACCCCCACTCCCCCTTCCATATCACAGCTAGGCTTGCAAGTTTGGCGACTAATTCCACCCACGTTTTGAGCAACAATGATGAAAAGAGGGATTGGCCAAAGTACACCACCGACGGTTTTTTTTTTGTTTTTGCCCAAGGCTCAAGGAATCTATGTGATGGTGATGTCATGTGTTTGTGTGCATGTGTATGTGACGCGTTGCTGCAAACACGACCCTTACCTAAATACACATTCTTCGAAATACCGCATGGCCTTCGAAACAACATTCGAATGAGCTGCACCCCAAAAATTTCTGAACTGAACTGAATGTATGTGCACAGCCTTCAAAAAGCCTTCGAGTGCTATATAGTTTTCCAATAATTACCTTCCCTATGGCCTAATTATGTAAATGACTTACGAATGGAAGTTTATAATGAAAGCTATTGAATGGTATACTGAATGAAACTTGAATGAATTGACATTCAGTAATGAAAGTTATAACGGACCGTAAGGGAAGGCTATATTTTAGCATGATGAAGGCTATATCGAAGGTTATGTTGAATGCTATTCATGCAGTCTTGCTCACTGAATGTTTGCAAATAGGTCTACCTGTCAGTGATTTAGCCAGGAAGAAAACCTTTTTTTGGGGGGGGGGGCTAAAATGGAGTTGCCTCTTTCATGGGAGAATGGGGGGGGGGGGGCTGGCCGGGTCACCTTTCGGATTATTATATTTCTCCAGTTTCTACATGGAGCAAGGACTGCTGGGAGGTGTGAAGGTTTTAAACACATAACATATGTCAGTACCAATTAAAGCCTTAACCTACCCACTAAGTTAATGTGTTGCCAACGTATGCTTCTGAAATACTACATTCACACAGTTGGAATATTGTTTCGACTTTGAATTCCTGTATCTATAGAACAACTAAAAGGCAACAGGTAGTCGCCCAAAATTTGCTTTGAAAAATTCATGACAGGTATTTTCCATTACCTACTCTAACCTTATCTGCCAGTGGCAAGTCGGGGAAGTAATATTAGACCTCCTTTTTGATTTGTTTGCTTTGTGGTTTCCCCCTCACAACTGTTGGGGAGGCTCTCCCATTCAGGTCCAGCACAGCTATTCAGTGTGTCATACACGAGTGGCCTTCAACAATTCAAGTTCTCAGGAGTCAAGATGAGGTTCATACCTGCCAGGAAGTTGAGCTGCACAGTTTATTTGCTAAGAGGATTAGTTGTAGTTAGAGTTTTTTCTCAATCCTGGCTAATGGACATTCCTTCTAATGTTGGCAAACTCTTGCAAATCTCCTCTAATTATTGCATTACAAGCACCTCTGAAGACATTTTGAATATAACTATTACAAACAATAGGTAAAGCAAGAAGAAATTCTCCTTGAATTTCACTATTCAATAAGAAAAACATTGTCATATGACCAAAATTGGCCATTCATGAACCAGAGTGACGGGGCACACTAACTCTGGTTGAGGTGACTGCATTTTCCTTTTGTGTTCAACTTACCCTGTTACTTTTGTTTTTCCTCCAAATTTGAAGTATAATTAAACACAAACAAGCACCTAAGCAATTGTTTCACTGCAACTGTTACAAGCAACTCCACACTGAGTACTTCTAACTGCAGAGTGCACAAACAACACTCTTTGTCTATAGAGTCTTCAAATTTCCCTCCAATAATGTAGACCAATCACAGACTTGGATGCTATCTGACCTGGCCTGAATAGTGTCATTTTACTATGTATAGTCTTCAAACAAGGGGAAAATGAAGAGTGTCAGAAGCCATTGAATGCTATCACACCCTTCAAAATTTTTCCGACACCCTTCATGTAGGTTCATTTGAAGTCTATATGGGAATACTCTTATGCTTTTAAAATAGCCTTGGAATGGCATTTGAAGGGAATTTGAAGTTTATTATAGCCTTCCTGTTGGGTAAGGGGATATCTCAAGAAGGGTAGCTCCAAAGGATCTCATACTTGGCGTGTAGCTTGCCCATATAAAGTAGTTGATCCCTATTGTTTTTGGTGAAGGTCAAATGTTATTTGGTTTCATGAGAGGCTTAAAGGTAAAAAATTGTAAACACGATATCTCAAGAAGGGAAACCGTGAGGGATCTCATACTTAGCATGTAAATTGCCCATATTAATCCAATATGATCGGCATTATTTTTGGTGGCGGTCAAAGGTCATTTGGGGTCATCAGAGGTCAAAAGGTTAAAACCTTGTAAACACTATATGTCAAGAAGGGCAACTGTAAGGATCTGATACTTAGCGAATGGTTTGCCCATATTGATTAGATGATCTCTCTTGATTTTGGTGGAGGTCAAAGGTCACTTGGGGTCACCAAAGGCCAAAAAGTGAAAACTTTGTAAACAGTATTTCTAGAAGGATAACTGTAAGGGATCTCACACTTGACATGTGGATTTTTCATGTTGAGGCGATACTTCCTTTTAGTTTTCTTCGAGGTCAAAGGTTATTTGGGGTCACCAGAGGTCAAAAGGTCAAAACCTTGTAAACATGATATCTCCAGAAGGGTAACTGTGAGGGATCTCATACTTAGAATGTGAATTGCCAGTATTAAGTAGATGATCTCTATTGTTTTTGTGGAGGTCAAATGTCACTGGCGTCACCAGAGGTCAAAGGTCAAAACCTTATAAATACTACCACTTAAGATGGGTGACTTTAAGGCAGTGGTTTCTAACAGGGGGCGTTATCGCCCCCGTTGGGAATTGGGGGCATTTTCGTAACTAATGGGGGCGATGAGCTCTCAGGGGCGGCGGGAGGGAGGCGTTTTGGAAAAATGAGATACTAAGTTTAAGCCAGGTCTTACAAGATTCCAAAAGGTTCCCTTAGCTGAGCTCTCAAATTCGTTCCCTTGAAAAGGAGATAAATTACGTCAACAGGTCGAATAGGTCTAACATTCACTCCTCAGGTGCACTAAAAAGTTTGTGAATTACCTTTATTGCTAGATTTCACGAAACTGCATCTGATTAATTTCAAAATTTTTCTCGGCGAGGACCCATATATTCCCATTAGTGGAATCCTGGTGAAAAGCGGTGAGCAAAGGGCCGTCACTAAAAATTGACCTACCACTTTTACCTTGAATGTTGGTTTTTCGTGCTGTCCATCAACATGACATACTGACAGAAGTGAAAATTGCAGATAACTGTAACATAATAGATAACTTTTGCAATGTACTATGAAGTAAAACACAAGTTAAAAGTTAAAATGTTTTCAAAAATGCAATCTTACAGTTTGCCAATTTCAGCTTTCTCATTATTTTTGCCCATAGGACAGCTTGAGTGGCTTAAGTCTTTAAAAGCCCCATGCGACCCCTATCATCATTCTTCCTCCTACCCACAGGAAAAGCTCCTTGCAGCATCAAAGGGAACCTTCGCTAGTAGCTCTATGGGTGATTTCTGTTATCTCTAGTGAACATTTAAGGTTATTAAATGTTAGATAATCGGAAGACAATCAAAACTGACTTACAGTGCCTCATTCTTGTGTCGACAATTTCGGTAGTACCCCAGAGTTTCCTGGGGGCTTAGCCCCCGGTCCCTCATCATTGAGACATTGCCCCCGAGGCCCATTAGGAGCCCTTGTGGGAACTGTCCTCACTTCGGTGGGTCTTTGGCATCTGAAAAATTCAAAAAAGTTTCTCCATCCCTAACCCCAACTTTGTGATTCACCATTACAAAAGGGAGTCAGCTTTTTGAATCCCGCACTGATGTTTTGCTTTCCTGTGTCGGACCCATACCTGAAAGCAATGTATGTATATGCCTCCCTTATATGTCACATGTGTTTTAGTATAATTGCAACAGTTCATGGCAACAGTATGCTATAGAGGGGGGGGGGTGCTTTAAGGGATTTCGTACTTAGCATGTGGATTTCCCATATTGGATAGGTAGGTGATTCCTATTATTTTTGGTGGTCATATGTCATTTGGGGTCACCTGAGGGCAAAAGGTGAAAATCTTGTAAACACAATATCTCAAGAAGGATAACTGCAAGAGATCTCACAGTTGACATGTGAGGTTTTCGTGTTGAGAAGATACTTCCTTTTGGTTTTTGTCGAGATCAAAGATCATCTGGGGTCTCAAAAGGTTAAAACCTTGTGAACACAATATCTCAAGAAGGGTAACGTGAGGGATCTCATAATTAGCGTGTGAATTGCCCATATTAAGTAGATGTCTATTGTTTTTGGTGGAGGTCAAAAGCCATTGGGGGCACCAGAGGTCAAAACCTTGTAAAGACGATATTTCAAGAAGGAAAACTGTAAGGTATCTCACAGTTGACATCTGAATTGTTCATGTTGAGGAGATACTTTCTTTTGGTTTTGTGGAGGTCACAGGTCATTTGGGATCAAAGAGGTCAAAACGTCAAAACACTTGTTAACAAAATATTTCAAGAAAGATAACTGTGAGGGATCTCGTTCTTAGCATTTGGATTGCTAATATTAAGTTGATGATCACTGTTATTTTTGTGGAAGTCAAAGGTCATTTGGGTCACAAAAGATGAAAACATGATAACATGATATTTTAAAACTGTGAGGGATCTCATACTTTGCTTGTGGATTGCTCATATTTAGCATGTGGAGGGCAATATAGCTAGGCAGGTGATCCCTACTGTTTTAAGTGGAGGTAAAAGTTCATTTTGGGTCACATGATTTCAAAAGATTATGATCTTACTTACATGATATCTCAATTAGTATAACTGTGAGGGATCTCATTCTTGTCATGAGGGTGATTCAGTTTTTGTTACAGTATATCCATATGGCAAGGAATCACTAGCCTTTTGGCTTTGTGGTTCATAAAAGTGAATGAAAGATATATGCAAATTTTGGCAAATTACAAGTAAACAAATTGCATTTACAAAGTATAATGCAAATCACCATAAATACAAAGCGATGAAAGTCTGGAAACTTAAAGGAAAAATTAACTTTTAGTTACTTGCTGGGTACATTTATACTTGTTTTCTTATCACGATGTGATCTGCCTATGCTGTAGTGGCCGATGGCTAGTTGAACCAGAGTACTTTCAACGGAGGTTAAAAGGGGCAATGTAGCTTTTGTGTCCTTTATGTAGTCAATAGACCTATAGCTTTGAGATTACCAAAAATTCCACCTGTTTGCAAACCGCACATAGATGCGATATACATAAGATTGGGCAAAGGAAAATTGCTATGTTCATACTGAGCTCAGTCAAAAGACTGAGGAAATGAGTTGATTCGAGCTGTAAGAACTTTATGTCTGTAGGGATATACACTCAAGAAGTATGTGACAATAGAGGCCAGGCATATTGAGGGGTATGGGAGAATTCTCTTACAAGTACTTTTGAATTCGAGAATTCTTTCGTTTTGGATAATGTCCTCATTTGTCCTAATGGATGTTGTATTATTCTGGTCCGCCCCTTGAAACACCTTGTGTTTCTTCAAACCACGTCCTCGAATGGTATCTAATTTGACAGCGTGAAAACCAAAAGATGATCTTTACCACAAGTAAAAATCGGCGCTACAGGTATCAAATTATGTAAATAAGCCATATTATATATTTCGAGGAAAAAACTTTTAGATGTGGTATCGTAGGTCCTAGTTTTATATGCAAAAAGGTAAAACATCTCTTCCTTATAGTGTTGTCAAATTTCATTTTACATCAGCATATGGAAGGCATTAGCATCACAGTTAGCAACACCGTTAAATCTTTTCACTTGGATATGCATAGAAGGGTTCTTCCACATAAAGTGTCGTTTCTAAGTCTCTTTAAGTTTTCTTTTGTCTACTCTTGTTTAATCTTGTTCAATCCTTTACAGCAGGCATCAGCTGCCACTGTTTCAGCACCCAACACTGTGTACCTGTCAGAATTAGCAATCCCAAGTGAGAAGCCTATTTTATTCATTGCCAGTCATTAGTTCAAGTAAAATAAAATGTCCTCGAAGTAATGAAGTGCAAAAGAAGAGCTTGCTTGGTGAAGAAAATTTAATTAATGAAAAACGATTTTAGTGAATTGAATCATTTCCAAATGGTTTTCTTTTTTGTTCTAAAAGCATGTTGTAAGAATAATTTTAAGGGTTTTTTAGTATAGATAATCGGTCAGAAACTCCAAAGAAAAGCGTCAAAGCTAATTTGTAAATGTCCTCAAAGAATCAAAAACGTTTTGGCACATGTAAAGTACGTGAAATGTGGTTAGGAGTTGGATGTTTGTTGTGAGAATATGGTGGAAAGTGGGTGTTTTAGTTTCAATATGCTGGACACAAAATATTACCTCAATTTTCCCTTTAACATCAAAGTTTACCTTTAGCTGTATCCTTTATTGACCAGTAAAATAAAGGGATAACAAGTTTGCAGTTTGTACTTAAAAAGGGAAGTTGTTGAACAAAAATTCAAGTAGATATCCAGTCATGAAATGCACCCATTATACTTTCATTGCTTTGTATATAAATATGTTGTGTGTTTATGTGTTCAGCGACTTTGCACATCTTGTGTTTCGCAGATATATAGTATCTTGAAAACATCTTTTTAAAGGGTTCACAGCTGTTGGGACCTAGTTCCTAAAATATCGTGATTTATAGGTTTAACCATTTCTCCTTTTATCTTTGCAGATGAATTCTCCAGACTAATTGTGAAAATATCATCAAATCTCACACGAAGCAACTGCGTTTTGTTAGCAAGATATTTCAACTTCTCCCCAGCAAAGATTTCAGAAATTAAAAAGGAAAGTCACACTCCTGGGTTAGATTTGCTTGATGCAATGATCGAACGTAACAACATTAACATGTACGATCTTACTAACTTGCAACAAGCCTTGGTAGAACTACAGCTAAACAAAATAAATGAGACACTAGTTATACCATAGCAGAGTAAGATTGACCCTCGGACTCATGAACGGCGTAAAATTTTACCACAATCACCATGAAGCACCAGATGCATGTCAGTAAAGTCATGTCAACAACTACAGATTGTGTTAAACTAGACTTATCCTGAATGTATGGTAATATATGACCACAGAAAAGGATGCTCAAGATGAGTCGGGAAAGACTGGTATCTGTCTTATATCGCTCTGGACAAGTGATAACTGGTCCTTTTTACTAGCCAACTATTTTCCACTTCCACCTGGAACACTATCACGAGTGCCTTCCATGGGATATTATGCATAACAATGTAGCAATTTTAAGTTTGAGTTTGAGTTTATTTCCACATAATGCAATCTGTACAAAATGAAACAATAACTTGAACATAGAGGTGGAGAAGGACTGAAAAAGCAAAAAGCTTGTACAAGCAGTCCCCCCTTTGATAAAGTAAAGTGAACACAAGATGAATCAAGACAAAGCAACAAAATAACAACGAACAGACAACCCAGAAAAAAACATAATTCTAAAGATACTGAGGAATTTACAAGAGGTAGTTATAAAGTAGACGATTTTTGAGTCTGTTCTTAAAAGAGGAAATGTTGTTCATATTTTTACTGTTATCATCTAACTTATTCCAGAGGGTAATACCACTGTTTGTAAATAATCTGTGGGATACTGCATTTGACGACAGATTTAACGAAAGCAGTGAGAAGACTTAGTATTGTATGAATGATTTTGAATTTGATGGCCTGCTTGCTAGGAACAAAGCAAATTCAATAGATATACTATATTGCAGACAACTAGTACTGAAAATCATGCCATACAAGTTTAGAGGACATTGACATACCGTACCATAAGTATAGTTTGAAAGTAGTGTGTCCGTACTGTGGGAACAGAATGAGTATGGTCTTAATGTGAAAGGCTTTGCTTGAATGAAGCAAAAGTCTTTCATGAACATTTGATTTAATTTTCATTTCATTTAAATTTTTTCACACCATACATATATTTACAGCAATCGGAAAATCATGAAATCAAGAATATGATGTGAAGGAAAACTGAGCAAGAAACCCTCGCGTGCTTTACGGAGCGCCCTACTCCCCACATCGTAAATGTATTAATAAATACAGTGAATACACTTCTAAAGTAAACGGTGATTACAATGAAATACAAGTACAACAGCATCCAAAACTGCACACCCTCAGAAAATGTTAAACCAGAACTACCGTAAGATACCTCACCCTGTCCATACAATTATCTTCACACACTACAGCTGCAACTTGCTTCCAAGCAATAAAACATGAGAAACAGGGCTTAATACAGTTGAGTCACAAACGTTTGATTGTAAGGATAAATCTCAAAGATTTTAAACTAGGTATCATGTCAATTAATGCACTAGGTAGGGTCGGCGCGTTTCACGCGCAATTGTTTACGCTTACGGAGAGAGTATGTTTTTATTGAGTGATGGATTATTTTTATCACTTTTTTTATGAAAAATCATTTGACATCTTTCACGATTTTTGCAAAGTCTTCTCAATATTTCTTTGATTTTCGCTTGATCTGAATAGTTTTTAGCCTTGAATTACTCCTTTTACTATCAATAAGGTCTCAAAAGTATTCACATTACTCATCGGTGGGTTCTAACCATAAGCCAATTATTCATGTGCATAAACGTGATTTCAGAGGAACCAGCATTGTAAGGATGTAAAGCAACTGATATTCATTCTTTCACCCTCCTCTTCTTATGAGAACTGAAAAATTAGTATCGAACCCACGTTACGTTCTAATTGATAGACACACATAAAGGGAATTGACACCGTTTGTAATAGCAATGGTTTTAAATGTAAATTCAAATTTTCGCGGGCAATTGTTTCATCTGACGTCCTTATACCTGAATACCGTATAACGAAAATAAAACACTCATTATGGCAAAATCATTTCAAGTTACCTGCATGGGCTCATAATCTTGGCGTGTAAGTTTTAAGATAACTTAGATTCTCCGGAACTTCTGCAGGTACATATAGTAACTTATACTGAGCCATACGCATCAAATTCCATGCAACATGAAAAGGTATAAAATCTCACTGACATAAGAACTGGAGCCGATTTCAGTGCTCTTAAAATACAATCCTGCGAGAGCTTCCGAGGGCTTTGCCCCCTGGACCCCGAAGGGGCCCTATCGCGGGCCCCTGGACACCACGCGTAGGAACTCGCGCTTCGCGCTCGTGGTGAACCTTCGGTGCACATGAGATTTTCCATCTTGCCCCCCCCCCCTTAAAATTCCTGGATCCGCGCCTGCAGATGGTGATTGTTAATACACTTACGACTACAAAGCATTCTGAAAACTCTCTTGCTAATCCTTCACATCTTTGCTATACTACGATCAGCTCCAAAATACCCCAAAGATATCCCATTTTGCATCTAAGCAACCTTAAATTAACAAAAATTTCTCAAAGGGGAGGGTTATACCCCTCCCCTTAGACCCCTCCCCCAGGATGACATCTTTATATAGTGACAAAAGAAGGATCCCCATTGCTGTATACAAACGCAGGGTGAATAAAAAAGGTGCAATTTACACGCCGCCACTGCAGTTAGTAAAAACATCCAGCCAGCCGGAAAAATTAGAATTCACTAAATTATGGACATTTTCCAGTCACGTACGATTAGCTCCAAAAATATCCCAAAGATAGCACCGTTTTGCACCTAAGCAGCCTTAAATTAACAAAAATTTCTCAAAGGGGAGGGGATGTCCCCTTAGACCCCTCCCCCAGGACGACACATTTATGTAGTGACAAAGGAAGGATTTCCACTGCTGTATACAAAATTCAGAGCACATTACAAAGTGTAATTTAAACGCCTCCACTCAGTTGGAAAAAGCATCCAGCCGGTCGGAATTTGGAACCTTCACACGCCCAAACATATCACCCTAGCAACGGGCCTGGTCGGGTCCATGATCTCCGACAATGATCCACGCTGCGAAGCGTTGTTTCAGCTATTTTGGGACATGATGAAAATAACATCTTGAAGTAATTCGATCCGTGGACTCCGTGTATTTCACCTGGCAGATCATCTATGATGGTCATGTTAACTTTGAAATGATAATTCTTATTAGAATAGGACAACGTCAGTCATCATAAGGAAGGGGGGGGGGGGGGGGGGGGGGAAAGGGCCTAAAGGAAGACGCCCCCACTACAAAACCCAAGGTTTTGGTTTGTGCTAAGTCATGTATGTCCCCCGTCCCCCCCCCCCCCCCACATTTGAGTACAGATTGACGCCCCTGGTCCAGAGATCAACTAGCGAGGATTTGACAGTGTTTTAGGTGAACTATGAAGAATTACACAGATGAAAATGGAATTCTTAATGATGAAATTCAAAATTAATGTGGCAAGTAGAAGTGGATGCTTTTAACTGTGTAAAATACATACAGGCCTATGCTGGAAAATATGGAAAAGTAGTGATTTTGTTTTGTTTCTTGAAAATTCAGGAGGCAGTCTACAGGTGTAATTTAGGTATCGCTGAATTCAAAATGGACTAAATAAATTTTTGAAATCTGAAAGTGATATTTGATGACAAAAGTTAGGAAGGGGGCATGAGAAATTGCATTGACTTAACTGTGTAAATGCATAGCAAAGGTCAGGGTGGACTGGAAAATGGGGAAAAGTGCCAAATTTGTTTTGATTATTAAAAACTCAAAAGGCAGTTAAATGTTATAAAATTGGTCACGATGAATTGCCCAGCGATCAAATAAGAAGGATTCGACAGTGTTTTAGGTGAATTACGAAGACTTACCGAGATAAAAATGGAATTCTTAATGATGAAATTCTAAATTTATGTGACAAGTAAAAATGGTTGCATTTTACTGTGTAAGTTACAAATACAAATAGGCCCATTCTGGAAAATAGGGCAAAGTAGTGATTTTGATATTATTTTCTAAAATTTAGGTGGCAGTCAATACTTACAAAATTGTAACCGGGGAATACCTAAGAGGTCATGAAACAAGAGAATTTTAGAATGTGCGTGTTGATTCTTGTAAAATTATGGAAATAAAAGAGTGATTCTTATTGCTAAAATTTAAAATTTAACTGGCAAGTGGAAATGTACACTGTTTACTGTGAAAATGAGGACCTTGGCTTAATCTAGAAAATATGAAAAGGTAGTAATTTTGTTTTGATTCTTGAAAATTCATGAGGCAGTCTATAGATGTAATTTAGGTATCACTGAATTTAAAACAGTCTAAATAACTAGGATTTTATATCAGATTTATCAGACGATGATGAATGTTTAAAATAAAAAGTTAATTCTAGTCTGAAATTTAGAAAAGTGGCTTTTGAAGTTTTACTGGCTATATTGTGTAAATGCAGATTCAGAAGAATTGAATTTGACAATGTACTCGCTATTTAAAACTGTGTATAGTTGGGTTACCAAACAAGGCCAAGTTCAATTGTTGTGAGTCTGGTGCACATAATGTGCTGTTTGTTAGGCTAGTGATATGACCACCCTACAACAAACCTGGTTTTTACGGACTGCAGCCATACCAGTGGGACACATGTGCAATAGGTTGAATGTTTATTAGGTGCCTGCTGACAGTCAGCCTAGGCAAGAATTTGGAGAAATTTGTCTCAAAATTTAACATATAAATTGTAGCTCAGTGGTGAAGTGGGTTCCACCATTTGATAGTGAGCTTTAAATGTGAAGGAGTTATCATTCATTCTTCCCTCATGGATTTTACAGTGGAAGGGGGTGGGGAACTTTTCGGTTGCAGCCGTGACCTCAAATCAGCCCTCTCTATACCTACAGTACCACCCTCGCTTCCCTCTCTCAATCTCTTGTCTGAAGTTATATATTGATCTGACTTTGAAAATAACAGCTTTTGCAACCGCGCAGAAAACAGAACGATTATACATGCACTATAATTGAATTAAACTGTTAATTTATTACTGATTCAAATGGTGCCTTTATGCAGATGTACTTAGTTCTTCACTGTGTATGTATTGCTATAGGAAAACGTGAAATTACATAAATGTTATCATTACTTGGTTTACAAAAAGTTAAGGCCAGCACACACCGCCTAACTTGACTGTGACATGTCACAGTTGCCACATACTCCTGAGGTACAGTAGTCAGGCCCCTGTGCAGCTTTTTCAATTCGGGGTGGGGTTGGCGTTAAATTTAACTTAGGTGGGGCCCTTTCATCAGTCCCAAAAAGCATTCTAGGTTGCTGGAAACAGCACTTCCCAAAATATTATTAGAAAGCTAGGGGATGAGTGTGGTTTGGAACGACTGACCTGGAGAAAGGGGAAGGGGAGGGCTGTTTTAAAATTGGAGGATGCAGTTTAGATGCAGTTTGGTGTGACATAGTTTGCAAAAGTAGATTCTTTTGAATTCTTGTCTCTTTTTACAGTTCTAAGAGAGAAATAAAGGGCTGTCGTCCTTGTATTAGGGGATGGGGCAGAACTGGCATACTTCGTCTCCCCAACACATTTTTAAACACTATGGCTGCCAGTTTCCAGGCCTTGTAAGTCACTTCTAAACATTCTGTTTGGGGGATCTCATGTGTTAGAAATGTTAATTTCCTCGAGATAAGGTGGATGAGAAAACTTTTTCTATATGTGTAAATAACTGGAGCCACATTTAATAATATGGTACCTATTCATTAGAACATTTCAAACCTGCTGTCCCATACGAAAGTGCATATAACCAATTTCATTGGAGGGAAGGTATTTGATCCTTACATCTTTTATAACCATGCTTGGGTTTTAAAGTTAAGGTAGCCCAGCCCAGCCATCCTACTTAGTTTTAATCAGTTATAATCCTAGAATAATCAATACCAAATGAAAATTGAGTTTTGCAAATCTTTCTATTCATCTTAATCTTGTTAAAAAAGAGGGGTTGGTGGTTGTGGGGGGGTCCTCTTTATCACTACATGCGGTACCATAACTTATTAACTGTGCTCTTTATTAAAAAATAGTTGGTCTATTATAAACTACCGATTTTCACTGATGGTATATTTGTATATAGGCCCTACAGTACGTACAAAACTGAGTTCCACAAAATATGAAGTATAAACAGCAGTTTTGGGTGACAAAAAGTGAAGGAACAACTACCTACACACCTTGTTCAATAGTACCCATGTGTGTATCATACATGAGAAGTTGATCCCACAGAAGACACAGTCGTACAGTACAAACCAATAAAATACCCGTCAGCCTAAAATGTAAGTAGTCATAAAGCAGAGCTCATAAACGAGGTGTTCTCTGGCTGCACCTACCTACTCCCTCACTTAAATTTTGGCCTAGCAGATCGTTTCTCAATATTCCATTTTATTTACCAAGTCGTTTGCAACCACAGAATTCTGTGGTGCCGACTCTCTTGACCGCAGGGAGTAAGTTTAATAGCTTTCGAACAGGTGGTAAGTTATTGTGATTTATTGCTTACTTTTCTTTTATCATTTATAACGTTCTGGGGGCTTGAATTTGACAAATGTAGATCGAGAAAGGTGTAAATTTTCCATAGAATCTGATTTTTTCAATATAGTCAGGTTCCTTTTGTAATTTCGCCGGAATTTTTTGAAGAGAAGCAAACCTATAGATTTTTAAGAAGCTTAGGATCCACTAAGATAAGAAATGGATGTTTCAGATTTTTTCAATGACACGGTTGCCATGGTAACCATGAATTTTGAGTAAAATGCCATTTATTTAAATAAAAAAATAAAAAATTGTTTAAAAATACAGAATAAACAATTGATGCATTATAACCACTTAAATATGAAACAATAAAGTTTATATATTAAAAATTTGGTGTTATTTCATGTTGCCATGGTAACAGGATTTATGCCGAAATAATGGATTTTTTTCCTTTAAAAAAGGGAAAATGAAAAACCTTACAACAACTAAATAATTACCAAAAATGTTCTATAGCTGATATAAATGTACTGTTTTGTAGAAAACTATGCATTTTAACTTTTGGTTGCCATAGAAACAGTAAGTAACCCTGACCCTTCTTATGCTTTTCATGGAAAGTGTTGTTTAAATTCAGGTTCCTTGTGCATATAACTTGACATTTGTGTGATGTTTTTGGAGAATAGCAAACTCCCATTTTTTTAAATGTATGATAGTTTTCCAAAAGGCCTTATTTTGGCCTAAAACTTTCGTCCAACCAGCGCTCAGTATTTGAGGTATTCTCTTTCACGTCCACAAAGGCACGTTTAACTAAAAGTCACACGAGGCTTGGCCTACTTTCGTTCTGACCATAGAATGGAACCTATGGATATTACGGATTTAATACTGGATATACCTGCCTTGCCTAAAGACACCACAGACTCTGAAGAAGAGAAAATAACTTTTGGTCAGAGCAGGGAGTTGCTGTTTGTCAAAAAATAACAACTCCCTAGTCAGTGAACACCTCCTCCAAAAAGGACAGGATTTTTCTAAAAGAAGAAAACTTCAGGAAGGTCAGACAGCACGCTGATACACTCAGAAATATCCAGGCCACCACCATCGCCCTGACAGAAGAGATTAAATCTCTTGATAAACACCTGGAGAACAGGACGGTACCCCAATACCTGAGGGTTCACAGAAACCCACCCAGACTCCCAAAGTCTCTCAACTGCTCGGAGGAATTTTCTGAGTCTTAGAACTCAGCGATTGCTCGAGCGGGGAGGGGGCTTTGTAGGGTCTGGTACCAGGAACTATCCAGCCAGGCTAAAAAGCAAAGGCAACGCTTCCTTGAAAAGGAAGGCAGGACAAAGTTGGACTTAGAGTCAACTTAGGAGGGTGAGGAGGCCAAGAAGATGCTGTAGAAACTCCTCAGGTCATCGGCCAAGAAAGAGGAAGATAGACTGCGGCACCGGAAAGCACCGAGAAAACATCCCTACAGGCGGACAAGGAATCCGGATTAAACCAACGGCTCGTTTTTAGGGGCGCCAAATTCTTTCGAAAGAGTGGCACTTTTCCTCTGCGAACATGCTTAAAATGTATTCTAAGTTTTCTTCTTAGTCAGATCCTAGGCCTAGACCTATTTCTGAAACGAGTCCAACCTAAGCCTACGCTAGTTAAAAAGCGTAAATTTAAACGTTCGATCAAAGCTACTAAACGCAAACTTACATCTCACAATCGACAAAGGGAATTTTCGGCTATACGTAGCCAGGTAGAAACCCAAAGCCTATTAAACGAGGCGAAAGCACACCAAAAGTATGTCAAAAGCCTTTCTGACAGACCTCTGTCTAACATTGTAACAGTTGCCTTGGGAAAAGGTTTAAAGTTCATAATAACTCCTAAAAAGCCAAAACGTAGCGACTTACTGAAGTCAATTAAAGACTTAAAACGTAGAATGAGACTACCCTACGTATTTCAAAACAAAAAAACAACAGCTGTTTTCAAAGTTTCGTTTACCCTCGGCGTGGATACCACAACCTACATATAGTAATCGTCTTGAAGACTATCTTGAAGCTACCTTAACTAAAATACAGTAGCTAGTCTAACCATCCGCAATGCTAAAAGCAATATAAGCAAAGCAGAATGAAATGCACTCAAAGCATTTCTAACGATCGTTCCCTAGTAATTAAGCCATTTGACAAAGGCAGAGGTATTGCTATTTTGAATCGTTCAGACTATAAAGCCGAAATCGAAAGGCAATTGCAAAGTGACCATTATGAACGACTTCCGGGTGATAGGCCTATAACTCCTGAAACTGTGAAAATGGTCCAAACCACACTTCAAGATATGTTTTACAAGCTGAACTTGACTAGCAAACGCTCGAATATCTTAGTCCACGGAACCACAAAATCCGTACCAGGTCCTATATGTGCTACCTAAAATTCATAAAGCACCACTAGTTAATTCAAAATTCACTTATAGACCAATCATTAGCGGGAACGGATCCCCTATTCAGGCCCGTAGCCAGACAAGGTGCTGATGGGGGCGAAAATTTTTCCAGAGGGGGCGAAACATACTAAAATGCATTACGGCAATAGTAATTTTTGATCTTCTAGGGGGGCGAAAAATTTTCTAAGGGGGCTTAACCCCCCTTGGCCTCCCCTTGACTACGGGCCTGCCCCTATTGAAAAAATTTCCGAATTCGTGGACTATTTTCTGCTTCCTATTGTCTTGCAACAAAGCATTTATGTAAAAGACACTGGCCATATTTTATAGATATTGGAAGCCACGTCCCTTCCTGGAGAAACATTACATGCAACACTTGACACGGTATCCATATATACAAACACCCCACAAGAGTAGGCATTAAATGCATCCCAAGAAGCCTTTGAAAAAGCACCTAAAACCGTTACGGGATTAAACCTATATCCCCTACTTCCCTTCACGCCCTGATGAAACTCGTCCTTGAAAGGAATTGTTTTTATTTTAATGGGCAATGTTTCCTACAAAAATTTGGATGCAGTGTGGGCAGTCAATCTTCACCTGAAACCTGCGATATTGTCATGCATAGACTTAAAAATAAAATCATACCGACAGATTCCAACATACTATAATGGCTTCGTTATAGGGATGATATTCTACTGCTTTTTAAGGCAACAACACTTGAACTCTCAAGTTTGGTGGCAAAAATGAATGAAATTCATTCTTCTCTGAAATTCACCATGGAAGTCTATGACAACGAGGTTACCTACCTAGATCTAAAAATCTTTAAAGATACTAAATTTCAATCAAGTGACATTCTTGACACGAAAGTCTACACTAAGCCCACTTACACCTTTCAATACCTCGATCGAAATTCTGCACACCCACTAGTCACTTTTAAGGCTTCTTAACGGGTTAAGTGCACAAATACGCTGGAAATTGCAGTAACGAGAATGATTTTCTAGAGAAAAGAAACCCCTTTACAGAGGAACTTCTCACAAGAAACTATTCACCCGAAGAGATAGCCTCAGCCACTAACGGCATTGATTATAAACAAAGAATAAATTTCTCAATGGCTAAAAATATGCCAACAGGGCCAGCACTCGTTTTCAAAACGACCTATACTCCACACATTGAAAAAAGGCACCTAAAGCAGAGAGTTGTTGCCTAAAGCAAGCTTTGATAAAGCACTGTAATATAATTGCAGGTGACCAGCAACTGTCCCATCTGTTTCCCGACAGTCCTATTATAGCCTATAAAAGGGCACCAAATCTTAAAGATTTACTTGTAAAATCAAGGTTTCCCCCAGACCACGAGTCGAAGGAAACAGAAGAAAGTTATGACGATATCTGACTTGATGCGCTCATAGCTGCATTATAAATATTGACAAACCCTGCCTATGTATACAAAGGCTACTACTGATGACGTTCTACCTACAGCGCGAAGAACAGAAACCGGTCTAGTTGGTTTTGAAAGAAAAAGCCTTTTAATTGTCAACTTCATAACAACTCACATTCCTCCAAAAGAGTGCAATTTTTCTGAAGCTTTTGCTCCTATCATTTATAACATGATCGGGTAATTTTCCCTTAAACATACTGCAGTTCACGGATTTGGTAACGTCAGATAGTGAACCGCCTACCCCCTTCGATTTCATAAAATTGCCATGGTAATTATAACTACATAAAATTAAATCTAGGTTCCTTAACTTTACAGTCAGGGCTTCTAAACTTGCACCAGCACCAAACAGCACAGCTCTCGTACCTGTCACTGTCTGCTGTTGTATAACGTCGCTCGTCTCGATATATACGGCCTTTGTGGAATATAAATGGGTTAGCTATACTAAACTTACGTACATATTTTTTGTCGTAGGTACGTGCATTTTGAGATGAACACCCCCCCCCCCCCCAAAAAGACAGTAATGGTCACTTTTCCATCATGGTCACTGATGCTTCCACTGAAACTTCCCACTGCATGGCCAATTGAAGAACACGGTTTCTAAAATATGCCAATTACTGTTTCCATGGCAACCAATGGCCAAATTGCATTATTTCTTATCATATTGATCATATTAGTTTTAATTATAGATATATTTAGCTTTTAACAGTATTTGGAAAATATTTGGATGTTTTCAGTTCTTTATCAATTTCTTGTACATATTTAGTTTGAAAAGGCACTTTTATGCCCAAACTACCTTTACCATGGCAACCAGCGGTGAAAGTCCAACATTACATTATGTAATAAATTCCTTAGTTTTATATTTTTGAGTTTATTATTGGACATTGTTTGTTTTGTATGTATTAAGGAATTTCTATTCGCATTACTGAATAAACGTCATTTTCACCCAAAACCCATGGTTACCATGGCAACCAGGCCAATGAAAAAATCTGAAACATCCATTTTGTATAAGTGGATCCTAAACTTCTTAAAAATGTATTGTTTAGCTACTCTCCAAAAAATTCCAGCGAACATCAAATTATGGACCTAGGAAACCTGACTAATAATACTATCGACAAAGGTGTTCTTTTGAAGAAACCCCTGTGTCATGATATACCCAGTACCAGTCAACCTTGAGAAGTCCATAACATAAAGTGGCAGTGAAGGGCATATCTCCTAATTCGTTGCCAGACTTTCCCAATTCATTGCCAACTCTTACGACCGTCACATCTGTGGGATCATCTTGGCATGATCACTTGGGAGCCTGTCTTGTTATTGTTATCAGCTGGAATTTGATACCTCGCTTCCTCCTTGGATCGAATTGCATTACCACTTTACAATGATACAATCAATTAAAAATGCACAGAAGTCCAAAGAGTGAATAAAGCAAGAGTGAATAAAGCACTTTAAAGTACTAAAACCTGCAAAAAAGTTTATGCATTGATTCATTGAAGAACAAAGGGCTACGTTCATTGATGTTGTCAGAATGAAGGTTACTTTGCAGTCCTGGCACGCAGCATTATTTATGACCTTAAATGAACATCATTTACACCTTTAATGACAGTTTTAGGACACTTCAGAGACCACAAATGTAGATGTAGTCAATGTAGCCTGTGACTTACAAATTGCAATTGAACAGATGGTTATAAACCGCCTGAACACTTTAGATCAGTTTGGTTTCTCTTGAAATCTAGTTCAGATGGGTATACCGTAGATTATTCACTGATGAAAAACTCACCTTACTTTGACCTGGCTGGGGATTGAACCCCAAACCTTCTTGTTGCTAGGCTTCTCTAGCTTTTCCAAAGGCTAACAACTTTATCCACGTAGCCAAGCATCGTAACAGTAACATGGTAACTTTCTGCTCCCATATTGTTGGCAGGTGTGAGTAGTATCACTGTCAATAGTGTGTATCCATGTGCAGTGTGCAGTATATTGAAAAAGTATAATTAGATACCCCAGCTTGAAAGTAAGCAACTTCATAGAAGCAAACTAGTATGCAGCACAACTAATCTGTTGTGTCAAGTTGTGTTGTATTGCTGTTGTTGCTGATGCCATATGTCGTACTGAAGCTTAAGAAACATATGACTTAAAAGGGGAAACATGTTATCTAACCCCAGGTAATAAAGATTCTGCCAACTAAGTTTACTTCTCCCAACCCCTCGACTTCAATTAAAAAAGAACATGTCAACTGCAAATCTGAAACAATTAAAGCTACAGTAAGTGAACCTGTTCTGAGTTTAAACTGCAGTTACCAATAATGCATGAGTATAGCTATAGATACTATGAAGTATATACACATATGTATGGGATGATGTCGAAGTCCCTTTTTTGCCTTTTTGCAAAACTCTTCAGCCTCCTCACCTCTGGTACAGTTCTGTGGAAGAAATTTTTCTATGGGATCGGTTTTATCACAGTGCTTGATATTTACAATTAGGGTTCTCTGTCCATACATGTAAAAAGTACAGTAAGGTTGCACCCATAGGGGTATGAAGGGTGGAGGTGGGGTTGCACTACTGGAAACTTTATGCTGTTTTGGGAGAAACAAGCTTAAAAACTTATGGCAAAGGTACTGCATGCCCCACCCCACACCTATTGGAAGTCATCCCACAAGGCACAGGCATTTGGTACATGGCATAGGCATGTGACATGTGTCTCTATTTTTCCTTTTATCACTTGTGGTTGAACAGAAAATCTTGGTATTAAATGTACAAATAATACACACAGTAATGCAAACAAGTACAGAAGGTAACGAGTTTAACTAGTCAGAATACACGCTGAGTACTAGATGCAATTTTATGTATTCATGCAGGGACTTGCTATTTGACAACTAGCAACTCCCTGATTCATGTTACACCTCTAAATTTCAAGTTCTTGTAAAGTATATGGCAATGTACATAGTCAAATTATGTTTCTACAATTTATACACTTTGTATCTTATCAAGTTTGCCTTTCTCTCTTGCAGGCTGAGGTATTCACATACAGTCATTTCAAAGAGAAGCTGGCATCAACTCTTCAGACAGATGAATGTACAAAACTGGCACACTTCTTTAAAATATCCAAGGACCAAAAAGATGCCATCCTGAGTAGTAACAAACCTTCTAAAAATCTCCTGCATGCTCTCGAAGAGAAAGGCATTTTACAACCTTACAATGTTGAGAGATTAACAGATGCTTTTGTGGACTTGGAAATGTGTACATTTTGTCTTCACTTAGCAGAAATTTACCAGAAGACCAGGGGTGAGTGTTACAGTTAATTTGTTACATGAAGAACAACACCTGTCAGTCAGCAAAGGTCTCCTTTAATATCAGTTAGTCTTTAGAATGCGTGTCTGTCCATACTGCCATGCAACTCATAATTTTGGAAATAATTTTCGATGTTTTACTGAATATTAAGGAGTTTGTTAATTAGTCAGATGGAAAAACCTGACCTTTTATCAACCAAAACCAAGCTGATAAGATGCACATGTTACTGATGTTTAATTTCTGGTAGTCTTCAATGTACTTCTAAAAGAGCATTCTTTTAAAAACAAAACTTGGGAGAGGAAGGATCCGTAAACAGTTCCAGTACTTGTAGAATGGTGGGGTTTTAAAATATTGTTGTGATCAGAAAACCCCACTTCAATAATTTACACAATATCAGTAGGCTTTCCTTCACTTGGCTGAATTTCTTATGCAAAATAAGAGTGAACATGACCCGTAACTGAAAATGTACCTTTTACTTGACTGGGATTGCGTCCTGAAAATTGATCTGTATTAGGGTTTGAATATTTAAGCATTAGCATTTGAGGCAGGGCTGGGGTAAGAATGTTATGTTTTTTACAGCCAAATATGTTTTACAATTTCAGAAAAAAGTGTTCAACCCACCCCGCTTTACCATTCTGTTCCCCCTTCCTTCTGCTTCCCCATGCCCCTCCCATTTATCTGTATAAAGGTTTGAAATTTAAGTATCAGCATTTGAGGCAGGGCTAGGGTGAAGTATTATGCTTTTTCAACCAAACATATTTTACAGTCTCAGACAAAAATGCTCAAACCTACCCCTTCCAACCCCCATCCCCTATTTCCCATTCCATCCCCTTTCCTACTATTTTGTCATGCCCCTCCCAGAATAAAACAGCCTCCACAAGCTTTTGCACTAAGGGATCAAGTACTTCACCTTTGTACTCTACTACATTGCTTCATTGCCTCCTTTTATGATCTCAAGTCAGGTTAGTGAGTTTTTTACATATCCTGGGAGAATGTTTCAGAGTTGGCAGCTTACACCAGGTATGTAGTCAAGGGGGCGAATCAACGATTGTATTTTTTTCAATGATATTTGATGTTATTACTGTACTAGTAACTCTCCTAGTGACAATATTCAATTTTCAGAACATGCGGGTTCTAAATAGAAAATGCTTAGATGCAAAGCCAAGGCCTGGTAAATGTCATTTCCAGAAATTTGGGATGCATTTTTGGCCAAGATTTTGTTGCACACTTCTCGCCAACCTTTGGTGGGCTTGGCGGCGCTATGTTTAGTTGGTGTGTCTAGACTCCCCCCCCCCCCCACCCCAGCAAATTCCTGGGTATGCGTCTGGCTTAAACAAATTAACAGAATGAGGATGAGGGAACAAATGCACACATACTTTTTCAAAATAAAAGCTTGTTTTAAATTTCTAGTACCGTATTCTTAATGCACCCCAAATTTGATTACTGTAACTATTTTTGGTTTCGATGATAAGAGAAACCTATGCATTCATGATGGTGTGGGTGTATGTGTATGTGTGGGTGTGTATGTGTGTGTATGTATAACATGTATGTGTCACTTAGATTGCAAACATGATATCTCAAGACAATGACTGACACTTTTCATATTTGATATATAGACTTGTCATGTTTAGAGGAAGTTTCCCTGCTTCAGGTGCTACAGTAGGAAATGTCCTGCAGCCCTGCCTTTTGTGGAGCAAAGCTTTATTTTAGCCATTAATTTCATTCACTAATTTCATTAGTTTTATTGACTATCATTTTTTATTCCTCCCCGAAGGCAGGCAAGGAATCTATGCGATGGTGATGTCGTGTGCGGGTATGTGTGTTTCTGACGCTTGTTGTAATCATGATATCTCAGGATAGGAATGACGGACACTTTTCATATTTGGTATAGAGATTTGTGATATTGGTGATATTGAGAGGAAGAACCCTATTATTTTTGGTGTTGGTCAAAGGTCATTTAAGGTCACCAGAGCTCAAAAGCTGAAAACCTTGTAAACACCTTATCTTACCTTATCTTAAGGTAGCAATGATGGACACTTCATACTTGGCATGTAGATTTGTCTTGTTGATAAAAAGATCCCTATCGTTTTCCGTAAGAGGTTAAATGTCATTTGAGGTCACCATTAATCAAAAACCCCAAACTGTGTGAACACGATATCTCAAGATAGCAATGACGGACACTTTTCACATTTGGTACATAGATTTGTCTTGCTAAGAGAAAGGATCCTATTGTTTTTCGTTGAGATGAAAGGTCATTGAGGTCACCAGGGATCAAAAACTGAAAACCCTGTGAACATGATATCTCAAGACAGCAATGATGGCCACTGCATATTTGCTTTGTTAAAAGGAAGGTCCCTATTGTTTTGGTAGAGGCCAAAGGTCATTCGAGGTCAACAGAGGTTAAACTGCGAAAACTTCGTAAATGGCCTGTAAACATATCTCAAGACAGCAATGACGACACTTTTCATATTTGGTCTAAAGATTTGTTATGTTGAGAGGAAGAACTCTGTTGTTCTAGGTGGAGGTCAAAGGTCATTTGGGGTCTCCAGAGATCGAAAACCGAAAACCCTGTAAACATGATATCTCAAGACCGCAACGGCAGTTACTTTTTATATTTAGTAAATAGATTTGTGATGTTAGAGGAAGAACCCTATTGCTTTTGATGGAGGTTAAAGGTCATTTGAGGTCACCACAGGTCCAAAACTGAAACTTTTGTAAAAATGATATTTCGGTTACTTTTTCGTTACAAATGGCACAATCCATGGCTACAAAGTACACTTGAGTTGGTCAAATATCGAAGAATTGTGAAGATGAAAGCACTACAAAAAATCTGCGCAGTATTATTGTTCCTGATTTTTGATCACAGTGACATAATATGACCAGTACTAAGATATGTATAAAGCGAAATTTTGTGTGTCCCGCATGTTTGGGTTACAAGTGTCACATTCGACACAAATGGGTAAGTGGGATGTATTGTCAAAGTAGGTGGATAGGATATGAAGTAGATATAGGTATAGTACACAGTCTACAGGTTGAGAGAATCAACCATTGTTTGGGGGGGGGGGGTAAAAGTCAAAGGTAACCCGAGGTCACCACAAGAAAAATTTCAACATTTTCTATGGCAAGGAATCACAAAGCCTTTTGGCTTTCTGGTTTCACCTGTTTTTCCTTATAGGTTTGCTTGAAACTAGAAATGACAGTAACGGACCATACTACTGTCAAAAAAGAAGGAAACAAATCATGATGTCTCTACAAGGCTTTTTAAGAAAAGTCCTGCAGGCTATTTTCCGCACCAAGCAAAATCTGAACCACTCTCAGATGGAATAGTCACAAAGAAGGTTCAGTACTTGGGATTTAACACCATCAGAAAGCATTTATTGTACAGTGCAAACGAGTCTTCAATGGCTTTAATAAGGTCAACAGCACTGAATGTTCTCCAGGATTTCTACTGAGTGTTCTAAAAGGAATAAATTGTCCCGGACACTCGTTAAAAACATTCATACAATACAATACTGGAACTACAAAATATGTACAGTAACTGCTTGATAACATTGTTAAATGTGCGTATAGAGTACTTTTAACTTAAGTCCTCAACAAGGGGTCAATTATCGAAGAAATAGTCCCCAAAGTTTTTAAAAAAGTAGAAAATAAAGTCCTTGTTTTTCCACTTGCTTTACCCCCAACATTTTTACCACTCTACTGATGTTTTATTGTACCTTTTCACATATAGGATCAAGATTTGTCAGTGAAGACATTAGTGATCTGACATCATTCAAGGTGATAGAAAGCAAACTTGGAATGGGGTCAGATGGGCAAGAAATGACGGATGAGACAGACGAGAATTGTCATGTATGTGTGGATTATGTAGTATGTCATTAATCACATTAAAGAACCTTAATTAAGACTTTCCAGAGCATGTTATTGTAGGTGAATGTTGAATATTGACAAACTAACGGATGAAACCGTCTTCTTTTTTGCCAGTATTAAGATCCATCACAAATTGCTACTTGATGCATGTCCGTCTGCTTTGAGAGTTATTCTATGATCACTTCATTTTGTTGCTTATTCAGAATGATACTTAAGCAGATTAAACTGTGACTTCAGTAGCAGTATATGGACTGTGTTACATTAAAGTGCTATCTTAATACAGTCGTGGCAACAACGACCTATTATACCTTTAGGATGAACGTGGTGTTTACCCTTTCCACATACAAAGTTTGATGGTGAAAATGCAAGCTGGTTTTAGAAAGATCAGAACTGAAGGGTTAATTGCAGTTAGAGTACTGCACAGTTACAGTATTACACAATTACATAGATGCCCCCTCAGGTAAGGAAGAAAAGCATTGATCTTGACATCATGTAAATACTTTTTGTAGCACAAGTTTCGAAGAACAAGTTTCAAAACATTATATAGGGTTTTGAATAGACTCTCAGGTGCTCACTTAAATAATCAATATCACATGCCTAAATATGAAGAGCTCAGAAATATGGTTATTCGTATGCACAGAAAGGAGCTTTGTGGGATCATTTTCCCCAAGCCCTGAAAGGGCATTGTACTTTATTGCCCCATTCAGGTTTTTACCCCATGTGACAATATAACAGGTAGCAGCAAGTTAATTGAAATGTAAGTAATGAAATATACTACTCGCCCACTCCCATGAAGTGGTCCAATTTACCAGAAATGAAACAAGGACTTTGATTTATGGTGTCATGATTTAAATTGGGACCCATACAGAATTTATATTTAGAAGATACTGTAGGGTATTGGTTAACAACCTTGAAAGAAAGCCTTGTTTCAAGGGTTGGTGCCAGGATTTGCCCAACCGGGGGGGGGGGGGGGCAGACTGTCCGAAGGGGTGGCCAGCGACCCGAAGCCCCCTTAGCGCATATGCCGTCGAGGGGTTGGTTAGGGGGGATTTAAAGAAAACCTGTGTCTATACCATGCTGTTGCGGGGCATATATTGCATAAAATTTGTATACTAGAGGAAAATAGTTTCGCACTAATTTAATTTTTTCTCGGAATCCAAACTGTAAAACTGCAGAGCGCGCGAAGTGCACAAAAACTTTTTGCGTATCATTTAGGCCTTGAAGGGCAGTTGTTTTACAATGCTAAGCGACCAAAATGTGGGAGAAGCCTATATTGCTTAGGAATTACAACTTCAGATGGGGTGGCTAACCAACTCAACAATTTAGATCAAATTTGGTTTCATTTCAAAAGTCAGTTCAGATGGGAAAACCCTCGATTGCTCTTGGATTAAAAACCCACCTTACCTTGACCCGGCTGGGGATCGAACCCAAACCTCCCGGTTTACCAAGCTTCATTGCTTCAAATACCCCCTTTATCCTTTTGGCCCATCACCGGTATGCCTACACTGAAAAGAATCTGCTCTTATTTAAAGCTTATATAGGTCAATCGTCCAGGCAGTTGGGTCCAGTCGGACATAACTTACATTGTACTTCCCTCCTAGAGTCAATAGCCATACCGCACAACACAAGAGAACATTAACTAGGTGTAGCAAAATGAGATGAAATTCCTGACATTTACATAAATCCATGTATTCTACTTATTAAGTCACTTGAAAAAGTGGAGAGGGTTTTTACTCTGTTTAGCTAATAGTAAGAAACGGAACTGAGGAAGAGTGGGCAAAGCGTACCAAAAATTTTGGGGTTAATCGCAGAAATAACCCTTTTAAAAGTCAAATTAAGTAAACCAACTATGGGTAGAGAAAGAATTTTCGTGGCAAGGGGGCCGCCATGCCAGAGACTACCAGTTCCGACAGCCCCTATGTCAAGGGGGTTGTACGAAGGGGATATGAATCGGCCTAACTATTCCATGCCATTGTAGGGCATACTTTATCACTTGATACTTCAAGAGGCGAGTTGCATATGATAGTGTTCTTTTGAATCCTAATTGTGAAATTGTAAAGCGTGAGAACTGCACGAAAATTTTTGGGAGGAAAAAAAAGATGTTTAAATTTAGAACAAAAACGAGGATCAACATTTCGACAGCTGAGTCGGGGAAGCTTATTAAAGATGTACTGGTGGGACACAGTGGGGCGAAATGTTATACTGGTATTAATTGGCGCAGTGTTAAAATATTCCACTGAACCTATACTTTATGACATGTGTATGTGATACTCTATGGGCTTATATATCAGCTAGGGACTACTACAACCGTGGGTACAAAAGGTAAGGATGTTAGGATGAGTATAATACCGTAACTTCCTCATTATGGAGGCAGAAAATCGATCTAGCAAGCTATTGCAAAGCCATCAGTACACTAAAGAACCGTGATTTGACAAATCTTTTTCGGATTATTTGCCTGACAAGAATTAGTTAATTATTGTTATGCTGTTAGTGAAAGCCTTTCACTTCTTGTGGTCACTAAGTTGTTAAACTATTTAAATCCCATGTTAATAAATTATTCAAATGAACTTCAGGTCATTAACTATCTTCAACACTGCACAGTTGACATATAAAAGGATGCTGCTTCGACCTTTTTATGATAATGAAGGAAAAGCTGATTCCATTTCTCCAGGTATATGCTTATAGCTTTAATAACAAAGAAGATTGCGTTAGTTTAAATGCTCTCTAATCTCACCCCAGAGGGTAACAGTTTTCCACACTAAGTTAACTTTTAGCCCCTCCTCCAAATTAAATCAAACCTCCTGTCTAATGCACCTCTAAGACAGAGTCACAATTGCCTGCACTGAGTTTAAATTGCTTGAGGCAATGTTGTCAAACACAGTTTGTGTGAGCTTTATTGGGAACACAGTTAACTGCTGTAAAAGTCATCGTTGACCAACCAGAGTAAAACTATATTGTTTGAATGAATGTCAATCAAAGTACAGTAATCAACTGTATTTAGAAGTCTAGGCTATTCCTAAATATGTTTGGGCAGAGAGTTGCTAACAACTCCCTATTTTGGGATGCAATATCCCCTCTAAGGGTATGAGGGGTAGAGATAAAAAAGTTGATGTTGCTAAAAATTTGGGTGTGTTTTAGCCGCAGCCAGCATATTCATTAAATTCTGAAAAAAGACACAACACAACAAAGATAAGAGCTGCTAATCACAATATTCATAACTTGAGAAAATTATTGAAGTATCTCAGTGAAGCTTTCATTGGGAAGCTGATCTATAGGTTAGTTTTCTATCACCATAATGATTGTAACAGCCTGTTATATGACCTGCCCAATAGACAAATTGAAAAACCCCAAAAAGTTCAAAATTATGTTGATATGGTGGTGGGTACCATTGTTTAGCACCAACACATTACCTCTACATTGAAAAGTTTGCCCTTGCTCCCAGTTGCCCTTTAAATTCAAAATCATGCTTCTTGTGTACAAATCTTGTTGCAGAGAAGATTTTGTATTCTCTGTTACTGGTGAATTGCTTAGCCCTCATTCTATACCTTTGGCATGTCAACTTAATTTGTACCAGGACTAGTTGCTCTATTTGTGAAGAATAGCAACTATGGGGAAAAATAATGCCTTTGGTTATAGTGCTATGAGAGTTTGCTTCTTGTAAGCTGTTAAAGTTTAAGTTGAAAATATATCCTTTTAATTTGGCTTTTCTTCAGTTGTCCAAGTAAAAAATCATAGTCCATGGCAGTATATACACTCTAAAGTAATTTGAAAAAGCAGTGGTTACTTTAAAGTCTCACTGTGTCCCATGTGTTCTTTCAGTGTACGGTAGTTGAGGTAAGGGGACAAGGTTGGTCAAAACTGTTGTCCTTTTGTAGCTTCACCCACTAATTGCTAAAGAAAACACAGTAACGGGAATACAGTATGGTACGTTTGGTGTAGTTATGTTGTTCTTAACTAGTTTTGGCTAAATAAACGGGTGTGTCCTACTGTACCTTACATTTCTATTCTATATTTCAACCCAGAAAAGATGCACTAAAGGCTACACAAATTCTAATGTAAGTATTAATTGCTGGATTCCGTCTGATCTTTATACTGGGATTTCTCCATACAATGCACAAGTTGCGCAACATGCTGGGTAAAGAAAAAAATGTGTCCAAAGTTCCCCTGCCTCAGGTGCTAGGAAATGTTCTGTAGCCCTACCTCTTTGTGGAGCAAACCTTTATTTTAGCCAGTAATTGTTTCATTGACTATCATTTTTGATTACTTGCTGAAGGCAGGCAAGGAATCTATGAGATGGTGATGTCATGTATGTTTGGGTATGTGTGTTTCTGACGCTTGTTGTAATCACGATATCTCAAGATAGGAATGACGAACTTCTCATATTTGGTATATAGATTTTCCATATTAAGAGGAAGAATCCTATTGTTTTTGGT
The DNA here is from genome assembly GCA_029531755.1 of Holothuria leucospilota. Taxonomy (NCBI): domain Eukaryota; kingdom Metazoa; phylum Echinodermata; class Holothuroidea; order Aspidochirotida; family Holothuriidae; genus Holothuria; species Holothuria leucospilota. The sequence continues at coordinate 29,862,340 of CM055970.1, forward strand.
GGAGGTCAAAGGTCATTTGAGGTCACCAGAGGTCAAAAACTAAAAAACAAGTAGTCATAATATCTCAAGATAGGAATAAAGAACACTTCATATTTGGCATATAGATTTGTCATGTTAAGAGAAAGAACCCTATTGTTTTTGGTGGTGGTGGTCAAAGGTCATTTGAGGTCACCAGATGCCAAATACTGAAAAACTTGCAAACATGACATTTCAAGACAGTAATGACAGACACTTTTCATATTAGTATATAGATTTAATTGTCATGATAAAAGGAAGGACCCTATCGTCTTTGGTGGTGGTCGAATATCATCTGAGGTCACTGGAGGTTAAACTGCGAAAACCTTGTAAATGGCTTGTACACACGATATCTCAAGATAGCAGTGAAGCACTCTTTTTATATTTGGTATTTAGATGTATCGTGTTGAGAGGAAAAATCCTATTATTTTTGGTTGGTGGAGGTCTAAGGTCATTTGAGGTCACCTGAGGTAAAAAACTGAAAACCTTGTTAACATGATATGTGAAGATGGGAATGCAAGGCGCTTATCATACTTTGTATATAGATTTGTCATGTTGAGAGGAGGAACCCTATCGTTTTGGTGAAGATCACAATTTATTAGAGGTCATTAGAGGTCAAAAACTGAAACTTTGCAAACATAGCATTAGAAGGAAGGAAGCACAGAGACACTTTTGTTTTGTTATTAAATTTTTGGTGGGGTTGAAAGGTCATGTGAGGTCAGCAGAGGTCAAATTGTGAAAACATCATAAAAATGGTACAGTCAAGAAGTATACATTTGAGGGATGAGCCCCAGTGTAACAAAGCACCCCCTTTTAGCAAAGAATTACAAAGCTTTTGGGCTTTCTGGTTTTAGTTTCGTTCAAAGTCAAAGTAATCTAATGGCACCAGTGGAAATACTTCAGGAAACTTCTATCATTCATTCTGCTCATACATGGTAAATGAGTTTGCCATTCTGACGTTATGAATCATGTACTAGTTGGTGTAAGACAATGATCATCTGTTGTCAACGAAGCTCAACCTCTGCAATCCGTGTTCATAGAGTATTAAAGGTGTTAAAGTCATATCTTTTCACTTGATGTACAGGCGTTAATAAAAACTCTTAATAATCTTTACTCCTAAGCTTAACTTTGATGTGGCAGTGTCTGAATTATATGCCACGTATGGCTGACCATTTCACTTGAAAGGCAGCTATAGGACTGGTAAGTTAGTATTATACAATTAAGTGGGGACAGCCAGAAATCCAATCCAATTATGAGTAAAGTGATTCAAATTTCACTAGATTTTTAACGTAATATCTTTCATTATAGTCACAGAGGTGGGCTAGCATGATTTCGAGAATCAGCTCAGGAGTGGACACTTTAAAGTCTGTTGGATCAATAAAATACAGCAGAAAGGAGAAGATTGGAACAGGTAGTTTAGGGAGTCATATATTTGGTGGCAAATTTGGAAACAAAACTGTTGCTGTGAAGAAGATTGTAAGTGAAAATGTTCAGAGGGAGTCAGAATTGTATAATTTAATGAAAAAAAAAGCTATGAACAATGTTTTAAAGATCCTTCATGTTGAAGAAGATGAAGATTTCACTTACATTGTAACTGAACTCTGTGAATATGACCTAAAGGCTGTGATTGAAGACAACAAAAACCCTATAGGGGCTAGTCTTTCACCAGAGAAGAGAGTTAAGCTATGTGTGGACATACTAAAAGGGCTTAGAGATCTCCACTCCATTGATGTCATTCATCGTGATTTAAAGCCAAGCAACATTTTAATTGGTAGGTTTCATCTCAATTTTTCTTTCACTAAGTGGGTGGGTTAATTTTTAAGCTCGCAAAAATCATTTTTCCGTGGTACAAAATCTTCCACTTCTAGTATACTACAGAAAGAATATGGAATGACCTTGCCAGTTTTGTGTGTGTGAAATTTATACTGTACATAATATGGACCTTGATACCTTTTACATGCATATAAAAATGTGTTATAATGGAAATATCGAAGACTGCGATGAAAATTTTCTTCATGATGAAATGTGGTAGGCAAAGTTCATTTTTTTGGATGTTAAGGATTAGCTGGCCAATAAACTACAATAATGGAACTGTGTAATCATGTATCACCAGAGGCAAAACACCCATTGCTTAGGTCCCATACTACCAGGTGAATTTACCTGACGCTTTCGGTTTTTTAGTTCTGAAATGACCTCACCCGAGCTTTAAAGAGTGTGAAATTGAGTTAAGCAACACACAATTTCTTTGCTGTAGGTGATCTCTTATGCTTCATATGAAAGATGTGAAATATCATTAAATGATTTCTAATGCAGGTGTAGATGGGGAAGCATATGTAGCAGACTTTGGAATAAGCAGAAATCTCATTGGTGAAACTACACATGCTACAGGGTTCTATGGAACATTATGCTGGATGGCACGAGAATCTATGCAATTTAAGAATAACAAAGTGAGATACAAGAAGGAATCTGATGTGCAGGTGAAGGTTTATGAAATTTTACACTCGTATAACAGTTTTGAAAAAAAAGTGTCATATAACACAGTACCCATGGCCAATGAGTAAAGACTCACAGTTACCAGTACATATTTTAAGACTGGTCATGTGCAATTATGAAGAAATATACCATCACACCTGATGAACATTTCCATCAGTGGTAGCTGATTTTATTTTAGCAATATTCCATTCAAATTGGTTCTTGGTTATACTTTTCAAAGTGTCTTTGGAAACAGAATCACAAACATAAAATCTAGTTTGGCTCGATAAACTCATTACAGCTGCATTTTCCTTCAGGTTGCTGGTTGCTTGATGTACTATGTTTTGTCCAACGGCCACCATCCTTTTGAAGCAACTTTTCCTTTTATCAGTGACACTGGGAAGCTGATGAATAATGTAGCAGAGGGAACTTATTCTTTGTTTCACATAGAAACATACCCTGCTCAATGCACAGCATTGCTGAAGAGGATGCTAGACAAAGACATGTTGAAAAGACCTCGCATAGATGACTGCCTCAAAGAAACGGAAGGTAAACATTTGAATGCATATAAACACTTTTTAATCTGTAAGTAAGCCTATAAGGTGTATTCGGTTTAAATGCCCATATCAAGGCTATGAGAATGATATATAAACAGCTTGTATTGGTCAAGTTGCTTTATAATGCCACACTTCACTTCATAAGCTAAAATCGCTTGTAATGCATTAGCCATCCCCAAATTGAGCTCATTGGTCAGTCTGCATTCAGTACAGGAAAATCTCTAATTTTCCAGTGACCCTTGCAGTATTCCTAAAGTATTTTTGTCTATAATTTTTTAAAGAAACTAATTTCAACTGATGGGGCATGGGTAGTATTTCCTAATGTTCCAAAGACAGAAAAGTGGATATAAATGTTTTTCTCTTTTTTGAGCTCAAAACAAAAGCCTAGTGTGTGGAGGACACACTGTTTTGTTAAAAAATATCCCTACCCAAAACTGGGCCCTAGCTTTTAGCTGAAGTTTTAGCCCCTGAACATATACGTGTGCAGTCATTACTTTACATGGCTCATAGGCCTGTTACACTGACCAATGAAATGGAGAGTGAAAGGTCAGCACACACCAGGGGCTACTGTAGCGGCACCTAAAGATAGCCGCCACGCAAGCTAAGTGATCCGTTATTTAAATTGGAACAGCTCAATCTGGGAAACTGGGTATTGTATAAAGTACATTAAATTAAATTATGAATTATGCTATAAAAGATCTCAAATACAATCTAACCTTTAGCTCTAAATTTTGGCCTCCGAATATGAGGTCGAAAGTTAATAGTGGTTACAAATTAGGAAAGTATATGGTCATATGTCTGTGAGCAGGGTTCTGTTGAATTTTATTTGTAAATTTTCAGGATTGCACGATGAGTCGAATTGCAATAATGAAAGAACTGATTTATCATTGTATTATTTTGTGAAAAGAAAATTTCTAATCTTACCACCTACTTAAGTTTACATAACACCGAGCTCATACACATGCATACATAAAACAACATTCTTTTCAGGCCGAAAATTAGGCTTAAACAGCTTAGTGCGGTTGAAGCACAAATGATGAATTTAAAACAAATCATCCATTGATCACAGCTTAAGAAGTTAAGAACTAATGTAACTATAGGTCAATCAAATAAAATAATTGAATTTAAAGTCCAGCATACTGAATCCTTCACTATATAAGTTATCAATGTATGGGCAGTGCCCGTTGCGAACTTGTTTTGCATGATGATATGTGTTATGTGTTTTAAGTTGCCTCTTCATCTCTTTTCTCTGTCTTACAGTAAATCCCCGATCCATTTAAGATCCAGAGCCCTCATATATATTTTCTTGCATTTTCAGTGAGAAAAATACACGGGGTAATGACTATAGGCAGGATCGGGGGGGGGGGACAAGGAAAATAGCATTTAACAAAACGTCTTGTCAACTTTTGCAGACTTGAAATTGGTAAACATAATATTAAAAATTAAAAAAGGAAGCAGGACCAGAGAAATTGAGGGACACCTTTTATGTTGTCCGATAGTATTTAGTTCATGCTATCTTTTTCCAAGTAGGATACAGAGTACGCTACCCAGTCTTGTTTGTCTCAGAATTATTCCCAGGCTTCTAGCGCACATGGTAATCTTTCTGGTTTCCTGTCACGTGTTTTGTTATACGTCACTACTTTCATGTCTCATACCGTGCCGAAAATCTAGCCCCATCCCATATTTTGTAGACACGGCCAATTTTACTTTCTGCAGCCTTCTCATTGGTCAGCTAAGATCATTACATTGATTAATTTCATTTTTAAGTGTGGGTGCCAACTATTGACCAATCAGGGGACTGCATTAGTTTAGTAGGGCCACGAGGCACACGAGACTTGGACGCCCAAGCCGTGCAGGCTCGTCACTCGTGCTGCAGACCTTGAAACGTAAACAACATGTAGTCACCGTGTATATAAATAAATTATCTTTTGGCAGGCCTCTCTAGTAATCCACTTTAATCATCTTTTTAGAATGGGAATAAATCACCAATAAACTGAAATCAACTCTCATCGTTTTTGATCACTTAAATTTGTCTGGAGCTACACCACAAGATCCGGGTGCAAGCAATTCGCAGGAGCGATTGGCCAATTATCTCACAATAAAATGGATACCTTTACAATATATATAAAATTAAGTAAAACATTCATATTGAATGTCTGCTAAAAAGCTGTTGATAGCCATTATGATGTAGGGAAGGGGAAAGAGGATTGTTGTTAAGGAAAAGTTTTTATTTATATTTTTAAAGCTGGGGGAAGGGGGATGGATTCAGTTCTGTTGCTTTTGTGATCTGAAATGCCCGGAAATAACAACGGGTGACTAAGAGACTGGTATATTAACGTCATAACACACAGTTAAAAGGCAGTTTCATCATCCCAGACAGTTCTAATTCTCTCAACTATGCAACTTGTAGCTACTCCCATAACAGTATAAAGCTCCTCCTTGTGCAGATACAAACCCATTTATTGCTTAAGGCCATGTCCTGGTGAGCACACAAGGCTATAATGTGTTATCCAAACACTCTCTCTGCATTGTGTGGAATGTGAGCTACTCTGCATCATTTGAATTTTCAAACTTTGATGTCGATCAAAGAGCATGTCACCAACTGAGAATTTTAATACCCCTACAATAAGATTATACTTTGGGGTGATGACTGTCAATCTTTTAAGATCAGCTTACAAGAGAAAAAAGAAAATAAACCCAATCCTATATGAGAGATCCAAAAATGCTCAATCAATTTCCCACATGCTCAGTCTAAATAATTGTCTCATTATTACTTGCCATTTTCCGTGCAACTATGCTCAAATTGTAGGATGGCTTGAATAAACCAAGTTTCCCGAACTCTTGCTAACCTTCCATGATCCACTCTCCCCACCAACCATCAACATCCTCATATGCCCAGCCAATGGTTAGTCCTGGCTATGTATTAAATTTGCAGCTGTTGACATATGTTCGACTTATACCAGAACATCTACAAATGATTCAGAATGCTCAAAGGTCATAACACTTAAGAGAAATTGTTTTGAGGGCACTCAGAGGCCGTCTTTGGCTTTGCAAACCATACCTTACAAAGATGAAGTCTCCCGCAATGAACATTTATGGCCAAGCTGGACCAGTGTCAAAGATTCAAAATATAAGAGAATTAGCAAATCTTTTGCAATACATGAAAGAAAACCATTTATTTCCCCTACCCTAATGCTGATTCTTTTCAAGCATTTAGTGAAATTGTCAAAAGTAATAATTAATGCAGAGTTCACTTCAGGGACGTAGCAAACCAAATTTGAGTGCCGGGTAATTGTCTGATCTGGGGAAAGCACCTACCCCATTTTCAGCCATTATTTTTTCATTTTTCCCTCATTTTACTTTAGGTAGTAAATTTAGGGCTAGTTTTAGGTCTCGGTAGGCAGATTTGTGGTGGGCGGGGAGACGTGTGCTTGCCTGGAGTGCCGGGCGGGAATATCGAGTGCTGGATGTCACCGCCCTGCGCGGCCCACCGTAGCTACATCCCTGGTTCACTTCATTAAACCGTACATTTTTGGTAGAAAATTAATGTCTAGGGGTAAATTCTTAAGGGTGATGGTGAATAATTCTTAGGAACCCCCCCCCCCCGCCCCAAGTTGTTATACAGTATTAGAGACGAGGTCAAATAACCTGTGTAGCGCTTGTCATTACGTTTACAAAAATGGTGGTTGTCATCCTAGTCTTTAATAATATGGCAATGAGCTATCGAATGATCTTCGTCTCCTTTTAAGGTAAAATTTTATATCCTCCAAAATGAGTTTCCACCTAAATGTTTTTTGGTAAATATTGACAGCCAAAACTAATTAAATCAGTTGATATTGGTCTTTTCTTCATGAATAAGGTTTTAGATATATTGGGTGGGTTTATGATCCCTTAAAATCTGTTGCTAATTGATGTGGTTCTCAATTAACATAGTTTGACATGAAGAAGTACATTTACTTCATATTATTGTTACATCTGTGTACTTACATGTACAGAGTAGCTATGCTCATTTAAAAGTTTTGGCTTGTAGGGAAAACTAAAAATGTAGATCATTTCTCTACTCCAAGCTCTATTGAATGCTTAAAGATTAGCATGACACGACCAAAATAAGTTGCGCAATGCAAGATTGAATAAAATGATGTAAATCAATTAACACACAGTCACAACTGGTGCAATTTGGCACAACTGGAATTTAAAGAAAAACGTCAGACAATCCAATTTCGAAAAGTGCCGCAACGAGTCACATGACTTTTATGACGCAATTGGCAGCACAAACACTGCGCTGTATAAGGATGCCTATCTAGATGTGGAACTATTGTTACCCTGAGGTAAAGCTATCTTAGCAACTTCATGAAAGGGCATACATCATAATGCCGGTGCAACATACAACACGCAAAGCGCGAACTGTGTTGGGGGCTTCGAGGTACATCGTTGGCCAACACACATGGGTGCGATAATCGCGCATGTTTTACGTTCCCTACATACACCACAGTTCTGTTTTTGTGCAAAAATAACGCTGTCGGCGCGCTGTATAGAACAGTTTTAAACATGCATGGACAGTCCATAACAAGCAGGCCTGTACTCTGTGTACTGTTCAGTGACAGTGTTATTGCTGATGCTAAGCAGTCGCCGTGCAACGACTCATCATTCACAATGTGGTCACTGGTCACACACTCTGCTCTAGTATTGTAGCACAGGTGTTTGCAATGGTGTACCTGTTAAAGTGCGTTAGCATGCACATGATTCGGTGTGTGGAACGATGGGTGAGCAGCCTCGTACAATAGTGCTGCTGAACGAGCCGCAATGACGTCACGTCCTGAGACGAGCTCACTTACGTATTTTTGCTTTCGGATTTCAGCTGGGCTGAGCCTGGCCTGCTTTTGGGAATTTACATGGTCGTATTCCGGTATATATGAACGTAGTTTAGTCCGGAAACATTTGAGTTTTACTTCAAGCTGTACCCAAAGATTGTTTACTGAGAAACTTACTTTGGCCATGTCATGCCCACTTTGATGTACAACAATTACAGTAAACATTATCATGTGTACACGTATTTAAAGGGAGAGAGTTTCATCAAAGATATATGATTGTTTTCAGCTGTCAGATATGCCTCAATAACCATGAAGAGTATTATGACCAGTGGTGAAGTAAGTATTCCTCATTTTAGAAGTCTTTTCTTAGAAATTAAATGCATTTGGTGTGATTGTAAGTACCTTGCTGACGGTATAAAGTAACCTACACTGACATTTTTGAATCGATTCAGGCATAACAAGAGGTGATTTCTAAAGACTTCACCAGCAAACGTGTCTGTTGAGAAGTTCTACAGAAAGGTTCATTTCGCAACATGGAAAGACTTCTGGGATATGATCTAGCTACATGGTAGATACACGAGAAAGCTGGGCTATATTTTACTAGTTTTATGCTACTGTAGGTGCTTTAAACGTATTGAGTATCAAACATGTTCATTTTATACATCAGCTTCACAGAAATTTGGCTGTCAGCACAGTTTAGTGTAATTTGTACATCAGAACGGTGGTTCAGGATATTTAGATTATAACTTACTTCCTGTAAATGAGCTAACTTCAATTGTTACAACATTAGTATTCTGTTTTAAAGCGCATTGAGGTTTCAAGGTGATAAAATGTTGTCACCCTAGTGTTAATATTAGAGTAAATGTGTGATGATTCAGATAATGAGGGTTTTGGACAATCGATCTATTGACATTTGACGTCAAGTTTTCAATATTGGAATGAAAACAAGATTTACATAAAGATCGGAATGGAGGATTTACATGGGTAGGTCGGTCGGTGAAGTCAAGGGATGGTAATATATGAATGTTCTAGAATCACTATTCTAAGTTATTATTGATAAAGACACAGTACAATGTATTAAATATTTCATCAAAATTTGTGATACCATAGTTTCAGGATTAGTGAAAGTAAACAATCTAGGGTGCATAGATGAATTTCGAAGTAACACCTCCAACATTACGAGAAAGCGGTTCTTACAAACTCTCTACTTAGTCAAAAATACCTGCCCGCCCTTCCTGTATGTGACTGAGGGTATATCTGATTAATGGTAATTTACCGCATACTGTACAAGATACAGGTATGTTGATAGTAAGAGCTGGTTTCTTTTTTCATCATCACCAATCATTGTCTCTTTGATCGTTTCTCGTGTATAAAAGAGAACAATTGTCACTTTAAAACAATATGGCAAGAATGAGTGATTAGATGTGAAATTACTTGAACAAAGGTCTGCGGGCTGTTCTCTTTAAGTGTATCATTCGTACTTCTATCCACTCTTGTTTAACAGATAATTTTAAGGACTCCGTAAACTTAATAAGCCTCCCCCTTCAATATCATAGCTAGGCTGGCATGTTTGACGGCTAACCGCCCACGTTTTGGGCAACAATGATGAAAAAAGGGATGTGCCAAAGTACACCACCGACTTTTTGATTACTTGCCCAAGGCTCAAGGAATTTATGCGATGGTGATGTCATGTGTGTATGTGGTGCTTTGCTGTAAACACGATATCGCAAAAAGGGTAACTCCGAGGGATCTCATACTTGGTATGTAGCTTGCCCATATTAGGTAGATGGCCCCCATTGCCTTTGGTGGAGGGCAAAGGTCATTTGGTTTCATGAGAGGTTAAAAAGTCAAATATTTATAAACACGATATCTCAAGGAGGGTAACTGTGAGGGATTTCATACTTAGCATGTAAATTGCCCATATTAATAAAATGATCCATATTATCTTTGGTGGCGGTTAAAGGTCATTTGTGGTCGTCACGGGCCAAAAGATTAAAAGCTTGTAAAGACTATATATCACGAAGGGTAACTGTAAGGTATCTCATACTTTGCGACTGGAATGCCCCTGCCATATTGAGTAGATGATCCCTATTGTTTTTGGCGGAGGTCAAAAGTCATTTGGGGTCACCAAAGGCCAAAAAGTGAAAACATTGTTAACAATATTTCTAGAAGAATAACTGTAAGGTCAAAAGGTCAAAACCTTGTAAACACGAGATCTCCAGAAGGGTAACTGTGAGGGATCTCATACTTAGAATGTGGATTGCCCATATAAAGTATAAGATCTCCTTGTTTTTTGGTGGAGGTCATGGTCGTTTGGGGTCACCAGTGGTCAAAACCTTGTAAGTACTATCTCTTAAGATGGGTAACTGTAAGCGATCTCATACTTAGCATGTGGATTGCCCTTAGTAAGTAGATTATCTCGATTATTTTTGGTGGTGGTCAAAGGTCATTTGGGGTCACCTGAGGGCAAAAGGTGAAAATCTTGTAAACAATATCTCAAGCCCAGATCTCACAGTTGACATGTGGGTTTTTGTGTTTAGAAGATACTTCCTTTGGTTTTTGTGGAGGTGAAAAGTTATTTGGGGTCACAAGAGGTCAAAAGGTCAAAACCTTGTAAGCAATATCTCAAGACGAACTACTGTGAGGGATCTCATACTTAGCATGTGGATTGCCCATATTGAGTAGACAATGTCTATTGTTTTTGGTGGAGGTCAAAGGCCATTGGTGTCACAGAGGTCAAAAGGTCGAAATCTTGTAGACACGATACCTCAAAAAGGATAACTGTAAGATATCTCACAGTTGACATGTGGATTGCTCGTGAAGAGGAGATACTTTCTTTTGGTTTTGTGGAGGTCAAAAGTTATTTGGGGTCACAAGAGGTCAAAAGGTCAAAACCTTGTAAACACAATATCTAAAGAAGGATAACTGTGACGGATCTCATTCTTAGCGTGTGGATATCTAATATTATTAAAGTTGATGATCCCTATCATTTTTGTGGAGGTCAAAGGTCACTTGGGGTCACAAAAGATGATAACATGATACTTTAAGGAGTACAACTGTGAGGGATCTCATTCTTGTCATGCGGGTGATTCATGTTTGTTGCGGTATATCCATATGGCAAGGAATCACTAAGCCTTTTGGCTTTCCGATTCATAGAAGAGGAAGATTTATGCAAATTTTGGCAAATTACAAGTTCACTAACTGCATCAGGAAGCATATGCAAATCACGATAAATACAAAGTGATGAAAGACTGTAAAGGAAAATAATTAACAAGACTTCAACAGGGGTTAAAAGGAGCCATGAAGCTTTTGTTTCCTTTATGTGGTAAATAGGCCTATAGCTTCAAAGTTCATTCCACCTATTTACAAACTGCTTATATATATATATATATATATATATATATATATATATATATATATATATATACATATATATATATATATATATATATATATATATATATATATATATATATATATATATATATATATATATGTATATATATGGGCAAAGGAAAATTGCTATGTTCATACTCAGGTCAGTCAAATGACTGAGGCAATACTGGATGATTTGAGCTGTAAACTGTAATTTCTGTAGGGATACACACTCAAGAAATATGTGATAATAGAGGCCAGCCATATTGAGAAATTCTCTTACAAGTACTTTTGAATTCCTGAATTTTTTCGTTTGTGGATAATGTTTTGTCCTAATAAATGTGTGTTATTTTAACCTTGCCCCTTAAAACACCTTTTCTTTCTTTAAACTATGTACTTAGAAAGGTATCTAATGTGACAGAATGAAAACCAAAAGATAAGCTTTGTCATAAGTAATAATCAGTGCCATATCAAATTATGTGAATATGCCATATTATATATTCCAAGAAAAAACTTTTAAATTGGGTATCGTAAGTCCTGGTTTTATGTGCAAAAGGGTAAAACGTCTCTTCCTTATCAGCATGTGGAAGGTATTACATCATGTTAACACAGTTATCTTTGCACTTGAATATGCACAGAGGGGTTGTTCCAAGTGTTTTATTTTAAGTCTGTTTAGTTTTCTTTCATCTGGTCTTGTTTAATCCTTTACAGCAAGCATCAGCTGCCACTGTTTTAGTACCCAACATTGCGTACCTGTCAGAATCAGCAATCCCTGGTAAGGGGCCTAACGTTTATTTGTTGCCAAAGTCACTAGTTCAAGCAAAATATAATCTTGAAGTACAGTAGTGCAAACAAAGAGCATGCTCGGTGTACAAAATATGATAAAGTGACAAACGGCTAACTGCTTTGCATAATTTTCAAACCGTTTTCCAAGCATCTTGTAAGACTAATTTTAAGGGTGTTTAACTAAAGATAATCGGTCGGGAACTCCAAAGAGAAGCGTCAAAGTTAATTGATAAATGTCCCCCAAAAATTAAAAATGTTTTGGCACATGTAAACTGCGTGAGATGTAATTGGACACTGGATGTTTGTTGTGAGAATATGATAGAAAGTACATGATTGTTCTACTTCCAACACCTAAAAAGAATAGCAATTTCCCCTTTAAAATCAAAGTTTTTCTTTAGCTGTTTTCCTTTATTAACCAGGAAGATGATGAGATAACGAGTTTACAGTTTGTACCTGAGAACTGAATTTGTAAGGCAAAACATCAAATAGATGTCCAATCATGAAATGCAACCATTATCCTTGTAGTGCTTTGTATAAATATATTAGTGTGGAATAAATGTTCACTTTGCACATCTTGTGTTTCGCTGATAGCATCTTGAAAACGTCGTTTGAAAGGGTTTGCCGTTATAAGGACCTAGTTTCTAAAATTTCTTGACTTATGGGTTTAATTATTTTTCCCTTTATCTTTGCAGACGAGTTCTCCAGACTAATTGCGAAAATATCCCAAAATATCACACGAAGCCACTGTGTTTTATTAGCAACATATTTCAACTTTTCCCAAGCAAAGATTGCGGTAATCAAAGTGGAAAGTCAAACTCCTGGGTTAGATTTGCTCGAAATAATGAAAGAACGTAACAAAATTAACATGTATGATCTTACCAACTTGCAACAAGCCTTGGTAGAACTACAGCTAAACGAAATAAATGAGACACTTGTGATACCATACCAAAGTAAGATTGACCCACGGACTCATGAACGGCATAAAATTTTACAAAAATCGCCCTGAAGCACCAGCTGCATGTCAGCAAGGGACACCAGCTACAGAAGGTGTTTAGCTAGACTTATCCTGATTTTATGGTAATGTATAGCCACAGAAAAGGATGCTCAAGATGAGTCGGGAAAGATCGATATCTGTCAGATATCACTCTGGACAAGTGATATCACTGGTTCTTTTTACTAGCCAACTATTATCTACTTCTACCTGAAACATTATCACGAGTGTCATCCATATTGGACATTATGCATAATAATGTAGCAATTTGATGGCCTTCTTGCTAGGGACAAGGCAAATTCAATAGATTTACTATATTGCAGACAACAAGGACTAAAATTATGCCATACCAGTTTAGAAGACATTGACATACCGTACCATAAGTATAGTTTGAAAATAGTGCTTTTATAGTGAAAAATTGTACGAGTGTGTCCATACTGTGGGAACAGAGTGAGTACGATCTTAACGTGAAATACTGCGCTTGACTGAAGCAAAAGTCATTCATGAACATTTGATTTAATTTCATTTCATCTATTTTTTTACACCATACATATAATATTTCCAACAATCGGAATATCAGGAATCAAGAATATGATGTAAAGGAAAACAGAGCAAAAAACACGTGCTGGGCGCCCTACACCCCACACCGTGGTTAATGTATAAATAAATACAGTGAAATTACTACTAAAGAAAACGGTGATTACAATGTAATACAAGTACAACAGCATCCAACCGGCACACCCTCAGAAAAAGTCAAATCAGAAACTACCGTAAGATACTGTACCCCACCTCGTCCCTACAATATCTTCACACAATACAGCTGCAACCTGCTTCCAAGCAATAAAACATGAAAAACAGGGCTTAATAAAGTTGAATCACAAACGTTTGATTGTTAGGATAAATCGCAGGGATTTAAACTAGCTATCATGTCAATTAATGCCCTAGGTAAGGAGTTCTGAAATTCAGTTACATGATGTCAATTCATTTATTAAAGAGGAACGATTGCGAGTTACTGTATGTATAGAGCTGGGGATCACTTTCACTGTAGTTCTAAACAAAGAAAGTGGTTGTAAACAGGTAAAGTGGTTCTGAAAAAGCTTGAAAAAGAGTGTTGTAAGGTAGAGTTGGTCTAAGGATAAGTGAATTAATTATGCAAATTCTAGATTTACTATGTCAGTAAGTTTAACAGAGTGTATGTTTTAACCAGGGTAATCACTCTGAGCAGAATGACAAATACATCAGACGACTCTTCTGTAAAAGAGCAAGATCATTTATGTACAATACTGTACTAGGCTACTTTTCGGATAATAAGCCATACGGTGCTGCAATTTGTAAGTGAAATACAGAGATATAAAATGAAGAACACTCTTGGGTAATGTGTGCTGAAGTCTGCCAATACTACTGACTCATTTTGCATCTTAAGATGGTAAATAATGACAAAGTTCTTGTCATATCAGTAGTAATCAAGAATAACTCCTGAAATTACACTAATCGTAAGCAAATTTATGACCCTTTTCCTTAATGTTGAAAGTATAATGATCGTAGTACTTAGACATTTGTTTTCCTGCATCTAAGGAGAGCTCGTTGGCAGAAAGATAATTACCATCTGAGTTCATTAGAAAACTGTTTTCCAGACGACCAGTGTTATCATCTTAAAAGAAACGTTCGTGCCATTAGCACATAAAAACAATAATGAAGGCTTTTGCGAGATAATAAATAATAGATAATAATATGAAGATGGACGAGGATTGAAGCCAAGTCATAACCATTATTTTTTTCAATTGAAGGTATTGTTGTCGGTAAGACAAGTAACTATTGAACCATTTGAGTGAGAGCCCTCTCATACCGTACTGGGAGAGGTTGGTTTATAAAAGACTATCTTCAAAGTGTAATTTTTGGTGCGTCTGAAAGATTGCAACTGATTTCTGTTTCGTTTCGCCACCTCTATTTAATTTACCAGTGGTATTTTCAAGAACAATTTGGTAGAGTAGTCTGAACGTCAACCTTACTGACTGCATCAGTCGCAGCCAGCTGATTACCCGGGTTTGCTAATCACAACCGATATTTGTAAATTCATTAGTGCTGATAACTGGAAAGAAAAGTAAAGAAGGGCGGTTAATCTCCGTTAAGTTCTTTACATGGGTAACATTAAGAATGTCCTTTGTAAACAATACCCCAAGTTGATAAATTATCATTGAATGCATTAGCAATTTTAAAAGGACCTTCAAAAGGAACTTGCATTGTTAATAAGGTTATGAGCATAAGTAGCAGCATTCCTTTCCTTGGGCAAAATATTTATACATTGCCTGGTGCGTTTTGTATTGTTCTTTGAGTCGTCAGGTACACTTTTCTAATTTATTTTCTATGCAAGACGAAAGATATGACTTATTTTGTTTCCATAGCGTTGTAATTTGTTTTGTTCGTTTGTGTGGTTCGCCTCAGAAAATACCAGCTTTTGTTAAGGTTTTTATTAACACTTGATGGATTGGAACAGACCTTTAATGTTGCATAGTTGTTTGTTCTTCTAATTTAGTTAATCAAAAGGGAAACAATTGTTTTAAATGTTATGAAAAGTCAGGGCCTTCGTTAGAGGCCCATTTACGTATCCAGTCAGCAATTTTTTTACCAGTCGGTAACCTAAGGGAACGAGGAGAGGGGAAATTACAATGTATGTAGGCAGTGGCCTGTAGACCAATTACGTGATAATATTTGAGAAAACCCGTTGACAATACATGAATAATATTCGTTTTGCGGAACTACACTTCAGCAAGCTTCTCAGACATGAAAAAGGTTTTCATACCAGTGTGATATTTTGTCAAGGTGAGTCGACAACACCAATCAGCAAATTGAAGAAAAGGTGGGAAAGAGAGAGGAAAAGGAGAGAAAGAAGGAATTAGGAAAGAACGAGTAGAGTGGCAGCCTTGGCATGGTTTGATGTGCAATGTTAAGCATTCCTTTCTACTACGCTGACATCTAAAATTGTACCGACACCACAGTCGAGTTCGGGTCAAATAATTCAATACTTAGAAAAGGCCTACATCAGTCAACTGAATCGATACGGATCTCGAGTCACGAAGAGCAACGATCCCGCTGGCTTCCCGTGCATGTTGGTAGACCCTGAATCGCAGGGACAACATTGTGTTCAAGAGGGCAGTTTAATTTTTGTGATCCGTCTCGTTTGGGATCACGTGGCCCCATCAGCGAGGGAAAAGATCTTTGTCCATTTCTCCTTAGGGGGAATTTTCCCATTTTTTATGGGTGGGGTTAGCGTATACGATAAAGAATGTTATCCCTAGAGGACTGTTTACCTGTTTTTGTTTCCTTAAGGTGGTCGATCCTTATATGAAACCCTCAAAAATTTTGGCGCCCAAATGAGTTCCGATGTTTCCGTTTATTTCATAGTTCCGTTTATAGGCGGGATTACGGGGGGCACTTGTCCCCTCCCCCAGTTTTTTTTTCCAGAGCTTAAAAATAAAATAATAAAAAAATGAGCGAAAGGAAGCGAGACCAGAGAAATTATGAGAGAATTTTCAATAGCCAATCATGATTAAAATTTTTCAATGTTAAATGAAGGAAAACATTAACATCAAAAACCATTTAAATACTAGAAAGATTTTTTCGGCGCGCTTCGGGCGCACCTCCAGAGAAAACTAACTAATACAATAATTGAAAATTTTGTCTAGCACCGTAAAATTTCATTTCTCCTACGCGCCACACTATTGTGACTTGAAGCTGTGAAATAAGGGTCACTGAAAGTACTAATGTACGTCACAAAATGCACCATGGTCCTTCCAAACGAAGTCACAAACCCTACCCATGTAGAGGGAGTTGCAATTCGATATTACTTCCTGTAGAACATATTGCTTGTCATAGCTTCGCACACTCATTTATTATCATTCAAACCACCAATGCCCCCATGGCCATATACGCAGCCGAGGCTATACAGTTAAATATTTCCCCTCCCCAAGAAATTTTCAAAGCAAAATTTTTATCACCATCGATCTGTGTGAATTTACCGACTATTTAAAGATTGTTTACATGCAAGTTGTAAGGTACGGAAAGTGCCGTATCCTGTTACATTATAGGGGACAGGTGCTAATCGAAGGGGGTAAGAGCCCTCTATCTCCTTGAGGACACTTTTCTTAGCTTTTCTTTTACTCATATCGCTAAAAAGTCTGAAATATGCGATTTTTTCAGCGCGCTTCGCGTGTACCCACTCTAAATGCTAGATCTCCCATTCTTAAAGTTATTTTTCCAAAGCCCCGGGAAACCCTCAAATTAATCCATTCTCCCCTCCTTCCTCAAGCCCTATGCATTATCGATCCTATTTGACTGTTAGTCATACGGAGTAAGAATAAAATTGAAAAAGTCAAATTGTGATCTTTGTGGTCTGTTAAGTGCTCACCTTATGTCATTTAAAGTTGAAGCTAAAATGCGTCATTTTAATGCCTACAATTTGTAGATACCCAAGAACTTCCGGGAGCTTCGCCCCTGAAACCCCAACCGGGGCTCTGCCCCTGGACCCCGCTAGAACCCCACGCCGTGAGGGAGATCGCTTCGCGCTACCGAGGCGCCTTTGGCGCAGTCATCGGTCAGTCCACTCAGCTTTGTCCCCCCCCCACATTCAGACATTAAGTCCCGCCCCTGGTTTCGTTCATTTACTGTAGCTAAAAGGAACACAACCCCTCCACAGAGTCACTTGTAAACAGTTTGCGCAATTTTATGTAAAGATCGGAAATATAATTAACAACGGGCTAGTTACTCTCTTTTGTGTGGAGGAGAGGAAGATGGGGCGTGCCTTTCGGACTGAAGAAAAAAGAACCCAAAATGGTAAAAAGAGACAAAAAAAGAATAAAAGAGAATAGGAACTGAGGGTGAAGAGGATCGAAATGAAACTAGGGAGAGAAAAGTAGTTACAGGACCATGATGATGGTGTTAAAATCAGCATATCAATATATAATAGCTCATTACAGAGTTTTCTTACAACAAATAAAAAAATAAAATAAAAAAAAAGATGAGGTACTTTAGAGTGCGGTTTCAAGATTGCAGGAAATGGCATCATGCAGACATACGTAGGTGCATCTAAATATTCCTTATCATCTCGGTTAAGACATTAAATACACTTCCAAAAGAGGTAAATTAACGTTTCGTCACTACTTGAACATAATTCAGGGTGGGGCACTTTTCCTACAGAGAACGTGCAAATGACTCATTTTGTACTACGTGACTGATTTCTCTTGACGGCAGACATCACCTTATTACATTGACTTACTATACAAGGCTGGTTTAAGAAGGGCCTTTAATCTCGCTGATCAATAAAACATTTTTGGCCAAAATATTACTTATTTTTGTTGCACATGTCTCCAAGAGCAGACTTAAAAAGTTTCAAATAAACAAATTCAAGCTTTGGGGAAGACAACCAAAGAAATAAGCCAACAGCTGTATTACCTGAGTAGGTGGCAGTTCCTTTTTTGCCCGCCGTCCAAAATGACCGACAAAACCGTGTGCTATGACGTCAACGCACGTCCTCTATATGAAAAATTCCATTAGGAGACACTCTTCAAGATGCAAATTGCATAAAAGCTCCGCACAAAAACACCTCTTTTTTGTCTAAGTCAGTATATGTGTTTCAAACGAAGGCAGATCTGATAAATACTAAAAATGTCCACTTTACCGCTTTACTTTCCAATTTTTCTTCAGAATATGAAGTTCTACACAGAAGAGGAAAACGAGGCCCCTTCCCCACCCACTTTTTCAAGGGACACCCAATGTACAATCCTGCACCATTTTCATCTTCTCTATGATCATACATTTTATCTCAAATCACCTGTGTTTATTTTACTGCGTTTTTATCTCAAAGATTTTAGAACAAATAATCTAGATTTTTTGGTGACCTCATGGCCATCACAGGGAGGCCATTGAGGATATTTAAGACCCTATACCAAGTTGATCATCGATGAACAACTGCGAAATTCGCGTTATCTTCCAAAGAGTGCTCAGTTTTAAATGGCGAAGCAGTCAATTTAGAGTGTATGCGAATCGCGAGGGGTGTATGGGAAACTCCATCGGGAAATATAATCAAGCCATATGCTCGATTTTCCGTGTTCCGTAGGACCTTACAAGATAGTCAGGAGGATTACTTTTCAACATTTTTATCACCAGAACGGTGCTATTCCAGGGTGCTGAGGGTGCTACTCCAGAAATTGCCAGACGGGAGAAACCTCCTCGGCAGGGTACAGCGGCTTAAGCAGGCCGGCCAGAGACGAGGGAAGTTGATCAAGGGGTGATGAGGAGATTCAAGGTCTCGAAGGAAACCTCCGTGAGACACTATTGCATAATTGTGACAGAGCATGATAGTTGCACAGTATACATACCGTCCGTCTTGGTTCTCTGTCACTCACAGAAAAGTCAACAGACACTGAAAGTAAGAACAGATGACTCGACCGACGGTACAGTTAACCTTTGTTGGGAATACATCGCATCCTGTCCACCCGGCCTGCCCTGAAAACGGTTAAACCTTTCTCCTCGGGTGGTACACCACGTGACCATGGAGCTACAATAGCTTGATGATCTGACAAAGTATCGACAAATGCAACAGGTATGGCAAGCCATATGTTCAATAAATAGATAATCCAAGATTATCGGTCGAGAATCCAAGATTTTCGACCGATAATCTTGGATTATCGGTCGATAATCCAAGATTATCAATGATAAACCAAGTTTATCACGAGATAATCCAAGATTATCAAAATAACTTGGACTATTGATCGATAATCCAAGATTATCGACCGATGATCCAAGATTATCAAATTAATTCGGTATATCAGTCGAAAATCTTGGATTATCTAACGATTTTAGTGTACCTCATTCGATAAAATTGGATTATCGATTGATAATCCAAAATTATCGTCGATAATCCAAGATTATCGACTGATAATCCAAGATTATCGACTGATAATCCAAGATTATCGATCGACAATCCAAGATTATAGACCGATAATCCAAGATTATCGGTCGACAATCCAAGATTATCGGTCGAGAATCCAAGACTATCACATTCACTTTGATAATCCTGGTTTATCTGTTAACAATCCAAGATTATCAAAAAAATTTGATAAACCCGGTTTATCATCCGAGAATCCAAGATTATCGTTTGATAATTCAAGATTATCAAAAATTATTTTGATAAACCTGGTTTATCGGTCGAGAATCCAAGATTATCGAAATATTTTTCGATAATCCAAGATTATCGGTCGAGAATCCAAGATTATCGAAATATTTTTCGATAATCCAAGATTTTCGGTCGAGAATCCAAGATTATCAAAATATTTTTCGATAATCCAAGATTATCGGTCGAGAATCCAAGATTATCGAAATATTTTTCGATAATCCAAGATTGTCGGTCGAGAATCCAAGATTATCGAAATATTTTTCGAAAATCCAAGATTGTCTGTCGAGAATCCAAGATTATCGAAATATTTTTCGATAATCCAAGATTATCGGTCGAGAATCCAAGATTATCAAAATATTTTTCGATAATCCAAGATTATCGGTCGAGAATCCAAGATTATCGAAATATTTTTCGATAATCCAAGATTGTCGGTCGAGAAACCAAGATTATCAATTTTTTTTTCGATAATCCAAGATTATCGGTCGAGAATCCAAGATTATCGGTCGAGAATCCAAGATTATCATGATATTTTTCGATAATCCAAGATTATCGGTCGAGAATCCAAGATTATCGGTCGAGAATCCAAGATTTTCAAAATACTTTTCGATAATCCAAGATTATCGGTCGAGAATCCAAAAGATTATCAAATTATTTTTCGATAATCCAAGATTATCGGTCGAGAATCCAAGATTTTCAAAATTTCAGTACAGTTCCTTGAAGGTTTTTTCAGTAGCCTATACTGAATCTTCCGTTGTTTATTATACACCAGTTCACCAACGCATGCGATGAAATGGTCCAAAATTGAGATAAAATGGATCACAATATGTTATTTTTATCATCAGTTCTGTCGGTTGTGTTATCACCATTGCTATACAGAGAGGAGAGAACTTCTCTGCTATCGATCGATACTGTTTCTGGGTACAGTATCACGTCTGCTCCATGGGCTGCAACGGTTAAGACGCGTATCATAACGTTGTCAGCATAGGCTTGAACAGCAACTCATAAAACGTAGCTACATCAATTCCTCAACGCTCTTTCCTATGCAGCACGACAGCTCACGTAATCTTCCCACCAGGACCGTCGCTAGAGGTGGGTGTGGGGATGTAGGACTGTCGCTAGAGCGGGATGGGGTGTGACACTACCCTCCCCCCCCCCCAAATCATCCACACAGTCGGCAAAATCCTGCAGTGGTCGGCAAAATGAAGGAAGGGGGAAGTGCAAACGAAGGAAAGTTAGAGGGAAGAAGAAAGAGAAAAAAAGGGGAAAGAGTAGAGGGAGAGAGAAAGACCGAGCGAACAGAGAAAGAACAGGGGAGGGAGGGGCAAAGCAGGGCAAAAGAAAGCCGGGGTTGATGCAGACGGAAGACAGGAGATTGGAATGCATGTGTAGACAACGTTTATCACAATGTTTTCAAAGCCCGTAAGCAACACCTTTTGAAACTTAAAAAATATTCTGTCGGCAAAAGAGCTACATAGGGCTTTTCAGTGTCACTGTATACTAGAGGAGTTCATCGTTCATGTGGTATTCTGGCACCGAGTCGGTAAATTCTGCACCATTCGGAAAAATGGAGGAAATGTGCGGAAAAGAAAGAGGAAAAGAAGTGAAAGGAAGAGGACAATTTCTGTAATCAGAACCCCAAATCCCCTTCTCACCACTCCTCGACATAGAGCTGTCGGAACTTGGGGTCATTTCTGCGATAAAATCCAAAATTTTCGGTATGCTTTGCCCACTCTTCCTCAGTTTTGTTACTAATAGCTAAGTATGGAACAAACCCTTTTCATCTTTTCAATTAACTTAATAAGTAGAAATTTCATCTTATTTCGCTAAACTAAGTTAATGTTCTCTTTAGTCTGTCTTTCGGTACGGCTGGTGACTCGAGAGGAAAGTACAATTTAAAGGCATTTTCCAGTGGCTTTTCAAAAGGGTCACATGTAAAAGAGGAAAAAAAATCAGATCATACCCTCTAAAACCGTAGCAATACTCTTTTCCTAACTCGAGATATCTAATATTAAAGACTACTTATTTTTGTCAAAAAATACCTCTAGTTCTCATCAAGGTCACAGAATGTTATGTAGAGTGGGCACATTGCCTCAGGTTTCTTTTGTTTTCCTTTATAATTGAATGTCCTGTTGTCCTTGAAATTTGATACTGTTGGAATGTTTGAATAGCTTTTCATGTAGGTTTAGCATAAATCTACACCATATGTACGACATAACAAACAAAGTTACTAAATATTCTCTACAACAGTGTTAATATCCTAGTAAAGAAATTCAATGCTTTGTCAAATCAGGGAGTTGCTATTTGACTGGAGATTTGTCTTCAAAAATTTTATGAACCTTGTCCTTAAATCTACCTCAGGACACACAATCCTGCCTTTGCAAACTCTTTGAATTTTAACCAAGGACAGGCTCCCCAGGGGACCTGTAAAATATCCTTTGAAGACAAGGATCTTACCGACAGCTCCAAACGCCCTCTATCGGTTGAGCTGGTTTTGAAACCATTGTATGAGGCGCCGTTTGTGACAAAATTGTATGCCAAATATATTGATTATACATCCAGATATATATAAGTTATACCCCGATATATATAGTTTACTCGTACATCTCATATTACAGGTTATACATAACCTGTTTATATTGTTCATAACCTATATATATCACAATAAGCTATATATATTTGTCACCATAAGCATTATACATAATTTTGTTATGTTCGGCTTTCCGTATAATTTTGTCACATCGGCGAGGGTAGATAATTATAGATTACTACCACGCGAACAACACGCGAATGGGCGGTGCTTTGACACACACACTGAATAGAAGGGTGGAGCAAATGACTTGAGAGGCGGGATCGATTAGCTGATAAACATAACTCTTAATGGAGAACAACTAACGTTTAGTGTATCAGAAAATTTGCCATCGATAATCTTTTCGTTTTTATGTTTTGAAGTGACTACATGTCTTAAGATTTGGCCCACGTGCGAAAGGTTACACGATCGAGGATCGAGTTAAATACGAGGCAGACTGTAGAGGCGCGCAGGGCTCGCCCTCGTCGTGGTAGCTCGGTGAGTAATTGGGACGTAGGCTATGCCTTGAGTGTTAACTGTGGTAGGCTGTTGAGACCACAGGCGCGTTCTCAGCATATACACATAGCCTAGGGCCTATACTGGACTGTACTATTTTCCAACCAAACTTGAAAGAATTTTATAAGATGTGATTGCTTCAGAGTGCTCTAGAACGTTTTAGAGCCCAGGGCTTCCATCCTTGGCTACAGTACTGCACCAGCCCCCATGAAATAGTTGTCGCCACTGGCCATAGACCTTAGGCTATGCCAATTAGTGGTAGGCCTAATACTACATGCTGGGAAGGATCATTCCATATACAGTACCGAATCAGCTTTGTGACCAGTGGCCTTCTCGATGGGCGTCCGCAGAAAAAAATTCAGGGAGGGGCAAAAATTTTTGCAAAAATTTTTTAGGGGGGAAAAAGCTCCTTGCAAGCATGGGTTGGTGCGGAAGCACAAGAAAATTTTGGCCCCCAAAGCCTCCCACATTGCTGGAAATGGCACTTCTAAAGCCTATCTACTGCATATAAATAGGGGTAACAGTGAGTGAACTGTGAAGAAATGTTGATGTTAATTTTTCTTCGTTCTTCTTTATTTTTTCTACGTTTTTTCAAATTTTTGATTTTCCAGGGAAGGGCAAGTGCTGCCCTTGCCCCTACCTGCAGACGCCCATGGCCTTTTCTTCCATGGTAACGTTTCACTCCTGTGGTCCTATACAAGGATAATCATTCCCAGGATGAAGTTTTGAAGCGCCCTCTTTTTAATTGGCATAAGGTCTATGGGCACAGGAACTGAAGTTGATTTGGGGGAGGGGGTTTCTAACGACTTGCCCAAAAAATATAAATAAAAATTTCCATGCGTTCAACATGTTAATGTACATATTACATAGGCATGCATCGGTTATCACAACGCATGCCAATTACATACAATCATGTATTGTGTTACTACCCTTCTATATTGATTATTTTGGGAAGTCGTTACAATAATAATGATATAATAACAATCAGTGTGTTAAAAGATTTATGTATGTTAGGCATAGGCGTAGGAGACAGGGGGCTACAGCCCCCTAAAATATTTCTGTGAAAAAATTCGGGCAGTATATAGAGAATTTTTCTGGAACTGGAAGAAAAAATTGCGATAATAAAGGTTTGTCAAATCAGTAATTAAACTAACGTTCTACAGTATGCATGCCCGATTCCTACCCGAAAAAACAGTTATATAGTAGACATTTTAAACAGGCGGTGCTCCATGCTTATCTCGCATCTGCCGTAGAAGTTTTCGTGTTTCAGTGCTTTATGTTAGCCCCACAACACCATTTTCTTGGATACTTCACAAAGTAACAAAATTTTCGCGTGCTTTCAGTGTCATTGATTATTTATTATCAATAGTGTCTTAAATGTATTCACACTTTTCATCGCCCCCGATTAGGTCAATTGCTCGTGTGCATAGGCTGATGGGTGTGGTTATGGAGCAGCACAGCATTCCAGAATGCAAAGCAGGGGTATTCTTTTTCCCTTCCTCTTCTTTTGTCAAAGTTATGTTAATGAAATTTGAATGCTTTATTGGATGACAAGGCATCAAGTTCACCTTGTAATTGGCAAATGCATTTTTAGGGAACTGAAGATGTCTCGGTGCAGAGTCTGCCTGCAACTTTTGTCATGGAAATAAATGAAACCTAATGCAAATTTCTATGACCTTGTCACGATTCACACTATATATCTTACCACAATAATATTTTAGAGAAATAAAATTACACAAAAGTTTTCTGGCCAAGACACTGATCCAAAAATAAGAGGTATATCTCCATCCTCTGTCAGCAGGTGAGGTGTCGTTTTAATCGTATAATGGATGTATTTTGATAGTTTTCTATCAAAGATCTTTCCCAAATTACCGAAATTTTTGTGCGCTTTGCGCACTTTCATCTTCAGTTCTGTTATTATAATCTTTAACACCGTCTCAATCACATTCACATTTTTCAACGGTAATGGGTTCTACAACAGTTGTAACGCAAAATTTTGGCCAGCTTCGCTCGCAAGTGCCACGGGTTTATACCCCATGCCTCAGTGACATGGAGGAACAGAGCGCATGTCCCCCATTGAATCACCCCAAAGGCATTTAAGCTTATCCTTGTAGTAGTGGGGTGATGTGCGTGTTTTCGACTGAGTCATGTTTCTATTCATCATGTTCTATCACAAATGGTTCTCAAACTATCAGAGTTTTCGCGCACTCGGTGGCCTTTACACCTAACCTCAATGTTGTCCTTATTATCACTACCTTGTGATAACAACTCTCGGAGAAGCACAGCAGCAAAAGTTAAAAGCTTTGTACGAATCATCAGGTAGAAGAATCGCCTTGTGATTTGTAGATGTTTCTTTGAGGAATTGAAACTGTTTCGATGTAGATGCAAGTTTTGCCATAGAAAAGATATCTAAGTCATGCAAAAATTCAGAGCGCTTCAAGCGCATTCGTCGTCGTTTGCACTCCATTTCTTGACCATTATTAAAGTATAGTACAGTTCAAACGTTCTTTTTCAAGGATAGCACCAAATCCAACTAGGAAACTTAAACTTAACAAAAATTTCTGGAAGGGGAGGGGAGTTTGGGCAAACACGTTATCTGCCTCCTCATCCCTCCCTCCCCCCCCCCCCCCCACAATACAGAAAGTTGTGCTTGTGTGCGAAGAATTTTGGTCACATTTTTTGGGCAAGTCATTACAGCCCCCCTAAATCAAATTAAGCTCCTACGCCTATGATGCTAGGTACTAAAAAAAAATCGGCATCAGTTAAGGGGGCACGGCAATGTCCCCCCAAAATAAAATACACCACTGATAATCATAATATAAGTTTAACCATTAAAAACACACTGGTGAATTAATACTGAATATGTAGGTGCTGGTGCAATTCAAATCAGAACTTTAATTACCAAGGCAGTTATTTTTAAACTGTTGATTACCTTTAGCAACATCATTGCATTATTTTTCTTTCAGTAGGTGCCCGAAAAATTCTCAGCATATTGCCCTAATTTTTCACAAAAATATTTGGTTGGGGCACTGCAGCCCCCCCCCCCCTCCCGCGCCTGTGCCACTGGCGATCTCCACCCAAAAAATTATTCTTGACTGGGCTACTCAACTTGATAATGATAGACTCTGGCTGTGGAAAATCTCCTTTCCAATCATGCACTCCACTGAAATCCATTGGCTTAACTCCACTCCGAATAATTTTGAATAATTCGAATAGATTGTGACAAACTTGGTGAGCTAGAGAATAAAATCAAATCAAATTTTACATTTTTTTCCTCCAAAATTGCACATCTTGATGGCTGCTATCAAGCCTGGCAGGGGCCATTTCCGGCCATCTGGGATGTATTAAAATCTCAGTTTTTTGGGGGTGCTCCATGTCAATCCATGGTGGTGCTCCGCTTAGATAGTAAACAGGAAAATCACCCTTCCCCCCCCCCCCCAAACAAAAGATTCTAGCTATGCCTCTGCCTACAGTAAGTGTGCCACTAATTCCTTATGTTCACATCCAATGTTGTGTGAATTAGCACCATTGCTAAGCAACTCACCTGTACTTTGCACAATGTAGCCCTCAGTCTGGTCTCGCCCTCTCCTTGGGATTGCTATAGTGAAGTTGACTTAACTAATAGGGCTAGCTAGCAGTGCCATCCTGCTCAACAAAAATATACATTCTAGGCAATTAGGAATAGCTTTTCTTCTAGTTTTCATTTTCTTTTCGCCTTTTCCTTCTTTCATTTTCACCTTTTCATTATTCTATTTTTGCAGGGGGGGGGGGGGGGCATAAAGGGGTCCTTAATCTGTGCCTGCCTACATAGTGTACTGTAAATTTAATGATTTTGTATGGCCACTAATAATGTCCTAACATATTTTCACTTATTTCCAGGACATCCTTCATGATGTTGTAGTCTTAGGATAACTGAAATAGCACTTGGAATGTCTGAGTTCAGCAACCAAACTAAGAAGCAGGTGAAGGGGACATGAACTTATAGCCAACCTCTTGCCCATGCATGAAGTTAACCTTGATGCCACAGGTGTTTGCAAATATAGAAGGATCATGATGGTATGTGTGCAACAGTGTTTTTTTTCAGTCTTTGTGAACATGTCATTCAAAGGACATATGCAGTCACCCCAATTGAATTTGACTTAGCTTTACCACCACTTGGGCACATGAGAGGTTTTTTAACATGGAAACAACTAAAAAGTAAATACTTTGAAGTTTCAGCATCGGAAATGATAGTATTTTCTCAAATGTCTCTTGCAGTGCAAAGCAAAGTAATAGTATGTTTGAGGACCATTTCTGTGATTTAATTCTTCCTTACCCCAGTTGTTCACACTTGTTTAATCAGGGCCTTCACATCCACAAGCAGAGGCTACAGCTCTGTCAGCCCCCTTACCCCTCCCACCCTCCCCCAAAGTGTTTCCAGCTTTTCTTCTAGAAATTGCTTTTTAGCTGTACCTGAGATTAAAAAGTTGCCTTTGAAAATGTCAAAATCCAGGTCAGATATCTCAGCTTTCCAACCCCACCCCCACCTCCCAATCAGGGAGGTGGGGTGGGATTGACCTCTAACCAGCAGCCTGAGCCCAGTATCTGCTACTATCATAAGGAAATTTTTTAGCCATATTCTTTCTAACATTTTAGCTACATAATTGTTTTACACTCAGATATTGTGCTTTATCTTCCTTCTGCAGGTGAATCCTGGACTTGTACTCTATACAGACACATCCACAGAATATTCCACGATATTCATACAGGAAAGTGACTGCTCTCATCTTAGTTACTAGTTCCTTTGTCTTTGCAACAGTTATACAGTTTTGTGCTCTACCTCCTGAGTGCCTTGAACAAAATGATTTTGATGTCAGAGTTGGTAAATCACTGGATGCTGATTAGACATTGTTGAAGTTGAGACATTTCTAGAAGCATCGCCAAGACCAGTCTAACAAGAGTCTTGCTTTGATAAAGTTGCTGATGCAAAAAATAGAAAAAAACCCTAAATTAGTTAACTCATTTCTTTTATATGTAAAGCTGCAATAGACACTTTGCAACTCCACAAACATATTCTGCCCAGGTGTACCCAACTTTTATTATCAAAAGCTTAGGGTAACTTGACTGTGTAGTCCAACCAGAAGATTGGGGCTCAACCTAAATATATAGTCAAGTGGTAAGTAAAATCTAAATAATGTCTTGATTTGTCTTCACCTGAGCTAAAGCATAAGGTTGAGCTATCCTATCCTGTGATTTGATGTGACTCATGGCCCATTATCAGCTGCTTTAATAATAAAACTCCTTTGGGCACAAAAATCCACCCCCTCACCTCTTCCTCTGACAGTTTTGTCCTTTTTTGCTTTTATGCTATTGTACGCCATTCTTCCAGTTGAATTATGAAAGGACCTCAACAATGCACACTATTTTCCAATTAGTTGAAGGAGCCCAAATCTAAAGGTAATGTCCCAAAACTTGGGAAGAGTAAATGGAGGGAGTGAGGGTTGGGAAAGTCCTTGGCTTGGATTATACCCCCTCAGCACAGGTAAATATCATACCCTTGGAGGCTGAGACCAGCAAACCATATAGTTAAATGTGATTTGCAATGCATGAGATCTGGAACAATCCATTCCAGTTTACATCATGGCCTGAACAAGTTGACTCTTCACTATAAGCTAAACTCTGTGAGACACTTTCTGAAACATACACAACAGCAAAATGATTCTTGAAGAAAAAATTAAGCACTTTTGCATGGGGTCTGTGGGAATTAATAAGCTGGTCTCAACTAAATTTACCTAGACCGGAGGACAAGAGGTTAGACATTTCCTTACAAGGCTGAGGAAACCAATACTGGAATTGGGGCCAGCCTTGTGACCAACAACAATGGTAATTTTATGATTTGTATATAAAGTGTTCATTGTTAATGGCACAACACAGATTCACTTTTCAATAGATTTAACACTTGCAAATTTTTCTTTCTATGGGGTGTTAAGCTGTGGTGTAATTTCAAGTCCTCAGTGAAAGTAAAGTCAAGTTGTAACTGGATAAAACTTGAATAAAATAGTTTTACTTCCAAACTTAAACCTTTTTTTTTACTTTTGCAGTCTTGTGACATCAATTGTATTTTATTCAGGAAATAAGATTCAAATTTAATACTACTTTGTTTCACCAGGGTTAGTCAAGATATATTCTCCAATGCAGATCTTTGTACACCAGGTCTATTGTGAAAATGCAACATTTGTATATATACACAATTTTCCACTTTCATCTTTTGATTTCTAATCTAATTTGTCCCCAATGTTCCCCATGGACCTTTGGACTAATTCAGATAGTCAAAATAATAGACTAGGCATTGTCTTGGCACAGGTGGCTTGAGTGTACTACCATGCATACTAGACGTCCACTGATCAAATCCCAGTGGAATCACTTGGAAATTTTCTGGGGACTAAAATTTACTTGTTCAGCATAGCTGTCCACAGTGACACTGAGGGGGGGGGGGGGGGGGCTTGAATTGGTGAATTAAAATTTTAAATTGGTTATCTGGTTGTCCTTTTCAGGAAGTTGTCCGCTTTGCTCAGTTCAGCTGTCAAGCAGTGGTGTGGAGCAAGGAACCTTAAACCCTTCCAGCCTTGGGGCACCCTCCCAACCTTTGGGAAAGCAGTTAAAGATTGGGGATGCACTCATGTCTATCACATGGGGACATTAAACAGTGTTCCCAGGAGCAGGACTGGTAGCGATTAGTATGCTCTGACTCGTTAACCTCTGAGCACTAGTCGAAAAGAGAAGGCAATATCGCCAGTGTTCATCCATGCTCACTCTGGTATCGGGTCCTCAATACCCTAGGTGGCTTCCTGACCCTCAATCATTAATCCTAAACTTGTGAATAATGGACGAGGTTCTGCCTTGTCCATTATCTCCCTAAATTTAGGATCCCAATGTCTCACTCATTTACTGGTTTGCTACATGCAGTGCCGCATTCCCTAAAGGTGTAAATACCATGAGTTTGCAGCTACTGCAACTGAAATTCTTGTTGGACATACTTCTGCTTTAATTACAAATCCATGTACATCCCTTGTTGTCCTAGAAGATTTGAATAAATGAGAAACTAGAGGGTTGTTTCATCTGGAGCTTCATAAATTTTATGAAATCCTACTACTTAGGACCAGCCACACTAACACAACTTGGTGTTGACTGCTTTACACTTGAACATGCCTGCTGACCATGTTTTCAGGACAAGTAAGTACTATCAATGGATGGTATAACATGCATCCCATGTACGATTGCTTTGAAAAAATACACACATACCGCACACTTATGTAAAACAGAGGCAGCTGGGCAATTGTCTTCCCCACCCTCCTGAAATTTTCATTGTTAAGTTTTTATTACCCCAATTTCTGAATTTTTTTATTGCTAAACTGCTGAAAGATTTTTGCAACTTGCAAGGCACAGAGTGCCATTTCCAGCAATGTTGGAGGCATTCTGGGCAATTTTGCTTCTTGGTAAATTAACAGTAACTCATAGTGGCACTCTGCAAGGCCTGTCCCCCACCCTTTCGAAACTAAAAAAAAACTTGTGCACAGTCGCATGCTCTCCAAAGTACGACATAGCAAATTCTCGTGTTTGGCTGATCTTTAATACTCTTGAGTTCTTGAACTGCAAATGCACTGGGAAGTAACACAGTGTCTAACTATAAAGGTTTGAATCCTCTCTCACCCCTCTCCCCTCAAAAAATGTTTTCTAAGCCTACTTCAAAGATGAATCTAGTCATTTTTCAAATCATACACAACTGTACATGCATGGCAATTTCTGTCTGATTGCATCTGACATGCATCTGAACCATCAGTTTAACAAAATATATGCTCATCTACTGTCATTGATCACCATGGAACAACAGCTATGGAGGTACAGTAAAGCTTTCAAGATAGTAAAGTGTGACCTTCATTGACTTCAACTAAACTTTGAAATTACAATGGTAAAATAGGGTAAATTTATAATACCAAAGTAGTGTTTATCATTTACTGTAGCCAAACTGTGCCAACCCTATTGGGGTATTAAGTCTCTGACTCCCAAGCCTTCTCCATCATCCACCTGCTCAGTCAGGTGGCACACGGGTGAATATTGAGGTGATGGAAACTTCTTATCACACTTTAAGTTTTCAACAAGCCAGTGCATGTTCCAAGTTCTGTGATAGTCTGGATTCATGACATGCAACTACTGTACCTCTGCAATACAAGGTGGATAAAACTGATCTAGTTGTTGGAGTTTCCCTGCAAGGTCATTGGCAGCTAGTCCCAATGGAGCATGTTGCCATCACAAAGAGTGCATCTGAGTGAGGGTACAATACATTTTAGGTTCCATGACTGCATTCAACAATCTTCACCAGAAGCTTTGGAAAGTTGATGCTATAAACTGTGAACAGGTAATAAGAAAATAAATTTTTAATGACTATTATATTTGCACGTACCCTAGTAAACTAGAAAAGTAGAGAAATTGACCAAGTGTCATGATAATATGAAGAAAAATGCAATATAGACATCACTGCCTAACTACTACTGTACACAGTATCAAATGCAAGTCCTTCCACAACTTATGTATTTTTTTATTTTCTTATGTCATTTTTTATTTGATAGTCAGCTTCAACTAGAAATTGGGTTTTCAGTTGAATCTGCAAAATAAGCTAAGTTGCTATCACATGTACAGTAGTTTACAGTATCTAGGTAGCATTTTCCATTAACTTCGGCCATTAAAGTTGCATTTGAAATGGCATATCATTATCATGAAGCTATGACAACTCTTGAAACTCCACTTGTAATTCTACTGCTGATGCCAAATTTAGTGCACATGGTAAATGGCTCTCAGAAATCCTGACAATAGCACCCTGTGCACATTACACATGTATACAGTAACTGCAGAGCAAATAAATGTTAACTCACACATCAGACAAATGGGGTACATTAATTGTAAACCACAGAGCCAAATAGCCTGTGGTAAGGGGGACAAGAGATTGGTGATGGAGAACCTTCCCCTTTTTCAAAGCCCTTTTAACTGTATTAATGTCCCATGATATGGTAGCCACTGCGTCAGCAAATATGGGAATTCCCCTTTCACTTCTGTATGTACCATGTGAAATAATCACATCCTAAAGCTTTGTTTCCCCTCCCCTTTTTCCATAACCTATATTCAAAGTACTGAAAGTAGGCAAATCTATGCCTATTTCACCTAAAAGTGGGCTTTACGATTAAAGGAATGTACTGTAAATGACTCATATTATACCATGTAACATTTGAAATCCACTGATTTATAGGACCCTGGACCTGATGATACTAGGACTTCTTGCTTGCTTTTAGGTTTGGTCATTGTCATGCATGCCTAACCTTTGAGAGGCTGGTGACACCCTTGAGTATTTAGGAACAACTTTGCTTTAGAGAGTGTTGTATATTGCAATCTGTGATCTTGGGTGGGAATGCCATTTTTTTTTTACTTTGGCCCTAGAGGGTTGAAGGCTTGTGCTTGCTTTGGTCTCCTCTGAAATTCCTCCCCTGGAACAGCCCCCATGAAAACTTCCCATTTCGATGAAACATGTGCATACCCTACAGTTTATATAGTAAAACACAGTAACCGAGTGACTTTCACCTCTCTGAGATGGCTAGATTCCTCACATTCCTGTCACTGGAGATGATGAAAAGATTTGCATCATTTCATGGGAAGCTTCAAAAGCTCTGCAAAGGTGAATATAGATTATGAAAGACATACTTCTAATAAAAACATATGTTTCCAAATAATCAAAAAGGAAGATAGTTTTTTAGTTGCAAATCTGACGGATGTTCACATAATTTTTTCTAAAATCACAGTTTTGCATACAGTATATCACTACTAGAAAGATAAGCAAAATGCTTAAGAATACGACAACTTATAATATTGAGAATTATCTTTGGATATTTCAAACTCACCACCAATAACTGTGAACAAGTTATCTATGAGATTCCAGAGCACCATGTTAAGCCCAAGGGAATATGTCAGCCAACATTTGAACTCTTGCTGCAGATAAGTCTGACCTACATTTACCTGAATAATTATATTGATTGTAGCCTTTGGGTGCACTTCTTGCATGGACAATTACTCCCTCTTTCACCCTACCCAAACAAAACTACATGCTCCCAATAAGACTAATTTTCTCCTTTGAAACTGACAAGCCAACATCTGGCCAACAAGTTTACACGTACATACCTTGGGTACTTTTTTAAAGGTGCTGCATTTCATCCAGATATTTCATTTTAAGTCTGAAGGAGGTTTATGATTAATTGCTTTAAGAGAATATTTTACACTGATATACAGGCTTATTGTACACCAAAACTATCTTTATGTGAGAACTACACCCTGGCAAGGACTTTTGTTTGCTTGGCTCCTCTACCTGCATGTCTCCTTAATCCAACTTAAACTGATCAAGGAAAATGCCAACATACCTGTTACAAATTTACAAGGCAGTACATAATTTTGAACATGTCTGCAGATAAAATGCCTCATGATTAAGGCATACATTTTACTTACACAACAGGTGACATCCTGTTGGGTAACAGCCTGGGTAAACATTTTGCCATCGGATTGACATCAGTTTTAGGACAGCATTAACATTGGACTGCTGTATTGCTGTAACTTGTATATCCATTCGATCTCAGACAGATGTCATGGTTAGCAAAGACATATGCAGCCATCAGATGTACTAGTTTGGACCAAAATCAGACTGTTAAATGTCCACTTAACATCATTCTGACATCAGAAAAAGGACTACAATATTTTCAGACCTCCATCTGACATTGTATTTAAGTCGCAAATAGGTTTGCCTAACAGCAACATACTCAGCCGATGTCTGGCCTCCCTTCAAACCAGGTGCATACCTAGTCCGCAGTCTGCTGACCTAGTATTTGGGAAGCTTTGGGGTTTCCCATACTAGGTCAGCAATATACCCATTGTCAAAATTGGGCTACCGCCACTTCAAAAATTTTTAATGGTCTCGATCTTTCTCAAATTCACGTATACTCCTACATAATTGACCTCTACGGGGCCTTATATGTTTAAGACCCTTCATTCTAAGATTATTAGCACTTAGTGTCCAAAAAAAGACCAAAAATTTTGATTTACACAAACGATCCTGTTTTGTTTTTTTAACATTCTGAAACTGCCAAATCGTGTAACTAGGACATTCACACTATTGTATGCTAAATAGCACGCACTGCTGTTTAATTGTGACATAGTCCATAGCTATAGTTACGTTCATACACGCGCGTACGCGTATATAGCAACAATCACTGCAGCAATGCACGCAGACGATATTACTCTCACAGTAATATGCGGTCAAAAGTTTGTGTTGCAATAGCCTAGGCCTAGTTCAGGGAACAAAGTGTACGTCAGAACTAGGCCTAGGTACCCTAGGCTAGTGCATACCCAGTCTGCATTTTGTGCACTTCAGTCTGAAGATCTTCGGCGTGGAGTTGGCATTTTCCTTATGTTTTCTATTGTTTCTCTTGGCGAATCTTCGGTGTGGGCCTGACATGGAATGCACTTTGGTGCATAGCCAGAAATTTGTCAGGGGGGGGGGGGGTGGCATATAGTCACTCAGCACTCCATGCCACCATGGGTTGGCGCAAAGCACAAGAAAATTTTGGCCCAAAATGCCTCCCAGATCGCTGGAAATGGCACTTCTCAGGCCTATTTACCGCATATAAATTGGGGGGACATTAGCGATATTGTAAAAATAAATATTAAAAAATACCAAACAATATGCTCAAGGGGGGAGGCTGCCCCCTTCGCCCTCCCTTGGCTACGCACTTGCTCCAAACATTACACAACAGACCACAATACGATCAAAAACCGAGGTCTGTCCAATGGTAAAATGTTTAAGGGGAGACTAATAACAAGTAACCCCTAGATTTCCAAGTTATGAAAGATATTAATTGATAACGTACATACTACAGTATGAGTAACTGTTACTATAGCCATATTTTATAGCCATTGCAGCCCGCAGTCTTTTGTACGGTAAGTGTGTTGCCTATAGGCTCGGTGTGAATTAGACAACAGGCTTACCTGCAAAGTACCTACAAACGATTAAGAGACAAAAATGTCACAAACCCGTTGACTGGCAATCCTGTTTGGGAAATTTTGTCGTCTCAGCATTTATGGTATGTCCATAGCACTTGGCCCTAATGCCAGTAAGTCTG
Organism: Holothuria leucospilota; assembly: GCA_029531755.1. Taxonomy (NCBI): domain Eukaryota; kingdom Metazoa; phylum Echinodermata; class Holothuroidea; order Aspidochirotida; family Holothuriidae; genus Holothuria; species Holothuria leucospilota. The sequence continues at coordinate 29,897,791 of CM055970.1, forward strand.
CCAAATTGTTTGGTCTCCTCGTCTCCTCGGCCATACATCGACTGCAATGTTCGTCCTTCGATCGTATACATACAACGTTAGGACTAACGTTATCTGAACTGAAGAACTAGGCTTAAGTGTCGGTTACGTTTGCGTTTCTTCCCTCTCTCGCTTGATATCATATTCGCTGCTGTAACTTTTGGAATAACTACTTAGTTCCGTATCAGTTAAACAGGCAAATACCACCTTAGCATCTTCAAACCCGATCAAATAAGCGTCGGTATTTGTGGCATGTATCATAATCTTAATGGGCCTGATCACTGTGCCGATGATGACAAGGAATTTGTTGTTTACTCGTACTCGTACTCGAACCCGATCTAAAGCTCCACCCTCATATATGCAGAGTGGGTGCCAAAGCACCGCCCATTCGCGTGTTGTTCGCGTGGTAGTAATCTATAATTATCTACCCTCGCCGATGTGACAAAATTATACGGAAAGTCGAACATAACAAAATTATGTATAATGCTTATGGTGACAAATATATATAGCTTATTGTGATATATATAGGTTATGAACAATATAAACAGGTTATGTATAACCTGTTTATATGAGATGTACGAGTAAACTATATATATCGGGGTATAACTTATATATATCTGGATGTATAATCAATATATTTGGCATACAATTTTGTCACAAACGGCGCCTCATACCATTGCTCAGTACAGAAATCGATGATCTAATGGGACTCTCCCTATTTTATACCATGCGCAGTAGAAAATAAGTGAGGTGTTACAGTTGTAATATATGTGCAGTTCAAGCTTGGACATAAATCTATCGATGGGTAAGTTCCTTTTCTTTCAGAGTTTTTTCTAAGTTAAGTTTTCCTCCGTTTTTGTTGAACCCTAAAAATCGTATTGTGACAAAACTTGGTGGTCAAACTGCAATTTCAGGGCCTCAGATTTGAGTATTTTCGTGCTTTTCTGCACTGAATCGCATTTTCTGAACGTACTGTGTGGGTAGCTATGTTTAAACACGTACATTCATGAAGAGAAAAAACTGTGGCACCTAGTGCCAATTTACCAAAAAGACCATTTTCCATTTGTTTCTATGGCTGACGAATTTTGGCGCGGTTTTACTGAGCGAAACTAAGGGAAATTTTAATGTTACTTGTAGTCCATAATATCATATACAAATTCTGCGAAATCTTTATCGGGATAGAAAAACTAACCTTTTTTTCAGTTCAGCACCGTTTATTATTTTAGGTAGAAATGTGAATTGGCAATAAGTTAAGTGATTTATGTCGATTTTGTGGTCTTTGCTGCTTTTATTTTTAGTTCTCGTTGTCTTTACGGCAAGTGGTTGTTCTATATACATTAGTGTGTGCAGTCAAAGCATGCAGCTTGTATTACGCAGCTATGGCGAAACCTGATCAGGGTAACCCAGACTGTAGTTAACATTCGACTGTATGAGGTGATTAGACCATTATGTATACATGTTCTCACATCGAGATTACTCTTACTAGGCTAGTTGCTGTTTACACGGAGAGCCGAAGCTAGCGCTGTAGTACAGTGTGTGCGGCGTGTGCAAATTAGCTACCGCACACGGAGGTTTATTGCACCTAGCTGTTTTGATAAGAGTGTTATGTTACATGTCGGTAACTTGGTGACTTCAAAGAGATTGTGAAGACAAATCTCCAGTCAAATAGCAACTGTCAAATAGCAACTCCCTGGTCAAATTAACTTGAATGTGCCGCGATGACATCACTGATTTCCCATAATGCACTTTCTTGTGAGAAAAAATTGCATTCGTTTGAAAATTAGTATCTTCAAAACGCTACAAGCTATTGAGATGCGGTTTTCACCTCCTAGAAGAGAAAAAGTTCTGCATTTTTTGAAGTCATTGATTTTTGTCACTGGCAAATCCCTTTAAGTTGTGCCCGATAGGGCCCAACTGCCTGGACAATTGACCTATATAAGCTTTAAATTGGAACAGATTCTTTTTAGCGTAAGTTTACCCAAAATTTTCGCGCGCTTTGCAATTTCACAGTTTAGATTTCGAGGAAAGCCTTAAATCAGGTTGAACTATTTTCCTTGAGTATACAGTGGCGGCGGAACGGGGGGTGGGGGTGGGCCTAGGGGCTCAGCCCCCAATGAAAAGACTGAGTAAAGGGGCTAAACATATGTTCAACCCCCCCCCCCAATATTTGTTCAACTCATCTGATATGTATAACTATTTTTCATAGATTGATTTTTTTCTCATTAATTAAGAAATTGCAGACATAAGATCCATATTTCAAAGCTGGATGCATGCAGCTTAGAACACTCGGGAAGTGCCGTTTCTGGCCATCTGGAGCCAAAATTTTCTTGTACGCTCCGCTTCAACTGATGGTGACGCTCCGCTTAGATAGTCTTGCTGGCACCCCAGCCCCCCCCCCCCCAATATTTTTCCGTTCCGCGGCGCCTGCGAGTATATACAAAACTTTTATGCAATTTATGCCTTCGCAATGGCGATGGTATAGTACACAGGTTTTCTTCACATCTCCCCTCAACAAACCCTCGACGGCATCGGGGCTGTCGAGGGTTCGTGTCGTTGCATCCCCCCCCCCCCCTCCGTTGGGCAAATCCTGGCACCACCCCTGCTGGGCCACTACCTGTTGGACTAACGGTTCTCAGCTCTAACTGCATCGCTTATCAACACTTTCAGTCGCCATTTGTTTCTTCTCAGTCGCAAATACGGCACCACACCCACTGATAAATGCTCTGGCGACTCCCCTACTTTCCCACCACTCACGTATAGCCATTTAAATGCATACCACTGTCTTCTTCCAATTTTATGATGCCCTTACCTCTATTCCATCAATTTGTCTCTCCCGCCTTTTTGAAAGACCTTTTTTTGGTTTTCTTTCCCAATGATACCCGCCAGACTCCATAACCTAAATTTAACCGTTCTCTGTCGGACCAGGGAGCTGCCCACTTAGAGTGGCCAAGCTCCTGGTCGGACCAAGGGTTTAAAGAAGTATACTTCTTCAATTTTGTCGGTAATGTGATATGCCACAGTTTTTCCTGTATAGCGCCCTGAAGAGTCCCTAGCCCCCTGTGGGCTGGGGGTTGTAGAGTATGCCCACGGTATTTCCCGCCTGTCGTAAGAGGCGACTAAAGGGAAGGACTTGCACTGTCAAAACTTTGCTTGACACCATTTAACACATTTGTGTTGGTGTGTCGTTAAAGTAACTAACTGAAGAGTCCCTACTTTGAAATCGGTGCTACACACCTTTAACCTATTTCCTTCTGGTTGTCTCTCGTAAAATTCGAAAGATAACAAATTTTTCTTACTATCTATATAAACTTTATTGCTATTGGTTCTTTTTCTTTGAAGGACCAGGAAGAAATCGAATGAGAATCTGTGTTATATTTCGAGCATTCCCTTCTTTCTCCCTGTAATATCTTGGTACGTAGCAGACTGTACGGCATATTCCTTGTATAGTTGGAAAGCGAAGAAGCTGAGGAGACAGTCCGCTCAGCGGGTCGGTATTATATCACGCTAGCACAGTACACAGTGCATACAATACTGAGTGCGGTCAAGCTCCGCACACACTCGGAGGAATTTCGTTCTCACCAACGATGAGTCATCGATTCTAGCGATAAACGGTCAAATTTCTAGAAGCACACACGTGGCGAAAGGTGTTGATATGCTACACTTAGTATACACGGCCAATTATCATGGATTGTCGTTTGATAATCTTGGATTCTCGACCGATAATCTTGGATTCTCGACCGATAATCTTGGATTATCGAAAAGTATTTTGATAATCTTGGATTCTCGACCGATAATCTAGGATTCTCGACCGATAATCTTGGATTATCGAAAAATATTTTGATAATCTTGGATTCTCGACCGATAATCTTGGATTATCGAAAAGTATTTTGATGATCTTGGATTCTCGACCGATAATCTTGGATTATCGACCGATAATCTTGGATTATCGAAAAACATTTTCATAATCTTGGATTATCGACCGATAATCTTGGATTCTCGACCGATAATCTTGGATTATCGAAAAAAAATTTGATAATCTTGGATTCTCGACCGATAATCTTGGATTATCGAAAAATATTTTGATAATCTTGGATTCTCGACCGATAATCTTGGATTATCGAAAAATATTTTGATAATCTTGGATTATCGACCGATAATCTTGGATTCTCGACCGATAATCTTGGATTATTGAAAAATATTTTGATAATCTTGGATTCTCGACCGATAAACCAAGATTATCGGTCGATAATCCAAGATTGTCGGTCGAGAATCCAAGATTATCGGTCGAGAATCCAAGATTCTCGACCGAGAATCCAAGATTATCAATCGAAAATCTTGGATTATCTGGCCAAATGTGCAACAAAGTGATATTCCAAGATTTTTGCGTGATAAACCAGGTTCGACGAGCCGAATGTTCATTAAATAGATAATCCAAGATTATCGTTCGATAATCTTGGATTTTCGTTCGAGTATCCAAGATTATCAAAATAATATTGCCTATCGGGCGACAATCCAAGAAGAAAATAAGGTAACACGTCGGAGCGCCTGGTCGTCGTCTAGGATGGCATTGTAAGGTGGAAATTGGTTGTACGGTTTTGATTGTCATCATCGTGCCAAAAAAGACACTTACTGTTGGCCAAATATGGTGAGTATATGGGGCCATGTGTAGAAAAGGGGCCGAAGCCCCAAATTAGCGTGATAAAAGGATTGACTGTTATCTGGTTATATTCCTTATTATATTACACGGTGACGTTCTTCCCCCAACTTTCTCTCGTATAAATTCCTTGATGTTTTAATAGGGCCTATTACAGTTTTGTCGGACAGATTGTTCGGAATATCTTTGTCTTATTCCACCCACTACTTTTATTGGGGATGCATTCCAATGTCCCCTCTCCTATCTCCAGGACTGGAAAAAATATTAGGGGATAGTTTGTAACACTAAGTTGAGCAACAACTACATTTAGCTCGTAAGTAGGTAAATAATGAACCAAAGAGTTTTATCCAGCGTACCTTTACAGGCGCGTAACCATGGTTTTCCAAACGGGCTCCCCCCCCCCCCCCACCCCCTGGCCCCCCCACCCCCTCCCCCCTCCATCCCCCACGGCCCCCCCACCCCCCCCCCCCCCCACCCCCCCCCCCCCCCACCCCCCCCCCCCCCCACCCCCCCCCCCCCCCACCCCCCCCCCCCCCCACCCCCCCCCCCCCCCACCCCCCCCCCCCCCCACCCCCCCCCCCCCCCACCCCCCCCCCCCCCCACCCCCCCCCCCCCCCACCCCCCCCCCCCCCCACCCCCCCCCCCCCCCACCCCCCCCCCCCCCCACCCCCCCCCCCCCCCACCCCCCCCCCCCCCCACCCCCCCCCCCCCCCACCCCCCCCCCCCCCCACCCCCCCCCCCCCCCACCCCCCCCCCCCCCCACCCCCCCCCCCCCCCACCCCCCCCCCCCCCCACCCCCCCCCCCCCCCAATCAGACTGTCCTTCATGATTCTAGAGATCGTATTATTGAGCTGCCATACTGGTTGCGTCGTGACGCGATCCACTGCCGATCGACGCTACGCGCCGATGCACAGCGTCATATGGTTTGCCGCACATGCCCCTTAACTAGGACAATATATTGAATATACACTTTTTCATTCAGTTTAGTAAGGGCTCGTTTCTTGCGTATATAAATATACTTCATTTTTTTCGTTACTTTATAGAGAAAATATGTGTGGAAAAATTGTGTTCAGATCGAAACACAAAATAAATAATACTACATTCTAAACCCGCTGGATGGCAATAAAGATACACGTCATACTTTTTATGAAATCTTGAAAAAAGGCCGAAGTCCACCAAAGTGTTCACTTTTCGACGATGCCATAGATATACAGTTTTTACAACCTACGACCATTATTAAACACACTCCTAGAACTCGCAAAAGCGCAAGCAATGCTAATCACGCCCCTCTAAAAAAATTCAACTATGGAAGAGGACGCTACAAACAAATAATAGCAGAAAATATCATACACTGAGAACAAGTAGGAGCTAATAGTCGAAAAAAATTAGCCCCAAATAAGCTTTACAAGGACACGGAAAAAGGTCCCGCTATAGGTCAAAGTAACCTTCAATAAGGTGCGGTATTTTAGACGACTCGGTTGTCAACCTAAGCGTGCCCCGGATTTTAGGCAAATATATATATATATTATAATATATAATATATGAATAAGATATATATTAAATAATACTATATATATATACATACTAAGATATCACATGCTTGTACCGTAAAATATATACTATATATATAATATATAATAAGATAAGATATATATATTATATTATATATATATATATTATATATATATATATATATATATATATATATATATAACTATATATAGTTCAAGGAATAAGCTAGCATCCACACCCTAGTAACACAACAAATAGCATAAACAACGAAAAATGGTGAAAACATATTTAAATTTTCTGACCACCACAGGGCCGCTTCACCTCAGTTTCGACGAGAGGCAACTTAACAACAAATGTACTAAAGAACAAGAAAACACCGTAACTAGCTGAAGAGAAGCAACTTAAGAGAGAAAGCTGAAAGCGACTACAAATGAAGCGTAAAAATAAAAAAAAGGCTATTTGGAATTATCACGAGATTTGCAAAATTTGACATGAAACTCAACATTGTTGTTAAGGCCTTTTTGAAAGACAGTGTCAAGCCATACAAATGCCCTCCAGCTTGTTTCTTTATCACGTAGGCCGTGTTCGCTGTCAAGGACTTCTTAAATAGTGAAATTGAATTCGTTTGGGGAATGAATAGAAAGGTGCTCATACAAACGCCAGCAATCATTGCGTTGCCTAGTAGCAGGTCTAGAAAACGAACGTAAGGAGGACTTGTGCTGGTTTAACCGCGCGCGAAGTTTAACAGAGGATCCCACGTACTGTAAATTGCAAGAAGGGCAAATGATACAATAAATGCAAAACGTAGAATTACAAGAACCTCCCTTCGCTTTTAAGTTAAAAACTTTTCCATTAGCTTGGCTACGCAGGGAACTAGTACTTAACATAATATTACACAAAGAGCAACGCTTGTTCCCACACGGTGTGCAAGCCCGGTTGGGGTCCAGAAGATCGTTCCCAGGGGCCTTAAATTAAGCTTAGCGCGAACAAGAGTATCTCGCAGGCTGGGTGGGTTACGAAAACTTAGTACGGGCAGGTTAGGAACCGCATTACGCATGTAATCAGACTGGTGAAGGAGAGGCTGATACTTTTTCAAAATAGCAAGAAATATCAGGAAGCCCGGGAGATAAGAAGTGACTAAAGGGACCCTTTCCTTCTTAGGTGACCGAGGACGCGTGGTCCTCATCACGAGCCAAAGCGCGACCAATCTCCTTACCAACCTTTTTACGGCTATGACCCCGTGCGATGGAGATGTTCCTTCAGCTCATGACACCGTTTCTTGAGCAGTGGCAGTATCAGAACATGTGCATTTAATTCGAATGGCTTTACTAAAAGCTATGATCCTTTTTATGTGACCCGGTTGGCAACTCGTACTTAAAAAATACTGGTGGGAGTCAGTGGGTTTAGAATAAAGATCAGTGCGAAGACAACGTCTTATCATCAACCATGACTGAGACATCCAAAAAATTTACCACTTTTGGTGAAAAATTCGTAAGTAAATTTGATGGTAGGATGATGACTGTTAATTAATTCTAAAAAAGTGTGGAAGCTGATCCTCCCCATGATTCAAGATCATAAATACATCATCGATGAACCTTAGCCATAATTGAGGTTTATAAAGAGATTTGGTTAAGAATTCTTGATCTAGAACGGCCAAAAAATATATTGGCATATGAGGGAGCCAATTTCGTACCGATAGCGGTACCAAGCGTCTGTAAGTAAAGCTCATTGTTAAATTCAATACATTTTTGAAAGCACAGACTCCGTAAGTTTACAAATCGCGTTAACAGATTCTCGAGGAAAATGGCTCTTGTCAAGATAATATGCCAGATTACGAATCCCTCCTTGTGTGGAATACTTGGGTATAGAGCTGATACATCAACCGTCACCAGCAAGGAATTAGGAGCAAAGGACTAGTGCATGGATTTTACGAGGAAAGTCGTTAGTGTCCTTCACATACGATGGAATCGAGGACACAAGAGGCTGAATAAACCAATCTACAAGCTCCGAAATTCCTTCAGTTGGGGAGCCGCAGCATGAAATCACCGGTCTACCAGGAACCCCTGCTTTATTGATTTTCGGCAGAAGGTAGGAAACGAGCCGGTTTCGTGTTAATTGTAGAGCAAATTGTACATATCATCTGTAATTATGCCATTCCTTCCTTAGAAGGGCAAGGTCTGCACAAATTTCACGTACAAAGGTGGGAGTAGGGTCAGACGTCAGTTTCCGGTAAACACGAGGGTCATCCAGCTGACGGTAAGCTTTCACTGACATACCGCTCCCGATCCATGACCACTACGCACGAGCCCTTGTCAGCTTGTTTAATAACCACGTGATCATTGTCCTTCAGTTCACGAATGGCCCGATTTTCGGCAGCAGAGGGATTTCGAAAAAAGGTCTTGGTTGGGGGCTGTCAGGATTTTCATGTTCAACAACTGAGCAATAAGTGTCCAAACACTTATCCCTATTGGGAGCTGGAGTCCAATTCGACTTTGCTTTAAATTTAAGAGACTGTGGATCCGGCGGGTCCGGCGTTTCCTGTTCAAACGAAATGACGTTTCAGGCGCAGGCGGCGGAAAAAAGCTTGAAGGTCCTGCTTTAAGGTAAGTCTGTTCAAACTTCTAGGGGTCGGGCCAAAACGACAACCCTTTAGATAGGACTTTCAGCTGGTTTCAGTTAATACAACCGAAGATAGATTTAAAACGGAGAAATATTCATCTGGTTCGCAAGGAAACGTGTCCGGCAGAGACACTAAGATATCCTGGCAAAGCATGAGTCTGAACATCAAAGTTGTTTACAGTGTCCAAGATAGAAGAGGTTTCATGCACTGACTCATCAATAATATCCTGAGTTTCAGGTTCACTTTGAGGTGTGTTTTGTTCAGTGACAGAAGAAGTCGCAATAGGGCTGGAATCGGATGTAGGGAAATTTAGGGAGTACCTGGCATCTACCTGACAGGTTAATATATATATATATATATATATATATATATATATATTATATATATATATATATATATATATATATATATATATATATATATATATATATATATATATATATATATATATATATATATATCAACCTGTCAACGATGTTGATGTAATGCTAGGCCGATAATACTAGTTAGCCGGCCGTTCGTCTCCAGTCCAAAAGGTAGGCTACACGTTTAGGCTACACAATCGACAAAATATTTTTTTACATTTTAATTAATATCTTGGGAAATTTCAGTCTCAAGGACATTTATTCAAATCGGGGCCAACATTTTCAAGGAGACTTTTTCATCACTGAGGGACATCACTGAGGGACCGAACACTTTCCCCGAAAATCGGGGACGTCTGGTCATCTTATTGTATCACCACAACATGGGCGGGGATCAAGGGGGACAGGGACATGTTCCCCAGTATTTGAGAAATTGCCCATTTGATTTTTCACCCAGTAAATTATTTCATAATGGGGTCATGCCCCCCCCCCCAATATTGAGAACAATCGCCGCCCATGCCCCCAAACTTAGGAACTTCTGCAGACTGTCTAGACCAGAGACACTATAGCGCCGTTATGTTAGGCGCAAGACCGGTTACTCTGCCTATAAAACCGTAGTACGTCATGGGGCGAAGTACGTACCCGCCATTTTAGTAAGCAAACGCCAGAACGATGATATGTACGTAACGTACCGAGACAGTGTGTAAGTCATAGACGACTGACTGGTTTTAGTGGTTCAAAATTGCAAAAATGAAAGTAAAATTAGTCACCTAAATATAATGAAAAACATAAGCTATTGTTGACGAAAGTTTAACCGTGATGTCATATAGAGTTGATGCTCTACATTGTTTATTTGGTACGTTGATAACTAATCAAAGGGAGACAACTCCAAAACTACCGAACGGATTCATACGCGGTTTTCAGCTACTGGTAGTGGAAATTTGCTCCATAATAGGCGCAGGCCATGGGCCGAGGCACCTCATGGGCACCCCCACACACGAATCTTCAACCCAGTATTTTTTGGAAACCTTAGGGTCCCCTGAACACGAAATCAAGAAGTAACAGCAAATACTTTTGGTTTCAATCATTCAAAATGGCTCTCAAAAAGGGCGACAAAATTGTATTTTGTATTAAATTATAATAAAATATACTAAAAAATATTTTAAGGCATCAAATGTGAAAACTTGGTCATATTTTATGACAAAAATTCCAAAATTAATTTTTGAGACTGTTTTGGTGAGGTTTTGGTTAACCAAGATGGCGGAAAACCAAATGGCCGCCAAACTGATAATGAAATATATTCAATAATTGTGCAAACCAATTGCAAATTTCTACAGTCCTCAATAATAATGATGTTAATTAATATTTTAAAACTAAGGCTGAACTTTAAAATCCTTGACACAAAAGTAATTGCCAACCAATATGGCGGAAACGCACCGAAGCAGTAGAAACAATACAGTAAAAATTTCCCACAGAAATAACAAAATTAAAAAAGTGCAACAAAATCTCAGAAAATAATCATTAAAAATATATTTCCATTAAACCCCAAATATCTTTACAGCAGATTGTACATAAAATTCAAAGCATGATTTGTGATACTTTATACAGGACCCCGTACTAACCAAGATTGTGGAAACAACAAAATGGCCTCCAATAGAACAATCAAAATGTATAAAAATAATATGAGAAATAATCATTAAAAATACTTTTGACACAGTTGCCCTTAATATCTGGCTAAATTTTACGACAAATAATTCTAAAATTATTTTTCAAAGTATATTTTGGAATTCAGGTCAACCAAGATGGCGGAAAAGCAAAATGACTGCCAATGCAATAATTATGTCAATATAACATAATAATAGTAAAAATATTCATTAAAAATACTTCTGAACACAGGCAAAGTTAACCTGTGTCCATTCCCTGTTGTAAATATGCAAAAAGTTTTTCTGGACATTTATTTAGAATCCGGGTCAATCAAGATGGCGGATATGGCAAAATGGCCTCTTATTTTAAAATTTCTATAGGCCTATATATCACAAATAATAGAGAAAATCATCCTTAAAATTATATTTATGACAGTTGCTCTTTATATTTGGCCATATTTTGTGCCAAATAATTTGAACATATTTTTAAAAACATTTTCTTGGAATTTCGGTCAATCAAAATTGGAGGAAGAAGCAAAATGGCGGCCAGTGATATTTTATAAAAACAAGGAAAATCATCCTTAAAAAATATTTGCAACACATTTAAACATCAAATCTGTCCATAATATTTCTGAATATTTATTACTAAATTTGGACAAAGTTTAGATGTAAATGTGTTGAAAATATTTTTAATTTCCGTCATTATTATCTATTATTATGCTACATTGTTACTGTACCACAAGCGGCCATTTTGCTTTTTGCGCCATCTTGGTTGACCTGAATTCCAACAAAAATGTTCTAAAAAATATTTAATTATTTGGCATGAACCAAGACCATATTTTAAGAGTCGGTGTGTCCAACATGCTTTTCATGAATATTTGTCTCATTATTTCAATATATTATAATAATTACATGGGCAGTCATTTTGGAATTTCCGTCATCTTGGTTAACCTGCATCTCACCAAAACGGTCTCAAAAATTAATTTTGGAATTTTTTTCATAAAATATGACCAAGTTTTAACAGTCGCTGCCTCAAAAATGTTTTTAGGAATATTTATTTTAATATATTTTAATACAAAATATTCATAAGTTTTGCTGCTATTTTGTTTTTGGCAGCCATTTTGAATGAGTGAGACCCAAAATATTTACTGTTACCACTTGATTCTGTGTTCAGGGGACCTAAGGTTTCCAAAAACATATTGGGTCGGAGAGTTGCGGGTTGGGGTGCCCTTGAGGTGCCTCTGGCTCATGGCCTATAATATATGTATTTTGTATTTAGTGTTGGACTATTGTTTGAATTATTATTCAAAAGAAAGGTCTAACACTAAATGAAAATACCAAACCCAACAGTGAAACTCCCATTGAAGTCGCATCGTTGGTTATCGCGATATTGATTTTCTGAAGGTCAGGTCAACGCATTTACAACACGCATCGTTTTCCACGTTCCATACGAGGCATCAAAGCTGCTTACTAAAATGGCGGACGCTCTGCTCCATTGCATACTACGAAAAATTGTGTGCACTTTCGTGTGAGTAACCGGTCTTGCGCCTTACGGCGCTGTACTGTCTTTGGTCTAGACTGTATGGATTGACACATAAAATCAAACAATAGAGTCACTGTGACTGGTCAATGGTTTCATGACTTGTGCTGATCAGTAGCCTAGCGTACCCAATACGTTGCAGACATTTCACACACAGTAGTGTGTGGATGTGTCCTTGAGCGATATGGAAGCCTGATTGTTTGAGATTGCGATTTCTTACACGCGGGTAGGCTTCTGAATTGTGTATACGAGGACCATGGTGCGAGTGAAGACGTACATTTAGTTATGTCTGAGACCCTTATTTTAGGGTAGAAAATCAGTGTGACAGGAAGCCCGGTGCGCATGCTTTGTAAGAGGTTTTAATAAAGTAGGCCTAATTGTTTTTCAACTACAATTGGACCTTACCTCCCCACCTTTGAACTTCGCTACTCTAAAACGGTGTTTTGGTGGGGTGCCCTTTTCCGACAGTAATTTCTCTTATGGGAACCAAAAAAAAAAAAAATAACCGCCTGCTTATTGTGTAGTTGGGACATCAAATATAGATATTCTATAACCTTGGCTGTGACGTGTACTGTAACGTTCCATTTGCGTAATTATAATATACAGTTCTCATAGGCCTAATACCATTACATTAGTTACATTAAATCTGTTCCTTTGTCTATCTTCTCATACACCATGGTAGCATTACTTGCCAAATGGATAGTTTTGTTTAACAGTTGTGGCGCCACCATTTTCCCGATGGGGAGAGGGGGACTCCCACCATGGGAAGGGGCAGGAACCCGAAAAGTGGCAAATATGACTTGTTGCCAAAAAGATGGAGACTTCGGATTTGTCAGACGAGGGGAGAGACAGTCTTCTCCGAAGGGATTCCATAACCCCCTGTCCCCACCTGACGCTACCCTTGTTTGGTTTAGAATTTGACAAGTGCATAAGTTCATCTTATTTCAAACACTGATATGGTGCGCTTTAAGCACACGTAGCCAAGTCACTTCAGACATGTCGATCCCTGATTTGATGACGCGACAATTGATAAATATGCAGAGCAATCGTCGTGAATGCGTTCGGGAAGAGGAACTGTGTGAATGATTCTTTAATGTGGTCTGTTCCCGTCGGGTCCGATGCAAGAACATATCATTAACAGGGGCGGCGCCACAGGGGGGGGGGGCAGGGCAGGCATTTGCCCCCATGGTTTTTCGACCCCCAAAATAAGATCGTGTAACAAACGTTTTAAGACACACAATTTTGTAGGGGGTGGGGTGAGGTGTTACAGTATGTCACCCATCTATCACAATATTAGTTAAATTGTTCGTTACAAAATACCTGAAACTTGCAATGCCCGCATGCGTAACGTTTTCTGTTTTCTCCATAGTTTACGTGAATGCAGGTTTAGTATTACATAAACACTAAGGCCATTACACATAAAGCGCAAACAAAAAGAGCACAGGAACCGAGAGTAAAGCTAAAACAATACAGTAGTATACCCTAACGCCAAGTTATTGTGAGACCTTACACGTATGGTGTCACGTGTCACAAAGCAAAAGTTCTCCCTCTCTTGGAGAAAACGTGCGTATCATTGCAAGTTACACCAAAAAATACAGACAGCTAATTTGAGCATCAGGGGATACGCCTGATCCATGAATCTCTATCTAACCAAAACCCCAACCCTACCCGTCACTCGGAATATATTTTCGTCCAGGGGAATCTTCGGTCTTTAGTGAACCTTCCGTCTATGGGTATTCCCCCCTGTCCGGATTATGTAATGTTTGGCAATCTCAAACATTTACTGTCTCTCCATTCCCAGCATGTGACCATTTAAAGTTTAGAGCGTGAACAGATATATACTGGGGGTATCATGAGTCAATCACTTAACGAACATTTTGACAATAAAAATATAAAAACATTTAATAAAATGAATTAAACTTTGAAGTAATATTATATGTCTCCCTTATTGCATAAGTGTAGGAAGCGGGGGCTGGGGACCAAAGCCCCAGTCAAAAATCTGGGGGCTGAAGTATGCTTCCGCCCCAACATCCAAGGCCAAAAACCCCTTATTTGTCTCTTCAGTAAAAATGTAAAAAATTGTAGTAATTTTCCTTAAAATTTGCCCAAAATGATGCACCAAATTGCACATGGGGACAAATACCCAAAAATTTTCAAAAGGGGAGGGCACACCCCTCCCCTTAGACCCCTCCCCCAGGACGGCGATCCGAAACAAGGTTCAGCTCCCCAGTCTCGAAAAGCTACCTACGCTTATGCCTTATTGTGCTTTAATTTGGTGTTGTCTTGACTGAGTAATCCATAGAAAACGAATTTTAAATAGTAGGTGCATGACCGTACACAACACAATCTTTACTGTATGAAGAAATCTTGAGTCAATCAGAAAAAGAGTAAAGAAAATTAGGGGTGGCGTCACAGGGTTCAGGGGAGACCACCTCCTATCATTTGCAAGAACAGGGGGAGAGAGAAGGAAGGAAAAGAACAGGAAAAGGGAAGAAAAGGAAAAATGAAAGAGAAGAAGGGTAATCGAAGGATAAAGAAGAAGAGAAGAGGAGGTGTGGGGTAGGTATCTATTTGATCCATATAATTAGTCCAGAGATTCCAGGAGGCCCTATAACAGTGTCTACCAGCCTTTAGTTAACCCTTTTATCTGTTTATAATGCACATATTAATCAACGAAAAGATTCGTGAAAGTTCATGCTTCTGTCGACTCTACGCACGTATTTTTGAGTGAAATCATACCCATACACAAGGGTGTGGACTTCAGGAGGTTTGTTGACTACATACCCTTCTCTTAGACAACAAAGGCTACTGTCCTCTTTCACGAAACCAAAACTTAAAATTCAATAAAGTATTAACACTGTTCAGCCATATATGATCAGCTCAAAAAATACCAAAGACATCACCATTTTGCATCTAAGCAATCTTAAATTGAAAAAAAATTTCAAAGGGGAGGGGACTCCCCTCCCCTTAGACCCCTCCCCAGAAAAGCATCTTTCCCCCAAGCAAAAATTAAAATTCAATAAATTATGAACACTTTCTTCCATATATGATCAGTTCAAAAAATATATCAAAGATATTACCATTCTGCATCTAAGCAATCTTAAATTAATAAAAAAAATTATCAAAGGGGAGGGGACACCCTTCCCCAGAAAAGCATCTTTTCAAAAGCAAAGATTAAAATTGCTAAATTATAAACTTTCCAGCCATATATGATCAATTCAAAATATATACCAAAGACATCATCATTTTGCTAAGCAACCTTAAATTTACAAAAAAGTCCCTAATGGGGAGGGTGTCCCCTTAGACCCCTCCCCCAGGACGGCGATCACTCATTTCATGCTTTGCCCCCCCCCCCCCCATCGAAATAACCTGGCGCCGCCCCGATCATTAATATAAATTAATTACCATGCATACCTTTACAGTCTATCATACTTCAAAAATGATCAACTAAACCCATTTTTTTCTTTTCTGTTATCATTCATTGTGGTCTGTATGACAGTGGCATTTGATACCAAATCGATGGAAACAGAAGTGCGTACCATACACCTCACGTGCGTAAAATGCCTGCTACATTACTGAACAAGAAAATACCTTCTGTTAAACTGAAAGTTTTGACAATCCACTGTGTACACACCGATAGCTTGGTGTTTGTTCCCACTTATCCTCTGTCAAGATTAATGTATTGTGTGAATTTGCATAAATAACAAGCAATTAATAGTAATTACCTATCCATATTGTTCCTCCCAAGTAACTAATTTACACAGATATGGACTTTGGACTGGTATTTGGTTCATTACGGTTACAATCCACCCGATACACATAGCATGTCCAGTTTTAAACTGATCTGTGTTACAGAAACTGTAACACGTGTTACGAGAACTGTTAATGGTACGATACGGTTGAGTGATTTACAGATAAGTAATTAATTTAGGAGAACGGCTGTCGAGTTCTCCACATGGTACAGTGGTCAAGAAGGAAGGCATGATACCATGATTTTCGGGGTTCTGGGTTCGATTCCTCTTATAAAATTATCAGAATTTACTCTTATTTTTTGGGAGGGTTAGGGTTATTCTTAGTGTTAGGGTTAGGGTTAGGGGAAAATTGGTGATATCTAAGCGTTTCTCGTGTTACAAAATTATAACATGGCACAGTTTAAAACTGGAAACGGTATTCCACCATGTACAGTATTTACTGTACATGCTATGAAAATTGGCTGTTACAATCAGATTAATGAAACAAACTACTTTAATTTCAAAATTATAGTTGCTTATTAACTGTTTAAAGTAAGAGCATCGTCTAGATTTAAACTTATCCGACACCATGATTAGCGGGGTAAACTGTATAAACTAGCCGAGGAGAAAATGGCGCCAACTTTGATTCAAAAGAAAAGAATTGAGGAAAAGACAAACACTCGGGGAACACAAAAGCAATTGGCCCACACTAGGCCACTAACTACCCTACTACAATGATATCAATGCAATGATTGATTGATGTGTGGGAATACCGGTATCTAACCCCCACCCCAACCCGCCCGACCTTATTCCCACCCACTTTTCTCAAGGGGCTTTTAAATGTTCTACCCTGCACCATTATCATCATCTTTGCAATCTGTGCATTTCATCTCAAATCAGCTGTTTTTCTGCGTTTTTTATTGTCAGCATTTTACAACCAGTAGGCATAATCTAGATTTCTTTGGTGACGCCATGGCCATGCAGGCAGGTCATTTAGGATTATTGAGGACCCTGGACCAAGTTGATCATAAATGAATAACTGCGACATTCGCGTTGTCTTCCAAAAAGTGTTCAGTTTGGAAGGGCTAAGCAGTCAGTTAAGAGTGCATATGGGTCTATGCAAATTGCCAAGGGTGTGGAGGATTCCATCGAGGAATTTTGAAAATAATGAAGTCATAGGGTATACATTTTATACCACCTTGGGTCAACCCCTGAGACTAGTAATTAGGTACATTACCGTTACCATGGCAACGGTTGTTATTTCAGGGGGCATTGCCGTATAGTACAGGACATATCAATAGCACATGCAGTGAGCCAAAAGCTGAAGGAATCCATGGATGCACATGTAGAGGAAAACCACTTGTCGGACGACTGACTTCTGTAGCCTGATAACACGTATTAGGCTATGTTGCATCTGTCCGCTAGTCAAAGTGGTTTATCCCTCCTCTGTCGCTCTCCAAACACTTTATATACGACAATTACATGTAAACAACTATTGGTTATCATAATTCTGGGCGACGATCAGTACGGAATATTGCTCAGGTTACCCTAATCTACACACACATATACGGGCCGGTTTTGACCCCACCCTCTGTTATGGACTTCAAGTCATCCTGAGGTCTCCCACCATGGGTTAACCTCTGAGACTAGTAGTTAGGAACATAACCGTTACCATGGCAACAGTTGTTATTTAAAGGGCAAGAGCAGTCGCCCCAAACTTATTTTGAAGCAACAGCTTAATCTCACAATTGTCTTCTTATTTCTCTTGAAAGTATCTTTCATAATATTTTAGGCCTTCACTATTGCACATTCGAGGTAAACCAATCAGTTACTTCTAGTAAATTTCACATTTGAGGAGAAAAAATATTGTCACATGACTCTCACGAGCCAATCATGAAACAGGACAGTCTACTACACTACTTCAAGTTGGGGTGACTGCATTTCCCCTTTAAGCGGACATTGCCGTATATACATCTCAACTGACAAAGTGACCACATAATCTCATCCTCCTCACGGAGAGGAGCGATGAGGCAAAAAACTAAAAATCTTTAACGACAAACAAGCTAATGAAAAAACATCATTGCACTACGTTTAAGTAAACCTTAAGTCTAGATTACAAGAATGTACGTATGTTAGAGGGCGGAATTTCATTTATCCAATTCCCATTTTCATAGCTTACTCCTTTGCTGAGATATAAAATGTTGAACTTTATTCACTAAATTTGAAATAGTCGATTGCGCAATAATTTGTGATACCCTTCTTGTACAACTCACATTACCTGCTTTTGTTTGCTGTTGAAATTAAGTTTATATGACCTTGGATCATTAACCGTTCCCTTGCAAAGCTTGTCGTACGAAAACGACTTATGTAGCCAAGACACCCTATAACAGTAAGACAGTGATCAGGGTTTGATACAAGGTGCAGTTGCCTTCGAAAAAACAAAGGAATACAAGGACGGTAATTTGACTGAGAAGTAAAAGAATGACATCACAAATTAGTGCGCAATCTACCATTTTAAATTGAGAGAATAAGCTTCAACATTTCATATCTCAGCTCAGGAATGTCCTGTGAAAACGGGAATTGCACCATTTTGATGCATTCTGCAAGCTTTGTAAGCATATTTTTTGAAATTTTAGACTTCAGGTACACTTTAAAAAGACTTTCTGTAGCGATTTGTAATATAGAATGGAAAATTTGAAATGAAACCTGTAAAACATGAGATCTCAATATTCAGATGCAGTTACGCACAGGCACTGGAAAGATTTTGGACAGTCGTAGAGCATGAACGTAATCAGGATGTGTCGGGGGATTCGTGTGAATATCCCTTTCCTAACGTGTACCCCTCCTTCCGACCCACTTAATTGTGCTATATATTCCGTCCGTAATAGTGACTTTGTGACCCATGCTCACGATGGGCACTCCCTGCTGATAAACCCTACAAAAAATATGTAGAATTCTTTTTAAAAAATGGTAGAATCTCCGACTTTCTTTGTGACTGAGCGTGTTTACAGAATTTCCATGAAACCACATATATACCCAGTGAATTATTTCTGTGGAACGAATTCTGTGACATACTATTAAATCTCTATTAGAATCTCTTTAAAATCCCGAAAGAAGCTCTATGACATTACAGTATATCAATATTTCCATGGCAACGTAGTCAATATTTGTGAAATTCGAGTTCTGTGATCTACGTATGATATGTTACTTGTTACGTATAAACGTAATTTGATGAAAATTTGTATAGCGTCTTTAAAGATTCCATAGAAATTCTAAAAAAGGGTCAATAATTTTTTTTATAAATTTCTGTACATTTCCATTTAAAATTTACAAAATCTACTAAGGAATTCATGGAAAAGTCTAATATTTTGGTAACTATACAATAGCATATCTTTGTAAGGGTACCAAGCAAAGTTCCTTCACTAGCTAATTTTCCACCCCAGAGCCCCTTTAAACTCTTGTCGTGACAGTATATGATAATAATCGTACCACGAACTCAGCCTTAGTTATTAATTAATTAATTCAGATCATTAGCATGAATTTATCTTCACCCACTTACATCATTATATCAAAGCTATGCTGTTTAAGCGTCAACTTCTTTCTTATCTTTAGCAAGAGTCACATCATTCTGTCTCTTCCGCCATTTTGTTAAATCCACGTTACTCGTTTCTAAGTTCCTTTGGAATCTTTAAGGTAACCCTTTCACAGAGATTTAGTCATCTGCCTTGTTCATACCTTTAATCTAGAAGCTCCCACCATTTGAGTAGACTGGGTCATCGTCGCTGTTCCTTCTATTTAATTTGAAAATTGTAACAAAAGGACGATTCTTCCTGAAGGACTACTTTTTTAGCTTAATAAAACGTAAGTACAAACGTAGGAGTAAGTCTTTTTCTTACAAATAGTTGTTATTGTGTAAACTTAACAATTGCATAGCAAACGTGTATAGTCACTTTCAAGGCAACAACTGTCAGCTGAGGCTCATTAGGCCTGTATAGCCAGACAGAGTACGTACTGAAGGGAGGGGAAGATATAGCATAATGTAGAAATAGTAATTTTTCATTATCTTATAGGGGAGCCGCCCTTTGCCCGATTGGCTACCCTTTCGTAGAGAATGAGTTATCTGCCTTGTCCATACCTTATGGGTACTAGCTCAAGGGTCACTGATTCCTTTCATTAAAATTTGAGTGGCTGGATAGTTATTAATAATGCCCACGGCCTGTTTTATGCAGTTTACAAAACTGTTGATTGTCAAGTGAGATTGGATGCAAAGAAATGCCAAGACGCAATTTCATTAAGATTTTGAATATCGAACTATCAGTAGCTGGTTGAACTCTGAGGGAATTTTGATTTGTTATGGGGGTGATCAGTGACCGTAGGTTCTCAGGGTTCATAGACAGGCCCGTAGCCAGGGGGTTCAGGGGTTCGTTCGAATCCCCCCGACCAAAATTTTTGTATTTTTTTATTTAGGCCTAAATGGAGTTTTGGGCGTTTTTCAGGACAAAATGTCAATTCCGCAGGTTTAGCCAATGTAAGCCGTAGGCCTATATATGAGTTAGGGTTGCCAGACGCATGGGCGTGGATCATGGGGGGACGGGACGGGTCCCCCTCACTTTTTTGGAAGAGGGGACATCTCCAAAAAGTTCCCCTCACTTTTTTTCAAATTTATGAAAACTAAAACTGTGAAGAAGATAATATAACAGTAGATTACAAATTGACACTACATTTTAAAACCAACATTGTGCCCAAATATTGCACCATTTGCCATCTAGACACCTTCCAATTTCCATTTTTTTCATAATGGAGGTGGCCCTACCCCATTTCCATGTTTGTGGTCTTTACTCATTGCTCGAAATAAGGGACAAAATCGATCGTAAAGTTACTTAAAAATTGCTAACGCCGACGTCAAAAATGGCCGTGATGCCCCTGTAGTTTTCCGTCGGGTCTGTGCCACAAAATTTCACTCGCACTATTTACTAAAGCTCCTAAAACTAATTTATGCTAGTTGAAGAAAACATTGGAAGGTTCGTTGAGAGTCGACTACTATGCAAGGACAAGGTGTACCACAGTAAAATAATGAAAAGATTGCTACCAGCATCACCTCTATCAGACTTTCGAAAAAGCTCATACATGCACAGTCCTGATCACTTCTGTTTATTAGATATGAGTAAACATGCTAATGACAGGGGCGTAAATACGGAGGGGGTGGCCCCCAGTGAAAATCAAAGGTCGGTCTCTGTGCGCCAAAAAGTCGGTCTCAAATCCAGTTCAATATGCTTTTGTAACAATAGACCAGACATGAACAACATTTGAAGTGAAAAGATTCCCCTAGTTTTCTACTGAGTTCCCGATTTTTTGATCGAATGCCCCCAAAATGTGCAAAAATTTCCGCGCGCTTCGCGTGCATGTAGCGGTTTAGGGGAATCCACTTAAGTATGCCTTTGTTACAGTAAACCAGACATGAAAACATTTGAATTGAAAAGATTGCCCGAATTTTCCACTGAGTTTCCAAGTTTTCGAATGCGCCCCCAAAAATGTGCAAAACATTTTGCGCACTTCGCGCGGATGTAATGACTTAGTGGTCTCTTTCATGCACCTGAACTGTAACGAATTAAAGGTTTTTTTAAATTCGGGCAAAAGTTTTCTATCCCCAAAGTGGACATTAGATGGACAGTTCCTTTGAAGTTTACCAACCGTGATTAATCTAAAAAAGTCCACTGTAATCCTCTGCTTTCTCTCATCAGTGAGCAGGGAGATTGTTTGCTTCAGCTAGCAGAACAATTGATTTCCTTATCTTTGCTTATGCTTGGGTGACTTCCAACTGCATTTGGTAATTGATACTAATCAAGGGTCCCCGTCCAAATGCCTGATTCGCCGGGTATGTGGTTAACAGAATTCTTAAGCAACTGTCTTCCTAATGAAGAGTCCCGTACGCCTGTGATTATTACTACCGTCCTGTAAATTGTAATTATCTAGGAAATTTGGATCATACAAGAATGTCAATGGGAGTCGGTCTCCAAGAAATGTAGTTGGTCCCAAAATAGTTCACCCCCTGCAAATTCATGTGTATACGTCCCTGGCTAATGGCATATGTAGTCTAACGATTTACTGTTCACTTACTTGACACCTTGACACAGTGTGGTCTTGATTTACCCATAGAAGTTAGTAAAAAATTCACTAAAGCAAGGAAGATGAAAAACTAAAATAAAATAAAATAAAAATAATAAAGTAAAAATTTTTGGTGATACATTCAATTTAAATTTAGCACCAAATGTAGCACCATTTTGCACCCAGCCCACCCTTCGTGAGCAACTTTTCCAAAGGGGACGGAGACACCCCTCCCTTAGACCCCTCCCCAGGAGGGGAATTCGCAAATGGTGAAAAGTCTCCCCCCCCCCCCCCATCTTTGGAGATGGATCCACGCCCTTGGCCAGACGTCCGGGTGGGTTGTAAAATTGCCCACAGTGTCCGGATTTCATGTATTTCCCACATGATCTGACGGGTTTTCCCTAATTTTGCTTTGCGGGCTAAATATTTCGTAAGCTTAATTGGTCGTATTATTGGTCTGACCAAGTAATATAGGCCTATACCGATGCCGTGAATAGTGAATAAAACTAACGGTATCCTGTACCTCGTATTCACAAATACAACGACTATAGATTCCCCGTACCCACGTCCCACATATATAAGTTGAAGTAATTCACTTGTAGCGACGGCAAAATGCATCGCGCTAACCTATCAAATACTGTTGTACCGTACTGTACAATGAGACTTAAATTATGTCAAAGGTAGCATAGACCCGCCCCAAGTGACCCTAGTATGAGAAGTTCTTTTGTTTCAGTGTAACAACTCCCTATAGGGCCGGGCCGGTCCCATTGACTCGTACAGTAACTCTCATACAGCCACACACTAACTCTCAAGGGAATAAAGAAAACATTGATACAAGGTAATAAACCTTCCATTCAGCCCCCCAATATTTGTCAAGTGCTCCAAGAAGAGGGGAGAATTTCAAAACTGGGGGCTGAACATATTCTTGCTTAGAACACTCGGGAAGTGCCGTTTCCGGCCATCTGGGGGTTTGTAAAGCCAAAACTTTTCTTGTTCGCTCCGCACCAACTGATGGTGGCGCTCCTATTAGAAATATATAGTAACTTTTTTCATAGATTGATTTTTTGTTTGCATTAATTGAGAAATTGCAGACATGAGATCCATATTTCAGGACGGGGTACATGCAGCTTAAAGCACTCAGGAAGTGCCGTTCCCCGCCATCTGAGGGTTTGTAAAGCCAAAATTTTCTTGTACGCTCCGCGCCAACTGATGGTGGCGCTCCGCT
The DNA here is from genome assembly GCA_029531755.1 of Holothuria leucospilota. Taxonomy (NCBI): domain Eukaryota; kingdom Metazoa; phylum Echinodermata; class Holothuroidea; order Aspidochirotida; family Holothuriidae; genus Holothuria; species Holothuria leucospilota. The sequence goes on from CM055970.1 coordinate 29,921,201, forward strand.
TAGATAGTCCTGCCGCGCATACGCATGTCGAACCCACCCCCCCCCCCCCCAGGTAAAAGCTGTCTACGGGCATGCCCTATGTAAAAGTCATACTTAGGGTGATGCAAATCTGTCTTTAATTAAGTTTGCAAGGCTTGGGGGGGGGGGGAAGCGCCCGGGTGCGCTTCGGATTTAAGAAAAAAGAACCTCACAAGAGGTAAAAAGAGACAAAAAAAGAAAAAGAAAAGAAAGAGAAAATAACAATAAAAAGAGGAAAGGACCTGAAGGCGAAGAGGATCAAAATGAAACTAGGGAGATAAAAGTATAGCTACAGGACCATGATGATGGTGCTAAATTACAGCATATGAATATGATCACAAGCACTACAGAGTTTCCTTACAAAAAAGAAAAGTAAAGAAAAACCCATAAGCGTAGGGATGAGGTACTTTGAAGTGCCGTTGGCAGATTGCAGGAAATGACATTTTGCAGTCGAATTGTACAGGTGCATCTAAACACTCCTTAATATTTCATGCTTTAGAAATTAAACACACTTCTAAAAGAGGTAAATTAACAATTCGTCACTGCTTGAGCATAATTCAGGGTGAAATTACACTGAAAGAAAGAACAGATGAACCGACATGTTGGACTTTTCCTAAAGAGAAAGTGCAAATGACGTATTCTGTACCAAGTTACTAATTTTCATGTCGGCAAACCGCACCTTATAAGTTGACTTACTATGCAAGGCTGGTTTAAAAAGGGCCTCTAACCTCGCTAATCCAGACCCCTAGCTTCAGTGAAAGAAAGGGGCAGGGGGAGCATACTGTAGCTGGAGGGCCATAATCTGCACGCACAAAGGGGTGCCTACCATTGTCCGGGGGTCCACGGGCCTGTTGGTTTTTACGGTAGCTTTCTTCCGAACTCAGAATTTGCCAATCATTTACCTTTTCAAATACCAAAGCCCAGCAAGAATCTGAGCTACACAATAAGCAGTTTCCAGTCTCTGTAAATTAAATTCACTATCTACTCCGAGGCAGTGGCGTAGTCAGGATTTTTTGAGCAGGGGGAACTGGGGGTCCCGAACCTTTCCTGGGGGCACAATTTCTGAATTTTTCTCCCTCTCTATAGGGCTTATATACAGAACTGTGCATTCCAAAATTTTCCACGGGAGGAGCACCTGGGGTGACACGGCTCTGTCGTGGGGGCACGTGCCCCTCATGCCTCCCGTAACTACGCCACTGCTCCGAGGTAGTTCTTCCATGATCTACTTTAGCTCTAAACATGTGAGAAAATGTAAAGTATGATTTTGTTTTGCATTTTAATTTTCTTGACTGGTTCACAAGGGAGGGTGAAAAAGGCGGCAGGGCAAGGAAAGGAGATCGTAAGTGGAGGAAGGGTGGGTAAAAAGAGGGACAGAGTGGGCCGCCCCTGTGAAACAATGAAAATAGGCCATTGTGATCAATAAAACATATTTTGCCAAAATAATGCTTATTATTTGTTGCACATTCTCCAAGAGCAGAAAAAGAAAGTTTCACTTAAAGAAATTCAAGCTTTGGAAAAGACAACAAAAAAAAAAAAAAAATTAAGAGCTGTATTAGGTGGCAGTTCCTTTTTTGTCGTCCAAAATGACCGACAAAACCGTGTGCTATGACGTCAACGCACGTCCTCTATATGAAAAATTCCATTAGGAGGCACTCGTAATGATGCAAATTGCATAAGACCTTCGCGCGCAAACACTTCTAAATTTTTATCGAAGTCAGGATGTGTGTCTCAGACAAGGTCAGGTCTGATTAAAACTAAACATGATGTCCTCTTTATCTCTTTACTTTTCGATTTTTCTTAGGAATATGAAGTTCCACATAGTAGAGGAATTCAACGCGGCCCCCATCTCCACCCACTTTTCTAAGGGACATTCAATGTCCTATCCTGCACCATTGTCATTGTCTCTATAATTTTACATTTCATCCCAAATCGCCTGTGTTTATTTTACTCTCCTTTTTTTTCTTTATCGCGAGCATTTTAAAAAGTAGTCTAGATTTTTGGCGACGTCATGGCCATGCAAGAAGGTCATTGAGGATAATTGAGGACTATACCAAGTTGATCATCGATGAACAACTGCAAAATTTGTGTTGTCTTTCAAAGAGTGCTCAGTCTGAAATGGCGAAGCAGTCAATTAAGAGTGCGCACGTATGCGAATCGCGAGGAGTGTGGAGGAATCCATCGAGAAACATAAAAAATAGTAAAGCCATATGCGTTATTGTCCGTTTTGTGCAGGACCTTAAAAGATAGTCAGGGAGGATTCCGATTTTAAATATTTTTTATAACCATAAATGAGGGATAGGCTATACTCCAGAAATTTCCAGACAGGAGAAAACCTCCTTGACAGGGTACAGCGGCCAAAGCACGACAAAGGCGAGGGAAGTTGACCAAGGGGTGAGGAGGAGATTCAAGGTCTCCAAAGAAACCTCCGTGAGACACTATCTATTCCATGATTGTGACAGAGCATGGTTGCACAATATACCGACATACGTACTTGGTTCTGTGTCTTTCTAAACTTTGAAGCACACACCGAAGAGTTTACATACACTGTAAGTAAGAACACTGAGATGAACCGACGGTACATTTGACCTCTGTTGGGAATACATATAGCATCCTATCCACCCGGCCTGCCCTGAAAACGGTTAAACCTTTCTCTTCGAGTCGTACAGCACCTGGACATGGAGTTACTCAATCTCCATGGTCTGACACAATATCGACAAATGCAGCAGACAATAGCAATTGTGCATAGTTCTCGACTTTCGCAGAATATTTACACTACAAAGTATTGTCTATATTTTACTTGGAGGTTGTGGAACCTTGCTGTATTATAAACAGGACTCTTAAAGAAAGCGATACAACGAAAATTAACAGCTTGTTCCTATTGGAAATTGCCGCCCTCCTTGAGTAGAAAATCAGGTAACACGTCGGAGCGTCTGGTCGTCGTCTAGGATGGTATTATAAGGTGGAAATTAGTTGAACTGTTTTGGTTGTCATCATCGTGCCAAAAACGACACCTTCTGTTGACCAAATGTGGTAAGTATGGGGCCATGCGTAGAAAAGGGGCAGCAGCCTCAAATTAGCGAGATAAAAGGATTGACTGGTTATATTCCTTATTATATTACACGGTCACGTTCTTCCCCCAAATTTTTCTCTTTTAAATTCGTTGATGGTTTAATAGGGCCTATTACAGTTTTGTCGGACAGATTGTTAGGAATATCTTTGCCTTATTCCACTCACTACTTTTATTGAGGAATGCATTCCATTGTCTCCTCTCCTATCTCCAGGACTGGAAAAAATATTAGGGGATAGTTTGTAACACTAAGTGGAGCAACAACTACATTTAGCTCGTAATTAGGTAAATAATAAACCAAAAAGTTTTTACCAACGTACCTTTACAGACGCGTAACCAGGATTTTCAAAACGGGGCTGGGGGGGGGGGGAGGGCTGGATTGAGGAGTTGGAAAATGAATAAAATCTACATCTTGAGCTCAACAAATGTACTGGTACAGAAACTGAAAAAGGGATAGTGTGGTCGGTAATTTGATGCCCCGATATACATACGACCCGGGAGAACAAAGATACTGAGAAGAGCAAAATGTTAAGCAAGGGAAACTGGGGTGAGTTGAACGGAAAGTGAATTGGAGATGTGAATAAAGTTGTACACATTGTCATTTCGCGTCCTAGTACATTTGACACTAATTCGAAATTTGAAGTATCAAGCTTTGTGAACGTTGCATTTTCTGGAAAATTTGCCAACGCCCCCACCCATTTCAAGGCTACTATGGCTGTACTTGCCATAACTTCTAAAGCATATTTGTACCTAGTTACTTGCTATGTGACAGGAATGAAAGTGAATCTTTTAACAGGATTCCTCCAGGAGATGTTCGTTTATAGTCTCAAATGGGGCCTGACTGGGTTTAAACGGGGCTTGGGAACCATAATAAGAACCAATTTATTGTAACGTGACATCCATGCAATTATCTTTGCATGCGAGTGTTACAACCAATTCCGAGCTAGTTGACAATAGGAATCAATGGGATTCCCATTCCCTTTAATGAGACGTTTCTCAAGTCTTATCTGAAATGGAGTCTTGTATCACCCCAAACGGAAGAACTTCTGCAGACTGTCTAGACTACATTTTGAATGACACATAAATTCAAACAATGGAGTCACTGTGATTGGCCAGTGATGTCATGACTCGTGCAGATCAGTAGCCTAGCGTACCCAATAGCCTACATTGCAGACACTGTCTCACACACAGTAGTGTGTGGATGTGAACTTGAGTGATATGGCAGCCTAATTGTTTGAGATTGCGATTTCTTAGACACGGGTAGGTTTCTGAATTGTGTATACGAGGACCATGGTGCGTGTAAAGACGTAACGTACATTTAGTACTGGCGGTGACACTTATTTAAGGGCTTCAAGCCAGAAAACGTGACAGGAAGCCGGTGCCCATGCTTTAAAAGAGATCTTAATCGAATAATTGTTTTTCAACTACAACTGGATCTAGCCTCCTCCACCTTTGGGCTCCACTACTGTAAAACGGTGTGTGGGTGGGGGTGGGGGCAAACGCCCTTTACCCCGGTGATCCCTTCTATGGGAAATGAAGCAAAAAAATGACTGCCTGTTTATTGTGTAGTTAGGGCATCACATATTAAATATAGATATTCATTACCTTGACTGTGGCGTGTATTGTAACGTTCCGTTCAGTGGCGCCGCCAGGCTTTGGTGATGGGGGAGGGGGAGGGGGCACAACAGATGATGTCGTAATGGCACTTCAGTTAACATCCCAAGTCTGCGCAAAATGCGTTTTTTTTTTTTTTTTCGTGCGCTCCCTGCTTTCGTATACACAGTGGGGATCCTTCCTTTGTCAGGTTTCACTACACTAAGATGCCGTCCTGGGGAGGGGTCTAAGGCTTAGATGCAAAATGGTGATATCTTTGTGATATTTTGGGAGCTGAACACATTACCTGGATGGCTGGAAAATGTCCATCATTTAGTGAATTCTAATTTTTCCGGACTGACTGGATGTTTTTTCCAACTGAGTGGCTTAAATGCTCCCGTTTTCTCATGCGCCCTGCGTTTGAATACAGCAGTGAGGATCTTTCCTTTGTAACTACATAAAGGTGCAGTCCTGGCGGAGGGGTCTAAGGGGAGGGGGTGTCCCCCTGCCCTTTGAGAAATTTCTGGTAATTTACGGTTTCGTAGATGCAAAATGGTGCTGGTGAAAAAGGAGAGTACGGTATGTTGTCTAAGAGAAGAATACGTTGTCAACAAACCTCCTGAAGACTCCCTTTTGGCTACTTTACCGCCTTCTATTGGCGAAGTTTTTACCCAAAAATACGTGCGTGGAGTTCACAGAAACATTGTTGGACTATAACGAAATCTTTCCTCCCCTCCATTGTGCATTATAAAAAGGCATCTATGGCTGGCAGGTACCTGCATAGGGCCTCCTGGAAGCTCTGGATAAAGTAAATAAAATTGAGCAATGACATAATGCTTATTTCTTGACATCCAAATGATAATATAGAGTATGACGCAGAGCACTTTACAACTATCGTATTTTTACTAATTTTGAACGAAAATCCAGATGAACAGCTTCCAGCAATGGAAAACGGGCGGGAGGGAGAGTAGTAGGCGCAGGAAGATGACATTAGACCTCCCTGATACGTATAGCAAAAGGGGTGAAGGACTAATGCGCGTTTCAGAATGCTTTTTTGTCGTAAGTGTATTAAAAATCACCATTTATCAGGGGCGTAGCCAGGAATTTTTCAGGGGGGCGAAGCCTATAGACAGACTCTCAGTGCTTCGCGCCACCATGAGTTGGCGCAAAGCGCAAGAAAATTTTGGCCCAAAATGCCTCCCAGATCGCTGGAAATGGCACTTCCCAGGCCTATTTACCGCGTATAAATAGAGGAAGCACTAGCAACATTGTAAAAATAAACATTAAAAATACCAAAAATATGCTCAAGGTGGGCGGCTGCCCACTTCACCCCCCTGGCTACGTGCCTGCCATCTATTCCGATGATGGCTGCGCGCAAAGCGCTCGGTAAGTTTTTTGGGGGAAATGTATATATACGTAGTTTCAACTTTTCAAATCATGTTACAACAACTTAGATTGAAAGATCCCATATTGATGCTAGGACCCTACAGATGTTGTGATTATAGTTCCATGTATTATTACCTTAATGATGGTCATGAGATGGAGTGCAAACCGTAAAGCGTGCGCGCAAAGCGCGCGACATTTTTCATTAAATAAGGTTTCCATGAAAAAACCTGCATTCAGAATCTGCATCGAGACACTTTCAATTGCCCAACAACTCTACATGCCACTCAGAAAGCCAGTCCTTTACCTCTTAATTCGTGAACAGCTTTCAACTTTTGCTGCTGTGTTTCTCCGGGAGTTGCTATCAGAAGATATTGATAATAAGGATATTGTGACAAGGTTTGAAGCGCGCTGAACGCGCGAAATTTTTGATAGTTTGCGAAGGATTTGCGAAAATTCTGATAGTTTGAGAAACAGTTGTGATAGAAAATGATTAAATAGATTTATCACTCGGTCCCCAAGCACACCTCACCCTACCCCCCACAGATATCTGTAGCTTAATCGCCTTTGGGAATCAATTTAAAATTTTCATAGGGGGCACGCACCCCATGTCCCCCCCCCCCGTGCCGGCGTCACTGGTTGCGTTTGCATAATATACAATTCCCATAGGCCTAACACCATTACACTAGTTACAGCAAATCTGTCCCTCTGTCTACCTTCTCATACACCATGGTAACATTAGTTGACAAATGGATAGGTTTGTTTTACAGTTGTGGCGCCAGCATTTTCCCGATTGGGAGAGGGGGGACTCCCACCAGGGGAAGGGACAGGAACCCGAAACGCGGCAAAAGTGACTGGTTGCCAAAAAGATGGAGAATTCGAATTTCTCAGAAGAGGGGAGGGACCAGTGGCGTAGCCAGAGGGGAGGCAGGGGGCAGAGTGCCCCCCACAGAAATTTTGGGGACGCAGTGAGCGATGTTAAAAAAATGAAGGAAAGCAAAAAAAAAAAAACGAAAACAAAAGAATGGGGAGAGGAGGGAGGGATGGGAAGTTGGTGGGGCGGAGTGGGAGGGGGTAGGGATCTAGGTCTCGGGGATGAGTAATGACGGTGGAATCCGCAGCAGAACGAATGGCATATTTATTTTATGCAGGACGCATTGGCAATAGGCCCCTGAAAAGTCAATCAAAACCTTGGATATTAATGATGTCATCTCATCTTGAAACAGTGTTTCGGATGTTTTCCTTTTTTCAACAGATTATGCCTTGGGGACTGAACCCTAGCCCTTTTTTGGAATCCTAATCCTGATTTTGAAACAAAATAAATAAATCCCGAAATATTATTGGTTGTCAATGTCATTTTCACTCGGAGGGCGGACTGCCCCTCCAGGGGTGGTGCCAGGTGGGGAAGGAGGCAAGGGGCCATTGACCCCCGTCGGGGAATTTTTACAGTTTCGTCGGGGAGTCTTAGTCGATACGATCAGGGAGTTGCCACTAGCAACTCCCTGATACGACTAAGCATGCAGTCCCCGAGGGCGACAGTTGCCCCGACGGTTTACCTGTTTTTTGCTCTCAAGAGGACAACTTCTCTAATAAGAACCCCAAATTTTCGGCGCGCTACGCGCGCTGTAGGGTCACTCCATTTTCTTCAATATTTCTATTCCACATAGCTAGATAGCACAAGTCCTGTTCACTTTACCAAGTAACATGTAGGCAGAGTACACAGCTTATGTAGAGGTCGTACATTTCATCCCATATCGCAATGCCTAGTTGCTGTTCTCTAATGTGTGTCATGATGCTGTACGGTCAGTTGGTGAGCGAGTCCAGGTGGTTTCGATACAGTGTATGTTATCCCCGATACGGTCTTCAACCCCTACAGTTTTCTTTCTTTCTTTTTGTTCTTAATGTTTACATATGTTTTTTGTGGAAGCCTACCAAAAATTTTCGCGCGCTTCGCGCGCTTTGCAGTATCACGATTCAGATTCAAAAGAACGATATCCAGTGCGCAACTTGGCTATTGAAGTATTAAGTGATATTATGCAAAATATGCCCTGCAATGGCATGGGATAGTTAGGCTCCTTCAAATCCCCTTCTCACCATGCATCCCCCGACATAGTGCGTTGTCGGAACTTGTTTGTGGCTGGCATGGCCCGGCCCCCGTTCGGGGATATTCTGTTGCGACCCATGGTCGGTTTACTTGGCTTTCAAAAGGATCATTTCTGAGATAAAACCCACAATTTTCGGTACGCTTTGCCCACTCTTCCTCAGTTCCGTTACTTATAGCTAAATATAGTACAATGTCATCTCATTTCCGTAATAAACCTAGTTAATGTTCTCTTATGTCTGTCGTGAGGTACGGCTATTGACCCGAGGAGGGAAGTAAAATGTAAGTTATGCCTGATAGCGCCCACCTGCCCGAACAATTGACCTATATAAGTTTTAAACAAGTACAGATTCTCTTTAGTGTAGACTTACCCCCAAAATTTTCGCGCGCTTCGCGCGCTTTCCAATTTCACGGTTTAGATTTTGGATAAAAACTGGGATCTAGTATAAAAAGATGCACCATTTTGCATCTAAGCCTTTCGAGACAGCAAAAAAATTTCAAAAGGGGGAGGGGACACCCCTCCCCCTTATACCCCTCCCACAGGACTGCGGTCAAGAATGGGGACGATGAGTCGACTTTGCCCCCCGCCCCACAACAAAAACCTGGCTACGCCCCTGGGAGGGACAGTCTTCCCAGACGGGATTCATACTCAACGCCCCGCCTGACGCTACCTCTGCTTGGTTTAGAATTTGACAAGTGCATAAGTTCATCTCATTTCAAACACCGATATGGTGCGCTCCTTAGCTACGTCACGTCGCACGTGTCGATCCCTGATTTGATGACGCTTTTATTGATAAATATGTAGAGCAATCGTGGTAAATGAGTTCGGGAAGAGGAACAGTTGTGTGAATGATTTTGTAATGTGGTCCCTACGGTTCCCGTCTGGCCTGATGTGAGAACATATCATTAATATAAATTATCATGCATACTTAAACAGTCTATCATACTTCAAAATTGATCAACTGAACCCTTTTTAATGTGGTCTGCATGATAGAGGCATACCAAATCAATGGAAACAGAAGATGTACGTACCATGTAGCTTACGTACGTAAAATGCCTGCTACATTCACTGAATACGACGAAATGCCTTCTGTTAAACTGAAAGTTTGTACAATCCACTGTGTACACACCGATAGCTTGGTGTTTGTGCCCACTCATCCGCTGTCAAGATTATTTTATTATATGAATTTGCATAGATAACAAGCAATCAATAGTAACCTACCCAATCCCATACTGTTCCTCCCGGGTACAAAAATGAACTTTGAACGGGTATTTGGTTTATTTCGGTTATAGTCAGATTAAACAAACTACTTTAATTTCAAAGTTATAGTTGTTCATTAACTGTTTAAAGTGAGAGCATCGTCTAGATTTAAACGTATTCGACACCATAATTAGCAGGGTAAATTTAAAGACAAACAGTCATCACCCCAAACTTCATCTTGGTATTGGGATATCTAAATTCTCAGTTGGTGACTGCTCTTTGATTGATATCACAGTTTGAAAACTCAAAAGATACAGAGTAGTTCACATTCCACAAAATGCAGAGAGAGAGAGAGTGCTCAGATTACACACTACAGCCTTATATGCTCACCAGGATGGTTTGTGTCTGCACAAGGAGGAGATTTATACAGTTATGGGAGGAGCTTAAAGTAACAGGGCTGGAGTCGAGTCCACCCAAACCGAGTCCGACGGAGTCCGAGTCCCATAGTCTCTGTGTAAATTGAACTTGTTCTAGACAATAAGTAAACTATAAGATCTAGACAATAAGTAAACTTAACAAAAATGATCACTGAATATGAACATAGACGGATAAGACACGGATCTACAATTTCCAAAAGGGGGCCGACCAAATAATAGAAGAGCACAGCAATGCTTCACGGCACGGCACAAAGAGAAAAATCAGCTTTTCTGACTTTCCAGAGTTCTATGTTACCGTATTTGAAATTGATTTATTTACCACTGACAGTTCCAACACCTCAAATTGACTACTTCAAGATTAATGGCTAAGAAGAGAAGGGGCTAAATTGTCCTGAGTTCCGCTTGGATTCGTGGTTGGTGTATAAAAGGGCCGTGGTCACCTGAACGCTTCCCCACCCCATCCCCCGATCAGGGCCGAAATTAAGAATGGGCCAGCGGGGCACGTGCTTAGGGGCCCCCGCATAATTACACTACTGTATTTTTGGGGGTTAGTTTGTGGAGTTCATCTGTGCTAATTCTCGTTTTGTACGCTTACATGTACGTAAGAAAGAAATCTATGGAGTTCTTTTCGAGTGGGGGGCCGGTGGATGAAAGTGACCACAACCTTTGCCCTCCTTTCGTGACTTGCGCCACTGTAGTCTTGTGGAGAATTATGGTCGAAGACGGCCCCCACATTAGTTTGAGCCCAGAGCCCCCAAAGTTAAATCCGACTCTGCCCCTGATAACCCATATAACTTCACTCCCCATCGGAAGTGGTTTGGGGAAATTCCAGGACAGTTAAAAAAATTGTTGTTTGCTGCCATTTCCCCACAGAAACCCCAAAATATTTTTTGGTTATCGCCAAAATCTCATGGACTAGGGATACTTTTGTCTGAAAATAACCCATGGGCTTGGTTTCTTCAAACTTAGACCGAGTTGCCCCAAGTAGTATTTCAGGTACCAAGATCGAGCTATGCAAGAGGAGCACATGGTGAATGCTGAATGCTTAAATGATATTCTGATATGATAATGATGTTGCCATACATGATTTGTCATTATAATAAGTTAGTAAGCCTGTAGGCTCCTGAAAATTGCCCCAGGTCTGAAACAAAAACTTGAGTACTAGGGTCCTGGACGAGCTGGACGTCAATATGTTATTTCGACCCCCGTCTGGTACACTTTTTTGGATGTAAATAACATTAAATCATGCTCATACCTGAAGGTAAATTATCCAAACGATCACGGAATGCTTACTAGAAGTTTACAAGTGCAATCCCATGGGCGTTGTGTTTAACATTTCGTGCTGGATCCGTGCTATCTTCAGTCTATCCTTGGAGGCCTGAGATTGAGTCGATATTCCGAGCAGGGAGTTGTTATCCAACTAACAACGTTATTCGGATAACAACAACAACGTTATTCGGATAACAACTCCCTGTTCCGCGTTTTTCACTGTTCATACTGTTCACTGACTAATGCACTAAACGCAACATGTAGCAATTGATATTGTATGTAAATGATATTTTCAGCAAAGAGTTTTTCGCGCAGTTCCGACCTGGGTAATTTTACAGTCGTGGGAAAAAATAGTCGGTCTCGTACCCGGTCTCGGCCCGAGTCCCCGAGTCATATCGGTCGATTCCGAGTCCGAGTACGAGTCCTGAGGGCCGAGTACGAGTCCGAGTCACGAGTCACGACAATCAGGACTAGAGACCGGTCTCGAGTCATCCAGGTCTGAAAAGTAACTTAATTGGGAGAGTTGGAATTGTCTGGGATGACAAGAATTGCCCTTTAAGAGACTATATGAACTAGCCGAGGAGAAAAAAGGCGCAAACTTTGATTTCAGAGAAATGAATTGAGGAAAAGACAAACACTCGGGGAACACAGAAGCGATTGCCCCACACTAGGCCACAAACTACCCTACTGCAAGGATATCAATGCAATGATTGATGGGTGGGAATTCCGCTATCAACCCCCACCCCATCTCGACCCTATACCATCCGCTTTCCCAAGGGACTTTGTAATGTTCTACCCTGTACCATAATTATCATCTTTGTGATCTGTGCATTTCATCTCAAATCAGTTGTTTTTATCTTTTTGTGTTCTTTGTTGTAAGCATTTTACAACCAGTAGGCATAATCTAAATTTCTTTGTTGACCTCATAGCCATGCTATGGCTCTCTCCCGAGTAAAAGTGAATGGAAAACTTGATATGAACCTTAAAAACATGAGATCTCAATATTAAGATGCAGTGTTATGCAAATGTCCTCGAAAGATTATCGACAGTCATAGAGCATGCGCGTAATCAGGGGTGTCATGGGATTTGGGGGAATACCCCTTCCCTAGCGAACCACCCCTTCACTTGGGCAACCCCCTCCTTCCGGCCCACTTAATTGTACTGAGATTATATACTCCATCCCTAATAGTGACTTGGTGACCCATGCTCGCGATGGGCACTCCTTTCTCATGAACCCTACCAAAATATAAAGAATTCTTTTTAGAAAAAAAATGGTAGCCTATAGAATCTCCGACTTTCTTTGTGAGCGTGTTTACAGAATTTCCACTGAAACCACATACCTAGTGAGGTACTTCTGTGGACCGAATTTCTGTAACATACTATTAAATCTCTATAAGAATATCTTTAAAATCCTGAAAGAAGATTTATTACAGTACAGCATTTCAATGTTTCCATGGCAACGTAGTACATATTTGTGAAATTCGAGTTCTGTGACCTACGTATGATGTGTTACTTGTTATGTGTGAATGTACGTTGATGGAAATTTGTACAGAATCTTTAAAGATGCCATAGAATTTCTAAAACGGTTGAAAATATCCTTTTAAATGACTGTACATTTCCATTAAAATTTACAAAAACCTAAGGAATTCATGGAAAGCCCTTATATTTTGGTAACAATACAATGCATATCTTTGAAAGGGTGCCATGCAAAGTTCCTTCACCAGTCTTTAATTTTTCCAACCCACAGCCAAGTCTCTTTAAATCATTGTCTTGACAGTATATGATAATAATCATACCATGAACTCAGCCTGACATTTAAGTAAACAGTAACCAACCAATGGAATTTAGTATGCAGCATATTGTACTTGACTTTTGTACCATTGCGTGAGTTAATAAGGATAACTGGTATGAATTCATCTTCACACTTACACCACTATATCAAAGCTAGGCTGTTTAAGCGTCAACGTCGTTGTTATACTTGGCAAGAGTCACACCCTTCTGTCTGTTCCGCCATTTTGTTAAATCCACGTTATTACTCGTTTCTAGGTTCCTTTGGAATCTAATCGGTAACCCTTTCACAGAGATCGAGTCACATGTCTATACCTTTAATCTAGAAGCTTCCATCATTTGAGTAGACTGGGACTGGGTCATCATCGCTGTTTCTTCGATTTAATTTGAAAATAATAAAAAAAAAGGACTGTTCTTCCTGAGGAACTACATTTTTAGTTCATTAAAACGTAAGTGTAATCATTTACTTATATTTTCTTAAATATACAAGTTCTAGTTGTTATTTTGTAAACTAAATGAGTCCAAAGCAAACGTGTATGTTCACTTTCATTCAGAGGCAATAGCTGTCAGCTGAGACTCATTAGGCCTATATAACCAGACACGGTTCGTGCTGACGGGAGCGGGAGGGGTGACGCAGCTCCCAGGGGGTAAAATTTTAAGAGGAGGTATACTATTATGTATAGAAAGATTAGTAATTTTAATTTTCTTAGGGGAGCCGCCCTCTGCCCAATTGGCTACAGGCCCAAGGCTCACACTCCTTTGATCAAAATTAGAGTGGTTGGACAGTTAATAATTACCTTATAATGGCCACGGCCTATTTTAAGCTGTTTACAAATTGTTGATTGTCAAGTGAGATTGGAAGAAACGCACAGCCGCACTTTCATTAAGATTTTGAACATCGAACTATCAGTAGCTGGTTGAAATCTGAGAGAAGGAGTTTGATGGGGGTGATCAGTGACCGTAGGTTCTCAGGGCTCATAGATGTATTACAGCACTACCAAATGATAATTTCACATTAAGCTTCTTAACACAAATGTAATCACGCCCTAAAATATCCTAAAATCAGTGACATAAATAACTAAAATTAAAAGGTGTAGAAGAAAGTACATTGACTGCTCCTTACACCAATACCTCCAAGCCAATGGGGATAATTTTCTCGGGAAAATTTATCCAGTGGTGGATGGTGAATCCTGGAAACAGGGAGTCGTCCAAGTAACAACTCCCTGCTACAAAGGGTTGGACATTTTTTCTAGTCGGAAACCTCTAAAAACAACACCCGCGAATCAGTGTACAAACTTTGAGGAAAGTGCCCGCAAAGTAAATTATTACCCGTTTTTACTGCCCTTTTTATCTTTAATTCTTTGTTCTTTTTGCTTTCTTTGTTTCTGACTCAGCTACGTCAGTTATACTTTGTTTTTGTAGTTATAGGGAGTAAAACTCTCGACAAGCCCCTCGTGGTTTTTAGTTTTACTTCCATCTACTTCATTATGATATAGGTAATTATTATATTATGTATCTGTACTTTTCAATGATGTAGAAAAACAAATAAACGAAACAAAACGAATTAAGCTTTGTTATCCATGATTAAGCTGTTACAAACTCGTCTTACAATCACAAATATTAGCAACGAATTACCAGCAGTGATTGGACAAATATTGAGATACATATAGGGTGAGGAAAAAGGTGATTTCCTCCTCACAGCAAAATTTTAAGGAAGACAATATACCCCCTTCAGACGTGGTGCAAGGATTTTGCCTGCCCGGGGCAATTTCACCAACGGAACAGCAACTCAAATCCCTAGTCTGTCGGCTGGGCGTACTGTTACGAGAAGAACGGTCAAAATATGAGTTTAATCAGCCTGCTTTTACTAAAACAAGGGCATTGTCGTTAAAAACCCACCAAGGCTCCCTGACAAAATTCCCCTCGGGGAGGTTTGACCTTCGAAGGGACCATGTCCCAGCCCATCACCTGACGCCATCCTTTCCCCATCCCCGTGAATGCCGGCTCCGCCTTTGTAGGAATATCAGTATTGTTATATTTAGAAGTGTGCACTCAATATTTTTTTCTTAATTAAGAAGATACAAGTTTGTTGGTCTCTTAACGTATTCCTGACGCTTTTAATTGTGCCTGGTTGACATGTAAGCCGTATGAGAACTTGTTTTGCATTTGCATTTTATTTTTTTAGAAAAGTCCTCATCTTGTAACCGGATTTGAAGCTTTACAGTTTCGGACAAAGTAGATCAGAATGGCTAGTAAAATAGCAACTCCGTAAGTATTATCTCAATTGCTTGATGCACTGAATTTTATAGGCAATCACTACGTACAATCACACTAAAAATCTATAGACCGACCACGTAAATACGACATATTACTTTTACGTTGTTGATTTTACTCGTGACTGTCTAATTCGATTTACGCACAGTCTCTCTCTCTCTCTCAAAAAGAAAAAAAAACCATTCTCAATTCTGCATGGACACGTTCCGGATGGGAGGAGTCTGTGCAGCCAGTGCTGGTCGATGAGAGCATTTTGCAATTTCTTTCAATAAACTGATACTAAAAGTGAGTGGGGCGTTTTTCTCCGTCTGCGTAGACATTCCCACATAGCCTATATGAATGGGCTACTATTGGTTGCCCTCTTCTCTCTTAATTGAAAATCAATCGAAAAGAGTTAGATTAGTAATATATCCCAAATTTGGACTAAAACTTTTGAAACGAATAAGATTTATTCTCATTCTACAAGAATGAATATTTCAATCGAAACTACCGATTTACACCTAATTTAAATCTTTTATATTTAGAGAGTTGTTTTATTATTATATATCGTTCAAATTCTTGTCATAAATTAGATACTTCTATAGGCAGTGGCCGAGTCAGTATTTCAAAAGTTGGGGGTGGGGGTGGGGAACTCCTGTAAACCTTTGTACAGTAAAGTCACCAGCTGTGAATAGTGACTATAGGATTATCCAGGGTTATCCGGGGTTCCCTCAATGTGTTTGTAGTGATGCAGCAGCCTCTCAATCAAGTTCACGATGTTTAGTTCTGGCATACATAGGTGTAGTTTTCTACACCGAGTGCAGAGCGTGCCTATAGATGGTGCAGGTGGACACCCGGGCTGACCCCTTTTTTCACCTGTGCATGGGTGTTGACCTGGGGGCTACTTCGGAGGGGGGTGATTTGCAAGGCCTATCTTAGATGCAAAATCGTGCTGTCTTATAGGTAAAGCTTTAAACTGATACACTGTTTAGAAATTGTCAATATTTGGTGACTTTTTCCGAGTTTTGGCAAAGCGTAAGATAAGAGGTGCTGTCTAAGAGGAGGAAATGACACCCGTAGTCTTTGAGAAATTATTGTCTGTGTTAGGTGGCTAAGATGCAAAAAAAATGAGGGTATCTTTGTTAAGGTTTAATAAAGCCTTGAACTAATTATACGTTTGGGAATCCTCATTATTTAGTGATTTTCCTTCTTTCGGTCGGGTGTGGTTAAAGGGTATTTTGGGGGAGGAGTGACACCTCTAATCTTCGAGGTTTTTTTTTCAGTTGTTGCAAGATTTCTTAGATCCAAAATGGTACTTTCTTTGGTACAGTTACATGTTTATAAATTCTACTAATTAAATTATTTTTTCGGGTATGGCATGGTATCCCTGCATGGCTGGTCCCCGGCTTCCCCATCTTGGGACGCCGCTGGGGAAGCCACAATTGGTTGGCGCGAAGCCGTAGGGTAGGCCTTGCAATAGGATGTCGGTCGAAATGCCTCCAAGATGAGGAGAAATGGCACGTTCTACCTTACTGGTTTGCATTTTATGATTTACACATCTCTGTGTTCAGATTTTATGCTTCAGAAAAAATATTTTAAGGTGAAAGGGTAGATTTGATTAAAATGAAAAGTTACTTTACAAGCTCGAGTTTAGCATATAATGAAAGGCAATCATGTACTGGCTACTTTATAAACTTGAAAGCAGGTTGTGACACGGCATGCATGGGAAATTATACGTAAGATCTTATGCCTGCGTATATGCAAGTGTATTCAAGCTGCCAGTGTGAATCATGTAATAAAATTCTACTCCGTTTCTCAGGAAAAGTAAGGAACATGAGAAGTCGTCCACAGCGGGGGTTCGGGGACCTCCCGTAATATTTTACGAAAGATAAACCCTAGTATGCCATGTCCCGGGTTCTTAGGGCCCTAAAATCATAATAAGGACAGCAAAATTTTCAGCATTTAGTATACTTTTATTAAGCAGACAGGCTACCTTTCATTCACGGCTTGGAAGGGGACCTCCACTCCTTGCGCCCCCTAAGACTACAACCCCGCAACAGGCATTAATCCAACTTTTTCAAATATATAATACATGTAAGGTCTGTTTCCGGCTTTATCCCATTCCAATTTCAATGGTCACCATTCCTGGTCAACTCCGAGTCCACGCCTTTCGCGGCGATTCCAAGCCATTTCCCATTCCAGTGTTTCCACTTCCGAGCCAATTCCGAGTCCGACAATATGACAAAGTAGCATGTCATGTAATCATTTTATACTATTTCTCAACTACATTTAGTCAAAAAGGTCAGGGGTTAGGGGTCATTTTCATTGTCTGGCCCACCCCGGCTGCAACTTTGTTTGACCATTTGTGACCATTTATGACGATCATGTAATCTTACATGGGCGGCGATCCGGGGGGGGGGACAGGGGGACATGTCCCCAGGGGCGGCGTTCTAGTAAAATTATTGGGGTACTTGGCAGTGACGTAGCCAGGATTTCTCTCACAGGTGCGCATGCAGTATGTGTGATCGCTGTTCTGGGGGAGGGGTCGAAGGAGAGGTGTGTGTCTCCCTCCCCTTTAAAAATTTTTGAAAAATTAGGTGTCCTTACATGCAATCTGGTGCCACATATGCCACAGTTTGAAGTAAAATTTGTGTTGAAAAATTTATGTACTTTTGGGAACTAAAACAAAAAATCGGTATCAGTAAGGCCATGACTCAATGGAGTCGGTGTCCCCCTTCCCTTTGAAAATTTTGGAAAAATTAGGTGTCCTTTCATGCAATCTGGTGCCACATATGCTACCTTTTAAAGTAAAATTTGTGTTAAAAACTTTGCGTATTATTAAGAACTCAAAAAAAAAAAAAATGGCATAAGTGATGGGGGACCATGGCCCATTATGGGGCCTTTGAAAATTTTTGAAAAATTAGGTGTACTTACATGCAGTCTGGTGCCACATACGCTACCTTTCGAAGTAAAATTTGGGTTAAAAAATTTATGTATTTTTAGGAACTAAAAAAATCGTCATCAGTGAGGGGAGCCATGGCCAAAAGGCCTCCTACATACGCCATTGGTACAGTGTACCAACCGTAGGTCCCCTGTTGGGGTCCAGGGGCGAAGCCCCTTGGAGCCAATCGATTTGGTGCATTCTAGAGGACACAGCTGTGTCCAGATCACATATTTCTGATCTGAATTTCTCCCCAGCTGCAATGAATAGGCTAATATCACAATTATTCACATCGAAAATGTGTTACCTTTATTTTATCTGTATACATCTAAATATTGGGGGGACATTTGATATTATGTCCCCTCACTAAAAATATGGGGGCATGTCCCCCTGTCCCCCCTTCCCGTGATCGCCGCCCATGATGTCCCCCAATATTTGAGAAATCGCCGGGTTTATCGCCCATTGACTTCAATTTTTCACACAGTAAATTTTTTGAAAATTAGGTAATGTCCCCCCCCAGTACTGAGAACAGATTGCTGCCGTTGTAATCTTATTGGTCTGTATTATCCAAAACAGCTGTTTTACGCAGTAATGTAAGATTAAGATCCTCTGATGAAAATCCGTTAGATTGTTTGAATATCTTCAACCGTTCTGGGGATGTATCTCTTCAAAGTTTGACCATATCTGAGATTTCTCATTAGCTATGCAAATTTAAATTATGAGTGGAGTGTTGCACAGCTTCTGGGTGTATTCCTTTTGTTAATCCTAATTGTCTGTTAATTACCAGCTAGTTTATAGTTTGTTTATTGTGTGGACCGAGTTTTCAAGAAGTAATTAAATAACTGCTTATAAAATAGAACCCTCGGGATAACTAACATATTACAACCATCTTGAAATGTAGGTTACTCAAACAAAGGAGAACAGTGACACAAGTCTCATGGGTCCCTCTTTTCATGTCACAACTTAAGTTGCACATCAAGACATGCTTATTCATGGTTTAGGTGTAAAACAGTAACTGAACTGCTACACGGTCAAGATGTGATGGATTTTGATGGAAACTGCCACTTTTACAATTTTTTTTAATCATTGCATCAAATAATCAGGTATGATCACATTTACATTTCCAGGGACCTTTAAATCACCCGTAACTTATAAGCAGTTTCTTTGGTTGGCTCTGAATCCAGATGCAGTCCATTCCTATTTCGGTTTTTTTTATTTTCGGCCGGCTAATGATACCGTATTCAGAAATGACAGCCATGGTAATGACCGAATTTCATGCAAGAAGGAAAAAGACTGCCACTGGTCAGTATCGAGAGTATACCAGGGTAACAACTCCCTGATAATACTGCGTCGAAAACAGTGTTATTTAGCGGCTCTGTTCTGCGTTTAAAAATAGCGCCATCTTTTCTCTCCTTCTGTCGTCTGCAACCAAAGGTCTCAAATTTACACTATGAGCGGTAAAATTGAACTTCCGGACTTTGAATCTTCGATCGAGATTTGTAAACATGTGTACGTGTATACCGTACCGTACATGTCCAATACGACTGACTAGCTAGCTAGCTAGCTACGGCTAGATTGTGGCTGATCAGCAGACTGTCAGATACAAAACTTGCAGGTCCACCCGAGAACGAATGAAGCATAAAATCACCCATCAGTTTGAAACACGTTAGTAAAACAAATACGTTCGTAGGCCTAGGCTGTTTTAAAACCGTTAAATGGAGACAAAGTGTAGGCCTAATATTAAATGATTTTGTGTTTGATTCTAGGCCTACATTAGAGCTGATCCATTACGTTAGCCCTGCAGACTGTAAAGTGTAACACTAGCATAACTAAACAGGTGAGGTACAGTCAGAAGCCTAGGCTAGATGCTAAAGTAGGCCTAGGTCTAAGTAGGCCAAGGCTAGGCCTATATGTTGAGCCTTCTCTTAAAGGGGAATTTTCATCAGTGGTGCCGTCAGGATTTGGTGATTGGGGGGGGGGGCATAACAAGGGGGACACTCCCCCTCCCCTTTGAGAAATTTTTGTTAGTTTAAGGTTGCCTAGATGCAAAATGGTGCTATCTTTGGAGTATTTTTGGAAGTGATCTTATATGATTGGAAAATATCCTTATTTAGTGAATTCTAAGTTTTGGTTAGGCCAAGGAGAAAGAAGAGAGTGTGCGTCCCTGCGATGGTATACAGCAGTGTGGAATTCTTTTTGTCACTAAATAAAGGTACCGTCCTGGGGGAGGGGTCTAAGGGGATCATACATGGCTGGAAAATATCCATAATTTAGTGAATTCTAATTTTTGGTTAGGTGGAAGAGGAGAGTTTGTTGTCTTAGAGAAGGGTATGTTGTCAATATAAACCTCGCCAAGCCCCCTTTTGGCTAGGCTTTAATGCCTTCTATTCGGGGAAAGTTTTTACGACAAAATACGTGGGTGGAGTCCACAGAAACATTCTTGGACTATTACGAAAATTTTCCTTTGTCTCATTGTGAATTATAAAAGGGTATCTAATACTGACAGACACCTGTATAGTGCCTCCTGGAAGCTCTGGATTAATTATATAAAATGGGGCACTGATATGGTATTACCTGACATCCAAATGGTACTATAGAGTATAACGCCGAGCACGTTACAACAATGGTATTTTTACTAAATTTGAAAGAAAATCCATAGGAACATCTTCCATCAATGGGGAATGAGAGAGAGTATAGGTGCAGGGAAGTGATATTCAGATATTAGATCCCTGTCCATAGGTAAAGCAAAAGGGGTTAAGCACTAAAAGGTGCGTTTCAGAATATTTTTTTCGTCGTAAGTGCATTAACAATCACCATCTATACAGGTAAAGGCTCGGCACGAAGCGCTGGGTAAAATTTTTGAAAAATGTATAACAGCAAATACGCACTTTCAACCTTCCACATCATGCTACAAATTAGACTGAAAGATCCCATAGGCCCCTACAGATGTTGGGGATGTACCTCTGTTTTTGAGAAAAGTGTTGTGATCAGAATAGTTGCATGTGTTATAACCTTAATAATGGTCATGAGTTGGAGTGAAAACCGTGATGAATGTGCGCGAAGCGCGCCGAAATTTTTTATTAAATAAGATAGCCATGACAAAACCTGCATTCATGCTCTGCATCGAGACACTTTCAATTCCCCAACAAACCTATTTGCCAATCACAAAGCCAGTCCGAGTTTACCTGAAAATTTGTAAACAGCTTTCAGCTTCTGTTGATGTGCTTCTGTAGGAGTTGCTACCGGAAATTATTGATAATTAGAACATTATTCAGGTAAGGTTTGAAGCGTGCGGAGCGCGCGAAAATTTTGAAAGTTTGCGAAGGATTTGCGATAATTCTGATGGTTTGAGAACCATTTGTGATGGAAAATGGTTACAATAGATCCATCACTTGGTTGAAAACACACCTCACCCTACCCCCTACAGAAATCTATAGCTTAAACGCCTTTTGGGATCATGTATTTTAAAATTTTCCAAACAAATTTCTGAAATCGATTGGGGGGCACGCGCCCCCATGCCCCCCCGTGCCAGCGCCACTGCTTTTCATGATCCCAGACGGTTCCAATTCTCCCAGCTATGCAACTTCTAGCTCCTCCCATAACTGTATGAAGCAACTCCTTGTGCAGGAATAAACCTGTTTTATTGCTTAAGACCATGTCCTGATGAGCATGGCTACTGTATAAAATGTAATAAAAGCACTTTCTCTGCCTTGTGTGGAATGTGAGCTACTCTGCATCTTTTAAATTTTCAAACTTTGATGTCAATCAAAGAGCAGTCACCAACTGAGAATTTATATACCCCTACACTAAAAATATACTTTGGGGTGATGACTGTCTTTAAGTTAACCCTCAGTAAGAATGTAGGCCTAGCCTAGCCTAGATCAGATCATCTACTAAATTACCAGAGTGAAAGTAGGGTAGGCCCCCTAGGCCTATGGCACTTTTCGCCAAAATCTCGGGTGTGCACGCAAAAAAAATTGAAGTGTGCAGTGTGCAACAAGGTGTCAAATGTATACTAAAGGGACCGCAATTCGGCAGGGACCGGAATTCGTTCACTCCATACCAATTGTACAGCATCGCGCATTCGTGAAGGTGACCGAATTCCGGTGCCACCATGCTACACTTCAAGTGTGCACACGAAAAGTCAAGTGTGAAATAAATACTTGGGAGAAATTTAAACAAAACCCTTGAAGTTGAAGGCCTCCTTAACATTCAGAGTGGAAAGTATGGGATCGATACCGGATCATAAGTTCCAAATATGCCTCACTCCAGGGATGATGGCCGACACTGCATACATCATTCAAATCAAGTCATCATCACGTCATGATCATGACTTGTGATCATCCAATTGGCCAAGTCAATATAACATATAGCCTAGGCATATACAAGGCAATCGCCGTCGGCTTAAAATATCAGGTGTGCAATGTGAATTTTCAATTGTACTGTAATAAAAATCTAGATAGCCTAGAAAAAATCTCGGGTGAGCAATTGCCATACTTTCCATACTGGCTACTAAAAATCATACCGACGGCCAAGGTGTATTAAGTTACATGTACTGTACAGTAGGCTAGGGCTATGACTTTTGTCGAATTTTAACAGATTTAAAATTCTTTGAAATTCCACAAATTAGCAGCAAAATGATATTTTGGCATTTTTGTCAAGTTTGAGATCTCATTTCTCAGCAAATACATATCCCACCAGCCTGTTATGATATTAACTTAATAAGAATATCCCATAAGCCTAGGTCTAACATTAGGCGTAGCTAAATAAGGTTTTTGAATGGGACATGATCCTAAGGTTTCTGTAATATGAAGCCTTTCTAATGTTGTTTTGTGGAGTTATGTATGGCTTCATGAAATGGCCAAAATTTGCTATTTGAACAATAACCGCCACACATTTGGCCCTAGTTTACATAGGTATTAATACCTCTGTAAGTATTATATCATCCCTGTAATTTTTGGAGTTAATTATCTGGTACAAAGAGAATACATAATGCTGTTTATACTGATTTCCTGTGGTGCAATTTTAAGAAATGCTTCCTTAAAAATGCCATTTCACAGTGAATTGCACCACATGAAGCATTTTAAGAGACACAATTATCACGTATGCAGTCATGAAATCTTGGGGGGGTTTTTTGCTGTGTCATTGAGATAAAAAGTTCTTACAAAATACAATTTCAGAGTTCTAAGTAGGTATTTTAGTTCATTACAGTATTTATCAGCTTACAAAGTCACTACTTGTCACAAACTGGTGCATCTTCTGGGTCAAAAAGGTCAGTGTAGGTCAAGTTCAAAAAATTTGATAATTTTCTCAACATAATATTAAAATATTTGCTGAGAAATGAAACCTTTAACTTGACAGAAATGCCAAAATGTCACTTTCCTGCCAATTTGCAGAATTTCAAAGAATTTTAAATCCATCAAAATTTGAAGAATTTGCTAAAATTTTAGAATATGCTTTTTATTCATGATAGACTGTGCACACAAATATTCTGGGAATTTTTGGAGTCAGTCCAGCAACAACTTTCTGCCAAATTGAGTGATTTGACATGGGATGTCCCACATACTAAGGTTAAGGATTAGGACGAAGTTTTGTATGAACCAGTAGAATTATAGGGTCTGGGTTTACATACGTACAGGGATACAGCTAGGATTAAGTTAAGATCGAGGTATATATCTTTGATCTGCAGATCTTCATCTAGACAGCCTTTGATATATATTGAACCCAGCCCACGAAAAGCTGCCATTGTAGCACCCTCGTTATCAAATGTACTTTCTCTCTGCTTCTTGCACCCAACATTCCAAGCAAGATTCCATCATAGAAATGCTAATTAGGTCAGCATTCCACACCTGCTGAGAAATGCACACCCAGCTCACATACCAATACACTGAGCTCGCGCTTCAGGCAGGGACCTATACAGTAGTCTCCTCACACCAGCCAGCTTTTTGGAGACGGCATTTTCCAGCGGAGAAGTCAAACAGGTACTGTAGGGTACTTAGTATTGCAGTTAATAACTACTACAGTTATCACTTGGCCGTATTTTATCTGTAAGCTAGTTTACTTGTACTATTTAGTGCCGCAAGGTGCATTAAGAAACAATTAAGCCTTCTCATGTGTATACAGGCCTTACATACTACCTTAAAACTAACTGCAGCTTACTCTTTGTTAAAACTGCATGCTAACTGGTACATTCTCATTTACCCTTGCAGATCGGGACGGAGGACTTGATTGGCACATGACAGAGGATGTTGAACACATGGGAGTGGAGACCCATAAATAGGTATCTAAATATCTAAATCTCCACACCATCATGGCAGCTAAGAAATGGGCCAGCAACACCTTTATATGAGCCAAGTTTATAATGACTATTATAAAAGGGACCCGTATGCTGAGTTGACAGAGAATGACCTGACTGTCAAAGTTAGGTGCAGTTACTATGGTATAATACAGAAGTCATATTTTGTTGTTAAGCAATCAAGTGGAAGTGATAAAGGAAATCTGAGAATACTGTAGACTGTGCATTATATTGATTAGCCAGCATAAAGTAATTACTTGGGGATAGGCCTACTGTAGGATCAAACGTATTTGATTTCACTTTTCCATTCTTTCATATTTCAGAGATTCACAGTGCAGCTGAAATCCTTCCATCTTCAACTGGAGCAGAAAGATGTCATCATTAGAATTCTGGAAGTGGCCTGGCAGGATGTACTCTTCCTGGCAATTGTTGCAATGCACTGCAATTACTGGTAATTCAATCCCTAAAGGGTATTTAATTTGCTATGCAAAGTGACCACAAATGTGTGGGAAGCCCATGGCTTGTAAATTACAACCTTATGGGGCTGTCTGACAAACTAAGCAATTTAGATCAATTTACAAATTTGGTTTCTTTTGAGAGGCCAGTTCAACTGGGAAAACTGGGATTGCTGTTGGATGAAAAACCACCTAACTTTGAAGAGACATAACCCCAAACCTCCCAGATTCATGTTTCATCTCTCTAGCCTATATCCAGATGGCTACAGCATCAGTTTAGAAGACATTTTTTTTTTGCCATTTATATTGGAAGCAAACCACTAAGGAGAACTTTCACTCAGATTTCTTGGTTTGCAGTATCATTCGTTTGTGCAGTTTAATAACAAATTGTTACATTTCATACAAGTGATCAGTACGCATGAGTGGTGTACATATCCGTGCATGTGATTGGTGCACATACAGAAATACCATCATTGTCGTCATCGTCCATCCCCCTCACCATCACCATCACCATCATCATCCCACAGTAGACTGCACACATGCATGAAGTAGACTTTCTCTGCATTTGTTGGAGTAACTAGCAATGATATACTTGCCTCCAAATGAGGGAGCACTTTCTGCTCTGTGAGGTCATATGCATAAGGGCTATACGTCAATCTCGAAACGTCATTCATTACTGCACTTTGATTGACATTAATTAAAACAAGAGCTTCTCTATGGGTGGTTACTGATGACTTTGTACAGTCAGAGTGTTCTCAGTCAGGCTCACACACAGTACTGTATGGATATGGCCTTGAGTAAGTTAAAAGTCAATGCAAGCTACTTTACCCTTGTCTGGAAGGTGTTCTAAGAAGGTGTTTTTGTTTAAATTGGAGGAGGTGCTAGAACTTTGTAGGGAGATGTTTTTACTGTCTGGGGAGATTGTAGGGCCTGTAGTGCATAGTGATGGGGGTGCTTTGGAGGATATTCAGGAAGCTTGCATTACTTTTCTTGATATCGCTGAGATGTGTGACTAGCAAAGGAAAAATTGGAATAGTTTTTAATATTGTTTTTCCTTTGATCCTTTGAAATAGGTGACAAGGTGAATGAAGCATTAACGACAGCTTTTACCAGGCCGTACCCAGGATGCAAGTCATCGACAAGACTTCTATAGAATGATGTGTCAAAATTCTGTGACCTGGTGACTGGACTCTTTGTCATTCTGATTACCCTTTAATTAGGCTGGCCTTCAACTGTCAGGAATCCAGAAATGATACACAAGATTTCATCAGCATGGGTTTGTGTTTCTCATTTATTTTAACATTTTCTTGTTGACATTAACATTTTTTCATAGGCAAAATGTGCCAACTGACCCCCTCCAGATGGGTTTGTTTCTGCACCTGCCTGAAATGTAACTGAAAGATAGGTCTTTGGATTGTCTTATTTCGAAATTTTAGAGTCCAAAGCTTTGCTAAAGTTATCACGATTTTGCTAATAAGCTGCTTCCTTTAATCCAGAAACAATAACTTTTTAAAGGATAGGTGTCCCTGTTGCCTTTAAGGAAGGGTTTAATCAAAAAATTTAACTTTCACATGTGAAAGAGGAACTAAATCTACGTAATTTGGTGAAACTTTCATTCAAATCGGACATGTACAGTAGTACTTGAGATATCAGCAAATGAAGTTACTACATTTGTGACCTAAAGTGTGCTTGAGGCAAGCAGGAGTTATACCACTTCACACAAGGATGAGAAAGCTTTTTCTCCTTTGTATATTTAGTTGTGTTGACCTTGAAGTTAATAGGGATAGGATGGGGTAGTGGAAGTTTGTAAAATTTCCAAGCTTCTCAGTGCATTGACATTCCAATAACATGGGATTACAGAGGAGAAAATTGGTTGTAAAGTTTAAAGAAAAATGAAAGAGTGCCCATTAATGTGAGGTTGTGATGTCATATGTGCTTGCAGCTACAAGTTGACTTTGTGTTGAAAATGTGACAATTTTTACTGTTGATATCGTGAGAACCACACATGGGATTTCAGTGCAAATTTCACCAGAATGCTAAGAATAACTACTGTACCTCTCTAACATATCAAAACATGAAATTTTACCCTTCTTTTAAATTCCTCCCATAGGCGTAGGAGGTGGGGGGGGGGCTGGAGGGCTGCAGCCCCCCAACCAAAAATTTTTGTGAAAATTCGAGCAAAATGCTAATTTCTCGGGCACCTTCTGAAAGAAAAATAGCCCCCTGTGGGCTGGGGGTTGTAGAATATGCACACGGTATTCCCCTTGTTGTAAGAGGCGACTAAAGGGGGAGGGGGGACTTGCACCGTTTTTTAACTGTATTTCAAACAGAACTTGAACTTTAACCGAACTGTAGTTGAAACTGTACTTAAACTTTACTTTTTTTTGACTAGTTGACACTATATAACACATTCGTGTTGGTGTGTCGTTAAATCTTATCTAACTAACTAACTGAAAGAAAAATAATGCAATGATGTAGCAAACTAGGGTATTAATAGTTTTATAAAAACTTCCTTGGTAATTAATATAAAGTTCTGATTTGAATTGCACCAGCACCTATATATTCCGTATTAATTCATCAGTGTGTTTTTAATGGTTGAACTTATATTATGATTATCAGTGGTGTATTTGAGGGCCATTGGGCCATGCCCCACCCTCACTGATGCTGATTTTTTCTACCTAAAATACATAAATGTTTTAACACAAATTTTACTTCAAAGGTAGCATATGTGGCACCAGATTGCATGTAAGGACACCTAATTTTTCAAAAATTTTCAAAGAGGAGGACAGGGTATGCCGATTTTTTTTTTTAGCACCTAAAATACGTAAATGTTTTAACACAGCTTTCACTCCAAAGGTAGCGTATGTGGCACCTAATTGCATGTAAGGACACCTAATTTTTCAAAAATTTTCAAGAGGAGGGGGCAAAGCCGATTCCTTTTTTTTTTAGTACCTAAAAATACGTAAATGTTTTAACACAAATTTCACTTCAAAGGTAGCATATGTGGCACCAAATTGCATGTAAGGACACCTAATTTTTCAAAAATTTTCAAGAGGAGGGGGCAAAGGTGATTTTTTTTTTTTAGTACCTAAAAATACGTAAATTTTTTAACACAAATTTCACTTCAAAGGTAGCAGCATATGTGGCACCAAATTGCAATTAAGGACACCTAATTTTTCAAAAATTTTTAAAGGGGAGGGGGACACCCCTCCCCCAGGCTGGTGATCACCGACTTCGGCCAAAATTAAAACCAATAAAGAATGTAGTAACACAGCAATTCATTGTACGTAATTGGCATGCGGTGATAACCCATGCATGCCTATATTATATGCACATTACCATGTCGAACCTGCATGGAGCACACAGCAAATTTGGGTTATATTTTTAGGGCAAGTCGGTCCAGCCCCCCCAAATCAACTTGGGCTCCTACGCCTATGATTTCTCCATAGGATGATCTGATAACCAAAGGGAAACACCCCAAAAAAATCCCTGCAATTGTGAAACAGCATATTGATTAAGATTTCACCTGCCATTGCTGATAAATGTTAATAACTGGAAGTAGGGCCATTGAAGGAGCAAGGTAGTGGTAGTGGTCATGGTGCCATCTTACTGTGAGTCATGTATTATTCAGAATAATGGCTGCTCCAGACTGATACTTAGTAGATTTAAGAGAACAAGTGCACCCCAATGGCATTTAAATTTCAAGGAATCTGAATTGCCTTTTATGAAGGTCAATTTAAGATAATAGAACTTTCATTTTAATTTGTAGTACTGAAAATGTTGGAACAGCTTTCTGACATATTCTTTGTATTACTCATCTTAATATTATGATGACATTATTGTAGAATGTCCAGTATCAGGGTGGCTCTAAGCAGGGGAGGGGCTTTGGGATGTGGACTCATGTCAGAGAAGGCTGTCTTCTGATTTTTCCAATTTGCCTAGGAGACCTTTGGGTATATCATCCTGACGGCAACCAGTCATGCTCTGATGGTTTCCTTGGTTTTGCTCTCATGAAGAAGTTTCGTCAGTGAAACCCCAATTTTCTCAACATTTTTCACTATAAAATCCCCATTTCTTTATTCTTCTTCAAAAACATATAACAATATGTCAAAGCTTTATTAGATTCATTGAAATAACAGTCATTTTGAATGTTGAATTTGATTGGACAGTTTTGTGTCATGAACACAAGAACATGGAATGGGTGATCTTGGAACTTGAGTAATTTTCTGGCTATAATTTCAGAACTGATTCTGTAATTTTGTGTTACAACATTCCCAATTATGTAGCCAGAGAATTTCTCATCGGGGCTGCGGGCAAAGGGAGTTACAAATAAAGAAGCGGTATATTTGATCTGGTATTCTGTTTTCCATTGAGGGCAACTGAGGAATGGTGTTAGGAAGCCAGAATCTTGTGGGGGCTAGCTCCCTATTCCTCCCCCTCTCCCCCCACCCACAGGCTGCAGATTGTTATTTAGCCATTGGCATTTTTTTATGCTTGTGTTATATGTAAAGATAAATATCTTGTACATTTGGTCAGTTATTGATTCAAACTGAGACTTACATTGTGAATGCTTGCTACCATCTAATTACACCAAACAGACGTTTGGTATTTTTCGGGCATGGTGGCACCCCACCTTTAAGAATTTAAGCTCGACTTGGGAGCTTGAGTAATTGTATGTATCTAAAATATTAGAGTGTTGAATATTTAGTAGTTACCCACAGAAGGAAGAGCTGTGAAGCAATTACAGTGGGGTGGGGTAATAAAAAAAGATATAATTAGGGCGGTACCTTAGAATCCCCCTTCCCCCTCCCCTTATGTGCCCACTGCCCCGCCACCTTACAGTTATATTGTTTAATGATATTCTTTAACTTTCTTTCGATTATGTTTTCCTTGCAGAAGACCATTCACAGATGCAAATCCATTTAAGATGTGTCTTGTTTAAACCTGGTCTCTGATTCATGGACTGTGATCACCAACCAGTGAGAATCTAAGACATCCCATGTCCATACCTGGATGCTTTCACTGTGATAACCAACGGTCCAACCAGCGGGAAACTTGGAACAAATGCTAGTGGTTGAAGGTGGTTTATATGCAAATTGATTGAAAAAAACAACACAAGTCTTGAACACTCACAATTCGATTTGTACAGGAAAAAGTTATTTACATATATAAATATTTAGTAACTTCACTTTTGATCCTGAACATAAATATTCCACATATATCAGTCTACATATTCAAATCATTCAGATTATCACAAGGATCTGAGAAAAATTTTGAAGGAAAAGAAGTCACAAATATTTTGTTATTTTAGAAGATCAAAATTTTCATGAAGGGTGTTTTTATGAACAATAGATCTGTATCTCTTGTCAGCTGTAAAACTGTTACTATATATATAGTTTACACTATTGAACAAAAGGCACTCCTGAAGCTGGACCCTTCTTCAGAATAATTCCTAGTCTATGATGGTCATAGTGAATTTTGTGTTTTTAACACTAATTAAAAATGATATTTATGAGGCAGTTTTAAAGTCACACAAACTTTAAAAATAGTTTTTAAATTGGTCATAGACAGTAAGGATGGTTAAGATAATGGGCAAGTATAAAGTGAAAATTCATCTACTAGTAGATGAACAGTCACCCTGGCTGCCCCTCCCCCCTACACCTTGACTGCAAAAGGCCTGCTTATAGCTTTGAGCATGGAATCTGTAATGGAAGATAGAGTTAATTAGTTCAATGTGTATCAGATTCCTCTCTCAGTATAAACTATTTTTCACCAAAGAGTGTAACAGTAGAGAGTATTTTGTTAAGAATTCTGGAAGCCTTGCACTCTAATGAAGAAATTAATTAAGGTATGTATACTCACATAAAAATTTTAAACTCAATTAAGGTCAAAGCAAGGTTCAAGTTACAATTCATGTCATGATCTGTTTCCTAATTAGTTCTGACATACTCATTGATATGGTGACTAGACAGACCAGTGTTAAAATAAAAACAAATAGCGAACTGCAGTCATTTGTCTTGTGATCTTTCTTTTTTATTACTACAAGAACACAAGAAGTTTGTATTATTCCCTCAATAATTCTTGAAACAAGGACATGAGGCTAAAATAAAACCTTATTAAAAGTCTGCTTCTAACATTCAGTTAATTTAAAACTCATCAGACCAAATCTATTTAAAATGTAGTAGACTAATTAATGTTTTTGTGAACCCTTTGTATTTGTTCCATGGTTAGACTACAATACCTATTCAACTGTTTTTGTAATTATTTGAAACATATTTTACCCCCCCCCCCCCCAGAGTCTTTCCCAGTAATTACTCCCTATCCTCAATGCATTAACTTGTAACAGAACTTTCTTTAAGTTTTAATCTACTTCCATTTCATCAATTGAAGTAGAATCGTGGGGTTAGTTTAACCTCCAAAGTGTAAAAGCAAACCCAAAAATGATCCCCAATATTCATTTGTTTCATAATATGGCACACTACACTGTTAATTTCCCCTAAATTTGTTCATAATTTCCTAACCCAAACAATCCTCATTATTCCTCATTTTCCCTCCATTTCTACTTTCCCTCTCAAAGTCTCTGTAAATGGCCTAATTTCCGTGACCTATCTGACATTCTTCGTTGTCATGGATACATACAGCCGAACATGACCTAAATTTCTTCCTTTTCGGTTTGCCTATACAGCCGCTATAGTATTCAACACAGTAGATTCACGAAACAAGATGGCTGGCGACTTTGGGATCTATCTCTCAGTTTGAATGGAAATATCGCTGTAACTGGCTACAACGAGAACACACACCGAACATACATAGACGTGTACACTAATGTCAGACATTCTGATTCTAGAGATAAACCAAAAATAATTTATTCAAAGGAATTTGAAAAATATGTATCGGAAGGAAGACGTTACCGGGGACGAAGAGTTTCATTTTATCCTGGTAGTGATACCACGATATTATCTGGTCTTGGTGATAAATTAGAAGTTATTGATTTAATCCAAGATCGAGTCATAAAATCTCGTAAAATAAAATTAGTAAAACATGGCGACATGTTTGGTGAGATTAGCTGTCTGTCTGTCAGAGAAACAGAAATATTTATCGGTTTCAGGAGATCAAATAAAATAACTGTCTATGATGTGATAGACTTAAATGAAATCAAATCAATCATCTTACAAGGAATTCAAGATGGCTACTGGCCTTACGATATGACGGCTATAGCTGACAGATTATTTGTCTGTACTACTGTCGGTATGGAAGAAAGTAACGAAAAATCGCTGATATTTGAAGAAAAAAATGGAAGAATTTTGTCGGAATTGACAAAACAAACAGATACTGTACAGTGGTATGTAAACAGTGTAGGAGTGAATATGAATACGTTAGGTATAGCAGGCGTAGTATGGTATGACTCGTTCTATTACAAAGATGGGATGCACAGGCAAATTGTATTTTATTCTCTGTTAAGTGAAAATAATTGTAGTTTTCTCATTGTTGAGGTTGAATCTGGTGTCAATAGAATCAGAATGTCTGACAGAGGTGACAGGATGATAACGGGGAACCTATGGACGGGGGAAGTGAAAGTATATGACATGGTGAGTATAGCTATTGATATAGGCCTATACAATATACTGTGTACAGTATGTTAGCAATAACAGGTAGGTTTGCTGAAAAAGACCTGTTTTTGTTTTGATCTAGAAAATGTCAGGAGACAGTCAATACTTGTAATTTAGGTATTGCTGAATTCAGGACAGTCTAAATAACTAGGATTTTGTGATGGCTTTGTCAGACGAAGATGGTGTCTTGAAATTCGAAGGTGATTTTTAGTGGCAAAATTTAGGGAGGGGGCATGAAAAATTGTATTGACTTAACTGTGTAAATGCATGGGAAAGTTGAGGGTGGACTGGAAAATGGGGAAAAGTGCCAAATTTATATTATTTGTAAAAGATTCAGAGGACAGTTAAATGTTATAAAATTGGCCACGGTGAATTGTCCATAGATCAAATAACAAGAATTTGACAGTGTTTTAGGTGAACTATGAAGAATTCTAGAGATAGAAATGGAATTCTTGATGCAAAAATTCAAAATTTATGTGACAAGTAAAAATGGATACTTTTTACTGTGTAAAATACGTATAGGACCATGCTGGAAAAAATAAAAAAACTAGTGATTTCGTTTTGAATCCTGAAAATTCAGGAGACAGTCTATAGGTGTAATTTAGGTATCAGTGAATTCAAAATAGACTAAATAACTAAGATTTTATGATGGTTTCATCAGATGATGATGAATTTTCAAAATTTGAAGGTGATATTTGATGGCAAAATTTAGGAAGGGGGCATGAGAAATTGCATTGACTTAACTGTGTAAATACAAAGAGAAGTTGAGGGTGGACTGGAAAATGGGAAAAAGTACCAAATTTGTTTTGATTATTAAAAATTCAGAGGAGAGTTAAATGTTATAAAATTGGTCACGGGGAATTGTCCATAGATCAAATAGCAAGGATATGATAGTGTATAGATTGAAGGATGAAGAATTACAGAGATAAAATGGAATTCTTAATGCTAAAATTGGAAATTTATGTGACAATTAAATGTGGACACTTTTTACTGTGTAAAATACATATAGGCCCATGCTGGAAAATATGAAAAACTAGTGATTTTGTTTTGATTCCTGAAAATTCAGGAGGCAGTCTAAAGGTCTAATTTAGGTATCGCTGGATTCAAAATAGACTAAATAACTAGGATTTTATGATGGTTTCATCAGTTGATGATGAATTTTCAAAATTTGAATATGATATTTGATGGCAAAATTTAGGAAGGGGGCATGAGAAATTGCATTGACTTAACTGTGTAAATGCATAGAGAAGTTGAGGGTGGACTGGAAAATGGGGAAAAGTGCTAAAATTATTTTGATTATTAGAATCTCAGAGGGCAGTAAATTGTTACAAAATTGGTCACGGGGAATTCTCCAGGGATCAAATAACAAGGATTTTGCAGTTTTGTAGGTGAACTATGAAGAATTACAGAGATAAAAATGGAATTCTTAATGATGAAATTCAAAATTTTTGTGACAAGTAAATTGGATACTTTTTACTGTGTACAGTACATATAGGCCTATGCTAAAAAATAGGGAAAAGTAGTGATTTTGTTTTGATTCCTGAAAATTCAGGAGGCAGTGGATAGGTCTAATTTAGGTATCGGTGAATTCAGGACAGTCTAAATAAATAGGATTTTATAATAGATTCATCAGATGATGATGAATTTTGGAAATAAAAAGTTAATTCTAGTGTGAAATTTAGAAAAGGGGCTTGTGAAATTTCACATGCCTTATTGTGTAAATGCATTCACAAGAATTTGACAATGTGGAAGTTGCTATTTAAAACTGTGTATAACGGGGTTGCTAAACAAGGCCAAGTTCAAATGTCGTGAGTCTGGTACATATAATGTGCTGCGTTTTTTAGGCTAGTGGTATGACCAACTACAACAACCCTGGTGTTTACTGACTGCAGCCATACCAATGGGACACATGCACACTAGGTTGTACGTTTATTAGGTGCCCTGCTCACAGTCAGCTTAGGCTAGAATATGGAGTTTGTCTCATTAAGTAACATAATTGTAGCTCAGTAGTAAAGTACTGTAGGTTCACCATTTCATGGGGAGCTTTAAATGTGAAGGAGTCATCATACATTTTTCCCTCATGGATTTTGCAGTGAGTGGCGAGGGGTGGGGGACTTTTCGGTTGCAACGGTGACCTCGAATCAGCCCTCTCTACACCTGGCACCCTTGCTTCCCTCTCTCGATCTCTTGTTCGAAGTAATCTACAGTATTGATCTAACTTTGAAAATAACGTTGCTTTTGCAACTGTGCAGAAAACAGGGCAATCCGCAGTCAGCACTCCCCAAATATTAGTAGAAAGCTATGGGGGAAGGCGATGAGTATGCTTTGGAACCACTGACCTGGAGGAAGGAGAGGGGGAGGGATTTTTTAATAATCAGAGGGTCCATAGATGCAGTTTGGTGTGACATATTGTGCAAAAGTAAATTCTTTTGAATTCTTGTCACCTTTTACAGAAGGAACAAATAAGGGCTTTTGTCCTTGGATTTAGGGGGGTGAGGTGGGGCTACTGTAAAGCATACTTCCTCCCCACCACATTTTTAAACCCTATGGCTGTGACTTCCCAGGCCTTGTAAGTCACTTTTAAACATTCTGTAAATGGGGGATCTCACATGTTAGAAATGTTCATTTCCCTGGGAAAGGTGAATGAGAAAACTTTTTCTGTATGTAAATAACTGAAGCCACATTTAATAATACGTTACCTATTTATTACATTTCAAATCTGCTGTCCCATATTATAGTGCACATAAACCACTCATTGGAGGGAAGGTATTTGTACCTTACATCTTTTAGAGGCATGTTGTGGTTTTAAAGTTAAGGTAGCCCAGACCAGCCATCCTACTTAGAAAGTTTTATTCAGTTATAATCCTTGATTCATAAACACCTTTATTGATTTCCTGCATTCTGATTGGCTGAAAACCATTCGAGACCAGTCTCGAATCGCATTCGAGACTGGCCTTTGCCAGTTTAGGAGAATTACTTTTTCAAGGTGAATTGAATATCACTGTTACTACTGCATTGTGCACTATGCTTAGTCCATGATGTGTTACCATAGCAACATAAACCATAACATCTGAGTAAGAAAACCAGTTACTGTAAACTACTGTAGTATTACACTGTTATGCCTAGCACCCCTGTAGCTATAACCATTCCAAAGCATAATGCTCATTTCATCCCATGAATGAATGCTTGCAAAACTATATTCATTTTCTTGGATACTGGCAGTGGTATGGCTAAAAGAGCGTATATAACCTTACAGTATATGCCAAGGGTACATTTTGTTAATGGTCTGCCTGTTACAAATATTCCACTCCTTATTTTCCTAAGTTGGACTGCATGGTAAAGAAAAGTGAATTTGGTCTCTGTGCTGCTAATGCCAGCATGGGGCCTGTGTTATAACTATGACATGCAGAGCAATGGTAAACAGGTTTTACTGACAGTGTCACTGTCAGGTTTTTACGTTTGAACCAATTCCGCTAACACTAACAGACATAACGGGCCAGCACGGTCTTCATTTCTAGTTCTACGCCGAGCTAGGCTTCTTATGAACTAATGTTGTAAATAGTTTAAGCTAGTCCTAACGTTAGGCCTGCATAATCTGTATTAAAAACTTGAACACATTTTCAAATTTATCAACACTGTAATCCTCTTCCAAAAAGGCTAAAGACACCTTAAATCACCGTCTTACTTATGGATCTTGAACGATCTTGTGCGTTAACTACTTGCAGTCAAATGTCCGCATGCATGTCGTTGAATACTGCACTGCACTGCACACAATATATTACAGTAGACCGTAACTGCACAGCACTGTGTATTTATCACGGACTTCTTATATACATGGGCAGAGCATATTGCACTAACGTCCTATGCGTAAATTTTCGCCACCGTGTACGTACAACAAAGGCTCTACAACAAAGCTAAAAAAACAAATGACTGGTCATTGTACAGAGCCCACCAGAAATGTTGTAAGGCTAGTATCAAAAGGGCCGAGCAGAATCATATTAACAATATTATTATTGATGGCATAAAAAATAAAAACAATAAGCCTTTTTGGACCTATATCAAATCTAAGAAAAATGACAGCATGGGAACATCACCTCTTAAACAGAATGGAGATCTAATCTGTGATGCTACCACAAAGGCTGACATTCTACTAAACCAATTTAAATCGGTCTTTACCCCAAAGACAGACTTAGGTGATTCTCTGCCCGGTTGCATGAAACAAACATCCCGTCTACCCCCACTTGTTATTACGAGTGATGGAGTTGCCAACTTGCTCAATGGAATTAACATCTCAAAAGCAAGTGGCCCTGACAATCTACCAAATATCTACCTAAAGACGTGTGCTCAACAACTGGCACCAGCTCTTGCATTAATTTTTACCAAATCTGTAACCTCGGGGCAACTCCCAGAGGACTGGAGAAATGCAAATGTAGTCCCCATCTTCAAAAAAGGTAATGTCCACCTGGCTGAAAATTATCGTCCAGTTTCTCTCACTTCAGTTACCTCTAAACTGCTAGAGCACATTATTTGCAAACATTTACTGGATCACTTAGATCGGAATAATATTCTTACCCACCTAAATCATGGCTTTCGGAAAGGTTTCTCTTGCGAGACTCAATTAATGGTCACCATGGATGACCTATTCAAACAGTATGACAAAAATGTACAATCTGATATTATCATACTGGATTTCTCTAAAGCCTTCGACACTGTACCACATAATAAATTGTTATATAAGCTCCAAACCTATGGTATTGATAGAAATGTGTTGAAATGGATAACATCATTCCTTACCAAACGTAAAATGCGTGTTGTCGTCGATGGTGAAAACTCGGAGTATGCTTCTGTTGAGTCAGGAGTCCCACAAGGGACAGTTCTTGGGCCACTTCTATTCTTGTGCTACATAAATGACTTACCTGACTGCGTCTCCTCTCAAGTGAGACTATTTGCTGATGATTGCCTCCTTTATAGACCCATAAAAGACCAAAGCGATCACATTGCCCTGCAGAAAGACCTGCAAAATCTAACTTTGTGGGCAAATACATGGGGTATGAGCTTTAATCCAAAGAAATGCTACCTATTGAGGAGTCGATCTAAATCTTCTTTTTTCTATACCATTAAAGATAGCATACTTCAACAAGTTAAGAACAGCCCCTATCTGGGTGTCACCATTTCGGACGACTTGAAATGGTCAATGCATGTAAATAAAATTACCGCTAAAGCAGGTGCTATGCTAGGTCTCCTAAAAAGAAATCTTAAACACTGCCCAATGGAGTGCAAAAAACTGGGATATATCCCTAGTTCGTAGCAACTTAGAGTATGCTGCCTCCATTTGGGACCCTTACCAGCAAGGGGATATAGACCGTCTGGAAAAAGTTCAACGCAGAGCTGCCAGATTCATTAGTGGTAATTACACATCCAGAGAGGAAGGCTTTATGACTGACCTTCTCAAGCAATTGGAACTTCCCATACTAAAGAATCGTAGGAAAGTCGACAGGTTATGTTATATGTATAGAATTTTGAATAATCAGCTACCAGCTGTCCCACGTGACCACTACCTTACAGACCTTCCAGCAAAAAGAAGGGTCAAACCTAGGCAATACAAAGATTCTACCTTTTTTAACATAATTGAAAATCAGGCTAGTAATAACAATAAAGCCCTTAAATACATTAATTGTAGAACCCCGCAATATAGGTCTTCTTTCTTCCCATCGACTATACTTGACTGGAATAAGCTGACCGATGAGGAAGTTAATGCACAGACCCTGAACATTTTCAGGTGTCGTCTGACTTTTTGCTAAAGCTCCCTCTCTCTCATTCCGTTGCGTTTATGCCCTGTGGGTTCCTGCGACGTACTGATGATGATGATGATGATGATGATGAAGGCTTACCAATATGGCTGCCTGCTATAGTCTTGTGTGTAAAAGTTTGGACTTGCTCAAGTGGCTCGTATCGACAAATTGTGTGAAAAACTTGTAATATTTTCGAAAGGATGCAAGCTCAAGTCAAATTCTTCAAATAGAATGGAGGACTGTGATATTGTTCTTCCATTCATACTGATATTTTGTCTGAAATGTTGCAGATTCATCGTCAAATTGGGCAAATGGTAGTAGCCCGGCGGCCATCTTGGTTAGCCTAAATTTGTTTAAACGGTGGCGACCGTATTGATTGCGCAATCCTCTGTCCATGTATTGAAGTCCGTGGTATTTATCTACCTCTGTGAAACTTTCGTGGAGTAGAACTTCACTGTAAACAATAGCCAGCTAGAAGTTAGCTTCCTTGTTTTAATGCTCAGCCTCATCTCTAGAACGATGTATGATAATTCAGAGATAAACAATTTTGCGTTAAATTAATCCAGTTAAATTTCGTTCGATGAATTAGTGAGATTACAATCAATATGTTAAGTGAAAACATTTGCGAGGTTGTCCACTTTCTTTTGGCTTAAAGTTGTTCGCTACAATCGCAAGAAACTAAACATGACGTCATAATAGAGTCCTAAGTTAGCTGGGAGAAGTAAAATTTGATCTGTAAAATTTTGTCGAAAATTCAATGTTTTGTCGATTCCCAACATTTTAATGTTGAGTGTTTATGAATGGGGATAAAAGCAGGGTGCCCGGTCTTAAATGTGATTCGAGACCTCCGATGACGTCATCACAGAGGCAGCGGACCGAGGCGACAGCCGAGGTCCGCTCAGCCTGTGTGATGATGTCATCGTCGATCTCAAATCACATTTAAGACCGGGCACCCTCGCATTTATCCCCTAAATAATCAATGCGAAATGAAAATTGAGTTTTGCAAATCTTTCTATTCATCTAAACAGTATTCAGTAAACAATATAAGTTGAAACAAGCTACTTCATAGAAGGAAACTAGTACAGAAGGCAGTACAAATAATCTGTACTGTCAAGTTGTGTCGTATTGCTGCTGCTGATATCATACTGTACCAAATGTAATACTGAAGGAACTTGACTTGAAAGGGAAATTATCCCAGATAGTAAAAGAATCTCCCAACTAAGGTTATCCCAACCTTCTCCCATTCAATTAGCAAAAATGTCCACTGTTCATCTGAAACAAAGCTAAGTAACCTGCAGTGAGTGTAAACTGCAGTCACTAATTGTGTGAATAGAGTTGGATATCCTGGAGTACATGTATTAATGGAGTGATGTAGAAATCCTTTTTTAGTTTTTTTTTTTTTTAAAAAAACTCTGCTTTCTACATTTTTGGTTTCAATTTCTGTTGGAGAATAATTTCTGTGGCATCACTTTCATCACATTAAAATTTTACGAGTAAATTACTCTGTCATACTGTATATGAGAATGGTCATAGAAAATTAAAGAACAGTAGCAACATTCACTCCTTTCACTACAAGTTGTGGCCCTTCCCTTTGCTGCTTTTGCAGACAGCACCCATAAATACTTATAAGTGGGTGCTCTTAAATAGTCTACTCATGTATTGCCCTTAGTTTAAAGGCAATAATTTATTTTTTATTTATTTATTTATTTAAACTTTGAAAACAGGGTTGAGAAACTCGGTTAGCTAAAGAGCTAATCTAACCCGAGGCCCTGATTACAAACATGCAAAAGTAAGAAGTAAAAAGTAAAGGTGTAAAACATATAGAAGTTCACAAAAATTAAAAGGGAGATGAAAATAAAATAAGATCAAACAGATAAAATGATGTAAAGCATAAGATAGAAAAAAGAAACAAATTATAAACATAATTCAAACCAAAAGTAAAATAAAATAAAAGGGATTAAATGATTTCATGAATAAGACGTTTAAAACAACTCAGAGTTTTAGCATCCCTACATTCTGGTGTGAGTAGTACATTCCAATCCCTTGCAGCCAGATAGGAAAATCGTCTTTTGTGATATTCTGTTTTACCACCTTTTATAAAGAGACCGTTTGAGGTTGCGGATCTTAGACTATGTGAATGTGTATCCCTTGTGAACTGGAAAAGCTCTCTCAAATAATCAGGTGCCAGAGCATTCAAGCATTTGTATAAGATTGTTAATCGCTTTTCTTGAATACGTTTGTCCATTGTTTGCCATTTCAATGCGTCAAGAAAATGATGAGAATTTTGCAGGGTGTGTACATCATTAAAAATTGCCTTCGCTGCTTGTTTTTGTAGACAAATTACTTTTCCCATGTTTCCCTTACTACAGTTACCCCATATAGCACTACAATAATCCAAAATTGGTAGGATGTAACCTGTATAGTATAATATACATAATAATAATAATAATACAATGGACTTATATAGCGCCAAATCAGGACCGAAGTGTACCTGCTCTAGGCGCTTAACAAATATGAATGACTCAATTACAGTCAAAGGAACAAGTAAAGATATGAGTCTTTAAATAACTTTTAAATACAGAGAGTTCTGTGCAAAAACGAATATGGTCAGGTAGCTGGTTCCACAAATAAGGAGCGGAGTAAGCAAAACATCGATATCCATAAGCTTTTAGCCGTGGATTTGGAAGAGACAGGTAGGCCTTGTCAGAGGAACGAAGATCACGAGGAGGAACATAGGGAGCCAGCAGCTGAGAGATATATACAGGTTGTTCCAAACGTTGAGCACGGAAAGTGAGCAGGAGTATTTTAAATTTGATTCGTGCACTGATAGGAAGCCAGTGAAGTTCTTTTAAGAGCGGAGTTGCATTGCAGTGTCTTTTCTTCCTTTTAACTATACGTGCTGCAGAGTTTTGAATTTTCTGAAGTTTCTTTATGGATAGATCTGACAGGCCATAAAGCAAAGAGTTGAGAAAATCAAGCCTGGAAGTGACAAAAGCATGAACAAGCATTTCACAAGTCTTATCATCAAGATATTTCCGCAGAAGGCTGATGTTCCTTAACTGCCAGTTGGCAGAACGACAAAAGGTTTCAACATGTTTATCCATCGTCAGATTTTGATCAAAGACCGCACCTAGGTTTTTCACATTTTCTGAAGCATATATAAGGTCATCACCAACGACAATTGGAGGAAAGATAGGATTTGTAGTTGAAAATTTTGATCGAAAAACAATGCACTCTGTCTTATCACAATTACATGTATCTTTATCAATAAAAGGCTTAATTCTCCTTAACAGAGCTATCCTGCTACTGATCAATGAATAAATATAATTAATGTGAGAATTCCATGATAGCGTTGGATCTATATATACACCCAGAAGTTTTTCACATTCAACATTTTCAAGTAAACAACCATTTACCTCAACAGATAGTGTTTCATTTTCTATGAACTTTGACAGCCTCTGGTGTGATCCTAGCAACATGGTTTTAGTTTTATGGGTGTTCATAACCATTTTGTTCACCTCACACCATTTACTTATAGCACACATGTCAGCAGTTAATTTTTCATTGATATCATTAATATTTCTACCCATTACGTAAAAGGTGGTATCATCAGCATACATGTCGTACATGCAATGTCTTAGCGAGAGACCCATATCATTAATGTATATTAAAAATAACAATGGTCCTAGAATCGAACCCTGTGGTACTCCACAGTACCCAATCAAAGTTAGTGTGCCCCGTCACTCTAGTTCATGAATGGCCTATTTTGATCATGTGACAATGTTTTTGTTAGTGAATTGTAAAATTCAAGGAGAATTTCTCCTTGCTTTACCTATTTTTTGTAATAGTTATGTTCAAAACGTCTTCAGAGGTGCTTGCAGTGCAATATGAGGAGATTTGCAAGAATTTGCTGATTTTTCAAAGCAAATTTTGGGGTGACTGCCTACTGCCTTTAATAATAAAAGTCCATATATATTCTATACTTATGGTAAAGATTAGATTAAGGTGGCATCCATAGGGGTATGATCGGATGGGGGTGGGGAGTATATACATGTATTGATGGGGTGATGTAGAAATCCTTTTTGATTCCTTGCCGAAGGCAGGCAAGGAATCTATGCGATGGTGATGTCGTGTGTGTGCGTGTGTGCGCGTATGTGACGGCTTTGCTTGTTTACACGATATCTCAAGATGGGAAAGTTGGACAGTTCTGAAACTTGGTACATAGATGGCCCATATTAAGAGGAAGAACCCTATTGCTTTTGGTGGAGGTCAAAGGTCATCTGGGGTCACTGGGGGTCAAAATTTGAAAACCTTGTTTACACGATATCTCAAGTTAGAAAGCTTGGATAGATTTCATGCTTAGTATGTAGATGCGTAGTGGTAAGAGAAAGAACCCTATTGTTTTTGGTGGAGGTCAAAGGTCATCTGGGGTCACCGGGGGTCAAAATCTGAAAACCTTGTTTGCACGATATCTCAAGGTAGAAAGCTTGGATAGATTTCATACTTGGTATGTAGATGCGTTGTGGTAAGAGAAAGAACCCTATTGTTTTTGGTGGAGGTCAAAGGTCATCTGGGGTCACTGGGGATCAAAATCTGAAAACCTTGTTTACACGATATC
Organism: Holothuria leucospilota; assembly: GCA_029531755.1. Lineage (NCBI taxonomy): Eukaryota > Metazoa > Echinodermata > Holothuroidea > Aspidochirotida > Holothuriidae > Holothuria > Holothuria leucospilota. Next base: position 29,964,022 of record CM055970.1, read on the forward strand.
TCAAGTTAGAAAGCTTGAATAGATTTCATGCTTGGTATGTAGATGCGTTGTGGTGAGAGAAAGGACCCTATCTTTTTTGGTGGAGGCCAAAGGTCATCTGGGGTCATCGGGGGTCAAAATCTGAAAACCTTGTTTACACGATATCTCAAGTTAGAAAGCTTGGATAGATTTCATGCTTGGTATGTAGATGCGTAGTGGTGAGAGGAAGAACCCTATTGTTTTTGGTGGAGGTCAAAGGTCATCTGGGGTCACCGGGGGTCAAAATCTAAAAACCTTGTTTACACGATATCTCAAGTTTGAAAGGTTGAATAGATTTCATGCTTGGTATGTAGATGCGTTGTGGTGAGAGAAAGAACCCTATCGTTTTTGGTGGAGGTCAAAGGTCATCTGGGGTCACCGGGGGTCAAAATCTGAAAACCTTGTTTACACGATATCCAAAGGTAGGAAGCTTGGATAGATTTCATACTTAGTATGTGGATGTGTTATGGTAAGAGAAAGATACCTGTTGTTTTTGTTGGAGGTCAAAGGTTATCTGGGGTCACCCGGGGTCAAACCCTGAAAACCTTATACGATATCTCAAGGTAGGAATCTTGGATAGATTTCATACTAAGTATGTTCATGTGTTATGGTGCGAGGGAAAACCCTATTGTTTTTCATGGAGGTCACAAGCCATTTGAGGTCATCAGAGGTCAAAACTGAAACTTTGTAAACATGTCATTACAAGAGAGGAAGCACAGACAAATCCCTTCTTTTTTTTTTTCATTTTTTTGGTTATTCAAGTTTTAGTTCAAAGGTCATGTTACATGAGCAGACATGAGAAGAGGTCAAATTGTGACCGGTTCTTTTTAGGCTCCATCCTTAGTCCAGTATAGTCTGAATAAGACAGCTAAGATGCTATAAGAATATACTCCATACCATTGAGCTCAAAATAGCACTGCATACAGCATAGTCCCTTACAAAACAACATACATGTAGTCCACAGCTGACTAGCTCCACTACAACTGTGAGCAACCACTCTCACTGCTTGCTGTACACCAAATGCTGACCACTGTATTATACAACAGTGTTCAAGTACACACTGTACTTGCTTTACTATACAGCTCTACACTGTGCATGTACCAACACAGAGAAGCCAAATTTGAAAAGGCGGCCTTTGTTGTCCAAAGGGCTTTGAATAACCAGTCACAATAGACTTCCTTCAAAGCTGTTCACTGCATAACTTACATAGCCATTTTGTGTCTTCCCATATGGGGAATTGGACTTCCTATATGGGGAATTTGACTTCCCACATCGAAAGTTGTATTCCCATATGTCGAACTGAAATCCACATATGAGAATTTAACTTCCTATATGGGAATTCAGTTTCACCATGTGGGAAGTTGTCTTCTCATGTGGGAATTCAACTATTCCATGTGGGAAAACTCTTGTTTGTGAATATTATCCCACATTATTCCTGTAGGAAGTTGCAACTTCCTACAGGAAATTGCAAATTCCCACATACTTCCTACAGGAAGAATGTGGGAATTATGTGGGTTTTTTTTATAAGGGCACATCATAAAAAATGATGTAGTAGAGAAGTATAAATTTGATGGATGAACCTCAGTGTAGCAAAGCACCCTCCTTTCGGCAAGGAATCACTAAGCCTTTTGGCTTTCTGGTTTAGTTTCTTATTTGGGGGGGGGGGGCGGAACTCTCTGCTTTCTACGTTTTTGGTTTCAATTTCTGTAGTGGAATTATTTCTGTGGCATCAGTTTGATCACATTGAAATTTAAGAGTAAGTTTCCCTTTCATGTATGAGAATGGTCATAGAACATTAAAGAACAGTAGCAACATTCACTCCTTTCACTACAAGTTGTGGCCCTCCCCTTTGCTGCTTTTGCTGACAGCATCCATAAATACTTTTAAGTGGGTGCTCTTAAATAGTCTACTCATGCATTGGTCAAGTTCTTTTAATAATAAACGCCCATATATTCCATAGTTACGGCAAAGATTACAGTTAGGTGGCATCTATAGGGGTGGGGTGGGGTGGGGAGTATATACATGTATTGGTGGGGTGATGTAGAAATCCTTTTTTAGTTTCGTATTTTGTGGGGGGGAACTCTCTGCTTTCTATGTTTTTGGTTTCAATTTCTGTAGTAGAATGTACAGTAATGCTGTAAAATCCATGCTATTTTGAGGGAAACAGGCATCAAAAACTTCTGGCAAAGGTACTGCAGCCCCCCCACTTCCTTCCCATCAGAAGTCATCTCATATGCATATGGTGCATATGGTAATTACCTGTTGATGGCATGTGCATACCTTTCTTAATTTTTATAAAAAAAACTTGGCAGGTACAGTATTCAATTTACGAGTGATACACACTGTATTACATGTACTTTACAGTATATATGTGAGATTACATGCTGCAGTGGTGATTATTGGATGCAATTTTATGTTTCTAAATTTCAAGTAACTTAAAATTGTAATTTAATTTTCACTTCCATCAAATATTCTCTTTTTAAAATTGTTTGAAGCTACCTGTGCAGGGCTTGAAAGTAAGCTTTTCCTCGATCACTGGAGCTAAAAGCAGCTTCTGAAGACCTTCATTTTGAATCTATTCTGGAGCTGTTTTCCTATTGTCTGTGAATAGTTTTTCAAAGAAGCCACTGTTTCCTGCATGTAACACTCTCTGATCATCTCCCCAATGTTACTCCTGCATTTTAGTAAAAGAAATTCAAAATAAAAGAGACAGGAAATAAGACATTTGAAGAGCATTTTTTGGTGTAACAGCAGGCATTACTATGGTGTGGTCTCTCCATCTTTGGGCTGGAGGGGCTGGGTGCATGTATATATAGCCTACAGCAGGTTTAGATTAACCTCAATGGCACCTTGAATGTGGAGAAGGTGGAGGGGGTGGGCAAAGGAGTTTATAAATTCTATTGCCACATGCATCTGGTGCTATTTTTAGCGCCAGACAAACACCCACTTTTTGGTTTTTCTGGCGCAGTAGTGGCAGTCTCTGGCGCTTTTGCACCAGAGCGCCAGTCTATTTTCGGGCCCTGCTGTGTGCAATTTAATAGTAAATGCTATTAGTATCTTGTTATGTGTGACTTTTTCTCATGCAGGCTGAGGTATTCACCTACAGTCACTTCAAAGAGAAGATGGCATCAACTCTTCAGACAGATGAATGTACAAAGCTGGCAAACTTCTTTAAGATACCCAAGGACCAAACAGATGCCATCCTGAGTAGTAACAAACCTTCTGAAAATCTCCTGCATGCTCTTGAAGAGAAAGGCATTTTACAACCTTACAATGTTGAGAGATTAAGAGATGCTTTTGTGGACTTGGCAATTTTTACATTTTGTCTTTACTTAACAGAAATTTACCAGAAGACCAGAGGTGAGTAACACTGATACCTCATGTGGAGGACAATACCCCAAAATCTCTTTCAGTATCAATTGTTCAATTGAATGTTTGTCTGTGCATACTGCAAGGCAATTTATAATTTTCGATACATATTTTGCCCACCTCATGTTCACCTGAATACTTACAAAGAAGTTTGTAATTAGTCAGAGGAGGGGAAAAGCTCAACTTTTACTTACTAAAACCAGGCGTATGAGACATGCACACATGATTGAAGTTTGATTCCTGGAAGTCTTAATGAACTTTTAAAAGGGAAAATTTTGTTACTTTATGAGGAGAGGAAGAAAGGTAAAAAAACAGCCACCTGTACAATAGTCACATTTATATTGTAGTGAGCAGAGAACCTCACTTCAATAATGTGCACAATTAATTATACTCCTTTTCACTTGGCAAGGGTAAAAATAACTGTTTAATATTTAACTGTTACTTTGGTGGGCCATTTATATTGTACAGGGGGGGATCCAGGATTTCTCAGAGGGGGGCCGAAGTTGTTCAACCTGTGATTGATGGCACTATACCATCTAAGCGGAGCGCCACCATCGGTTGGCGCAGAGCGTACAAGAAAATTTTTGACAAAATAGACCTCCCAGATGGCCGGAAATAGCATTTCCCATGTCTTACTGTATTTTTGCATTTTCTGCTTCATATAATTTCATGTCTCAGCTCTCAACACATTAATTTTTCCACAAGTTATTAACAGAAGACAGTTATCATAGGTACAGTGCCTTACTACAATGCATCCTGTTCAAGGCGTCTAATCAGATCTTTAGTAGTCATGTGCTTACTTGGTGAATATTGAGGGACTTCCTTGAGAACTTTGTGACCCATATCTTAGTTAGACTTGATGTCAGGACCCAGGTACCTTGCATTGACATGTGGGCGTAAATGTACGTTTTATCACACGTGTTCCCCTCTGCCTAATTTCTTGTTTTGTGTGGACTCAGTGAGAAAGTCAAAATGACCCAAAATGCACAAGACTTGGCAGCCCTATCATTGTCATGGGGTACGTCCAGGCAGTGTAATCATGGTGTTATTTGTAGACCATACATAGTATCAAAACTGAATGACCGAATTGAAATGATTCGGACCGCTATATATCTAAATAAAATTTTGTTGGTGACGTGCACTGTAGGCCAATCTTAACGTCTTTCAAATAATAATCGAGGGATTAATAACTGACAGAACAGCATTTGGCCATATAGTTTGTCGTCATTGATTATGGTTATACTTGTTGATTGCTGATTTTTACTTAATCTATAACTCGCCATTTTTCTCCTTAGCAATTTATTTATGGAGGGACGTTCCCTCACTGAAAATTTTAGGGAGGCGCTTCCTCCGCCTATGCGTAGCATACCAGAAAATTTGGGTAAAAACACATCCCAGATAGCCGGAAAAGACACTTTTAAGGCCTTGTAATTCACATGATTTTCCATTTTAATTCTCTTTGCAGTTGCGCAGCTAGGATTTTTTGTTTGGGGGCTCAGGAGGGGGGGGGGACTGAAGATTTTTGTGGGGGCTTCTGTTTACTATCTCAGGAAAGCGCCACCGTGAGTTGGCGCAGAGCGTACCAAGAAAATTTGAGATTTTAATACATCCCAGATCGCCAGAAATGGCACTTGCCAGGCTTGATAGCAGCCATCAAGGAATGCAATTTTTGTGAACAAAATGTAAAGTTTGATTTTATTTTATTACACATTTCTGTGAGGACGGATTAGCTCAGCTGGTGGGACTTTTGGTCCAAGGGTTGCAAGTTTGAATCCCGTTTTACTCAGTGGCGTACCCAGGATTTCTCGCGGGGGGGAAGGGGGGAGCATGCAGTATGTTGTGTGATCGCCGGCCTGGGGGAGGGGGTGTCCCCCTCCCCGTTTGAAATTAGGTGTCCTTACAGTACATGCAATCTGGTGCCACATATGCTACCTTTCAGGTAAAATTTGTTTTAAAAAAATTACATATTTTTAGGAACTAAAAAAAAAAATCGGCATCAGTGAGGGGGGCATATGGCCCAATGGCCTCCCCCGTGTATGCCACTGCCTTTACTGTCTAAGCGGAGCGCCACCGTAGGTTGGCGCAGAGCGTTCCAAGAAAATTTGAGGTTTTAATACATCCCAGATGGCCAGAAATGGCACTTGCCTGGCTTGATAGCAGCCCATTCCAACTGATGCGCACTGTCTCGTAAGGTATTTTTCGATTGGCTGATGGTATTGTATCGATACTGTACCCTTTTGATTGTATCCAATCATGTGTAGTAAGATAGCATGCGTGTGAGTGTGCCAGTCGACGTTCAAACTGATATTCTGTGCCCTATGAGTCCCATGCTTCGAGGTTACTATAATTGCAGGTTCATCTCTATCGCTCCACTCTGTGTCCTTCTCTCTATCTCTTCTCCTTTCTGTTTTTTCTCTCTTTTTTCCCCTTTCATTTTTTTTTGTTTTTGTTTTTGCATTTCCAAAAAGGGGGGCGGGGGCCAAGTCGCCCCCCCCAGATCCGCCCCTGTTGTAGTGAGCAGAGAACATACCTCACTTCAATAATTTGCACAGTATTACTCTTTCTCACTTGGCTGAAATATATGCAAACTTCCAAAACAAAGGTAAAAATAATTGTTTACTTAATTCATATATGATTATTACTTTGCTGGGATATTTTTAGAACAGTGACCTGTAAGAGATGTATACAGGATATTTAGGGATAGGTATTCAAGGCAGGGCTGGGACAAATATGCATTTTCAGCAAATGTACTTTATACTTTCACACAAAATTGGTTACCTCCCCTCATCCCGCCCTCCCCCTTGATTTTCCTCCAAGTTGAAAGCAACCCTGCAAGCTTTGCATTTGGGGATTTGTCCTTCAACTTTGAACTCTGATACATTGCTTCACAATAATGATCTGAAGTCAGAGTGGGTGAATTATATTAATCATGAAAACACCCAACTTTTAAAAATTTTTTGTACCATATTTCCCCATAATTATATAAGTGCAGCTATTTCATTCTCAACGATAAATTGATGAATTCAAACAAGTGCTGTGAAGCCAAGCTTGATCTGCAAGCTTTGCCTCATGTATATTGAGGGAGAGGGATAATCTGTGGGGCTTTTGCTACATAAATCAATCAATGCCAGTCAGTGACATTGCCAGACTTTTTGAATTGGGGTTCGCAAAGGGGGGCAGGGGGCACATCGTTCCACCGGAGGAGAGCACCAACATGAAAAATTGAGCAGGGATGGGGGCTACATGGTGAGACAGAGCACTATCCTGAAGGTGTTGGGGTCTAGGAACCCACCATAGAGCCTTGTGGGTTCCACCGACAACTCCAGCAGTGGGGGTTCAGGGGTGAAGCCACCAGAGGGTCCAGGGTAATGACAAAATTGTGACCATTATAATGAAGCATTGAACTATCTTAAAGTATGCTCTACCCCTCACATTACAGCATCATAGGTTGATAAGTGGCAGTGGATCTGGGGCCTTACCCGGAAAATGTGGGTTGTGGGTGCCGTACAGTAATATAAGAATTATAGCAATATTACTGCAATATCCTTCAGCAGTAAATGAGAGAAAGGGTGGCTAGTGCAGGCTAAAACAAGCCCAGCCGGTGCACACCCCAAGCCGAACATTCTGATTAAGGGTACAAGAAATGTTCTTGCAAGTACTTAGATGTCACCACTTTATGATCCCTGGTGTTGCCCCTGGACTCACCACAGAAAGAATTCAGAAGAGCAAAGTTCCCCTTGCAAATTTTAAGGCACTGGTATTTAAAATGTCTTGCAAATTTTAAGGCACTGGTATTTAAAATGAATGGCCATTAATCTATGATATGAAGCTATAAAATTATCCTTATAAGTTATTGAATGCATGTTAAAACAGTCAAGAAAAGTCACAATTTTGACAGCTTTCAAATATAAAATTGGACTTCAAAATTATTATTGTGGGAATTGTATTAAACTGAGAGGAATCATGGCCACAGTTGGTCTAATAGCTGATGAATATGGATGTTGAAATGATAACTGTGGAATATACTGTACTTCCAAGAAAGGCAGTGCTTTACAAAAGTACTAGGTGTATGTGAAGCATGCCTCAAAATTTTAGCTTAAAAACATTTTGTGCAATTTTAGTCCCTGATTGACTGATAAAGTGAAAATGGATTTTTGTGCCCAAACAAAGTAAAACATAGTGTTTGTGCATAATATTTTCAATTTCCAAAATTTTGTGGGGGGGAGGGGCACCTGGGGTTGGGGGGGAGGGCAGCATATAGGCGATGCCACTGTCACCAGTTTTGATAGCATTTACATGAATTGGAGAGTTATCATTGGACGTGTGAAGCATGCATTAGTGTTTTGGCAATCCTGTGGCACTTGCTCAGTTCTGTGTTTGAAAAAGCTGAAACAATTTTCACCATTAGATATTAGTTACAAAAACTTGTTCGAATTGAATTATTTTATTTATCAGTACATTATCTTGTATCCTGTGTGTTGATGTTTTATACTAAAGATATGTCACTATCATACTTTGTACTTTCCTTCAAAGCACAATCAACATCCTATGGTAGATTTCTGGCAACACTATCAGCTCATCTGACAGCATCTCTACCAGCAGACCTGTGTGACTTCTTTAACATCTCTGATGAGAAGAAGAGCAAAATTGTATCCAGTCAGAATCCAGGACTCTCCTTGCTGCTGTCTCTAGATGAGATGGGTGTCATCAAAATATCTGAGGTTGGGGCTCTGGAGAAACCACTTCGTGAGAAGCAATTGGTACAGGCTGTAGCAAAGATCCACGAATATCAATTGATAGTGGAGGAAGCAGAAAGTCTGCTTCAGAAAAGGGAGGATCTTACAGAGCAAGGTAATTTGGTTTAGTACATAAGTATGGTACTGACTTGATTTGCTTTGTCGTGTTGCACAAAAGATGTTTCTTTGAAAGGGTTGCAGTTGTTGGCTGAATTGTGTTTATTTAGCATCACATCAGCAGTGGGCAGGCATCAACAGTTATAATTAAAGAACATCTGTCTGTCTGTCTGTCTGTCTGCCTGCCTGTCTGTCTGTCTGCCAGTCTGCCTGTCAGTCTGTCTGTCTGTCTGCCTGTCTGTCAGTCTGCCTGTCTGCCTGCCTGTCGGCCTGCCTGTCTGCCTGCCTGTCTGTCTGCCTGTCTGTCTGCCTGTCTGTCTGCCTGTCTGTCTGCCTGTCTGTCTGCATGTGGGTAGGTCAGTTGGTGGGCCATTTGGTAATAATTTTTACAAACCTTGCAGCCTGCCATTCAAAACTTGCTTGAATTTCTCAACAATAAAAATCAATTTTTATTTGGAATTCTGCCTGATTTTTGTGAAATTTAAAATTTTGAGGAGCATTAAGAGGATGATAAGATTTGAAAGCCTCAACCAAAGGGCAAATAAAAGAAATGCTACCATTGGCAAAAATTTGCTGAATTGACTACTGTAAAAAAACTTACATTGACGCAACACTACATAGTATAATAGAAACGGTAGTCCGACCTTGCTATACCCAAGGCCTGGCAATGGTGCCGATATGTCTGCTTTACCTTCTTAGATGACATTTCATAGTAATTTATTAACTGACATATGAAAGTAGGAATGTGAATCATATTACTGGGCCCCAACAACTTTTTACATTACAGGAGGACACAGTATCCTACTACAGGCCTAATGTTACATTTCATTTTAGGTTTGTAAATGCCCCACCCCCTTTTAATTGTTTTAAATTGTAAGGGATGGGAAATGGCTCATGTCCTCATACATAGTGCATCTAAAAATGAACTTTAAGTTTGTAGATAGCAAATACTCTGTTAAGTTCCAGCAAAAAAGTTAAAAAATTTTTAAAGCATTGGTAGAGTACCATACATTTTTTGTTTTTGTCATGTATTGTCTTGTTAAAAACTGACTAGGCCTACATAGATTTTTACACAGGGATATTTTGTTCCTTGCCCTTGGACAGTGAAAGTGGCTGAAAATGTTTGTAAATTTTTTGGCACGGCCTTACAACGTAAATATTACAAAACTTTGTATTGCTATTTAGAAGTAAAATATCATCAGTTTGGGTCATGCCTCCCAGGCCAATTGGGTAGAAGCCTTAAAAGAATAAAAATAAAAAAAAAATATAACTTCCTAGCATGTTTATTATAACAACTGAAGAAAACTGAGCTCTCCAAATTTAATTTAAAGGCCTCATTGTTAACTGAGGGAAAAAAAATTTCCTGTAAGCACACCTTAAAAAATCCTGTTGCTACATACCCAGCAACTTTAATTACCACTGCACATGTTGAAATACATATCTAACTTTGCTGATATTCATTTCTAACTGATGGTGTCGATACTGTGGGCTGTACTACAGATTGGAGTGTTTGAACATATTTTTACTGGCTCACTTAATTGGCAAAATGTCTGCGATGATCAAAGCTGCAGGTGAACTGAAAGCATAAAGACAAAGTCAGCAGAGAGCACAGCCTTTTGGCATTGGAAACTGTTCTCAGGTGGGGAGGGGGGAAGAAAGCCTGAATGGTTAATACAGCTGTCTCATGGAGTGTAATATGTGCACAAGTGTGACAATACCCCAAAGTTTCTGAGACCCCTGGACCCCAGTGGGTATGTTTTCCTGTACCCAGTGTAGTGTATTGCATGAGATTCTCATTAGGGTGTAACAAAAAACTAGTAAGAAAAGTTCAGGTTTTGAATGGCAATATTAATTTAGCTGTAGTGAAGCTGTCGTTTTTCAGATACTGATGCTATGCTTATGTAAAAGGCAAATGGAATTTGACGTGATTACAAGGACTAACAGTAAGAGAGAATCATCAATGTCAATATTCACTTTACTTGTTCTACACAGGAAAGAAAGCCTTATTTATCCAGGGTCTTAAGAAGAAGATTTATAGCTGGTATGAAACCATGACTCCTGTACCCTGGAAGAAGTCTTGCAAATGGAAATCAACAGAGTTATTTATTGCTTGTAGTTTGATTTTGACTGACAAAAAAGCTAAGGGTACGTCAGCTACTTCTGAGCCAGATATAAAAATATGGTACACAGAAATATTTAGTCATGAAAAACTGAAATCAGAAATTCGAATAATACTTGAAGGAGACCCAGGTTCTGGTAAAACTATGCTTATGTCTCAGCTGGCTTATGATTGGTGTCTGGGAAAATTCAAGGACATTGAAGTTCTTATCCTTTTACCTCTGAAATTTGTTGAACAAAAGTCAATAGCGCAAGCCATAAAAGACTTTTACTTTCCTGAAGATGAGAGATTCTCTGTTAGTGATATTGAATCCTACCTCTCAAATCGTGCCATATCAAAGTATCTTCTCCTAGATGGGTTGGAAGAGTACAATGATGGTATGATAGAAAGAGAACAATCTGAAGTCACTAAGATAATGTTAAAGTTCAAATATCCTGCTTGTAAAGTTGTTATTTCATCTCGTTCAGATTATGCAAAGTATCTGCCAAAATGTCCAACATTAAAATTAGCTAAATTCAGTGATGATGAAAGAAATTCTTACATTCAGAAAGTGTTTCCTGGTAAACCAATGACACAAGTAAAAGTGAAGAAAGCCATCAAAGATAATCCGTTCATTCGTGATCTCTGTAGCATACCCCTGCTCTTTGTTTTGGTTGTGCATAACATAGAAAGCATGCAGAAATTAGGAATGGATAGGTTTGATAGAGTGACTCCCTTTGTAAAAAACATGGTAGATACCCTCTGTCCAGTAGGTACTTTAGTTACAAAAACAGAGGAACTTGCTCTGGAGTATGGCAAAACTAAAGGGACAACACTGGAAGAACTTGCATACAATGGACTCTGTAGAGGACATCAACAGTTATTTTGGCAGAAGGATTTTGTTGAATTAACAATAAGCAATAGCAAGGAATGGATAGATGCAGGAGTTCTTGTGGTGGAGGAGAGTAGTGGAGCTGCTGTAACAGAGAATATGGATCAAGATTTGACTGGAATCACTGCTGCTAAAAGAAAAGATGCAAGTGTTGTAAAACAGGAAAAACATTTAACACCTTCAAGTTCAGGAGCAGTAACTAGACCGCCATCTCATGTCCGTGTCAAGCCAAAATCAGCAGCACCCAAAGGTACAAGTTCTGAGAAAGACTCAGAAACAAGAAAAGAAGCAGGTGGCAGTGCATCACAAAGTGAACCAACACAGACTGGTGGTTCAACTGCAAAACATGTTCCTCTACAAGTTAGATTCTTGCATAAGATAATTCAAGAATGGTTTGCAGCCAATCACCTTGCTTACACAATCTCGAGCTACAGAGGTGAGAGTTACATAGAAAGATTTATAAATGAAGAGCTACTGTTAATTGATCCTTCAGATCTTCATTTCGTGCTGCGATTTACAGTAGCTTTACATCCACCTTGCTGTCACCTCATCATAAAATATCTTTTGAGAAGTTATCGTTCAAAGGAAGGTAGTATACCAGAGCATATTGTGGACTGTATATTTCTGTGCTTCGCTGAATTCGATGGAGAAAGTGGACTTAGCATGCTAGAGACTGTGGCTGAAATCTGCAAGGAGGATATAACCATACTTCCAAAAAATAGCCGATTGCTACAGCAGGCAAAAGTGAGAATGCTGGAACTAGCTTCCAAATTTGGGGTAAGTGTATTGTTCATCAGTATTTACTGAATGTAATGCCACAGATTACATTAGCTACTGTATGCATAGCACTTACTCATATAGAGGTAAATATTCCTCTTTGACTCGTTTACTGTATATATGTGTCTGAAAAGTGTTTCTTCTCCTTACAGCTATTTCAACAGTTGTAACATTCAGACATGATGTTATATATTGACATGATTCTTGATAGGCTGAGGAACAGTTTTGAATGGTAATGGCAACCTAAATAAATCATCAAAGTGAAACTTAAGAAAAAATGTTTCTTTTCTACCAGGTACTAAGTAGAAAACTTCTACTTTGTGACGTTGTGGTGTCCGCCTCAAGCAATGCTTTGGAGTTTTCCTCTGGTATTATGATGGAGGTACTAGATATGCTTGAAGAGATCGAAATCATTGATCATGGTGGGACTGTTACAAAGGAAGATAGTAAAAACGTTTTGAAATTCATTGCAAAATGTCCTTTGATTAGACAAGCATGGTAAGTATTACATTCCAAACTAATTGAGTCGGTTATTTAAATGAGGTATGATGAGCTGATGATTTTTCCAGTATTTGAAATGGTACTTTTTAAACATTTGATGTTAGGCCAGTGAGTCACTTCAAAGATGGCACTTCATTGCACTGTATACATGTACCTTGTACATTAAATAGATACACAAAATGGGTTTGAACATTGTAACATATTACTTGAGAGATATTTATGTGCTGTGTACAGTATGCAAATGATATACATGGCTTCTTACCATGTAAAACTGTGTTAATGAGGGTTTGCCACATATATTTTGAAAATTTGATAGCTAATTTCTTACATAAATGATCTCTGTTTCAATTTTAGTTTTACCTCTCCAAGTGAACCACCACTACCAGATAAGAAGACAGTCACTTTTTTAAGGGAAGATGATAAAACAGGTGAGATGGTAATTAACGAGGACCATCAATATTCTCCCTCGTAACAGTAAGGGGCCTACCATTGATTTTAATTTCCAAAGCAAAATGACCCTGCACGGTAGTTTGAAATAATTTGCTACAAGAATTGCTATGAGTCACAGTGACTCTGTTAATTTTTAGATTTATTGCTTAAAAAACAGTACTTGTTACAGTTATCATTGCCTAACATTCTAGAAGACACGTATGACACATTTTTGGTTTCGATGAAAAGAGAATCCTATTCATTATGATGGTGTGTTTGTGTATGTGTATGCTTGTGGGTGAATATGTGTGTGTTTGTGATAGTATGCTCGTTAACACGGTATCTCAAGAAAGGAAGCCCTGACACTTCTCAGACTTGGTACCTACATGCCCCATATTAAAGGAAAAACTATTGTTTTTGTTGGAGGTCATCTGGAGTCAGTGGAGGTCAAAATCTGAAACTTTGTTAACATGACATCTCAAGCAGAAGCTTGATAAATTTCATACTTAGTGTGTGGAGGGTAGAAAAAACCCTACTGTTTTGGTGGAGGTCAAAAGTCATCTGGGGTCACAGGGGTTAAACTCTGAAAAACTTGTTAACATGGTATCTCAAGATAGGAAGCCTGCATAGATTTCATACTTGATATGTAGATGCATTATGGTAAGAAGAAATCTATTATTTTTCGTGGAGGTCAAAAGTCATCTGGAGTCACCGGGTCACACTCAGAAAAACATCTTAGCGTGATATTTCAAAGTACAAAGCTTGGACAGATTTTATATTCAGTGTCTGGATGCCTTATGGTGATAGAAAAACCCTTCTATTTTTGGTGAAGGTCAAAGGTCATCTGGGGTCAGTGGGGGTCAGACTCTGAAAACCTTGTTAACCAGATATCTTGAGTTGGGAAACTTGGATAGATTTTATACTTCACAATGGTGTTGCATTAAACCCAGTAGAAAACCTTTATGAGTTTTGTCTGATGTCAGAGGTCAGCAGAAATCACCAAAGGCAAAGCAAAACTTCCCAAGCATTCCCATGGACAAATATGAATGCAAAACTGTATCTTTCCAACACATTAAGATAACATTTAACCAGTACCTGAAAGGAACGGGACATTGTGGCATTATCTGGGATTATACATATGTGCTAATCATGGGAACCCACAATGCATTTTGCATTCTGGTAAATTGTTAGTGTAACAGCAACATTGTAAGATTATGTCCTGATTATGAGATATGACTTTTGTTTGCTATATGGCTACTGAAAATGGTGACGAGTCACATACAATGACCAGGAACACTTCCATATAGATGTTTTTATTATGCACTTCAATTGTTTTCTGTGGTGCTGTTAATACTAGAAAGTTATTTACAAGTTAATTTTTCAGTTTAAGTTTTGGAACTGGCAAGGCACTGTAGACAATTTCATCCCGATTATTTATAACTGAAAACAAGGAAATTTTCCGCAGATAGACTTCATTCAGGATCTTGTATGACACGAAAGTCTTGTTGTAAATTTCATGATGATAATCTTTGAATGTTAGTGATATAATAGCTGTTTCAGAATTGTTTTGACTCTCCAAATCTTTTAATTAGAGGATCATGATATGTAATTTGTTGCTCAGTTTTGTTAAATTTTTAATATCAGCCAAACTTCCAAATGGTTTTTGTCCTGATTTTTGCTTGCTTTCAAAAATTAAAATCCAATGGAATTTATTGTTTGTACAATTTTGATGTCAGTTAAAAAGTTGTGATTGCAGAATTTATCAGCAGTGAGCAGTATAAATTCCAGTCCACAAGAAAGGGCTATATTGGAGAGGATAATGTCAGGTGCAGGAGTGACATTATCGTCATGTTGGGGATTTTGTCATACTTTCCTACATACTTAAAAGTATGATTTTACACATTGTTACATTTTGAATTCAATTTTTCTCCATAACTTGACTATATGTTTGTCTTCAAATATTTTAATCCTTCAGTATCTTGGAAAACTGGATCTCAAATGACTCGAACATTCAACACGATCAAGGAAACATGGATGGTAAAACCCTTCATATTTCATGTAGAAAGTTTCTGCTTGTTATGACAATTATAGCATATGGGTAAAAGAAGACCATATATGAGGTAGAAAATTTAGAGCCAAGCTTCTATGCTGGAAATACTTGTAACAAGTAGTTTTATTGTTAGCTAGTGACCAATCAATACTCATGATTATTTTGGTGGTATACATGCTTCAACAATAACTGTTTATCAATCTGTATTGACTACGGTATAGAGGTAATAATTATATTCAGATTGCATTTCAACAGTAACAATTATAACTTCATTAACAATTATCGTTATGATGGGATTTTTTGAAATATGAGTATGAAGTACATATGATACTATGCATAATGCCTACTTTAGTTAAAAATGGATGTTTTGAATATTTAACTTTACATTTCATACTTTCATGAAAGAAAACACAATGCTGTGCATTGTAGATAATATGTGATCATCAAGATTGTTCCTTTGCTGCAATGAATAATAAATCATTTTGTTTAATGTTAACAGATTGGAAGTGAGACATCTACAACATCCATTAAGACTGGTACAGTTGCAGACTCTGGTAAGTAATGGTGTGCATCAGTCTGAGATTTGATGCCCAAACACCCATTGTCGGTTTGGACACAACCAGGACCACTCGAAACCAATTTGCACCATGCTTAGCCCACCTGAGACTAAACTGGCATTGGTATGGGAGTTGGCCAAACAGGGGAAACCAGCAATTAAAGCTCACAGATGGCCTAGGACCAACCCAAAAGAACCAGAAGCTAGCTTTCATGTAACCAGTATAGTGCCTATAGTTGATAAGATCTCCTTCATGGTATAAAAGGACAAAATATACTTAGAAATAATCAGGGAATTTACAGGGACATGAAATTGCATTCACTCCTCTACACAGACACAGTGACCTACACGATTTGGGGATTTTTTGTTCAGTGGGGGTGATGGCTGTGTCTTGGAAAAACTTTTACTTTACATCAATTGAGTCGGTTCAAAAACAGAAGGACCACCCAAAACAGAAATGATGCCGGTTTTATGTTAGACAGGTCAGACCACCCATCCCTCGGTCAAGATGGCCAAGACAACCCCAAAATAACTCCGGTTGGGTGGTTTCGATTTGGTCTCAGTTTTGGGCTTTTATCCACACCTTTAGTGGTAAAATCATACATGTTTGAAATACTGTAACTATTCATACAGTAAAGACTCCCTAAATTTGTAAAGATAGTTTTTACTCTTAATTTCTTCAACCATTTCACCCTGTACACCAGAATGCAAGAAGAATTGCATCCATTTCCCCTTCTTTCTCCTTTTTTAACACCTGCTGATGTTTGACTTTTCCGTTTTGCTTTACAGCTTTCATATTGTGTAGTCTATTCTCATATTTATGTTAATTTTTATCTCCACAATTTAAAATAGACTGGACAACCTTAGAAGCCAAAGGCATTATTTCTACCAATGGTGGCATCATAGAAATTCCTAATACTGGTGTTCGACTAGAAATTCCACCAAATGCACTTCCAGAGGGCATGGATCAGTGTAGTATATGTATGAGGATTATTCCACCTGACTCCTCTGATAAGGCTCCTACTGATTTCACCATAAACTCATCAGTAATTGTTGAACTTCTCCCAGACAACCTTACTTTTCAGCATCAAGTCAAACTCAGTCTACCACACTGCTTCCAGTTTAAGAAGGGAGCAAAACCTGAAGCAAGAATACTCATGAGCCATCATAAGGAAGGTATACTGGCTTGCATTTTATGTTTTCAGTGTTTCATGTCTAATATAAGATTGGTTTATGCTGAGTTTCCCATATGCTATCCTAATGTTTGTTATTTCATGTATCTTATGTAATTATTGATTCTTATCCTGCAAGGAACCAGACCTATTTGGGAAGAGAAGACTGCTCAGCCACATGAACTGACAGATACTACATGTGTTATATCACTTGATAGTTTCTGTTGGATGAAGTACTATGTTGATGGTAGGGTTGTTGAAGGCAAAAGGTTACAAGTGTATGCAGGAGGAAAGTACCTTTCACTCAGAGATCCTGTTTATGTGGCAGAGGTTGGTTACTACGTAGATGTACCAGGTGGAGGACAGGTGAGCATGAAGCCGTAATTTCCCTTGTATTTGTGTTGAATGTTTGTCATTGACTTAAAAGATATTATTGCTATCCATTCTTTTAATTGCAGAAACTTCGTTCTAACAAACAGCTGGTTGTTGCTTCCAAAAAGTCTTTTGTCTATTATAAAGAAGGTGAAGTGCCATTAAAGTTTTTGCTGCAGAAAACTGTACCAAGTAAATGGAAGCATCTTCAAGATGAACAGAATCCTAAGGTAAAGGATTATCAATGGAGTGATTCACTTTGTAGTTTTTTCCGCACACTTGAACACACAGTGGAAAGTATTTTAGCATTCAAAAGGTTATTAATAACTTGTATTACATTTAAGGGTTTTTACAGAAAAGACCTCAGCTGAGAAAATGTTGGATTGCCTTGGATTACTATTGTCACCCCAAACCAGTACATAGTCTGTGGCAGTGACATTTTATACCCAAAGCTGCTGCATAACTTAATATAATAGGTAGGCTGTGTGATACAGTTGCTTGTATCGTAGGACGAATCTTAGGGTCATCAGAGGGAAGTTCATTTACACTTTGTGGCCAAAATATGCCAAGGAGAGTCTTTAGAGGGTTTGATACTTTGCATGTAGATGGTTATTTATGCTGAACATTCAAAGCCTATTGTTTTCTTGCCTGTCAGGGTTGCCTCGCATAACCAGAGGTCGAACCATTGAAAATATGATAGATATTTCAAGAGAGATAACTTAAGTGGATATCATACTAAAAATGTGTGGATGCCATATTTAAATTAGGACTTGGTGGCATGACATTGTTGCGATCTATGGGGATGTTCTTTTGGGTCCTCAGAAAGTGAATTGTGAAAACCTTGTGAAAATTATCTCTAAAGTAGGATATGTTTGAGGGATGTTATATCTGACATGTTAGCCTGTGATGAAGAAAAAAGGAACTTTTTCATTTTGATTTAGGTTATAATATGAGGGAGTGGAGATGTGAAAAATGTTGATAGCTTATTTAAGACAAAGAACTTCCAAGATTCTTGCAGTAAGTGTATGAGTGCCATTCAGTGAAAATTTGTTGGCCTTCATGTTGTCACATTTGTGGACATTTCCTAGAAAAGGTTATCCATTGTTCTTTGAATTGGCAGCCCATTAGTCAGATTTCTTTGATCTAAGTTAAAATGAATTGTTTCATGGAATATCCTATTATTCAAGAATATTGAGTAAAAATTGATATTCACCAAGATATTACATATGACTAAATCCATGAACTGTCAAAACTTTAAATTCTAAGGACATATTTTGCTACAGCATCAATGTAGATTTCATTATATACAGCAACCTTGCTAATGCATGGGGAATATCATGGTTTTTGGATTTAAGTATACCAAGTATTCTTTCATATTATATCAGCAGAAGGAAAACGTGCATGAAATTCATACATGGCTTTTTAATCTAAAGTTATTGCAGTCCCTGGAAGTCAAGGCATAAAAAACTTGCAGTCAGTTTTTGTATATTTTTTTTTTTTTTGCAGGAAATCCCATTTGAGTGCATTGATATGGATCAAGAAGAGTCACGACAGTTTGTGTTCCACAAGGACTCTCCAGGGCCAGCAATGCCCATTTTCATATTCAGAGCTTTTCAAGGTAGCAGAGGTCTCCGTCTTCTGAACCGTCCAAAGATTTGGGTAATTTCTGCATTTCTAGAAATCAGCATTTTGGTAATGTCATGTGTGTGTATTTAAAGTTGGTAACCTTTTGTTATGCTCCTATCTCAGATCTGCTTTGGCTGCAGATATTGTAGTTAGTAGCTTAAGACTTTTGAAAAGGACCTGCATTCACTAGGAATTTAAGGTAGATGAGGTCAGTGGGTCACTATTATTCACATGAAGTCTAATCACTCAGACACAGAACAATGAGGGATTAAATTTTCAGCATGGATCAATGTAAGTTTTTTCATTGCTTAGAACCTAAATACAGAACTTTTGATGTGCAATATTGGCATTTCTGTAAAACTTTGAAGGTTGACTGAAAAACAAGAAAGATTTCACACCTCCATATAAACAATATATGATATGTAGATTACTCAGTGAACTGAAGCAGATGATATTAGTTATATTTATATCTACGGCTTTTTAATTAAATTGTGTTGATTTGTGATGAATATGTTATAAGTGGTATGGAGAAGGTAGATCAAATTTGATAAAATAAATTTTTAATTTGTATTTTCTCTAGGAGGATGAGAAGTTTCAAGAAGAAGCAAGTGCTGGGGCACAGACCAGGTGACTTTCCCAGAAGAACTTGAGCATAACTTGCCTCTGTTTATTTCACATACAGTACAACAGTGTCTGTGCCATTCAGTCATCATCCACATATCATCTACAAACACATATTTGTACTTCTTTTTAGCAGACAAAAAAGCTGGCAGTTGTTCTGGATTTGCTGTAGTATAGGTGGAATATGTTTTCACGGGGGCAATCCTGTAAATTTGAAGATGTCATTTTGAGAATTTTGGGGTTTGAAAGAGGCAGTAATTTGTAGCCATGCCTATAAGAAAATGTAATGAATGCAGGCCATAAATACAACTTGAAATATTTCATCACAAACTAAGGTCTTTTATCGTTTGGTGCATTTAGTCCATAATATCACTCTCAGGTTGAGGCATTGTAGATGAAGCATCCAAAGCATTCTCATGTCTCTCACTCTATTTATCTAGGTTTCCTGAGTGCATTTTGTGTACAATTTGTGAAAATGTTATAAAAAGTTTTGAACTGTTATTCTGTACAGTGTGCCCTGTTAAGTGTTCATGTGTTGCAGTATTTCTTAGGCAGAGCAGCACAACAAAACTAAGTTTTTTTTTTTTTTTTTGGGGGGGGGGGGGGGGGAGGACCATGTTTCACATGTTGTTTATCATAATGTTACAGTGCGTTAACAAGAATTTTTCATTGCCAGATATAGGGGCATATGCGATTATTGATATATGCTGTTACTCCTCCTGTGGCCTTCCTTACCACAAATTAATAACAACTTTGATGATGTATTTTTGTACTGGTGTACAGTAAAACAGAAACTTGTAACATACTTTATTTTTATACAGTAGCAAAACATGTTTGATCCCTTCAGGGGACTGATTACATAAAAATTTACAACATAAGGACTCTTCCACTTCAACAAGACTTTATACCATTTTCTTCGCCATTGCTGTTGGTTAAAATAAAAACTGTTTTGAGTATCTTAGGTATCAGTTAACAGTTTCCCAAACAGTTTTTTGCAAATTTTTAATTTTACAGAAGAATTAAAATGAATAAAAGTTCATTTGACTTTGGAATTCATTGCTAGCATTCTCTTTGTACATGTGTATAGTGTAAATATAAAGTTTGACACTTTAAGAAAGAATTGGTACTTTTGATTTTTGATTTGCTTTGTAATTTATAGCTAACAGCCATTTAAAAAAAATGATATGTGTTTCCATAACATCAACATGATACAACCAGTAAATAGTCTTTACTGATTTTACATCATTTAATCTCCCCAGCAAACTCTGGCAGTGACTCTACCTTGCAAAATAACTAAGAAGCACAAAAGTTGTGGATGTTATTTCTTTGAAACTCTGAATGTGTGCAGACAAATTATTGATGAGCTCCCTTCTGTAGATTTCTTTTTGCGAGCCTGAAACTTGTGTTTTTTTTTTTTTTTTTTTTTTAAAGTTGCCAAGCTACTGCTCTTTAAGCTGCCAGTCATTTACCATTAACATGTTTAAAAGGGGAAAAACATTTTTGTACCACAACAAATGTAGCAAAGGAGAAATTATCTTCTTGCCCTATATTTAAAGGGAAAATGCAGTCACTCCAACTTGGATTAGTGTAGTAGTGTTTCCTTTTTCATGAATGACTCTTGAGAGTCATGTGACGATGTTTTTTGCAATAAGTTGTAAATTTTATGAGTAACTCCTTCCTTATTTTACAATGAATATGCAATATTTAAGTCCTGAAATATTATGAAAACTATCTAACTGAGTATCTGGACATTTAGCAACTGAGAAGAAGCTGCAGGTATTAAACTTTAACAAAACCATAGAGCCTATTTGCCCTTTGACCAAGGTAAACCAGCCTGTAACCCCCACTAATAGCAACTACAACAAGAACTTTGAAAATTTATTCCATCTTTGTATATGCAAATCTTGGTGTTCTTTATCCAGGCTACTGGTAGAGTAAAAAAAGTGCAACATGGCAAACTAAATACAGTAAAGGTTGCTTTAGCCTTGATGTTTGACTTAAAATATCAATTGAGGGCATCCTATAGTTTCGATAGTACCCACCAAGTTTGAGTTGAATTGGACTCAGGGCAGGGCTTATGGGCATGCAGTTTGCAACACAATGCAAAATTTACTTCAGTGCGAACCAAATGAAATAAATTTCACATAGTTTCCGATAGGTAGATGACTTTGGTTTATGTGAAAAGAAATGTTTTACAATGCATGCTGCATTGTGCAACATTTGAGATGTAGTACCGCACCAGAAGCGCAGCGTATTTAGCATATGGATTAATGGTAGCAGACTATTATAAATTGAATTTCAAGTGTTACTGAAATTACTTTCATAAATTGCCTCGCGGGTAGGACTACAGTCTTGCTGGCCAGAGGTTCCCTACCCCTGTTTAAAACATTCTCGCAAACTCTGAGTTCTCGTGTGCACTGCTTCTTCTGTATTAAAGTGAACACTGACTGGGTATGCCTTCAGAATCTTCTGCCAAATCATGTTTGATCAGATAGCTTCAAATTATTGCATTTTATATAAATTGATCCTCACGCATGGTACGTATGTTTTAGAAAGACTATACTTTAGTGATTACCGCGTTCATCGTGTATATCCTATGCTTCTTGTGACATCACGTCCCAACCTTTTGAATTCCAGATTTGTAAATGTCCCCACCCCTAATAAATATTTAATGAAACATCTAGATGCCAATTAAGTGCTGCATAAGCCAATGTCAATGATGTAAATGGGCAACTCCCCCTCCCCATCCCCCTCAGAACAGTTCACACCCGGAATATTTGCCCCAATTTCCCCTGTACAAGAATCCCACCCAACACAATACCCACCCATGACCGTTACCCTGCAGACAACTTCCCCACCACAACACTTGAAAATGACCAGCGTCAAGGGGCAGTTTTCTGGTGGGGGGGGGGACACTTTTAATATTTGGTATATAGATTTCTGATGATGTAAGGAAGAACCGGTTGTACAGGATAAAATTCACACTAAATGTGAGATCAGCTGCATTTACGATCATTGAGAATTTGCAGTCTTTTATTAAATTAAGCCTCATCCATTATTAATACTCGTAAATCCAGTATGTGCAAAAACATTTCAATGCCATTTGGAGATGATTTCTTAAGTTAAAAATATCACTTGAAAGTCCCCATGTTTGGAAATATGTGATCACCTTCTCAGAGGTTTACCCACACAGTAATGCCAATAGCACAGACAAAGGATGACTTCATGCCTCCCATCTTAGAAAGTTGTATCACGAACACATGCTTTCTAAAGAGTGGGTCAAACATGAAGCAAAATGAAAATCAAATGACAAGATTTGTAATGTAATGGCTAATATTTATACTATTATGTGAAATGATATACCCGATGCCTCCAAAGCATTTTCGAAAGAAGAAAATTATTTTGGTGGTAAAAAAGTTGTTACAAGAACACATAACAAATGTTATTTGTGCAATGGACTAATGAAGCGTATGAATTTAATTTACATAAATAAAGGTTTCAATATGATTGTACAATTGCACATCATGTGGGATACAAAAACTGAAAACAGTTTTAGCTTTAAATGAATTTAGAAAGGAGAAACCAATAGCTATTAGCTTCTGTTGCTAATGACAGCTGTCAATCACAGTACTAACACATGATAGGAAGTCCAGTTAACTATCAGGGCTGTACCAGAACCCACATAAGAGACATCCATCAGCATCAATGAGCAGGGCCTGTTTGGAGATATTCTTGGTTGCCACTTAAGAAAAAGAAAAGCCAAAGCTGAGGAGGCTAAGCTACTGCAGCTTGTACCTGATACATTTCCTTATGAAATAACATTGTGACCCCAATTCATGGCTTTTGTTTGGGCCCATAGCCAAATTCTCCAGTGGATGTGTGTAATTTAAATTGTAGCAGATACCAGTTACAAAATGGGGGTGGGGGTGGGCAGGAGAGAGGCATAATTGCTCCTGAATCCCCATTCCAACACAGCTGTGAACCTACCCAGGTCAACACAATAATCAGAAATAACTACTGCATGAGACTCAAGTTCTACCTTGACCCCCTAACATCTACTCCTCTTTCAAACTACAAATTTCTTCTTCTACCCTAGAAACAGATAAAAGCTCTCACAATTTTACAGGCAAAGTTGTCTTTACACCTGTCTTCAGTTTTACACCACCGTGCAGGTAAATTTTTCTCTTTTGGGGAAGTGGGAGGGGGGGACTAAAATGCAATAATGCATTAAGTCAAAGCTTGGCTATGGGCTAGGCCAGATTTGTACTGTCTTACATGAGAAAAGATACAATAATGTAGCTGTACTTAAATGGGAAGAAATGGGAGGAACTTTTGATGTCAAATATAAGTTTTCAAAGATGGATTGGGGTCCTTTAACTCAAACATGTACAGGTCTGATGTGATCTTTATGGCCATCATGCAAACTTCATCAACCAGCATGGTAATGCCATGCTATATGTCAACTAATTCTCATCCATACAAATGTAATCTTCATATTGCATTGACTAAGGTCATGTTGAAACCATGGCTTATTCTTTCATATCGATCTCCTTTTGCTTTCCTAAATAAAATAGATTTTCATAATACTTCAGGACGTACAGGAATAGACCTTATGCATATGACATCACAGAACAGAAAGAGCAGCCCAATGGAGGCAAGCTCGTACCATTGCTGATTACACCAACAAGTGCAGGCAGCTGATAAGTGTACTGGTTGGATATATATGTGTAAGTATACAACACACATGCGAAGCCTACTCCATGTGTGCCATGTGCTTCATTGTTTTGCCACCAAAATGTTGAATGACAACAGTGCAAAGGTCTATTGTCATTTACAGGTAAACCAAAGAGTAACCATGCATGAGAGTAACCTTCACATGACAATAGTATAGTCCGATGGTTCATTAGAAACATACACACTAATTCAAATCAGAGTGACTTCCCTTGCCCTTTAAAAGTATGGTCTGGTGACCAAATTTGATGCTTTCAAAAAAAGCAGAAAAATTTTCTGTGTTAGGCAGTGAAAACCCCATCTCAATAGCATCTTGCATTCGGAAGATACAATTTTTTGAAGAAATACTACATTTTCAGTTTCCCTAGTGCATGATGGGAAATCTATGATGTCATCTGGGCAAATGGATTTGATGTAGCTTTTGTATTTCTTTATATTGTTGATATCACTATATTGAATATTCCATAACTTTATTTGCTGTACCATAAGTATGGAACAGTTTTTCACTATATCTACACAGAAAAACATCTAAACATTCCAACGGTATCAAATTTCAAGGACAAACAAGGTAGCCAATTATAAAGAATAACAAAAGGAATCTGAGGCAATTTGCCCACTTTGGATCACGTTTTGTGACCTTGAGGAAACTTGGAGGTATTTCTTATTTAAAGTAACCAATCTTTAGGAAGAGATATCTTGAGTTAGGAATGGAGTTTTGATATGGGGTTTGGATGACATGTAATGAAAAATTTTTATCTTTCATATAAGACCCCTACAAAATGCCACCAGACAATGCCCTTAAGTCTCTAATGGTTTTGGAAGTATAAACCCTTTCTCATACACGTCATCTACACTTTCATGATATGTAGCTCCCACTCCCCCTATGGAAGTGACCCATGCTTCATACCCAGCCTCTTTTAACTTGGTTGTAACCATCTCAAGCTTCTCTTGTGGGTAGTCAGGCCTGAGAAGAGCAAAGACGCAACCCCCTCCACCAGCCCCGGTCAACTTAGCATGTATTCCATACTCTGTAGTCAGAGTGCAAACATTTTCTATACTTGGATGAGAGACCCCTAATATCTTTAGAAAGGATTGGTTCATATCAATTAATTCCTCCATAGTACAGTACAATTCAAATTGATTATGAGTAGCACCCTCTACAAAACTATCATGTTCAATACCC
This sequence comes from Holothuria leucospilota, assembly GCA_029531755.1. Lineage (NCBI taxonomy): Eukaryota > Metazoa > Echinodermata > Holothuroidea > Aspidochirotida > Holothuriidae > Holothuria > Holothuria leucospilota. The sequence continues at coordinate 29,989,270 of CM055970.1, forward strand.
CACAAAGATGATAAAACTGTTTCACATCTTTGAGATATATCCTCAATTGAATCAAACACTGGCTTGATCACTCCTGGATATTTCTCCAGCTTATCTTTTACCCCAGCCACCAATATTTTCGTGCTTCTTGGAACTTTAGTGTTGATCAGAAGAACCCTTAGACTTGGCATTTTATGGAGATGCTCGATAGCTTTAGACTTGTAACGAAGTGCACCACCAAACACACTGACAGCATTATCAACTCCAGAAGGGTTCCCATGGATGACTTTCTCTCCTTCAAAAGCCCACCTGTTAATAAGTTCTAATTCTTCTCCAGTCCAATCATGTCTGCCATGGGGCACTTTTAATGTACCTGTAAAAATGAGGAGGCCTGAAACTAGAGAGGCAGAGAAGGCTGCAGAAGAACCAAGACCAGCTCCTGTAGGAAGGTTGGAGGTGGCAAGGGCATTCATCCCTTGTAGACTGTGGGAAGCACTTGACTTGAATATGCAAAGATACAAATAAAGAAAAGCAATGATTGCTAAGTTCCTGGTGTTAATGTCACCACTAAGACCTGCAAAGTCTTTCAATTGATTTACTCCTTCCTCATCAAGAAATGCCATAGTGTTATCACCAAAATGGATGAGATGACGAAATGTTTCCTCTAAATCACTTATATTCCATGTACCCTGGAGATTGATATCTGGGAAATTTAAACTCACTTTAGATGAATTGGCAGTTAATTCCAGGTAAGAGCGCAGGTTAAGGCTGGTGGCTAGGGCAGTGGTACCATGTACTACTGCATGTTCCCCATGGAGGATAAGCTTCCCGGGAGCTGAGGTAAGAACCTTGTTTGGCAAATGTGAGGGATCCATTCTTCTAATCCTGTGAAGGAAAGAAAATAGGAAAAGAAACTTGGGAGTAAAAAGCAATAATGTGACAGATCTCGGTGCTTATGCCAACATGTAAAGGTGAACTTCCTTGCAATATACTGCAGATATATAATACAAAAAAAAGTTCAAAATGACCTGAAAGCTATCACATGGAAATAGCGGCTGAACAGCTGCTGATGGCTATGGTTGCATCCCTCAGCTTTAATAACATACATTCCCCTCCCCCCCCCCTCAACCTCCATTTACTATAGGGTGCCTGCCTGACCCAGTGTGTGAGTCACACAATGACTCACCTTTGACTAACCATGCCCAGGGTTTCTGGGGTGAATCATTCAATCCATAAATGTGCATTACTTCTACCTACTTCAACAGAAGTTACTATGTTATGTGATCTTAAAGGGCAACTAAATCTCACCCCAAACAGTAAAAATTCTCTCAAATAGGTTTTATATACTGTACCTTTAGTCCCTCCTCCAGTTTTAGAAAGAACACCTGTTTAGTGCACCTCCCACGCACAATAGCATTGGCCTAGATACCAGTGACATAGACAGAATTTCTTTGTTAGGGGGGCAATACGTTTCTCAAGGGGGGCAACCAATATAGGCTTTTTTTGCACTTACTGTACTGAAGCCTTGTGCAGCCTGTAGTGGCATGTACAATGTACATTGTACGTTCACGACTATGGTATGGTATATGTATGTTGATACTGTATGCATGCGGTTAAGCTATACTTTGACAAATTCAAATTAGACCAGGGCGCCATCATTTCTTGTTACTCTTCTCAATTAAGATCGTACCTGGCAACTGGCTGAATTGATTAATTGCCAAGCTGGTCAAATTTATCAAAGTTTGTATATAATCAAACTTTTATCAAAGTTTATATATAATGTAAATGTCGTATTTTTGTCTGTCATTTGAAGAAAACTCTTCCCGTTTTATTCTTTTAAACACATCGTTTGAAATTATTGGGGGGGGGGGGGGGGGTGGGCCCACAATTTTTAACAAAAAAAATGTTAGAAGGGCAGTGCCCCCCCCCCCCCACCATCCTATGGCTATGCCACTGGCCTGTACTGAGATGAAATTGATCTAGGCCAACTCATCTGATCCCTTTAGAACTGTAGGGCTATTCGTAAATATATTTGGACAGGGAGATGCTTGCAACTCCCTGGTTAAGGGGGATGTCATATCCTGTTTAATCTCAGATGGTCGATTAGTAGGCCGGCTAGGGTTGACACTCACAATACATTTTGATACAGCTAAGCAAATTTGCCCCTTTTGCACTCATCAGAGAACCAAATAATTCAAGGTGACATTTTGAACCCTGAAATGGTGTATCGGCTTGTGATACAAACTTACAGCACTGCATTACTTAAGTTCTATTTACAGTATGTCAAACTTGGCACAACTGCAAAATACCCCATGCAGCACAGGACTGAAACTCTACCCTTTCAATGGCTACAGAGCACATATAAAACAAGTGTACCATCCTAGCTTTGTTAAAAAATAATTTCAATTCTAACCACACAACCTTGTACAGTCTCAAAATCAATTTGAATTCCCCATGGACTCTATAAAAGCAATTCTTGAAATCCGAATACACTGGGGAAACTGTTAATTTTCTTTATTTCTTTAAAGCCTCCCATCTTGAAAACAAAAAATTTTAATGCCTGCCTATCCCTGTAATGTAGCCTAAAAATATTAGTTACAAAGGATAGTGACTGTACTACATGTATAATTAAATGAGTCATCACAAATTATACAGTAGTTGGATTGAGTAAGCCCTTGAACTGGGCTGTGCATTCCATTACATAGCCTAGGCACATTACACTGCACTTCACAGTCCTTGTCCCACTAAAACAATTTTTTGGCTCATTAAGACTACACATCAAAATATGCTGCAGTATCAACAGGCAAATTATGTGATTCATGCAGCTATTTTATTACTAGTAAATGCTGTCTTTGTGCTTCTGAACAGTAAATTTACGTGTAAATCTGCCGTTAGAGATCATCTGCCTCAATAAAATCTCCCAAAAATTAGGTTTTGATCCTCCCTGCAGATGATGATGTTCGTAGTCACCATCTTGAAATGCATAACGGGAAGTGACTTCCGTTGTCAAGGAAACAAAGAGAGCAGTAGCCTAGCTGCGTAAGTTCACTGTGAAACTATAATTACACAAACTACTGGAACAGTTTTGCCGCCTATGCAGGCTCAAGCCTTACCTGCATAGACAGTGATCAAATTTGCTGTATAGGCTACTTTGACATGCGGCCACGCTAGATTCTGAGCGGTTAGTAGCGCAGTAGTTTCGGTGGGATCTTTGTGACCTTTGACCCTTAAGAGGTCTCACACAAACACATCATTCACTGTTAAGTTATGTCAATAATATCTCGCACTGACTTATTGCTATGGCTAATATTTTCACTAAAGATTAATTCATTCATGCATCATATTTTTGGAAAAGCTTTTGCAGAACAGTGAATGAAATGTCATAGCTCAGGTAGGCCCACAGGCATACAGGGGTCAATATTTCTGGAGAGTCAGGGACGATTTTTGCCCGACTTTAGAATTTTGGACCAAGTTGCCCGAACTTTCATACTGCTGTGTCAGTTGCACAAAAGGGCATAATTTATTTTCTTGGCTGTCTCATCTGCCCAAATGGATCAACTATTTTTTCCTGAATTGGGAGGGCATATGCCCCTTCCCCGCCTCATATGCTTATGGTTAGGCATATGTCAAGTTTGGTGAGAAAATATTGCTCTTTGGGGACGTGAGAGATGACGCTCTGTGGGCAGGTCAGCTAACAAGCCAGAAATTAGTGTTAGCGGGACAAGGACTGTGAAGTGTAATGTGCATAGGCCATGTAATGAAACATACAGCCCAGTTTGAGGGCTTGGCCTGAGTATCGTATTGGCCAGATGATGGTACTTACTATGTACACAAGTGAGCCACAACTAGAAAAAAGGCAGTGGCCAGCCTGACTCAAACGAACTGGTTAGAAACTGAGCCGTAAAACCTCATCTCTACTCTGTACACAACCCACATAATCCCTAAGCTTGCAGTCCCAAGTTTGGTCTCCTCAAACTACCACTGGAAAAAAGAAGCTTGAAAATATTCAATCTAGGGCCGGTAGGTTTGTCACTGGACGCTTCAAGAGAACTGAAAGTGTTACTGACATTATGTCATCCTTGAATTGGCCCACCCTTGAATGCAGACATAATGTTACCGATCTCTTTACCTGTCATAAAATCTTAAATAATAAATTAGCAATCCCTACTCAAAATATCTTTGTTCATCACGCTAGTCGAACTAGAACAAACTCTCAGTCCTTCAAAAATATTACTTGTAATGTTGGTGCATATGGCAATTCATACTTCCCAAGAACCATTTCCAGTTGGATCAAGCTCCCCCCCCGGACATAGCCCAACTGGATAATGATCGGAGTCCACTTTCAAGAAGGCAATAACAAACTGGTTTCAGTCTCAATAATCAGTTAACTTTGCACACCAACTTTCTTCCATCGAATGCCTTGTTCAGGAGCATTGGAGTACCCTCAAGAAGAAGAACAGAGCTCCCAATTGTGCATGATTTTCCTCAAAAACTTGCAAATTGCAATCTGACATATACCCTCCTAAGCAATTGAATATGCTTAATTCAATACTGAAAATCGAATAACTCACCGATTAACTCACTGATTCCCATCGGCAAATGAGGCTGACGGGATCTTGAACACTGGGGCAGGCAGCCGCTTTTGGCTTATATAAAGCCCGTCTTTTCTTCAAAATTGGATCAATTTTGTTTTTAAAACTATTAGCACTTTCAGCAGTGACAGCTTCAAGAGGCAGGTTATTCCACTCAGAAATGACACGTTGACTAAATGAGTACTTCCTAATGTCCAACTTACAGTTGGGTTTATAAAACCTGAAAGGATGCCCATGAGTACGGCAATCAGAGCGTTGTTAAAAAAAAATACAAGCATCAATTTTCTCTAATCCATTGACAATCTTAAAAACCTCAATGAGATCCAGTCTGGAAAGTTCGTATCTGCTACACCGAATTTTTACGCCAGTCACCTCTTTTCTCAATTTTTACGCCACGCCAAATTGTTGTACCCTGTTTTAAGTACAGTGTGTATGTAAAAGACAAGAAAATCACGCCATCACATTGGCGTATAAGGTCTTTACTGCACGCCGAAGATCTTCGGCGTAACATACATGTTTTCCAGACGGGAATGAGATCTGCACGAAGTCTACGCATTTCCAAATAGGCCTAGGCCTTCCAATAATCTACTCAATAATCTAATCAATATTACAACAAAAACAAAGCCAACAGTTACTGTACCTCTGGCTTCATAGCCAAACCACGTACAATACCACATCAACAACACAAGGTAAAGGGCTGAGTGATAGCTGTAATGAAAGCGAGAGCCTAGCCTAGTCTGTTAGTGCCAGCTCTGTTCTTCGCGACGTTCTTCTAAGTTACTGGTACCCATATCAAATTCTTTTCACTTCCGAATACACACAACAGCTAGCCTAACCTTCCAGCCTAAGTTGCACACTTGAATCACTTCAATGTACTTCACTCAGCTAAGTATAGGACTTCAAGATCACAAATGTGAATTAGCCTAGGCCTAATCAACCTGGTACGATTTCTACACTGAAAGGATCGTTCTGCAATCTAGCTACGTACACTGCGATGGACGTTCTGTTAGCTTCCATCCGGACCTTATTGAAGGTGTGAGTGATGAATTTCCAAGGTTTTCGGTGTTTTGAGTTTTAGGCCTAACGTTGGAGCTGTTCACACATTCTGCTTTCGTGCACATAATAAATGTATTCCCTATAGTTGCATTGTGCATCATATGTCACGCTATTGCATGATACACACACGGTGCCTATCTGTAGATATTTTTATGTATCGCCATTCGCCAGGCGGTGGACTTCTGTGTGAGTTTTATATAACGACAATCATAACACTCTTGCCCGAACTGGCCGGAGATCATACGCTCACTACGCAGGTTAAAATGACGTCATCGACTGAAAAAGCCAGGCAGGGGCAAAAGGGGATTTTTTGACTTCAGCTTCCGATGGTCAATACGTACGAGACAGGCAAGCTGACCAAGGATTGTTCCATGTTTTTTTTTTTTAAAAACAGCGGAGTCTGCTCACATCAGATGCCCTCTGCCTCAGACACAAGCTGACCTCTAGTAGTATTATATGGGTCACAAATACTGGCTGCACCCATAAGCTAATATGGGACCATTTAGAAAATTAGAAAAATGTGGAATTTTTATGACAACAATTGAAAAACTTTTGGATCGGTAGATTGGATGTTATAGGGCCCGGATTGTGTATTTGATCATACCAATTAAGGCTTCTGGATGAAATTGGAGAATTTCCCCATAGTGGAGGGTTGCCTTCCATGATGGGGGGTGGGGGGGGGTGGGGACCATGGCTTCCTGGCTACCCACCTGGTGTTTCCTGCATGCACCAAAGCCAAGAAAGTCTAAGTGTTAGCTAGGGGTATAAATAAGGGAGTCAATTATTGAATTAATTTGTGTGATTTTTTGGAAACCTAATAAGAAAGGCATGAATGCTAGGGCATGTAAGTTTCACTTGTTTAACTGGACCCACTCTGCAACAATTTGGATATGGGGCTGTGATTTGGTTTAGATGTGGGGAAGGGAGGTAGTGACAGAGGACTTGATAGTTCACAATGAAGTATTTGCATTAACATGCACTTTTACATGTTTATAGGCCTACATGCAATGTGTCTCCTTCCCCTTATACTACATCTAAAAATTTCATACAGGCACCAAAGTCATAAAAGGTGCAAGTGAAGCATTGGACAAAACATTTTCTATCAATGATCAAGTCATTTCTAGCCCTCTAGTACTCACAAGTGTCAGCAAAATACTTTCATTGACCAAATTTGGGAGGAGAGGTGGTGACCATATCAGAGGTATTCTCACTATTCTACCCCTGAAGCAAGCAAATTATTGGGGGAGGGGGAAACTCCCATCCCTCCATGATTGCTGCACTTTTAAGGAGCAAAAATATGAGATAAAACAACTCTCAGGATAGGACAGCTAGGACATATGTCAACTTTATTTTTTCTCCTCTTTTATTCTTAGGATATTTAAATGCATTTACAAAATGATATGAGCTAAATCAGTTAATCCTTACTTGCTGCAAACTGTTACATATGTTCATCTGTTCTGTTTCTCTGTGTCATACTGATTGCAGTTTCAATCCTTGCATAAACACACCTAACTCTAACTATATTTTTATCCACAGATCAACACCTCACAGCATCATGCCTCACGAGGTCACTCCATACCTAACTAAAAGAGATCACAAGGGGCTTACAAAATATCATGAGGCATATATCTCAAGAACAGGGTCATTTCATCTATAGGGCAGAAGGGGCAACTGCCTATGGCCCCTGACATGAGGAGGCAATCAGGCAAGACTACCTAAATTAAGAGGGGCACATTTGACACCTGAGATAACTTTAAATGGTAGTAACTTCCAATGCTCTTGTCACAAAGCTTGGCTGCCATTCAAATACAAAACAACCTTTGAATCATACATGGCAGCCCCTTTTATTCTTCAGCCCATAATTCAAGGTCTGGCTCATGACATACACATCTAACAAGGTTTACATAACAACAGGCATAATGGTATTGGGCCATTTAAACTTAGGGGCACAAGTTTTTTCATCTGAATTTCTGAGCCTTTTTTGACAAAATTTGCCCAAAATTTTTGGAGATTTTGCCCAAATTTTAGGGTCCTCTAAAAATGTGAGGAAACAGTGCCCCTAACCCCTGCCTCATATACCTATAAAAACAGGCAAAGGACAGGTATATACCTCGTGAAGTCTTTTTTACCTTACAATGCACAATTTGAGGAGGTCATTTATATCCCACAAGGCATATACAGTACATGCACTTGTGATCTCATAAAGAGTGAATAATACTCAGTTGCTCCTAGTAATAGGCATAAAAACCTTTTTGGTTTATACCAAGAAAAATTAGCATCATTGACAAACCCCCATAACACAGGCTATTTTTAACTACATCACATGCACAAAAAGTGTAGACACTACATGTATGATCAAGTAACTTTCTCTAAAACAGGTGAGACAAAGAAGTAGCACTTTCATCACTCGCAATTCATTTTGCAACAAGCCAGGTATTTGACATTATAATTGGTGATTACACTTTGATTGACATGTGCAGATCAATGAAGTGTGAAATGAAGCCTATAGGAGTGTAGCCTATATCACACACAGTAGCATATCCAGCCGAATATGGCCTTGGGCAATTACAATATATGCAGGGATAGGCCTTTCTTTGGGAGGTGCAGAAGACTATATCTGTTAAAATGGAAGAGGGTGCTAAGGGAAATTTCGATTGATTTTGACTGCCAGGTGACCTGGAGGAAATTAAGCATTTTAAATACCAGCTAACTTTAACTCACCATGATATAACACCATGGATATGAACTGAACATTATAGTGAAGTAACATTATAATGCAGGTGATTAAAGTCACAGTGACCCCAATCTGGTTATGAAATACTAACCCAATATTTCAAATCATTTTTTTACTTTTCTTACAAGTATCTTTCATGATGATTTAGAATATAAAATTTGAACATACAGGTACAGACACCCCTTGTTATCTTGAACAATTCATTAACAAAAGTGTTGTCACACTACTGAAGAGAGCCGTGCATACATTACAAGCATGGGTGGGGAGGGGTGAAGGTATGCTTATTCAAGTGGGTGACTTAATATGACCTGTGATGTATTAGACATAAAAGCAATCACAAACTGTCTAATGTCATATCATTTCACAGCAGTATACAGTAGCATCTACAAGGCACATGCCATATAAAACACACTGTGTTAGACATAGGCTATATCCAGTTTTCAGCACCAATGAAAAGCTTTCTGGTTGACACCAAATAAAAGGGAATACACAACTTTGCAACATATTTCAAAACAGGTTAAAGTGGTCTTATTTTAATGCATTAAAATATCACAGGAATTCAATGGACTGTTCACTGTTACTCTTTTGCATAAAGGCTTATGTTAACACCTGATCCACCACAGATCTGCATAAACACCTTCATTTCATCAAGAACATCCATTTTTGTAAACATAATTACATTGGTATTACAACTTAAAAGGAAATATTGCACAGGAAGAAATATCTTTTATTGTTATTGAACCATTCAGTGTCAACATTTAACTCTGGAAATGTCTTTTCTTCCCAAACATTATACATCAAATTTAAATACTGCTTTGTTACCTTCACCTTACTTTTCAAATGACTTGACCTTTAATCAGATATAATCAGGGTTGTTCCCGTTACGCTTTGAAAGTAACTCGTTATAGTTACAGTTAATTCCGTAAAATTGTAACTCGTTACAGTTACTAGTTACAATGTTGAAAAAGTAACTAGTTACAGTTACTTTTGACTAAAAAGTAACTAGCTACATTTCAAAAGTAACTCGTTACTTCAAGGTGAATATACGGTACCTCGGTACCTGAAATGGAGGGGGGGGGGCATAATTAGATAGTAAGACGGGGGCACATGAGACGACCGACACCTCATTTGTGCCGGTTATCCTTAGGTGTTCCCCAAAGAAAGTCAATGAAGCTAGCTGATCTTCAATGGGCATTGTCGCAGAGGCTCCTAATGCTCAACATGAAGCAGCGAATCATGATACTGTGTCGGAGCTTACGCAAACTATTTGTTAGAGGAATATGGTTATAACCAAAACTTTTCCAGTTACCAAAGTACTTCTTTGAGGGTTGAAATCTTTATACTCCCATCACACAGTCGGCTAATTTAGAGAGGTTAGCGGCTATGCCGGAAAGGGGAAGAGCGTTGTTTCAGCAGTAATTAAAGTCTTCACCCCTCAAGGGCATAAATATGGTATAATAAGAGGATGAATACATTTGTTAGCAGTAAAATTTTAAAACCTCACTGCTAAGGTTGGGCTAAGTGATATTTCCCCATAAATTTCAAGTTTCACATTGTGTCGATATAAAACAGTGCATAGAAATGGTGATACTATGCAGTTTATACATGCAGATCATGTGCACATAATTCACTTTCCCTTTACAATAGGTAAAGCTTTAAGTCGGACACTTCTCTTTCCAATTAGCTTTGTTAGGATACTTTTAACGCCATTGACCATTTCAATATTCTGCTGTTTTTTTTATATTAACCGTACTATTATTCCAGTGTAAGGAGTTACGGACATTGAAAAGAATATGATATAGCCTAAATTCATACGTTTGATTCAAATAAAGATACCATACATGTTAAATTAGATGCATAAAATGGATGCACGGTGTTTACCAACACTTGGCACCGGTATAGATTTACTGTGCTCCAACGCAATATTCCGGATTCGGTTATCTTAATGACTGTATCAAGATCGTTTTTCTAGATTACTAATTTTCCCTGGATAGAAGGTTCCGGAATCGATATTTTTACGGAATGTGATGTAACTGGACTCGGACTCGGAGTTTCATTCCAGCCGAGTTCTCAAATATGAAAGTTACATTAAAAGTGTTTAAAGTTCCATTTGTGCACAATGTACAGATCTAAGGTATTGTCACATAACAATCAACTAAATTACTCAGGAGGCCAGGCTATGGAAGTGAGTACAAACGATGACTTTGTTAATTAATGGTGGACATGTACGATAGAATTAAACATCTGTATGTGTGATATGATACATTGGCAAAAAGACTGGTCTCGGAATTGGTGCCATTGGAATCAAAACTGGCAGAAATTTGAGGATCCTGAGTAGTACCATGCTCGGAAAGATTCGGGAATCTAGAATCGCAGTTAGCTCCGACTCGGATAGGGTGAACACGGGTCCAGCCCTAACGTCTCAAGAGGCAATGATTAAACTTTCAAAGTAAGCTGGTATTTGAATGCCCATGGGCCAACCCGTTTCTCACGGTACACTGTCTCCACTGTGTCCTCTAAAGGACAATATGAGTAAACCAAGGCCCAGCTGACTTTACTTAGAATACATAAAGTCAGCTGAGCCTTAGAGGACCGTTCAGTATTTTTCAAATATCGCACAAATCGGTCTCATGGATAATAAGCATTGATCTGTCTAATAAGTATTTTGACATACAGATCAATTTTAAACTTATTTCAATCAGGGAGTTGCTATTTGACAACTCCCTGGTTCAATAGACAATCAAGTGGCCCGACCTGTAAGCCTGCAGCGTGTGCATCTAATATCAACTTCTGATTCTAATCGTGAATAAAATTTGATGTCGGTGAGGGCGACGTCGATAATAGCGATGAATGATAAATAGCCTATATCGAAAATAATTTTACATTTTACTACCAAAGTGTCATCAATTTGAAAATTTTCTGTTATTCTGTTATTAGCTCAAAGAAAATGCAATTTGTGGTCATTTTGACTATTTGTAACGGGAAAGTAACGGGACCCAAATGTAACGCCGTTACAGTTACTTTTACACAGAATTGTAACTAGTTACTTGCTCCGTTACTGAAATGCAAATGTAACTCGTTACAGGGTTCCGTTACACAAAATGTAACTCGTTACAGTAACGGCGTTACTTGTAACTCGTTACTTCCCAACCCTGGATATAATAGTAGTGGGTTTGAAAGTTAATGACTTAAAGGTCTGTGACGTTGGTAAAGTGTGGTTCATTTTACAAATCCATACTTCGAATGCATCACTTTTTTAGGAGTAAATTTGTTGAAAGTTGCAAGAGTTTAAGAACATTGCATCACTTGACAGCTTTGGTGAACAAATTATTTATAAGCTACACAGCAGTGGATTTCTTTCAGAAAGAACCTCATTTCTTGCAGGTTACCCAGCTCGGCTGCTTGTTTTGGATTTCCCAGCATTCTATATCTATAAATAATGGATTAAAGGAATAAAAATTTCTTTCATCCCAAATATAATATTTCTCCTTTATATACCAACTTTTCACAATATCAATCATTTTCATTTAATTAACCTTCATTTGATTTTCATACTCAGAGCTGTCAAGTGTCACATTTTCAGACCCAATCCAAACTTTTTATTCTCTTATCATGTGTGACTACCTCAAGCATTTGTAGTAAATGAGTGTGAGAAAGCATCATCAGTGGTTGGTTGAAACATGGCCAATACTCACTACACTTTTCATTTACAGTTAGATCACAAAGAAAATCCAGATGAAATGTTGTTGTTGTCATCTTTACACTAGACCACGAACACAACATGGTGTCAGAAAATGGGATTGTGAATTGATGCTGTGACCGACAGTCAATGAACTGTAAGAATTAGAGGTCAGGATTGTCACATATAGGACATGTCACCTGTAGCACATAACATACCACTGTATGTATACTGTATGTGAATGGACATTGTCACTGTATAGTTGTATATCATGACTGTGTGTGCAACCCTATAGCAACATTGAATGCACAGAAACAAGATCTATAATAAATATGGTTGATTGATGTCCACCACCAGAGCTTTGGTGCATGCTATATCTCCTCTCTTTGAGTCTTATGTATTTAGTTTATTACAACGGTAGCAAAAAGTTGAGGTGGACCTGTTTAGTTGGGACAACAAACGGTACCTTTTGGTTACAGACTATCACTCAAACTGTCCAGAGGTAGCTAATATAAAGTCAACCACCAGTCAGGCAGTTATTGAAAAACTGAGAAGTATATTCTCTAGACAGAGGATTCCTGAACAAGTGTTCAGTGACACTGGACCAAGGTTCAGTAGTGAAGAATTTCAATGTTTCATTGAAACTTGGGGCTTCAAGCACTATACTTCCATTCCTCCCTATCTCCAATCTAAGTAATGGCCTCATAATGAGGTTAGGGCACACAGTAAAGAGCATCTTTACCAACAAAGGCAAAAGAATGTCATCAGGATGTGTACAAAGGGCTCCTAGTGTATAAAAGTACATCCTTTATAGAAAAGTGAATCACCAGCATAACATCTGTTTTGGGGAGAAGACTAGGTTCAGGTTTAATACCTATTCAAAGTGGTCTTCTAAGTCCTGTGGATCATGAGTTGATAACTTTAGCAAAACAGTATGAGAAGAAAGAACAGAAAACATATTTTGACAAAAATTAAAAGAGCTCTTCAAACTGGAAATTGATAGGGTGAGAGCAGAGAAAGAAGGAGAAGGACAAATTAAAGGTATGGTCCAAGTGAGAGCAAGTTGTACCAAGTGTATTTCTGGTTAAGATACACCAAGGGCTTCTTCTAAGAAGGAGGAGAAAGGAAGAGAAAGTAAAATAGGAAGAACCTCCAGAAAGTGTCCAACTATGGCTCTATGGGTGAACGAGAGTTTTCAGAAATCACTATTTCTGCAGAAACATCAACTAGCCCTGATTCCAATCAGAATGAATTTAGAAGCTCGTCAAGACAAGTAAAACCCCCAGAAAGCCTTATAGAGTCAATGTAAATATTACATATATTATAAAAAGTAGTTAACATATTTAGCAAATTACCTTTCCTTTGATTAGATCTGTTTTTGTCATATAATTGATTATCTACTTTTGAGTTCAACCAGGAAGAAGTAAGATGTGATGATCTGAAGTATTTATAGTTTATTACACCTTTAAAGATCAATGATTATGAAAGGGCACGATCAGTAATTGGTTGAAATACCGCCTCCATTCACAACTTCATTTTCTATTAGTTAGATCACAAAATAAACGTTAAATCCAGATGAGATGCTGTTGTTGTTGTTGTTATAATATTAGTCAAATAACACAACACTATGGATAAATACACTTGTTAAATATGATAAGAGAATAACTCAGATTTAGTACCACAATAGTAACAAGGTCACATTCATTGCAATGGTAGAGAATGAACTCTTTGATCTCATAGGATAATTGAATACAGATGACAGACTCCAGGATGGTTCTTTGTCAAAAAAGTGTTCATTATGATTGTTTTACTGTTTTTCTGGATTGCTAAATAAGACAGTTTACAACTCCATCAATCCTTACCTTCCTTTTTCCTATTCATACTTGCTTCACACATCCTGCAGTAACCGAAAATTCCCGTAACGAAATATACATTTTTTCACTCTGGTAAATTACCAGTTTTTCGTGGACATCAAAATTGCTTCATGTGTCTCCCTATTTGTTGGGTATTTTGACTTTCAACTAGGCAGTCATTACTTCACCATTACGTCTATTTGTCCTGCAGTGCACTCCTAACATTCCCACACCTTCTGCTCATGAGCTGCTATCTGCAGTATAGTTTGCAGAAGCACACTGATGTCACATGAGGTAACTGCATTTTCAGAATGTGGTGCTAATATGCCATCAGCTGACACTGCTGATACAGAGAGAGGCATTAGTTCCACCAAACCCAAATGAATTTGTCAGAGCAATCCTTCTGCCCCCTCCTGGCCACACCTGATGTTTCCGAGGCACATAGTTCAGGTCACATTCCTGTGAGGTTTCTTCCAAGTTTATCGTTGGTGGGAAGACTCCCTGAAAAATGAAAAAAAAAATAGTAAATAAAACAGCTGTTATGTAATTAAACCTTTCGTAGTTTTGACTGTTGTTCATAGCAGAAACCATTCCTCAGCTCTATAAGCTGACAGTCTAACTGACAAGTTGTCTTAGGATTAGGGTGACCATTTCCAAATTTCCAAAAAGGAGGACATGACCATCTTCATCTATGTCAAGTCAATGTCACACACCAGCTTTGTGTACAAAGATCAGGGAGGTGGTATTAGCTAATGCCAGCCTCGCTGCACAGATGCAGATTTGTTACATGCCCAACAGGCTACACATCGTACTCTTTATAATAACAGTGACTACGCATGTAGGATTGTAATATGGTCGTCTGCTAATGTGGCTGATGAGTACCGCCTCTGTTTTGAGATACATCCACAGTTTTCTTTTTTATGTCAAAAGATCGTACGTGATAGGAATAAAATTATTCATGATTGACTGTTTCATTCAAAATTTGCAAGATTTGTCATTGTGACCTCGCAGATCTTCAAAAGAAGCACTGTACAAATCAAAGTCCAGTGTCCAGTAATGCTGGATGGAGGACAGGCTGCCGAAAAGACGGACAATCTGGCAAAAAGCTGAACGTATGGCCACCCTACTTAGGATAGGATACCAAACTTATGTAGGGAAGGGGTTGTTGTGCATGCCCCAAGTCCCCCACTCCCCACCTCCAGCTATGCCACTGGATCCCAAGATGGTGTGGTATTGCCTGAATGCATCAGTGATTCTGAATAAAGAAAGTAATCTACAAGGCATATGTCTATCATTTCTACTAATGTTGCTCAAGCCGTATTCACGCTCCAGAAAATGAAGTCTGTTTCTTGACTTTGAACACATATGTCCACTGTAATGGTTGCTCATTTAATCAGTAGGACTAAAGATACTTTACCACATTAAAGGAGCACACTGCAAATATAACACATTTTGCAATACCCTGCTGTGTGTGTCATTATTGCAGCATTACTGCATTATTATGGGCAATTACAGGTTGTCATGTGAATTCAGGAGGTGTTTATGACAGTTTGGATGGAGAAGGGGCTATAACAGGGGGTCATGACAAGAAATGGTCCTCAAGGATTTGAAAGAAACTGTCCAGCTTTGCAATGAAATGTTTATCCTCAAGAATTCTCTGATCAGTTACTCTCATTTCCTGCCAGCTGATCTTATTTCCTCATGAAGATTATCTCTCCCCAGAATAGCCATACACTTCAGAAAAGCAGTTAACAGCAGCTGCCACTCAAGTGTCATAGACAGTACTCTTGAATAGGCTTTGTGTACACATGCTTGATAAACGGCTTTGCTCTACCTCTGCAGGTGTGAACCTGAGTATGTACTTTTCACTGAATTTCCGCCGAAGGGCCCATAGATCAGCAAATTAGCAGTGTTTGATTCTGTAAGCGGCCATTTCATGACATGGTTCTTGAGTGTTTTGGACTACAGGCCACTTTACCTTTACGATGATTATTGTACTCAGAAATTAGTCAAATATTGTGATTTCTGATTTCTGATTAATTTTTTGGCCATATGAGTATTACATGGGCCATCCACATGCAGAGCTTAGGCCATACATGACCTGTGGGCTGCCACTCCAGAATTTAGCAGCTATTGAGAATTGTGACTGTCTAAGATGAGGATATTTGCCTTTCAAAAAGAAAACATGATACCAACCTGCTGACAGCCCATTATGGTAAAGGCAGCCTCCAGGGCACCAGCTGCCCCTAGCAGGTGTCCAGTAGAACCCTTTGTTGAAGACACTGCAATGTTATATGCATGCTGACCAAGTACCTCCTTGATTGCATGGTTTTCTATTTCATCACCTGCACACAAAGAATAAAGAAAGTAGATAACAAGTGTCAGAAAGAGTAGAATATAAAATGGTTTGATAAGTTTTGTAATCGCAACCACATGACATAAATTGAGTTCCATCTGGTTTATTGGAACTAAGGATCAGGTGGTCCCTCAAAGGCCTATCAACAATTCTTTGACATAAAACCAGTAACCAACCAGTAACGCAAGCCACAGATATTATTACAAACAAGTTGTTTACAAACAGTTCAATTTAAGGAACAAACCTGTGACATATCCGATCTGCAACCATACTCTATTAGATCACCAAATACCCACCACCCAGAAATTAACCTTTGGAAGTTACATCCTTTACTGAATTTGAAAGAATATCCTGTGACTCTGCACATCATAACAAATTTATGGGAAAAAGGCAGGAAACATTTTATTCAAACTGTGTCAGCTAGCTCTCTGATATCAAAATCCATGAGGGGGGAGGGAGGGGGGGAATAACACTAGAGTGAAGGCCAACTGCAACAAAGGTGTACTACTACACAAAAATTTATGGTGGAAGAGAAGAAGGGTTAGAGTTAGCTCTCAGGGAATTAGAAAGTGAGAGCAAAGATTACGGTTAGAGTTAGCACACCTGGGGTCTTGTGAAAATTCAGTCTATTGGCCCTTCGATATCGTGGACCGTCAGTCTAGAGAACTCTGCTCACATAAAAATCTGGGAAATAAAAATGGCCATGTTAATGTACACATCACCTGAATGAAACTTAATGGGCACATGCAATCACCCCTATCTGATTTGGCACACCAGAATATGCTAAATTTGAATTAGTTGATTGTGCTCATATGACCAAGTTTTGTGGATTTATTCAAATCCTTTATTCAGAGTGGTATGTGAAGATATTTTACAAAGATGGCACATGATTTTTCCCCTCAAATTTTTCGATTATTGATAAACAATTAGGACATCAATTCTGCCCTGAAAAGAGGCATTCCCCCCCATGCTGCAGAAGGGCTAGCACCTTTTGAATCCTACTCCATACATCCTTTGCCTTTGTTCATTTGTGATACACCATACAGTAAAACCCCGTTTATCCGAACCCCGTTTATCCGAAACCCCGTTTATCCGAAGCCCCGTTTATCCTAACTAGCCGTCAGATTTAACAACAATAATATTCAACACAATTATGGTAGTATCCGGCAAGTTTTCAGTGCTTCACAAGGCAAAACTCACCGTAAATTTTTGCAGAAATGCTCTAATTTTTCTCGGGACTTGAAAATTCATGGAAAGATGTCACGATGGCTACAAATACCGACATGTGGACATAGGAAACAATCTGTTATCTCTTTGTCAAATTTGGAAGAAATATCGTACGTATTTGCTTGGAAATTCTCGTTAGAAGCCATGAGTTGGTATAGGCTCCATATCCTCCTATACAAACATATGTTAGGCTAGCGTAAGTCCTAGTTTCACTAAATCTGAAAAGTTAGTAACGTAGTGAGCTTCATACCTAAAAATAACAAACGTAGACCTTACAAAAACATTGCGAATTGCTCTTTGCGAGTCTCCTGCACATGTGTCTCTAACATTTTTGGAAATTTATGCCCAATTTATACTCTAGATACCTCTCCAGATCGTTACAGCTTTTCTTTAGCCACACACTCATTTAGTGTGTAGAAAGCATTGGTCATTCAGAAGAGCGAAGGCTCGAATTTTAGGAACAAAATCTCTCTGTTTTAGAAGTCTTAAAATTTATTTGCCATATCATCGGTCACCAAAAATAGTAACGAAATATTTTGGTGGATTTTGTCTGCATTTTTTAGCTTTTTCGGATTTATTTTGGAAATGTGTTGACACACTGTCTTATGGACCCAGTGTACCGTACTTGTGGCAAAAACTCGAAACCCCGTTTATCCGAATTTTTTCGTTATCCGAACTACCCTCGGTCCCGATGTGTTCGGATAAATGGGGATTTACTGTATTTGCATCATCAAACATCATGAAAGATACTTGCAAAGGAAAAAAAGTGAATTTTATGGATTCAGCTGATATTTAAAAGTAACGCTGGGGTGTTAGCATATACCCTGTAAGCAACCTGCTCACCAATAGGAGTAGATGTAGCATGGGCATTGACATAGCCCACATCTTCTGGTTTGACCTCTGCATCCCTCAAAGCAGCCTTCATACAAAGCTGTGCTCCTCTGCCATCTTCTCTTGGTGCTGTGATATGACTGGCATCACCTGGAAAGTTAAACATTATGAAAAGAAGAAAGAAACATTCAATTTCTTAATTGAATTGAGTTTCCACAAAAGCAAAACAACAACAACCCCCATATGATCAGTATATTTACATACAGTTCTAAACATGACAAACATTTGACTGATATGAATACTCTTGTACACAATGGTGGCTCACTTGAAGTAAATTTGTTTTATGGCAAACCATGATTTTTGCTCTTCCTAATTTCCATGAAAACATCTTAAAAGTTTTTTCTCTGATTTGTAGTACTCACACTTTGGGACATTGGGGCTTGTACTGGTAATATTAAAAAGACATGCAAGAGATATATAAACAAGCATGACCACCAGACTGCCTCCAACAGTCCAAATTTTTTCAGATCATTTGCATGCTAAGCAATAGCCGGCTGAGGGAAATACAAAATTGTCAGCTCAAACACACATGTCTACAGGCCTGATAAATGAACCAAAACTTAACAACTCACACATAGACATAGAAGAAACTGTTTACTGATTCTGACATTGCCCCTATAAAGAACACTCATATACATTACTATGCAAACTATACTTCCTTATCTTTTCACTGGGGCAAACAACAAGCCCCTTAAAAGGAATTTACAAACCAACCTGACAGACCATAGCCAAGTATTTCAGCTAACACTGTTGCTCCTCTTTCTTTTGCATGTTCCCATTCCTAAAAGAAGAAATAAGGAAGGAATGGACAGAAAGTTGTTGTAGAAAATCTGTCACAATCCTTTCCTCTCAACACAAAATACTTCCCACTCCCACTCCCCCTGCCCCATTAGTATTCAACCATGTCCTGCATACTTTAACCAGTGCATTTACTCCCCAAAGCAGAAATACCTGGCAAACTGCTTCAAACATTCAAAACAACAGAAAGGACTTGGCCATAGGGAGACCCATTGATTAGTATTGATACACTTTTGAAACGAAGTTATAAGGAACACTGCTACTACTAATGTTTTTTAGCAAACTAATATCATATAATTAGGGGATACAACAAACTTCGCTAATTTCTTTTGCTCCTGCAAAACCCTGTCTAGGATATTTACTACCAGTGAATGGCTGACTCCTGGATTATAATCATTATTGGTTGGAGTCCTATGGACTTTCCTGAAAGGCATTGGTCATTAGGTGTTAACAACATCAACACCGTGCATTTAAAACTGACTGCCCATAGTGCTCAGGAGAGCACTGTATTTAATTCTTAAACAATATGATCCAAGAACGTTGAGATTTAAACATTTAGTTGTTTTGCAATATGCTCAAAGTCCTATCCACCTCCCCCAAAGTTTTAGAATCTGTGGTTTCCCTATTCATGCAAATCCCTCATAACCAAAGCTCTGCCTGTCTGAATAAATCTTCTACTCCTCGAAAACTGACAAGCCAGCAACCATGCCAGAGAGGTGTCAATACTTTAAAAGAAATTCATAGTGGAACAGGTTCATACAATTAATCATTAAAATCATGTTGGGGCATAATTGTGTCTTCAAAGCAATGCACTGTACATTCATCAGGTCTTTCATACTTTCCTGAAGGAAGAAATCATTTAATTTCAAGGACCAATAAGCAGGGTTATATCTGAAGGTTTCTGTGATAAGGTGGGGAAGGAGGGGGGGGAAGGGTTAATCCCTTCTGCCTTCTGTGTGAGGGAATTATTGACCACTCAGAGACAAGATTTATACTAATTTTTGAAAAAGAGAGAAAATTCGAACTGAAAATTATAGAGAAAGGGGGGGGGGGCTACAACCCCCAACCACTGGTTCTTGCAGCCTTCCAAAAGGTTTTCTAAAGCACATCATGTTTTAAGCAATATTTAGAAGAATTCTGTTTTGATGTTCCAGAAGATGGCTATGAAAACAAAACTATACTGTTTATGGAAAATAAACCTACAAATGATATCCAACCATGTAGTATGAACTGAAAAAATTCCAGCACTTTCAAGGTTTTTCTGGAAGCATGCAAACCGTGATCCTTATGGCAGGCAATAAGAGTAAATATTAAGAACAACTGAGCTTACATCAAAACTGAATAAAGAAAAGTTTTTAATTGTAAATGAAGGAAGGACTGGTAGTGCTACTCACCTCTAATACCAGAATAGCAGCACCCTCAGATATGACAAATCCATCTCGTTTTACATCAAAGGGTCTGGACGCCATGGCAGGAGTGTCATTAAATTTTGTGCTGACAGCTCGTGCTCTGAGTAAGAGAATTACAACATGCAGTAGCTATGTGAACAACAGGAAGGTAATTAGTATGTGAACATGCAGATATTTTAAGTACAAAAAGTATGAGCAATGTAACCACTTAAAATACCATTGCAGTTACCACACAAAAGCAATACTCAACAACTACACTACCGAAAAATGAACTACGTTCAACTTATTTCAGTCCCAGCAGCCACCCTTACTTCCCATTAAGCTTTAGACTGAAATTTTTAGTAAATATTTCTGAGAAGAAAACCAGGAATTTAAAAATAAGACTGATTTGTAGACTATAAAACTCAAACTGAATCCTACAGTATTTGCTTTGTATTTATGCAAGCCAATGAACATGCTGATTTTACAAGATTTTCACACCACCACTAGTAAGACTGCACAATTATTTAAAAGAAGGGATTGAGATATAACATTCAAATATATCACATCTACAGATTAGACAATATGAACTCAAAAAGTAATTTAATTTTTCCAGGTATTAAGATCATGATTGAAAGATTCCTTCTTAATTTTGTTGCCCTTACAAGGGGACTGCTCTCTGTTCCCACATTTCTTTGTTCCTATGTCTCTATGTTCTGACAAGTCTATGTGAGGTCAGTGTTGGGATAAGGGTTAGGTTAGAACCTAACCCCTATCCTAACACTAACCTCAATGTACATTTGTCGGGATAAAGAGATGCTGGAACAAAGAGATGTCGGAATATAGAGGAGCAACCCCCTTACAAGAGGATCATCTGGCTACACCTCTAATCCCTGTCTGTACCTTGCAAATCCAGCAACAGCTACAGGACATATGCAAGCTTCTGCCCCACCAGCAACCATTACTTTAGCATCACCATTTCGTATAAACCTCAGAGCATCTCCGATGGCATGGCAACCCGTCGTACAGGCAGTTGATACACAATGGTTTGGACCCTGAGAAAGATACAAATTAGACTGCAGTTTGAGAAGATTCTTGAAAAGTAAACTTAGTTTTCAGGCATTACAGGTAAATATTCCTCCACTGAAAAGTGATATTTACCTTTTGATCAACAAACCAGTATGGTTCTATGAAATACTTCCAGAAATATGTAAACACCTTAAACTTAAATTAATCAAGAAATGATATGAGATCTTTTCATAAACCTAAATGAGCTTCAAGTTGTTATTAGTATATCATCATGCCTCCAGTCTCAAGTGATATGAAACCTGCATCTGTTGCATAACCATGGATGGAGGCTTGCTAAAATGTTATGAAACACCAAGAGGCATGAACAGCAAAACATGGGATGGTAATCTGTAATTGAGGGTGAAGTGTATTTAAGTCTGATGTTATGGGACATTTCATGATGACACTTAAAAAATATGTTAAGAGCTGCATTACCAATGACTTGCAAAAATTATGAGGACAGTGGCAAGGGCAGCTGGCCCTCACAGACCAGGCTTTGACAAATTGTTTTTCATTACTTGTCCATCAGGCAAGCTGTTCTCTTAGTCTACTTGTCCACATGAATATCTACTTGTTCACTTTTAATATGCCTTTAAACTCCTTTAGAGGAGACTTCGCAAGGGTACTTGCCCAGCGGGCTATGATATTGAACAATGTACTTGTCCGAGTAACTTTTTACTTGTCCTGGGCTGTCGGGCAGGGGATTTGTCGAAGCCTGTCACAGACTGTCCAGACTATTGAAGGTAACATTTGAACAACAAGAATCATTTTTAAAGTCTATAATCTTTGGACTACACTGTTCATATTTTCCCAAATGAAATCATCTGGAAACCTACCATGTAAGTCAATTAAAACACTTTAAAAAGTATTCATTTTGTTTTACCCTCTGCCATTCCACCCTAATAGAACAGATGAATTAGACATTCTCTGTTAGAATTCAAAGAATGGATGCCTCAATTTACAAGACTTAATTTTTGTTTCCAAGTGGTTTATACAGTAAATAAAAGTGCAAAAAGAACAAATTAAAAACCATGGCAACTAACTCCCTTAAACAGTAAAGTCAACAAGCTACTACAAACCTCTGAATTTAATTTACTACTACAAGATTCAAAATATCAAACTAACATATATGCTGAAACATGTTCTCAATTAGCATCCTTACCTGAAATCCATACCTAATACCTATATGACCAGCAGTTAGGTTTGGCAAGATCCTTGGCACAAAAAATGGGCTCACTTTTTTATAACCCTGCAAAATAATGACAGAAAAGGACAATTCCAAAAGTTTTTCCACTTTTTCCATATTTGAATACTTCTAAACATTTTCTCTTCCTCTGGACTGGGTAACAGAGTTCAATGCAGCTTATGGACACTATACAAATAGCAGTATCCTTCTAGATTACCGACTGCAGTGGTCAAGTGGTTAGAGCATCCGACTTGCAGCCGGAAGGTCTAGGGTTCAAATCCTGGCCGGGTCATACCAAAGACTTTAAAAATGGAACCTACTGCCTTTGTGCTTGGTGCTCAGCATAAACAATGGAGTAGGGAAAACAAGCCAGTGAGCCACAACTGGAAAAAAAGGCCGTGGTCGTCTCGACTTGAACCAATTGGTTGGAAACTGGGACGTTAAACCTCATCTAACCTAACCTAACCTAACCTTCTAGATTACTGTACATGGGTTTTCGAGAAGACAAGGTAATTTGTGTTTCACGCAACTATTTCTCAACCCAAACCCTCTTTTTTTTGGGGGGGGGGGGGGGAGTGTACAGCTGAACATAAGTAATAGATGGATACATTAAAGATCTTTCTGAAGCCAGTGCCTCTTCTATTCTAGTAGTAGAATTCACATTTATTATTCTCAACAAAGTCATTTACTAAAAGTAACAAATGATGCCTTCATGAAAATAAGTGATCCATCTACACCAAATTTGTAATGGACAAAAGTGTGGGTCCCCATGATGCTTAAACACACACTACACACTCACAATAAGGCAAATATAGCCAATAAAAAACTGTTGACAAATAAAAACAAAGAAAAAAACATACTACCTTTGTTTCTAAAGTCCTGCCAGTATCAACTATTTCCTGAAGACCTGGGAGACTTACACCAACAGCTGTACCCTGAAGAAATCCAGAAATGAATTAATATGATTGCATATCATAACACATATCAGTTCGTTGATCTTCAAAATCATCTGCAGCAACTATTTACACCTTGAGGTCACTTATGGACTGGAGAGGTGCATGATTTCCTATCCACAATCAGATAAATTTCTTTAAGAACCTCTGCAATATTTAGTCTGCACAAGGTCAATCTGTTGAGCTTAAAAGGTAGTGAAGAAATCTGAAATGACAGTCACAGTTGACCAGAATCTGAGCAAATAGAAGCAAACAGAAGGACTCATAGTTTTGCAGTAAACTGCCAGAAATATGTGATATGAAAGACACACATGAGTGTGAAATGAGTCCTGATGACAATATGATACAATTCCCTTTGATAATTTCCAAATTAAAACCTGTGCACTAATACAAAATAGTCTCCTGCTTTTGCTATTCCCATTGAGTGATTTGTATTTACAATATATGCCAATTAATATTTAGCAACTGTCCTTTGATTACTCCTTCCAGTTATCCCTCACCATCCCAAGTCATGAACACCTTTGGTTATGAATATTCAAACTGTACATAGTAAAAGTTTGGATGAATGGTCTGTCTTGACATCATTTAGGTCCTTTGTTATAAAGTCAAAAAGATTTGAGAATGCCATGCAGCTACTACTCAAACACCTGTCCTCTAAGGTGTTATCAGTGAGCTGCAGTCATTATCTGTCCAGTACTTCAAGTGGCAGAAACTGTTTCTAGCTTGAAACGTGACTTAATTATTATGACTGTCTGAGCTTGCTGACCTGTAAATCAGTCAAACTCTATAGAGGCATGAGAAGAACTTAAATCATCTAACAATCTACAACATACCTTCAACATAATGTGAAACTGCAGTTTGAAAAGTTTGTCACCATCTAGTCAAGCCATTTCAATAAACTACAAGCCTTCAAAGTCAGAGGTCCTTTCTGTCCTTTCTCCACATAAACGTACGAGATGGGGGGGGGGCAGGGCAGGGGGTTATATGCCCTCCCAATTCCAGCAAAAATAGTGGATCCATTTGGGCAAATGAGACAGCCAAGAAAATAAATTGTCCTTTTGCAACCGACACAGCGGTATCAAAATTCAGGCAACTTGGTCCAAAATTCTGAATCTGGGCAAAAAATTATCCCTGACCCCCAGAAATATTGACCCCCATATGCCTATGCATATCCAGTAAGGACCTCTGCATGACAAAGAGCATGCAATGGCTTCTTCTTTAAAAGCCAGGGGCATTACCCCTACTATACACATAAAAGGAAGTAGATAACATATCCAGTCATACAAAGACTTACTGTAACAGCCCTATCCTCCTCTGATGAAGGCTTCCAGCCAGCTTGTGATAGAGCTTCTTCTGCTGCAGTAAGGGCAAACTGGGTGACATCCTCAGCTGTTTTTAGCTCCTGTTAAGGGAGGTAAGGAATCCATCAGAAAGAAGTTGTACCTGAGAGCATTTTAGAGTAATTTGTACCTTAGAACTAGTGAGCAGAGGTAAAAAATAAGTCATCCTGAGAAAAAGTCTGATGTGAATCATGATTACGATCTACAAATTGAGATACCCATGCAGTTTTTCACAGATTCTTAACTTGCAAAAGACAGCTAAGAGTCGATTCTCCGTAACATGTGAATTGCAATATGGTTTACTATAAACTTACACATCCACTGCTTTCTGTTGACTAGTAACATTATCTTAGGGCAACCAAGACAACCAAAACATAATTTAAATACTTACAGCTACCGACAGATGCTTGGCAGGATTAAACTGACCCTCTTCATCTCCTCTGGGTACCAATCCAGCTGTGAAGAAGCAAGGACAATGCACTTCAATGTTACATGTGACGGGAATTCATATGAGTTATTTACTTTCTTATGTAACATTTTGCGGTAAAGAATCCTCATAATTTCAAGTCTTTCACTGGATCAAGTTTTTGCTATACACCACTGCAGTTAAAACCTGCAAATGGTCCTAAGGGGCTTTGATTTACAGTAGTAGGAGTGTCTGCAGGGGAGGGAGACCAAACAGGTGAAAACATCAAACTTATCCAAAAGGAGTTATAACATGAGCATCAATGAATTCCCTCACACACAGTTACTTTTATGTAGTTTCACTAGGGATCCAAGCCAAGGTGTCGTGGACAGTCATGATCTGGCACCTTCAGTCATAGTGGCATATCAGCTACATTTGCCCGGCTTGTGATTTTTTTTTCAAGTGTGTGGGCGCAATACTGTAGGTAATTCTGCTGACAAAAATGAAGTGGTACTTATACCCTAATTTGTCAGGTCCATCCAAAAATGATTCTTATGGTAATATACATCATACAAAACATGAACCCTTATGGGAAAGCACTCGCATGGATTTCACCATCTGACCTTTTGTGACCCCAAATAGCATTTAACATCAACACAAAGTACACCTATGCACTATCCAATGAACACTGATCAACTTTGATAAGATTCCAAAACAACCATGAATATTTCAAGGCTTTTGCTTGATTCTACTGTTTGCCCTCTCTTTGACCCCAAACAACCTTTGAACTTCTTCAAAAGTACAACTCTGATGACCCATCAATTCATCTACTGGATACTCTTGCCAACTTTGATAAGATTCAGACACAACCTCTGGGAGCTGAAGACATTTGCACAATTTCCAGTGTTTGACCTTTCCTCGACCCCAAATGACCTTTGACCTACTTCACAAGTACAACTCTGATAACGTGTCATCTACTGAACACTGGCCAACTTTGATAAGATTAAGATATAACCTCTAGGAGTTGAACGATTTTGAGTGATTTCACTGTCTGACCCCCTGCATGACCCCCAACATTAATGATCCATTGTTTTATGAACACTCTTGCCAAGTTTGATAAAATTAAGACATACTCCATAGGAGTTGAAGGCTTTTGCATGATTACACTGTTTGACCTCCTTTTGCTTGACCTCTCTTTGACCCCAAATGACCTTTGATCTACTTCAAAAGTGCAACTTTGATGACCAAGCATTTACTGAACATTCCTGTCAAATTTGAAAAGATTCCAACATAACCAAAAGGAGTTGAAGGCTTTTGCATGATTTCACTCTTTGACCTCTCACAACCCCAAATTACCTTTGACCTACTTCATGTTACCATAATTATCAAGCCTTTGATATGTGTTATAGCCACACCAACTTTGACAAGGAACAGTAAAAGCACCTGCAGACAGCAGCCTTTTTTCCAATGTTGATGGACAGACAGACAGACAGACGGACGGACAGACTGACAGACGGATGGACGGACGGACGGACAGACAGACAGACAGACAGACAGATGCATTGCCATGACAATATCTCAACTTTTTGAGCTAACAACAAAGGACTCAAGACCCAAAGAGAAGCCTCAGAAAATCTTGCAGTTGTGCAAATAATAACTGTCTCATGGAATTTCCATAAATTCACCAACTAACAGTCGGCCTATATATTGTACAAAAGCACAGTAAGTATGACAGGTATACAAGTTTATGACATACTTTTTGTTAAAGCACCTTCAGCTGAATGCCAGAGAGTGATATACAAACATCAGACTCAAAGGAGCCCTACTCCCTGAAGAAGCTACATCCCTAATGTGGCACTCTGATTTCAAGTGACCAACATGTCAACTGTCAGACCCTTACATCAAATGTCTGCCATTCAGACCCATATTCAAGACTGGCTAAAAAAGAACAGATGCAAGGCATAATGGAGCAATCTTGTACAGTGCAAGCAAGACCTAGCTCTAAATCAGCTTGAAGAAAGATTATGACATTGTACTCACACTACCCATTACCTAGAAACTCCTTTCATGTGAAGTAAAAGACAAAGAATACATTACTAACCCTCTCTCATCTCCATTCCAATCTAATTCATTCCATGCATTTCTGTTCCTCATTAACTATGAATTAAAGACTTTCATTCCATCAATACACACCATTCATCACCCTCATAATACAGAACCTCAAAATATTTTCTTCACTATGCCGAACAACTGGCTGCCTTCCTTTCATTTAAGATCACAAATGTTTTGTGAGAACTGTACAAGACTATGAGCTGTGT
This sequence comes from Holothuria leucospilota, assembly GCA_029531755.1. NCBI lineage: Eukaryota > Metazoa > Echinodermata > Holothuroidea > Aspidochirotida > Holothuriidae > Holothuria > Holothuria leucospilota. The sequence continues at coordinate 30,017,094 of CM055970.1, forward strand.
CTCTGTCCATTCTAGTCTAAACTTAGGACAGTTTTTTCTGCTGTGCTGTTGGAGTAAGTCTTCCGTCCCTTCAGGGTCATAACTCCTTTGGAAAGCAGTTTCAGGTGTCTGCCTGCAGTGGTACTGTAGAGAGTATGCAGGACTTCTCTTAATAGGCACTTCCAGGTTTCTGTCTGGTGGGAACCAGTTTGCTGGGCTTTCATAAAGCACATGGTTTTTCTCTTTTTATAAAAATGTGGATTATTATTACCTTTCCTTAGCTTTGCTTACTCTGGCAAGAAAACAGGGGGTTTTGTTCCATTTAGCTGAACTGACATTAACTCAAGCCTAATGATCTTTCACTATGCAAGCTTAACTCATATGAAAAGGCCCAAGTAAGGGAACTTTCTCTACAGTCAAGAAGTTTAACAGTACTATGTACAGTGAAAAGGGTAAGCAAAAATAGCTTCATCACCCAGTCAGTTCTTTCATTTTGTACTGGGTCTACAAGTCTTCCACTTTGAAAACAAACATAATAGCCACTCATATTAAAAGACATACTGTATTAACATGCCAGTCATAATTACAGGAGAATGCAACTTGACATGTTTGTTGGAGTTTTCCACACAAACAGGTATTTTACAGTCTTACTTAAGTCTGCTGAAGTTTCATGAAAAGTGCTCTACTGGCAATTTCAATGGAATGGAAACTTTTCTGACTGATAGATGAATGTACGGAAACATTTCTTGGACCAAGGAACAACTCCAGTAGTGGGCTTACAATCAAGACTATATACTGCAGCTTTAGCAGTCATTGGGTAAAGTATATGAAGGTAACAATTTTGTTGAAGGCTACAAGAAAGAGGTAAGTGGTGTTGTTCCTATTTTGTTAATTTTTATTCGTGATACCTGTACTTTTACTGGCAGGTATGGATAGATTTAGTGCTAGGGAAAGGCACAGTTAACTAGATCCAAGGATCACTAGATCAAAGATCCTTAAGTTGGCTCTAACTTCAATCCTTACCCTAACCCTAACCCCATTCCTACCATAGTCTATTCCTTATCCTAATCTTAACTCTGTGTCTAACCTAAATCCTAACCCTACTGTAGCTCTATTAACCCTTCGAAGATTTTACGCTGAGTGGATCTTAAGTTCAGTCTAATGAATCTTCATTCTAGTTAACCTTTGGTCTCGTGTGATTCCCCCTAGGGAAATACAAGTTTATAGACAGCAAATGAGGAAATATCACCTAAAGTAGATCAGCTCTTTGTAAAATTATCTAGAGTAACAATTTTCTGGCATCTGTACTTACCAACTTTACTTGGGATTCCTTCATATTCCTTTCCAGACAATGATACTGTCCCACTATCCCCATTCAGGAGCTTAGGCCAAACATAGTTAGTGCCAACACCAAGTGGACAAACAATTCCTGTAAATTCCAATTAAATTATGTTATCAGAATAATGCATATCCCAGTAATAGGCCTTTACATAGTTGTTTTGTACAAACTCCACATGTACAGTACATCTCTAGAATTTTCAAAATGAATTTCCACACTACCAACACACTGTACAATTATGAATTTCAGCATTTTATGGTAACTTCCTTACTTACAGTACGTAGTTGCTCCTCAAGACAGAAGTCTAAAAGAATGTGCATTTCTTTGATCAATGCTAAAATAGTGATTCAAAGATGCATGATAGCTGAAGATGCTTCACAGTAGAACCAAAATTTCATGCTCATTGAATGCATACAATTCAGCAAAGAAAAAAAAAAACCTATGAATGTGCATTTTCAGTAGGTGGGACCTATTACCCAGATCACTGGGTCCATAAACAGTGCACCCCTGCTACAGTAACTGACCCAATTGTTGGGTTCTCCTGATTCCACCAATCCTTGTGTCTATAAGCAATACATTTCTACTATTTACATCACCTGATCAGTTGGTCAATAATAATAAGTAACAACAACAACAACAATAATAATAAAGAGCATATTCCTGCCTAAAAGTCCATTCATTGGGTCTGTAAATAGTACACTCCTGCCATTTGACACCTCAACCTCTTTGATTGTAAGACTGATAAACAGTACATTCCTGCTGAACTGATCACTACTAAGCCTCATAACTAACAAAATGTTTCCAATATTAAATAAAGGCCTAAACTTCAATAGGACATATGACAGACCAGGCTTAACTACCAACTTCCAGTGGCCCCAAAAATCTGTGGGATTTTTCCCCAATGTGACTTTTTATGCCTTTGAAATTTTCAAAAAATAAGACTTTTGTATTTTTACTCTGAATTTTGTAACGGATCATAGCTTTGCCAAAGACAGCACCATTATGCATGTAAGCCATCTTACACAAAGTGAGGTGCTCTTCTCTCCTTTAACCGGTAGCCTGGTACACACAGAACCTGTGCATATGTCTACAGTATCTGCACTTGCAGTGCACCACAGCCTATGCTATTGCCAATCTGACCTCGGAGTGCCTCACAAATATTTTAGCAAGTATGCATGCGAACAGCAAATATTTATCTTCTTGACAATTGGTTGAGTACAGAGTTCTACAGTGTTTTTAAGTCATAGTAAAAAGGATATGAAATATAGGCCTACTGCCACCAGTCAATTTTTTAGTGCTGTAATTCAATAGATCTAGTCCAGGCTAAGTTAAGGTTAACTACTGAAGTGAAAAATGTTTAATGCAGCAAGTCAACATATTATGATAAGCCCATGGTGTAAGGTTTGAGAACTTGTAGACATATTAACGCTACCTCCAGACAATGAGTCAGCCAGACTAGAATGCTGGAAAGTTTACCATGAGCTGTGCAAGATATAGATAGCCCACACTGCTAGCTTGTGTGATGAGGTATCTGGCTGTGCAAAACATTGCTAGAAACCTGACTTTGCACATGGGGTATACAGCCACCACTGCACAGGGATCTCTAAAAATCTGTCATACATCCATGCATACAGTACACGTATGACAGGTATAGTTCTGGTTTAGGTTCAGTATACAAACATTTCTCGACAGTAGGTGGAATATACAGTTGCACATGTAGGTGTGTCACCTAGCGAACGACAAGTAGTCCCACAAAAATTAGTTTAATGGGGGCACCCCTACCCCCCTCCCCCAGCAAAATGCAAAAATGTTGCAAAAATTTACATGATTCAATCTAGATCTTAAAGCTTCCACAGATGGGGCCTCTCTAACAGAGGAGGCAGTTCTACTCAGTCATAGACCTAAACAAAAACCAGTATCTTTAGTAATCCTTCCTTGCTGTGGGGTCACTAAAGGAAATGGAAGAGGATGTCTGTGTCTGTGCTCTCTACCACGATTTGCAATTTAGATGTTTAGATCTTTGGCCACATGGAGGTGAACTGGAATATACAGGAGGGTCAGGCTAGCTATGTTTCTGCACTCCTCCAGCGCAGTCCAATTTAATTCTGCTGACAGGGATGCAACACTTCTCTTTGATATTTGCTGTTTGAAAACAAATCTAGCAGCTATGCATTGCACTGCCTAAAGTTCCTGATGGGGCTCCCATATGCTTGAGCAGTACTCTATCTTAGCTACTCTAACAAGTTTTATATGCAGTTTCTTTGACCTTGCAGAAGAAGCTTTACAGATTGCAATGTAACAGTCCTAAAATTCTATTTGCCTTATGTGTAATACCAATCATATACTTACCTGTACTTTAGTCAGCCCAGTCTGATTTGTTATTAATTTCTACTCCCAGGTAAGTGTGACTTTGAAGGGGTATACTGAATGATATCCCCCCAAACCAAGAGTTGCTACCAACTCCCTGCTTAAACATATTCAGGAATATAGCTCTAGAGTTTAAAACACAGACTATACTTTGATTTACATTCATTCACTCTGATTGGTCAGTGATGACTTGTACAGTCAGTTTCTGTCCCCAATTAAGCTCACACACATCAGCCTATACTGTATGGTCTCAAGCAAATTACTCAGTGCAAGCTACAGTAGGTAAAGTGCCTCTGTCTTTGAAGTTTATGAGGCAGGTGTTTTTTTTTTTTGTTTAAATTGGAGGAGAGGTTAAAAGTAAACATAGTGAGGAGAATTTTACTGTCTGGGGTGAGATTAGAGGGTCTTTAAACAGTACTGTATGATATGCTGTCATTCATCATGTTGGCCTTAGAGGAGCTCAGATAAGGTTTCTTTTTGTGGGTGATGTGCACAGCAAAACACTTGGTGACATTGAATTTCATTTGCCATTTGGATCTCAATTACAAAGGTTGTTAATGTCTTTCTGAAATTAGATGCTATCCTCTAGAGACATACAGCCTGTAGTTTCACACCTACAAGATACAGTCATCCCTTAGAAATAGGAGCCTAACTTGGGATGACAAACGATTTGGCAATTATCACTATACTCATATCTTACTTTTTCAGGTTGCTAGGTACAGTACAGTAAAAATATTCACCCCTTAAACAGTGCACACTTAACTGTGAAACTGAGTCATTTGGTAAAAATAACAAGACACTTGCCAGTGCAAAGTGAAAAGTTTCCAGTCTGGTGAGTCAGCAGATGTGATGAATTCCTGCACACCCATGTGGCCAAATTTTGGTACAACTATCGAATACAAGGCCACTCTTGAATAACACCTAGCATCCGGATGTTTGGATGCGATGTGACTGTTTACCTTACACCTCAAATTCTGAGTCTGCATCCGAGCATCCACGCATCCACTCTAAGAATATTAACTAATATTGGTGAAAATAGTCACTCCGCATCCAAGCATTCACACATCCACTCCAAAATATTGCTTCAGTGTTCTTAGTAAGGAACAGACAACAATAAGTTGTTTTCAAATTAAAGTCTCCTACTGTAGGCATTTTCCAATTTATTATTAAACCTTTCATATTTATCTAACAGCCCCGACTTTGACTCCGCATCCGAGCATCTGCGCATCCACCCAGGGAATACTTGGAATGGACTTACATTTTCAAAAAGTTTCATTTTGACCCCGCATCCGAGCATCCCCGCATGCACCCAAAAATACTTGCAGCAGGTTAGAAAAAAAATTACAGAAAGTTCCGCTTGTGCAAAGATAATCTTGGAAAAAAATTTTGACTTTGCATCCGCGCATCCACCCAGGATGAGCTCGGAAGGGACTTAAAAATTTTTCGAATTTTGAACCCGCATCCGAGCATCCACGCATTCACCCAGGGTGAGTTTGGAAGGAACTTAATTTTTTTCTGAAGTTTCCGCATACTAACATGTTCTTAAAGACTACAGATTTCTCCAAACTTTGACTTCGCATCCGCGCATCCGGATGCTCAGATACAACTCCTGAGTGGCCCTGTATTTTATAGTTACTCCCAAATCTCAGCATAACAAGTATCCTGTGGAATGTGATATTTGTCATGCCTAAGTTACTGATAGCGTGTTTAATTACTTGCCCAAGTCAACTTGTGTCTGAAGCAACACTTCGATTAGCCTGTGATGTCACCATTTGTGCTCACTCACGCTCCAGATTGGAAAGTATGGCACTTTTCATCGAGATCTCGGGTGTGCACAAAAAAAATTGAAGTGTGCAGTGTGCAACAAGGTGTCAAATGCACACTTAAAGTGTGCACATGAAAAGTCAAGTGTGAAATAAATACTGTAGTAGGGAGAAATTTAAGCAAAACCCTTGAAGGCCTCCTTAACATCCAGAGTGGAAAGTATGGGATTGATACCAGATCGTAAGTTCCAAATATGCCTCACTCCAGGGGTCTTGGCCGAGTGATGGCCGACACTGCATACATCATTCAATCAAGTCATCAGCACGTCATGATCACAACTTGTGATCATCCAATAGGCCAAGTCAATATAACATATACCTAGGGTTATACGAGGCAATCACCATCAGCTTAAAAATTCAGGTGTTTTTTTCAATGTGATTTTCAAGAGTGCAATAAAAGTCTAGAACAAAAATCTCAGGTGTGCAATTGCCATACTTTCCATACTGGCTCACGCTAGGACCAAGTGAGCGACCCCTTGAGCCGGTTACTTGGGAAAGTATCCCATCATCCTTTGCAAAAACATGGTAGCTAAAAAACAAATGCACTAATGAACAGTTTCTGAACATGCAAGTACAGTTAGGCAACATGAGGCTTGTGAAAGTGGTTGATGTTTAAATGGGTAAACTTACGCAGGTATTATTCTTCAAGAATTTTCCAAATGAGCATTGTTTCGAAGCAATGAACGTTCACAGTAGTGAGCATTTGTAGTACATAGGCCTACAGAGTTTGCTCTGCTGCGTGCTTTATTAGCCTAATTAGGCCTAGGCCTAGCCTAGCTGTTTTGAATATGAGTGTCTTCAGTTACAACTTCTCCAAAACTTCCAGTAAAACATTCGTTTATTTCACCTTACTGTGCGTTTTTATCATGACCCAAGCTGGATGCTCTAATAAGCCAGGGGAAGCAAATCGAACACGCTATGAGTAACATTAAACGAAATGCAAAATTTCCTTATGAAAGCCTAGGCCCTAACGTTAGGCCTACATAGCACATGTGTATACTGTACACTGAACAGTGGGCTGTCGGCATCATAGAAGTTGGAAATTTCGTGGAACTGCTATTGCAAGCTTTAAACGACAACTCAAGGAGAAGCTCTATCTTACCAATCCCTGTAACACAAACTCGCGGCTTTGGCTTGACTACAGACGAATCGCTGTACTTCTGTCGAGACTGAAACCCTACTAAAACAGTTCTGCTAGTCGTACATGAAAGCTTCTGACAAGAAACTTTAAGTTTCGGGAAGAACATATTTTTGGCTCTGTCAAAAGTTTGTGGGGTCACATAACTAAGTAGTAGTTTCTCGAGCCGTGTCGCCTGTCCGTCTAATTGTAGCCTTGCACGCCCGGACCATCCGGTCTATTTAACCAGTTTCAGTTTCAGTTTATTCTCCATGTATCCTCTATAAGAGGTATTAGAAACTTTACAATATAAACAAAAACAAAAATAGACAATGGATATATACATGGCAGTCAAATCAGAAATACTTAAAGACAGACTGTCATCACCCCAAAGTATATTTTTAGTGTATGTATATCAAAATTCTCAGTTGGTGACTGCTCTTTGATTGACATCAAAGTTTGAAAATTTGAAAAATGCAGAGTAGCTCACATTCCACACAAGGCAGAGAGAGTACTTTTATTACATTTTATAGCCTTGTATGCTCACCAGGACATGGCCTTAAGCAATGAAACAGGTTTATTCTTGCACAAAGAAGAGCCTCATACAGTTATGGGAGGAGCTAGAAGATGCATAGTTGGGAGAACTGGAACTGTCTGGGATCATGAAAATTGTACCTAAACGTAGCCCGGTATGCTTAATTTTTATTCCACGACGTTATGGGCAAATCCGAATTTTCATGAATCTTGAAAATTGTTTCAAAATAGTGGTTAGGATTAAATTATAGGTTAAGGTTACACTCTCTTCGGATATTTGGCATGTTCTTTCTTAATCCGGCGCCAGAATTACCAAACAACGTAGAGAAACTTTCATTTCGGGAGTAAGGGAGGGGGGCGGCCAATTTCCAAAAAGTTAATGGTCCATTGACCTCATTTGTTCATAACCTCGTGGGAAAAAAATTTACGCGCCCGGCATAACAGTCATCACCCCAAAGTACATTTTTGGTGAGGGGGTATCAAAATTCTCAGCTGGTTCCTGCTCTATGACTGACATCAAAGTTTGAAAATTCAAGTGATGCAGAGTAACTAACAATCCACACAATGCAGCGAGAGTATTTGGATTACACATTAAAGCCTTGTATGCTTACCAGGATATGGCCTGAAGCAATAAAATAGGTTTGTGTGTACTCAAGGAGGAGATTTATACAGTTATGGGAGGGGCTACAAGTTGCTTAGTTGGGAGAATTGGAACTCAGTCCCAAATCTCAAAAAGTTGCCTAAATTTCGTTGCAGTTGAGGTGCATAAAATAGACCACCAAACCACTACATGCGCGCGAAGCGCACGAAAATGTTTGTACATTTCCCGGGCATTCGATCAAAACTTCGGGTACTCAGTAGAAAATTCGGGCAATCTTTTCACTTTTACTTCATCTCTGCCGGAATTTCACCTATTCTGTGCCCGAATTTTTGTCCTTTCCTGCCCGAATTTCGACCTCAGAAATTTTGGGGGCAGTCTGCCCCCTGCCCCAGCCTCATACACCTGTTCACACCACAGAAGTATAAGCCTGTGAATCACACCCCAAGTAAAATTTCAAATTGTTCCAAATTATAACGAACGCAATTACTGGAGTTGAAAAGTTGTCGGAGCACAGACACGGAACGGGGGCTGGGGAGCCATTTTTGAACTAGGGGCTAATCCTCGAAGCGGCCCAATATATGTTCAAGAAGATGAAAGCCTATCATCCTAATGCCTACGGCAGAAAAAGTGCGGAGGCTAAAGCCCCCGCCCCCTAGCCCCCATCTCTGGGGAATTCTTGACGAGAAAGGGTGTACTCACAATTAAGGTGTAGAACGAGGTGATGAGTTTGAGGAAGGCACTTGAACTGATCTTAGACAAGAAATTGACAAAATAAACACACTGTCATTACTGATAGAGGGATCATGGTCATCATCCATCCGGTAGATTAGTACTGTCCAATTCTAGGAATAATGAAGTTTTCAGACTTTTTGCTAAAAACAAATACCAGTTTTTTAAGAGTGTTGCTAAAAACAAATACCAGTTTTTTTAAGAGTGTCGTTCTCAAAATGTTATTGTTTGTATTAAATAACTTAAGTTCTTAAAATTGTCTTAGAATTTTGAGAATGACACTTCATTCACCATGAAAATGTGAAATTAAGTTTGCAATTCCTTTATAGTTACAATGGAATAGCCCAACCAGATGGATAGTGGCCATGATCCCGGATCAAGTTGCTTGTTTGCTCTTTTCTTAAGGAGAAAAAGTGTCTCTGCAGATCATGCACCGTAGTGTAGGCAGGATTACCAACATAGGTAGAAAAAATACCAATCAGGTAACTCTCAAGACAGCCGATAGCACAACTTTGGCCTCAACTTTTCGTCGTTCCAGGAGATGGTGTCACATTCCTCCAAAATAGTGGGATATTTTCAGCTTTCGCACATTAGAACATGACTTGGAAACCACAGTAAATACAATAGGTCACAGACTGAGTAACGTCAGATAGTGAGCCGCCCACCAGTATGGCACTTGACGAAAAAAAAATGATTTACGTCGATCAGAGTCACCCCAAGCCTGTTTTTACAACATTTGAGCATCCAATTAACCGCAAACTCTAATTAAAAAGGAAACTTGTAATTGTGCATAGCTTTTTATATTACATGATGAAAACAATGTTCAAATTTTCATCATTACCAAATGGGTGATCACAAGTAAATCACCATCCTCTCTATATAGCCTGGTTTTCAGCTGACATCAGTCAGACACTGCATATCATCCAAATTGTTGTCAAGACAAGCCAGATGTTAGGGTTCCTGAAAAGGAATCTCTTCCACTGTGATAGGTCAACCAAAGTTACAGGCTATATTGCCTAGTACGTACTCTCCAGCTAGCATATTGCAGTACGGCCGGTTTGGGACCCCTACCATTAGGGGGATAAGGGATATTGAACAGGTTGTGGGGCTTGCGGCCAGATTCGTTTTTAATAATTAAAGCCGCCAATCAAGTGTAGCTACGATGCAGGGGCAGCTTCAATTGGATGGCCTTGCGACTAGATACTTTAAAGCTCGTCTGCTTGTCATATTCAAAGTAACCCATGGCTTTATTGAAAGCCCATGAGCGGATCCAGAAATTTCGAGGGGCCACGATGGGCGATTTCAATTGTACTCAAGGTACACCTAACAATCGCGAGTCGCGAGTTTCTATGCGTGGGACCCGGGGCCTAGTGGGGCCCAGTGGGGCCCAGGGGGCCAAGCCCCAGGAAGATCTCACAATATTATATGTTTAGAACACAGAAAATGAGCTTCACTTATCAGTTTACAAGATTTTATAACACTTTATGTTTACGAAACTCGATGTTAGTGGTGAGTACAGGTTACTGTAAGGGCATTAAGTAAAGTTCAAGGCAAATCTGAGGTCATTTCAAAATTTTGGAAACTAGCATTAAGCTCAAGATGTAACAGTTTGTTTTCAGAAATGTTTTTGCCATATAATGTGTGTTTTATATTCGTTGTAAAGTTACTCGGGTATGGGCAATGAATGACAAGAACTGAATGCAAAGAGCGCCGACATTTTTTATTTAAGACATTTTTTCATGGTAAAATTTGCCTTCAGGCGGTACTTTGATTCACTCCAATTCCCAACAAAAATGGTTCTCAAATGTGTCTCATTTATAAATGCTTTGGATCCGGTAGACAACGCTAGAGTTTGCTTCAAATATTTACTTTTTTAAAACTTTTCGCAGACGTCTCTGTCGGTAGTGTATTTTTGGCAAGCCTAGATTTGCTAAATGGGGTTATGGTCAAAACAGGCGATGCAATGGGGAGTAGGCAAGGATGGTGTAGGAATAACAAAAGGGTCATTCACTAAGAAGTATATGTCAATGTATTAATATTTACTATCTACAAATGAAGTCTGCGCTCAAAGCGCCCCTTGAGATGCTTTGAAAAATGTCTAACGACAAATACATACTTCCAATCAGTCACATCCAGGGCCGTAGCTAAGGTCATATGTTTCGGGGGGTGTGAAGGCCCCAAATTCCGACTGGATGGATATTTTTTCCAACTGAATGGTGGCGCGTAAATTGCACCATTTTTTTATGCGTTTACATACAGCAGTGGGGATACTCCATTTGTCACTACATAAAGGTGCTGTCGTGGGGGAGGGGTCAACCCCTCCCCTTTGAGAAATTTTTCTTAATTTAAGGTTGCTTAGATGCAAAATGGAGCTATCTTTGGGATATTTTGGAGCTGATCATATATGGCTAGAAAATGTCCATATTTAAATGAATTCTAATTTTTCCGACTGATTTGATTCTTTTCCAAATGAGTGGTGACCCGTAAATTGCATTTTCGTTTTTATGGGCGTTACTTTTGTATGATACAGCAGTGGGGATCCTTCCTTTGTCACTTCATAAAGGGGCCGTCCTGGGGGAGGGGCCTAAGGGGAGGGGGTGTCCTCCTCCCCTTTGAGAAATTTTTGTTAAGGTAAGGTTGCTTAGATGCAAAATGGTGCTATCTTCGGATACTTTTGGAACTGATCATATATGGCTGGAAAATGTCCATAATTTAGTGAATACTAACATTTGGTTAGGTGAAAGTAGAAAGTATGTTGTCTAAGAGAAGAATACGTTGTCAACAAACCTGATGCCTCCACTTTAATGCCTTCTATTCTGGCATCTAATGCTAGCATATACCTGTGTAGGCCTCCTGGAAGCTCTGGATCAATTATATAAAATGGGGCAATGAGTAATGCTTATTACCTGGCATCTAAATAATAATATAGAGTATGAGGCCAAGCACTTTACATCTATCGTATTTCGAACAAAAATCCAGACGAACAGCTTCCAGCAATGGGGAATGGGCGGGAGGGAGAGTATAGGTGCAGAAAAATGATACTATAGATCTCCCAGACAGGTAAAGCAAAAGGGGTTTAGGACTAACAAGTGCGTTTTCAGAATGTACACATAGTTTATGCTATAAAAGTTCACTGATACATTGTGCTTATAATGTTCATAAGTGATACAACGTGGATTGTGAGGATTGCGCGCGAAGCGCGCCGAAATTTGGGGGAATACTTCAATGCCAAAATAAAAAACCTGCACGCAGGCTCAAGGGTGGTGCTTTGATTTGCCGACATGGGGGGAAGCACCCTAACTGGGGGCCATCTACTCTAAGACCCGACAGATGCAATAGCCGGGTTGCCGAACTCGAAATATAAGGCGCGCGAAGCGCGCCGAAAAATTTGGGGTTATATTAAATTGTCATTAAGGAAAGTTGTAAAAGTATGGGCTTTTATTGAAGAATCTGGACAAAACCAAGAAATTTTTTCGGGTGACTGCATGGTCGTCGTCGGGGATTACATTCTTCATCTTACCCATTAAGGATCTCTTACGAAATTGAAAGATCTTTTTTTTACAAAATATGTTTGCCACGATGGCGAGGCTGAAGAAAGAATCTTCCAAAAGTTAGGAAAAAGAGGAAAGAACTTCGCAACGATGCATTGTCGTGTTTCTCTAGAATCACTCCTACACGGAAGAACAACATTTGTGGAAACGTTGAAATCCAATATGTTTGAAACGGGGGTGTTACCACTAGATAGAACTATAGATGAAAGCGCGCGTAGCGCGCGAAAATTTTTGTAAGTTATAGAAAGAATCGTTACAGAATTACTGGCTACGGGCCTGATAAATAAACGTTTGGAATATTTTCTGAGTATATCTATGTCTTCACCAATATTAGTCTATATAAAATTTGCGCAATTTTTTGGGCTCGGAAAAATTTGGGGAGGGGGGACTAAGGCGCCCTAGCTCCCATAGAACTGTGTATGGTATAATTACCTTAATAATGTTCATGAGATTGATTGTAAATCGTGACGCATGCCCGTGAAGTGCGCCCAGATTTTCATTAAATAAGATTTCCATAATAAAACCTGCATTCAGAATCTGCATCGAGATACTTTCAATTGCCCAACAAACCAACATGCCACTCAAAAAGCCAGTCTTTTACCTGGTAATTTGTAAATAGCTTTCAACTTCTGCTGTTGTGCTTCTCCGAAAGTTGCTATCGGAAGATATTGGTAATAAGAACAGCACTGAGGTAAGGTTTGAAGCTCGCGGAGCGCGCGAAAATTTTGAGAGTTTGAGAAGAATTTGGGAAAAAGGAGAGCTTTGATTTGATTTTACGTGAGGAAAATAACGTTTGGTGTTATTCTCACTTGGTCTAGTTGGAAAATATATACAAAGTTGACATAGTCTCAGTCGGAAAAATGTGCTAGACTGAGATATCAGAAATTCCAACTGGCATTTCAGATTTTCCGACTATCGTCGCTCTGACGAACTTTGGGGGGTGAGACACCCCCCACACCCCCCGGTCGCGACGGCCCTGGTCACATCATGCTACAATCCTGACAAATGTCACCATATGTTACCCATGACGTTAGATTGCTATATCCTCTACGACAGAGGCTGGGCATTTGCTAGAATAATATTCTGCGGTATTATTGCCCTAATAAGGTAAAACGCGGGCAACATGACGAATGCACGTAAAGCTCCCCGAAAGGTCGAGACAAAAATCATTTCTGTGACAAAATTGCAAGCACACCCTTCCCCGAGACATGGTCAATTCCCCAAAATGTATCTGCTAATAATATTTTGAGTCTGCCGCCTGGTAATTTGTTAAAAATTACAATATTCATGAAAATATGTCTCCCGAAAATTAGAGGAAGACGAGAAGAAATCCCTTGTTTTGCATTATACAATGCCTTGCTCCTGTCTGCAATCACGTTTATGCACGTGAAAATTGTAGAGCTCTCAACAATGGATAATGCAAATACAGTCAGTTGACAAGCACAACAATGAGGTCAAGAGAGCGGAGCGCAAAATTTTGTTAGTGTACAAAAATTTTTGATCGAAAATGATAAAATAAATCCAACACTTAGTCGAAAAAGCAGCTCACGCTACCACCTTTCCAGAGATCAACAGCATAAACGGCCTTTTGTAGTCTCGTAGTCTCAACTATTTTAATGGATTTCTAAGGAAGATGATTTCAACTAGAAGCTCCACCCACTCCTGCAAAAAGGTGATATTTTGAAAAGGTTTTCAGACAAACTTGTTACTTTTTGCTCTTTTCTTTCTTTCTCCTTCCTTTTTTGTCCTCTTCTTTTCCTCCTCATCTTTTTCGCGACTAAGGAGGGGGAGCTACCCCCAAAATTACAATACTTGCATAGTGAATGTAGCGGACTACAGTTCAAGCTTTTGCTCCGAGGCAAATATTGACTGACAAACTTCGCGCCTTGAAAATTTGAGGAGCTCCTTTTTGGCCGTACTGTGTTACTTACTGAATATAATAATTTTTTTAATTTGATTGTTACAGGAAATGGGTTGAAATACAAACTGTACAAAATGTTAGGCAATTTGACCAATTTTAGTACCATTTTTTTATTGTATTATTCCGCTCTGTGAGTGCCGTCTTTGAGTAGTGATTAGGACTGGAAACATACACCTATTATTCAAGTCATTCTAGCTCAAAATCTTAATGGTCATGATAATGTAAAAGTTTGAATTTGACATAATAGCCCTAACTTTTAAGCTTTCGCCAGATGTGTGGTATGTGCAAGCACTTATATAAGGAACTAAGTGTGGGAGAACTGATCTGATTTAGTGTGTAAGTTAAATCGGCAATAATTAGTGCTTCGTTACTTAAAACCTTGTCGAAGTTTTCGCTAGGTGTAAACTTACACCTTGCAAGAAAGCTGACAAGTTGGCCATTCACGGCAAATTGGTCAGCAGTGGTCAAGTGGTTAGAGCATCCGACTTGCAGCCAGGCGCCGATCCAGAAATTTTGAGGGGGGGGGGGCCAAGATGGAAAACCTCATGTGCACCGAAGGTGCACCACGAGCGCGAAGCGCGAGTCCCTACGCGTGGGGTCCAGGGGCCGCGTTAGGGCCCCTGGCGGGGTCTAGGGGCGGAGACCCGGTGGGGGTCCAGGGGGTGGGGGTCCAGGGGGCGAAGCCCCCGGAAGCTCTCGCAATATTGCATTTTAGGAGCACAGAAATCGGCTCCAGTTCCTATGTCAATGAGATTTTATACCTTTTCATGTTGCATGGAATTTGATGTGTATGGCTCATTTTAAGTTACTATATGTACCTGCAGAAGTTACGGAGAATCTAAGGTATCTTAAAACTTACACGCCAACATTATGAGCCCGGTGTAGGTAACTTGAAATGGTTTTTGCCATAATGAGTGTTTTATTTTCGTTCTACGGTATTCGGGTATAGGACGTCAGATGAAACAATTGCGCGCGAAGCGCGCCGAAAATTTGAATTTACATTTAAAACCATTGCTATGACTAACGGTGTCAATTCCCTTCATGTGTTTTTATCAATTAGAAGGTGGTTTCGATACTAAGTTTTCAGTTCTCATAAGAAGAGGAGGGTGAAAAAATGAATATCAGTTGTTTTACATCCTTACAATGCTGACTCTAAAATCACGTTTATGCACACGAATAATTGGCTTATAGTAAAACCCCACCGATTAGTAATGCGAATACGTTTGGGACCTTATTGATAGTAAAAGGAGCAATTCAAGGCTAACAGTGCGCAGACCAAGCAAAAATCAAGAAATATTGAGAAGACTTTGCAAAAATCGTGAAAGATTTCAAATGATTTTTGGTAAAAGGTGATAAAAATAAATCCATCACTCAATGAAAACGTACCTCTCTCCGTGATCGTAAACAATTGCGCGCGAAGCGCGCCGAAAATTTTCGGTATAGTGCGTCCCGGGAGCTCTGCATTAATTGTACACTGAAAAGGAGGACCAACAGGACTCTCACAACCTTACATCCACATGGGAGGAGAGATGATATATCACCTTCTTTATGGACTTCTGAAGGGTATACCCTTCAGAAATCTATGAGGGATGGTGCCGGCTGGAGTTGGTGATTGGGGGAACCGCAGATAACTGCTAAACCGTGCTTTTTTAGGCAGTGGGATTTTGTATACGCTATATACAACAGCGGGAGAGCCTAATCTTATTAGTACATGAGAGTGCAATCCCAGGAAGGGGTTTACCCTCCCCTTTGAGAAATTTTTGTTAATTTTAGGGGGCCTATATGCAAAATGGTGGTATCTTTGGGTCATTCTAAAGTGATTGTATGTTTAGAAAATGTCCACAATTTAGTGAATTCTAACTTTTGTTCGGGTGAAAAAGGGGAGTAAGAGACGGTTAACATATTGTCTTCAAACCTCCTTAAGTCCCAGGAAAAATCATGGGCGTGGATCCATAGATCTCCAAAAGTGTGTGCGGGGGGGGGGGACCTTTTTCACATTTGTGAATCGCCGTCCTGTGGCGTGGAAGAAGCAGTTGGTGGTAGCCAGAATTTGCGTCACGGGTAGGCAATAAGTTTTGTGATCTTCGGCATGGGGGAGGGGTCTTAGGGAAATTTTTCTAGAACTGAATGCCCTCAGATGCGATTTGGTGCAACAAAAGTGTACGTTTTTTAGGTTATTTTTCTTCTAAAAATTTCGTTTTCCTAGGCATAATTGCAGTCTGTTCCATCATTTTTGAAAAAGTGAGGGGGACTTTTTGACGATGTCCCCCCTTCTAAAAAAGTGAGGGGACGCGTCCCCCCGTCCCCCACGATCCACGCCCATGGGAAAATTGTACACGCAATTATACCTGCGTGGAGTCCACAGAAACATTCTTGGACTATAATAAAATTTTTCCTTTACATTTTAAAAGAATATCCAAGGTTGACAGAGAACAGTATAGAGCCTCCCGGGAGCTCTGAATTAGTTACAGTATACAAAAGAGGGACCAACGGGATTCTCACTACCCGACATCCATATGGGAGGAGATATGATATATCACCTTCTTTTTAGGTATAGCAAGAGGGATGGTGGACAGGCAAAATTCGTTTCAGAAAAGATTTTCGTCATTATTGAACGTCGCGGTAAGATGTTTGGAAAATAAGCAACGGCAATTACGTACAATCAATCTTTCAAATCATGTGCTAGACTAGATTAGCCAAAGATCCCATAATGATGAGAGCCCTACAGAGAAGGAGATGTACTCTTTAGAAAAATGTTGCACTGGAATAATTTCTTGCGTCAAAGCTTTGTCAATGGTATATAAGATCGGGTGTAAACCCTGTCCTATGCGCGCGAAGCGCGCCGAAATTTTGAATAAAATATTAGTCCATAACAAAACCTGCATTTCAGAACCTGCATCGGACACTGTCACTTTCCCACCAACCTATGCTATTCAGAAACGAACCTTCTGACTGAGAATTCTCAAAAAGCACTTTTGCTCCTTTGTTCCCTCGTGAGTAGTTACCGAAAGCTATTGATAATAAGGACAACTCTGACACAAGGCTTGACGCTAGCGGAGCGTGCGAAAATTTGGAATTTGTCAAGAATTTCCAAAACTTATGATAGTTTGAGAACAGTTTGTAAAAGAAAATGGTTAGAACAAATAAACCAGTCATCAAAAATACATCTCACCCTACACCCTCCACAGAAATCTGTAGCTTAAACGACTTTTGGGACCATTTTAAAAATTTTCAAGAATCGATGGGGGAGGGGGACACACGTCACCCATTGCCCACCGACGCCACTGTCTGTAGCTTAAAAGCCTTTTGAGTTCATTTTAAAACTTTTCAGACAGTTTCGAAATCGAATAGGGTATCATGCACGCCGCTACTTTGCCTGCAACAGCTGGTGCCACTGTGCACAATAGTAGGTCACCTGACAGCTTGTCTTCTGTATTCATTCTGCAAGGTCTGTATGGCGAAAACTTTGCCTCTCAGTCCCTCTAGTTACAAAAAATTTCACTCTTTAACACAAAATTGTTACTAAATTTCAATGCAGCTAGCCGAGCCCATACTACATATGTCACGATGTTTACTTATTTAGATCTTAAGTCAAGGATCATTACTCAGCAATTCGCCTGTTTTCGAACATTGTAGCGCTCCTTTCGTAGCCAACCACTTTGAAAGATATATAAAGAGATAATCCAGCGATAGCTTCACCCAACCCCTACAGAAATATATACTTTGAATACGTTCTTAGACACTTTTATTCATTTTTTGCTCTTAATTTTTCTTTCTCCTTTTCTTTTTTCTTTCTTTTTCTTCTTTTTTTCTCCTTTCTTTTTTTTTTTTCGTGGCGAGGGGGGGGGGGCGGGCCCCCCAGGCCTGGATCCGCGCCTGCTTGCAGCCGGAAGGTCTAGGGTTCAAATCCTAGCTGGGTCATACCAAAGACTTTAAAAATGGAACCTACTGCCTTTGTGCTTGGTGCTCAGCATAAGCAATGGAGTAGGAAAAAAGCCAGTGAGCCACAACTGGAAAAAGGCCGTGGTCGTCTCGACTTGAACCAATTGGTTGGAAACTGGGACGTTAAACCTCATCTAACTAACTAACTAACTTCACGGCAAATTGAATTAAATTAACCATACCATGTGCTAGTGGAGGTCAAAGTTTCCGTACCTTTACCCAGACCTCTTTACTTTCTCAAAGCTTGCTATACGACCGCCAGTTTCTAAGCCCATACTTTCTCCAAAATTTCTTCAATTGACCGAAACCTTATAAAGAAAAGAAAAAGTGGGAACGCAGAAGAGTCTATAAAAGTAGAACGAGGAAAATAAAAAAAAAAAAAAATAAAATAAGCAACTGCAACAAGGGTAACGGGTTGTCGACAGATTGCCGAAAGCAAAATTTTCGGAGTGCATTTTGGGTTTTCAGTTAGTAAAATTGGAAAATTTGGGGGATTTATTACAGGACTTAACCTCATTTAAATATCAAGTAAATCACATAGGCGACTGGCCCTTGTCTATGGGATACTTCATATCTTATCGTTTCCCGGCAAAACTGGAAAATTTACCCGAACACGTGGGATCCTTTCCAGACGAGGGATATGCTCCTCCCCCACTTATTGTCTCCCCTGCCCCAACGGCGATCAGACTCCCCTATTCTTTTGTCTTTCCTTGGTCTCAAGAGAACAAGCCCTCCAACACAAAAACAAACTTTTCGGGTTCCTTCGCGCTGTAGAGTTCTTGCTTTACTTTCGTTTGACTTTTACATACTACAATTTTTCCAAACGGACCCAAATCAAGCACCATGAATCAATGGAGAACCGATTTCTGTTTCTGTAGTGGAAGGTTAAAAATGCTACGAATTCTTTCCGGCCAGACTCGTTACCATCATTATATGGTCAATTAAATATCTACCGAAGGTCAGCCTGTCGGTTGTTCTGTGTTTGATATTTAATTAGAGAGGAGGGGTGAGGGTGAGGTTTTGAGGTCGTGCCGCCCCCCCCCCCATAAAAAACGACACTCACCCATAGGCCGCTATACTCGTCGTTTGTCAAACTTGATGTCATCCCTTCCTTACCCTAAATTCAAAAGTCCTAGCTGCATAGGCGGATGTACAAGGTTGCATTTAGCGAAACAGGTACAGCGGGGCTACATTTATAAAGCAAGTGTGAACAGGGCGTTCCGGGCTTGAATTAGCAGTACCAGCCATGTAACGCAGTTAACATAGTCTTAGTAACCGTGTAAACATTTTGCCGTCGGATCGACGTTGGTTTTGGATCAAAGCAGTCGGGTTGTGGTCGGGCTCTGATTTGGAGATAGGTCAGACGTCGAGCTGAGGTCGTTGTGAGGAACGACCCATTTGTGACGTCATATGGAGGTCTGAAAACATTGTAGTCCTTTTGTTGACGTCGAAATGACGTTGAATGGGTATTGAACAGTCGGGCTTTAGTTCAAACGAGGTCTGATGACCGTCTTTGTGACGTAGATCCAACATCGAACGAATTTTCAAACGGCGACACAACGGACGTCGGTCCGACGCAAACGCTGTCTTAAAACCGACGTCGATCCGACGGCAAAATGTTTACAGTGAATCTAGTGTAAAGATGCAGTGACTCGTTTTTTCAGTCAGTTCAATGTCAAGAAACGGTATGAGCCCGTGGCTGACAACGTTCAATCCACTTACTTTTGGCGCCGGTAGCCTTTTTTTCTTCGACGGATAAGCAAATAACCTTCCATGAGTTCAAACTTTGTTCCAAAATCAGGTTAGGGTAAATAAAACAGCTCTAGTGAACCCAGTGGACGCAGGAAACAGACCTCCCCCTTCACGGAAGAAAAAATCGAAGTAAAATTGAAATGTCAAAAAGTTAAACAAAAGGGGAAGACACACAAAAGAAAGCGGAAAGACAAAACGGGGGTGGGGGAAAGAAAAGTAAACCAAGAGAGCAAAGAAAAAGAGAGAGGGAGAGAAGTGATCATTATTGACGAAGGGAGAACAGGAGGGACAGAAGTTAAGGGCATTGGTAAAGGAAAGAAATATCGATTAAACTAGTATTGAGACATACATGGCTAAGTGCATGTAAAACGAACAAGACGGAAGGGGAAGGGGCCCAAGGAAGTGAAGGGGTGGGAAGGCTGGGAAAAGGACAAGGGATGGAGCCAGGGAGACCTTAGGCGGGAGAACAGGACGGAAAGAATGATTGGGAGACGGAATAAAGGTTACAGAGCTTGATAAGTTGAAGTGATAGCTCGATTGAGGGGAACAGACCAGGGACAAGAAAGGAGGCATCCCAAGGCATAGTTTAGGTGACAAAGAGACGAGGAACTGCTTTGTGACAGGGAGTGTGGACAGGGGCGAAGCGAAGGTGTTATCTGAGGGGCGGGGGTGGAGATTATGTTTTGCCGACGAATCTGGTAATGCGTAGTGCGAAAACGAGCTTTAGCCGGTGGGGTCCTGGGCCCCGCCTAAGAACCCCTGGTTGGGTCCAGGGGGCGCAGCCTCCGGAAGCTCTGAGGTTTAAGTATATATCTGGGTGAAAAGTTAAGTCTCAGGATGGATATATTTTGGTTCATAATGCATCATCAAATACAAACTAGATCCCACTAATTTTAATGTATTAGGCTATATTCCTCTCGTCAGGCTGCTATAGTTTAAGCGGTTGGGATCCAGAGGCCCGACAGTGCTTTAGCTAGGACGTTTTCTCAATGCGACATTTACTGATCTGTGGCCTGGGGAGGGGTCTAAGGGGAGGGGGTGTCCTCCTCCCCTTTGTAAATTTTTGGAATTTGCAAGTTGCCTAGATTGCAAATGGTGCAATATTTGAGTGGGTTTCTGCCCTAAGGAGGAACCTCAAAATTTGCCACTGGGTAGAATTTTGCTTGTCAGATTTTTTTTGTGCGACATTTGTCGCCGTTTATGCAACATTGTCGTACAAGTAGGGGCTGGCTAAAACACTGGGCCGTCCCTGGGCGTCCGGGGGGGGGGCTTCGCCCCCGGAAGCTCTGAGATTTTAGCATAATCTCTCTGTAAAAGATTAAGTCTCATGCGGGATTGGTATATTTTGGTTCATAATGCATTATCTAATGCAAAGATTCCGGTTAATTCTTATGTGTTAGGCTATTCCTCTCGTCATGCCACTATACTTCAGGTGCTGAACCTGTCGTTCAGAACTGGAATACTATGTGTTCAGCATTTGAACACTAGACGCGTCAGGCGTTCAAATACGATAAGTGGATAGGCGTCCGGCGTTCAAAAAGTGAGAAAAAGTGTTCAGGATCTTAACACAAGCGTTCAAAATATGCTTTAAACGCCAGGACCTGAAGATGGGTTCTGTATCTGTTTCATTTCGGTGTTCAAAAGTTTAAAGACTGAGATTGCAGTGAAGAGAAGACAAGCGAGGAACGCATTATTTTTTCCCCTGGATGTTTGTGCATGGGCAAATCGGATCCTCAGAAGTTTGCAAAATGTGTTTGAAGTCAAGGTTAGTGTTTAGAAGACGGGCTAAGGATACCCTCTCCATGGGTAATTGGGTGCTGCTCCCAATGGTGATAATAAAAGTGAGGAATAATGTGCAGAAAGTGGTTTTCAAGAATGTCATATGACCCGAAATAGTGCACCTATACGGAAGCCGTTAATTTCCTTTCTTTTCCCGAGTTCCCGACGGACTCAGTCACTCGTCCAATTACACCGACGGCATACGGCCGTATAAGGCCATCACATGCATAATCAATTTGCCGACGGGCCTTCAACTTGAATGGACCAATTAGATGAAGAGCCGAAAATCGAAATAGCCGATAACAGACTGGCCCGTTATCTCTTTCTCTTTTTTCTTTTCATTCTCCGTCTTCCCTTTCCTTCCCTTTCTTTCCCTTTCTTTTCTCTTCTTCTCTCTTCTTTTCCTCCTCTCCTCTCTTCCTCTTCTTTTCCTTTCCCTCTCATCTTTTTGCCGACAGACCGATAATTTGCCGACGGGCGACCAAATATTGGGGAGGGGGTGACACCCCACACCCCCCGCGCGCTACAGCCCTGAGTGTAGGGGAGCAACATATATGTCTTTATCACTATCTCATGATCCCAAATTACTGAGGTGTACATTTTCTTTGGTAGTCGACACAATCTGTTGTCACTAAATTGTGCAGCCATGGGAGGGGAGTTTGGGCTAGGTCAGCTGCTCAATGATTCGGTCGAAAAATACAACAAAGGAATGGACTGGGGTGATGGCCTGAGACGAAAGAAGCTATAGCCTGGAGGGAATCTTAACATAGTTGGTTAATGGATACCCAGTTGTAAAAAATAAGCTGATACCTATATGTTTGAAATAATTTTGTATTTCTTTCATCGTCCTATTGTAACTTATCCTACAGAACAGCTTTCATCTTTGCAACCTAATGATTGACGGACGGGGGGGGGGGGGGGCACAGCCTTAATTAATTTTCAGTTTAGAGACTTTTGTCTCAAAACGACCAAAGTACCTTAGAACATAGAGCTAATACACTTAGCTCAATGCTTACAATATATCAAGTCGAATGGTTTAGCACCTAATCTTGATGCCTTCCGAAGGCACTGACTCCTGTGCTACTTCTTCCACATCAGCAAGCCTCTGCATCATTTGACCACCAAACAGATCTGCTTTAAACAGTCCGAGTTTGGCTTTTGACAGTGCAAAGG
This sequence comes from Holothuria leucospilota, assembly GCA_029531755.1. Lineage (NCBI taxonomy): Eukaryota > Metazoa > Echinodermata > Holothuroidea > Aspidochirotida > Holothuriidae > Holothuria > Holothuria leucospilota. The sequence continues at coordinate 30,039,701 of CM055970.1, forward strand.
TGTACGGAATCATAGGATAACCCTTCTCATAGAATCGAGGCCATATTATATGGAATGTGGTGACCAATCAGGTCATTGCTTAGTGTGTCATATGCATCGCTGTTAGAGAGCAAGTTAAAGTACGCCCTCAATCAAGATTTTCGCAAACAAAAATGGGTTGCGATACGCGCTGTTAAAATATCTTGCCCAACATCAATACCATCCAAGCTTGATCTAGTTTTTTACACAAGAATTTTGTCACTTTTACTCGCCACAATAAAGTCTCTATCTGTTTGTAATGTTAACAAAGAATCAGTGGCGTAGCCGGGGGGGGGGGGGGACAGGGGGGGCAAGTTGCCCCCTCTGGAAAATCTTGGGGGAAATTTTGAAAGTGAATATATGGTGAAATTTGCGCATGATCTGGTAAAATTTTAAATTTCTCAACCAGTACACGATAATCTTGAAATTTGAGAGGGAGAAAATTGTGAAAATTCTGTCTGACAATTTGTTTATTTCTCTGCACAAAGAAGGTGAACATGGCAAAGGAGATATTTTATATGACAAAGATTCAAAGTCAACTTAAACAAAGTGGGCAGGGAAGAAAAGGGAAGTAGGTTGGAGGTAGGGGAGGGGTATCAGCAGTGTTGAAGTACATTTTATGTACACTGAGCTAGAGAGTGCAGAGGGTGTTAATTTGCCAAAGTGAAATTTTTCAAGTGAGGTGATAGTTAAAGAAAATACTGAGTACAAGGGAAAGGATATGCACAAAATGTTCAAAAGGTTTATACATGTGATGCTCTTGAAGAACGAAAAAAATTAAATGGATGAAACGTGTCAAATTGTATGAATAACTTCTTTTGTAAATTTAAGATACATCTGTACACTGTTTTCCCTAATAATTGTTGCAAATGGAAGGTGTTACAGGAAAGGGTTCTATTTCTTCACTTCATATTTCAAGTAAGGGCGGGAGAACTTATTCACTCAAACTATTTTATAATCTGTGTAGATCGAAAATTTCTTGCATTTCTAAACTTTGTTATTAAATACTGTAGGTGGCAGGCTGTTCTTGGGCTATGAAGATGTGTAGCAGGGTCACTGATCCTGCTGGTCTGAGAATACTTTTCGTCATCCCAAGATTATGTTGTGAATTTACTATTGGGGGAGGGGTAGGGGAAGGGGGAATCCACTAAGTTTGGAAGAGACAGCAAACGTATAGTATTTTTCTCTCACTGACACACTGGGGAGGAACATACAAATCTTAACTCTTTAAAAAGTTCAAACGAAGTATAAGCAGAGGTTGCTAGTCAATCAGAAGATATGTTTATTTTAAAATAATTTTGTAATGAATGCATGTTTTGCTCGTGTCAATGTATTTGGTAAACTTGCTGAGCAACACAAAATTGCACATATTGTGTATAAATGCAAATGAACTCGCTTGAATGAAAATACTTTTTTAGAGAGAAAATTCCAAAGTTTAAAAATACCCACTACTTCACATGTTTCAAAACCTTGATTAATTATTTTAATTAATAAAAATACTAGTTTTAATTAATTTTGTTTTTCTTTAGCTATGATTCAAGCAGTTGCGAATTTAAAAGTTTCTACCCCACCTCGTGTAACTGTACCGCTCGGTGGAAATGTCACCATACCATGTAGAGCAGATTCTTCTGAGCTGGTTGCCATTTACTGGACCAGGTTCGGGGATCATGGCAGTTTAGAAATAGTTGTTTCAAGACTGTTACCTGAAGGGGATCCCAGAGGTGTGGGCTTGGACAGTGGAGATTTTAACATTACAGCAAAGAATAGTCTTGTGATAAATTACATGAGGTTGGAATATGAACAACCCTACGTCTGTACAATTCTTGACACATCTGTAGTAGATGATTCCAGCACTACAGAAGTTATAGCCACAGGTAAGTGTACACTTTTAACAAACATTGTAATTCATGATAAACCGTTTGCGCTAAAACCATTTTTTCAGCAATATCTCACTTCAATGCATCTGCTACCTCAACAAGTATACATCCTTAACACCTGATTCAGGTAACTTTCACTTGGAGTAAGTGATTGGCAGCACCGGAATTATTAAAGCCAATCGCTGGAATATCTGCAATCCCTGCCACATATAGCAACAGAACACAAAGTAAATACGGTATAGATGTAACCAAAGAACTTTAGCCTAATTAGCTGTTTTGAGTGTCTTCCAAGTTCTCCAATACTTTGGCTATGGTAAAACATTCATTTATTTTAACATAACATAACATAACAGGTTAAAGGGCAAAGGAGGGCTAAGGCCCCATAAGATGCCCTGAAGTCCATACAACCTAAACTGAAAACAAACACCCAACCAACACCAAATGAGCCTAGCCCAAATAGATTCGACCACAGTTATGGAAGAACTTGTCAATGTTAACCTTAAAGCAGTGCACTGATGTGGAATTAACTACCCACTCAGGCAGACTATTCCACTTGTAGAAAAATATATGAGAGAACCTGAACTTCTTAACGTCGAGCCTTGCAAAACACTTAACTAGCTTCTTACAATGGCCTTGAACCCAAGAATTACTTTGAACCTGTCTATAATTGCAAGATGACAAATGATTCCTTTCAGAGAGAAATTTGTACACCTGAAGCATGTCCCCCCTAATCCTTCTCAACTCCAGGGTGGTAAGCCCAAGATGCTTAAGTCTAACTTGATAAGGTAGGTGTTTCACCTTGGGTATAAGGCAAGTGGCTCTCCTCTGAACCTGCTCTAAAAGAAACTTGTCCTTTTCATAGAAGGGACTCCAAGCCTGGGCTGCATGGTCGAGGTGGGGTCTTACCAACTGCTTATACAGATTTAGTACAATTTCTTTACTAAAACTACTGAAATTCCTCTTGATCAATCCAAGTACCCTATTAGCCCTAGCAGCAGCAGCTGCACACTGTCTAGATGGCTTTAAATCGCCTGTAATAACTACACCCAGATCCTTCTCAAAAGTCACATCACTCAGAAATTCAGAATACTACTATTCATGTTATAATCATAGCTGAAATTTTTAGGACCAAAGTGAAGGACTTTGCACTTATCTGCATTTAAAGACATTTGCTAAGTCTGAGACCAAGAAGATAACCTATCGATGTCTTTTTGCAGTAAGGAGGCATCATCCTTATCACTAACCTTCCTATAGAGCTTCTTATCATCAGCAAACTTACTAATACTAGATGTGAGAGAGCTATCAATATCATTAATGAAAATTAAGAAAAGAAGCGGGCCAAGAACAGAACCCTGTGGAACTCCACTTGTAACTTCTTTCCAAGAAGAGAAATTACCATTAACAACAACTCTCTGAGATCTACCACTGAGCCATGAATTTATCCAGTCAGCACAACTGCCCTTGATGTCTAACCTATGCAGTTTAACCATAAGTCTACCTAATGGAACTTTATCCAAAGCTTTTTGAAAATCATGGTAAATGACATCAACACTGCGACCAGAATCAAGAGATAAAGAAACATCCTCTAGAAAGCTTAGTAAATTAGTAACACAAGATCTACTAGGTAAGAAACCATGCTGTGACAGATTGAGTAACCCATTATCTAAAAGATAGTTTACCTAACTGTGCATGTTTATCATGACCCAAGTTGGATGCTCTAGTAAGCCAGGGGAAGCAAATCGATCACGCTATGCGTAACATTAAACGAAATGCAAAATTTCCTTATGAAAGCCTAACGTTAGGCCTACATAGCACCTATACATACTGTATGACCAGTGGGCATTGTTGGAAATTTCGTGGAACTGCTATTGTAACCTTTAAACGACAACTCAAGGAAAAGATCCATCTTACCAATCCCTGTAACACAAACTCGCGGCTTTGGTTTGACTACAGACAAATCGCTGTACTTCTGTCTAGACTGGAACCCTACTAAAACAGTTCTGCTAGTCGTACATGAAAGCTTCTGACAAGAAACTAAGAGTTTCGGGAAGAACATAATTTTGCAGATCTAATTTTGGCTCACGGACTTCAATACATGGACAGAGGATTGCGCAATCAATACGGTCGCCACCGTTCGAACAAATTTAGGCTAACCAAGATGGCCGCCGGGCTACTACCATTTGCCCAATTTGACGATGAATCTGCAACATTTCAGACAAAATATCAGTATGAATGGAAGAACAATATCACAGTCCTCCATTCTATTTGATGAATTTGACCTGAGCTTGCATTCTTTCGAAAATATTACAAGTTTTTCACACAATTTGTCGATACCGAGCCACTTGAGCAAGTCCAAACTTTTACACACAAGACTATAGCAGGCAGCCTAATTGGTAAGCCTATTCGTGTACGTACGGTGGAGACAATTTACGCATAGGACCTTAGTGCAATATGCTCTGTCCATGTATATAAGAAGTCCGTGTTTTGGCTCTATCAAAAAGTTTGTGGGGTCACATAACTAAGCCGTAGTTCTCGCGCCGTGTCACCTGTCCGTCTAACGTCTAATGTAGCCTTGCACGCCCGGAACGTCCGGTACCTAAACGTAGCCCCGCATGCATAATTTGTTGCCACCATGTTATGGGCAAATCCGAATTTCATGAATCTTGAAAATTGTTTCAAAACAGTGGTTAGGTCTAAATTATAGGTTACGGTTACACTCTCTTTCGGATATATGGCATGTTCTTTCTTAATCCGGCGCCAGAATTACCTAACAATGTAGAGAAACTTTCATTTCGGGAGTATTAGGGGCGAGGCCAATTTCCAAAAAGTTGGTTGGTCCATTGACATAATTTGCCCGTAACCTCGTGGGAAAAAATTGCACGCCCGGCATAACCGTTTCGTTTAGCAAACCTCGTAATCACACCGCCACAGGCGTATGGGACTCTTCCAATGGGGGGGGGGGGCAGAAAATTTTTTGCCCGAATATCAAAAAGTTGCCCAAATTACGTTGCAGTTGAGGTGCATAAAATAGATCACCAAACCACTACATGTGCGCGAAGCGCACGAAAATGTTTGCACATTTTCTGGGCATTCGATAAAAAATTCGGGAAGTCAGTAGAAAATTCGGGCAATCTTTTCACTTTTGCTTCATCTCTGCCGGAATGTCACCTATTCTGTGCCCGAATTTTTGTCCTTTCCTGCCCGAATTTTGACCTCAGAAATTTTTTAGGGGGTAGTCGGCCCTCTGCCTCCGTCTCATACGCCTATTTACACCACAGAAGTATAAGCGTGAATCACACTCCACGTAAAATTTCAAATTGGTCCAAATTATAACGAACACAATTACTGGAGTTGAAAAGTTGTAGGAGCACAGACAGGGAACAGGGGCTGGGGAGCCAATTTTGAAGTAGGGGGCTAACCCTCGAAACGGCCCAATATATGTTGAAGAAGAAGAAAGCCTATCATCCCAGTTTAGGGCGGGCTAAAATGCCTATGGCAGAAAAATTGCGGGGGCTAAAGCCCCTCCCTGGGGAATTCTTGACGAAAGAGGGCGTACACAATTAAGGTGTAGCACGAAGTGTTGAGTTTGAGGAAGGCACTTGAACTGATCTTAGACAAGAATTTGACAAAATTACCCATCCGATAGATTAGTACTGTCCAGTTCTAGGAATAATAAAGTTTGCAGACTTTTTGCTAAAGACAAATAACAGTTTTTAAGAGTTTCATTCTCAAAATTTTATTGTTTGTATTAAATATCTTAATTTCGTAAAATTGTCTTAGAAGAGTTATTTTGAGAACGACACTTCATTAACCATGAAATTGTGAAATTAAGTTTGCAATTCCTCTATAGTTACAATGGAATAGCCCAACTGGATGGATGGTGGCCATAATCCCGGATGAAGTTGCTTGTTTGCTCTTTTCTTAAGAAAAAAGTGTCTGTGCAGATCGCCTAATTTTGCCTATTTTTTTTCCCACGAGGTTATGGGCAAATTTGATTTTCAAAATTTTTCAAATTTGTTTCAAAATCATGGTTAGGGTTATTTAGGGTTATGGTTACGTAGCCAGGGGATATTTGGCCTGTTCTTTCATAATCCGGTGTCAGAATTACAATAAAAGGGTTGGAAAGCTGTCATTTTGGAATTAGAGTTGTGGCCTATTTCCAAAAAGCTGATTGGTCCATTGGCATGATTGCCCATAACCTCGTGGGAAAAAAAATTGCGCGTGCAGATCATGTACAGTACTGTAGGCAGGGTTACCAAAACAGGTAGAAAAAATAACAATCTGGTGCCTCTCAAGACGGCCGGTAGCACAACTTTGGCATCAATTTTTCGCCGTTCCAGGAGATGGTGTCATTTCGAGAACGGCTTACATTACCTCCAAAATAGTGGGATATTTTCAGCTTTCGCATGTATTAGAACATGACTTGGAAAACACAATAAAATACAATAGAGTTCACAGACTCAGTAACATCAGATAGTGAGCCGCCCATCAGTATTGCACTTGACGAAAAAAAAAATTAAAAAGGAAACCTGTAATTTTGGATAGCTTTTCCTTTCAATGATAAGAGAAACCTATGCAGTCATGATGGCGGGTGTGTATGTATGTGTGTGTGTGCGTGTGTGTGTATGCGTGTGTGTATGCGTGTATGTGTATGTGTGTGTATGTGTGTGTTTGTGACACTTTTCTTGTTTACACGATATCTCAAGGTAGGAAACTGACAGTTCTCAAAGTTGATAGGTAGATGCCCCATATTAAGAGAAAGAATCCTATCGTTTTTGGTGGAGGTCAAAGGTCATTTGGGGTCACCAGGGGTCAAACTCTGAGAACCTTGTTTACATGATATCTCAAGTTAGGAAGCTTGGATAGATTTCATACTTGGTGTGTGGATGCATTATAGTAAGAGAAAGAACTCTATTGTTTTTGGTGGAGGTCAAAGGTCATTTGGGGTCACCAGGGGTCAAAACCTGGAAACCTTGTTTACACGATATCTCAAGTTAGGAAGCTTGGATAGATTTCATACTTGGTGTGTGGATGCATTATGGTAAGAGAAAGAACTCTATTGTTTTTGGTGGAGGTCAAAGGTCATTTGGGGTCACCAGGGGTCAAAACTTGAAAACCTTGTTTACACGATATCTCAAGTTAGGAAGCTTGGATAGATTTCATACTTGGTGTGTGGATGCACTATGGTAAGAGAAAGAACCCTAGTGTTTTTGGTGGAGGTCAAAGGTCATTTGGGGTCACCAGGGGTCAAATCTTGAAAACCTTGTTTACACGATATCTCAAGGTAGGTAGCTTGGATAGATTTCATACTTGGTATGTGGATGCATTATGGTGAGAGAAAAAACCCTATTGTTTTTAGTAGAGGTCAAAGGTCATTTGGGGTCACCAGGGTCAAACACTGAAAACCTTGTTTACACGATATCTCAAGGTAGGAAGCTTGGATAGATTTCATACTTGGTGTGTGGATGCATTATGGTAAGAGAAAGAACTCTATTGTTTTTGGTGGAGGTCAAAGGTCATTTGGGGTCACCAGGGGTCAAACCTTGAAAACCTTGTTTACACGATATCTCAAGGTAGGAAGCTTGGATAGATTTCATACTTGGTGTGTGGATGCATTATGGTAAGAAAAAGAACTCTATTGTTTTTGGTGGAGGTCAAAGGTCATTTGGGGTCACCAGGGGTCAAAATCTGAAAACCTTGTTTACACGATATCTCAAGTTAGGAAGCTTGGATAGATTTCATACTTGGTGTGTCGATGCATTATGGTAAGAGAAAGAACTCTATTGTTTTTGGTGGAGGTCAGAGGTCATTCGGGGTGACCAGGGGTCAAAACCTGAAAACCTTGTTTACACGATATCTCAAGTTAGGAAGCTTGGATAGATTTCATACTTGGTGTGTGGATGCATTATAGTAAGAGAAAGAATCCTATTGTTTTTGGTGGAGGTCAAAGGTCATTTGGGGTCACCAGGGGTCAAACCTTGAAAACCTTGTTTACACGATATCTCAAGGTAGGAAGCTTGGATAGATTTCATACTTGGTATGTGGATGCATTATGATAAGAGGAAAAGCCCTATTGTTTTAGTAGAGGTCAAAGGTCATTTGGGGTCACCAGGGTCAAACACTGAAAACCTTGTTTACACGATATCTCAAGGTAGGAAGCTTGGATAGATTTCATACTTGGTGTGTGGATGCATTATGGTAAGAAAAAGAACTCTATTGTTTTTGGTGGAGGTCAAAGGTCATTTGGGGTCACCAGGGGTCAAACCTTGAAAACCTTGTTTACACGATATCTCAAGGTAGGAAGCTTGGATAGATTTCATACTTGGTGTGCGGATGCATTATGGGGAGAGAAAGAACCCAATTGTTTTTGGTGGAGGTCAAAGGTCATTTGGGGTCACCAGTGGCCAAACTCTGAAAACTTTATTTAAACGGTATCCCAAGTTAGGAAGCTTGGATAGATTTCATATTTGGTATGTATATGCATTATGGTAAGAGGAAGAATGCTATCATTTTTGGTGGAGGTCAAAGGTCATCTGGGGTCACAAGGGGTCAAAGTCTGAAAACCTTGTTTACATAATATTTCAAAGTAGGAAGCTTGGATAGATTTCATGCATGGCATGTGGATGCATAATCTTCAGAGGTTCAAAGCATATCATTTTCGGTGGAGGTCAAAGGTCATCTGGGGTCACCAGGGGTCATAGTATGAAAACCTTGTTAAACACGACATCTTGAGGTAGGAAGTTTGGATAGATTTCATACGTAGTATGTGGATGACTTATGGTGAGAAGAAGTACCCTATTATTTATGGTGGAGGTCAAAGGTAATCTGGGGTTAAACTCTGAAATCCTTGTTTACAAGATAGCTCAAGTTAGGAAGGTTGGATACTTCACATGGTGTTGCATTTAATCCATCAGAAAACCCCTACAAGTTTTGTCAGAAATCAGAGACCAGCTGAAATCACCAGAGGCAAAAAAGCAAAAAATTCCCAAGAATTCCCAAGGTCAAATATGAACATGAAACTGTAATTTTCCAGCACTTGAACATCACATTGGACCAATGACTGACAGAAACAGGACATCTTGGCATTATTTGGGATTACTCATTAAGTGCTATATTCATCGAAACCACAATGCATTTTTGCATTCTGGTTATATTACGTGATGAAAACAAAGTTCAAATTTTTATCATTACCAAATGGGTGATCACAACTTGAACCTGGAGCAAGTAAATCAACATCCTCTCTAGTATATAGGTGTTGAGCTGACATCAGTCAGACACTGCATATCAACCAATCACTGTCAAGACAGGCCAGATTTTAGGGTTGCTGGAAGGAATCTCTTCCACTGTGATAGGTCAACCAAACTTACAGGCTATATTGCCTAGTACGTACTCCTAGCATATTGCAGAACGGCCGGTTTGGGACACCATTAGGGGGGATAAGGAATATTGAGCAGGTTGTGGGGGTGCGGCCAGATTCATTTTTAATAATTATAGCGCCAATCAAGTGTAGCTACGATGCAGAGGCAGCTCCAATTGAATGGCCTTGCGACTAGATACTTTAAAGCTCGTCTGCTTGTCATATTCAAAGAAACCCATGACTTCATTCTAAGCCCATGAGCGGATCCACAAATTTCGAGGGGGCCCACGGTGGGTGATTTCAGTTGCACTCAAGGTGCACCTGACAATCGCGAATCGCGAGTTTCTATGCGTGGGACCCGGGGCTTAGTTGGGCCCAGGGGGCCAAGCCCCAGAAAGATCTCACAATATTACATGTTTAGAACACAGAAGATCAGCTTCACTCATCAGTTTACAAGATTTTATAACACTTGATATTTACGAAACTCATGTTAATGCTGAGCACAGGTTACTGTAAGGGCATTAAGTAAAGTGCAAGGCAAATCTGAGGTCATATCAAAATTTTGGAAGCTAGCATTAAGCTCGAGATTTACTATTTTGTTTTCAGAAATGTTTTCGCCATATAATGTGTGTTTCACATTCATTATAAAGTTAGTCGGGTTTGGGCAGTGGATGGCAAGAACTGTACGCAAAGAGCGCCGACATCTTTTATTTAAGACATTTTTTTCATGGTAAAATTTGCCTTCAGGCGGTACTTTGATTTACCTCCAATTACCAGAATGGTTCTCAAATATGTCTCATTTATAAATGCTTTGTATCCGGTAGACAACGCTAGAGTTTGCTTCAAATATTTACTTTTTTAAAACTTTTCGCAGACGTCTCTGTCGGTAGTGTATTTTTGGCAAGCCTAGATTTGCTAAATGGGGTTATGGTCAAAACAGGCGATGCAATGGGGAGTAGACAAGGATGGTGTAGGAATAACAAAAGGGTCATTCACTAAGAAGTATATGTCAATGTATTAATATTCACTATCTACAAATAAAGTCTTCGCTCAAAGCGCCCATTGAGATGCTTTGAAAAATGTCTAGCGACAAATACATACAGTCACATCATGCTACAATCCTGACAAATGTCACCATATGTTACCCATGACGTTAGATTGCTATATCCTCTACGACAGAGGCTGGGCATTTGCTAGAATAATATTCTGCGGTATTATTGCCCTAATAAGGTAAAACGCTGGCAACATGACGAATGCACGTGAAGCTCCCCGAAATGTCGAGACAAAAATCATTTCTGTGACAAAATTGCAAGCACACCCTTCCCCGAAACATGATCAATTCTCCAAAATGTATCTGCTAATAATATTTTGAGTCTGCCGCCTGGTATTTTGTTAAGAATTGCAATATTCATGAAAATATGTCTCCCGACAATTAGAGGAAGATGAGAAGAAATCCCTTGTTTCGCATTTTACAATGCTTTGCTCCTGTCTGCAATTACGTTTATGCACGTAAAATTGTAGAGCTTCAACAATGGATAATTCAAATACAGTCAGTTGACAAGCACAACAATGAGGTCAAGAGAGCGGAACGCAAAATTTTGTTAGTGTACAAAAATTTTTGATTGAAAATGATAAAATAAATCCATCGCTTAGTCGAAAAAGCAGCTCACGCTACCCCTTTCCAGAGATCAACAGCATAAACGGCCTTTTGTAGTCTCGTAGTCAACCATTTTAATGGATTTCTAAGGAAGATGATTTCAACTAGAAGCTCCACCCACTCCTGCAAAAAGGTGATGTTTTGAATAGGTTTTCAGACAAACTTGTTATTTTTTGCTCTTTTTCTTCTTTTCCTTCCTTTTTTGTCCTCTTCTTTTCCTCCTCATCTTTTTCGCGACTAAGGAGGGGGAGCTACCCCCAAAATTACAATACTTGTTCACTGAATGTAGCGGACTACTAGTTCAAACTTTTGCTCCAAGGCAAAACTTGACTGACAAACTTTATCCCTTGAAAATTTTGAGGAGTCGTTTTTGGCCGTACTGTGTTACTTACTGAATATAAATTTTTAATTTGATTGTTACAGGAAATAGGTTGAAATACAAACTGTACAAAATGTTAGGTAGTTTGACCAATTTTAGTACCATTTTTTATTGTATTACTCCGCTCTGTGAGTGCCCTCTTTGACTAGTGATCAGGGCTGGAATCATACACCTATTATTCAAGCCCTTCTAGCTCAAAATCTCAATGGTCATGACAATGTAAAAGTTTGAATTTGACATAATAGCCGTAACTTTTAAGCTTTCGCCAGATGTGTGGGATGTTCAAGCTTGAGCACTTATATAAAGAACTAAGTGTCGGAGAACTGATCTGATTTAGTGTGTAAGTTAAATCGGCAATAATTAGTGCTTCGCTACCTAAAACCTTGTCGAAGTTTTCGCTAGGTTTAAAATTACACCTTGCACGGAAGCTGACAAGTTGGCCATTCACGGCAAATTGAATTAAATTAACCATACCATGTGCTAGTGGAGGTCAAAGTTTCCGTACCTTTACCCAGACCTCTTTACTTTCTCAAAGCTTGCTATACGACCGCCAGTTTCGAAGCCCATTCTTTCTCCAAAATTTCTTCAATTGAACCCACTTTGGCACCAGTGATACTTCATCTAGTCTATTTTATATCAACTTGGAAAGATACCCAATCCTATCATTGAAACATATTGCTAACGTTGTGTCAATGTTTCCTCCTGCCTCCTGGTAATATTTGTGAAGGTGAACAAATGGATGCATTTACAAGCGTAAAAATGGGGGCGTGCTTCCTTAAAACGGTGGCGGGAAAGACGAGGAGGAAGACTTGGTCAAGTTTAAAGGACCCAATCTCTTCCTTTTACAAATCATGACACCTTGACAGCGGCGTAGGAAGATGTTTGACATTGGAGGGGCCAGACCAGGTGCGGTTTCTCAACCTTGATCTCCCTTTCCACACCAGAACATCATATTTGCTCATTATAATTTTTCCGATTTTAATTTAAGCAAAATGAAAATATTCAAAGAAAAAAGAAACAACTACAAAATCAGCATACATGCAGCAGTGGTGTAGCTAAGAATTTTTTGTTTTGTTTGGGAGACTCTGGAGGACTGGAGTTATTTTTTGGAAGGGGGGGGGGGGAGACTCCCGTTTACTATCTAAGCGGAGCGCCACCATAGGTTTGCATGGAGCAAACCGAGAAAATATTTTAATACATCCCAGATCGCCGGAAATATTTGTGAAGGTGAACAAATGGATGCATTTACAAGAACTTACCAGGCTTGATAGCAGCCATCAAGATGTGCAATTTTTGTAAAAAATTTTTAAAGGTTGATTTGAATTTGTTCTAAAACACATTAAGTTTGTCACAATCTATCCGACCTTATTCAAAATTATTCAGAGTGGAGTTAGCCTCATGGATTTCGGTGGATTGATTGGAATGGAGATTTTCCACAGTCTACAATTATTAAGTTGGTAGCGCCAAGATTTGCCCGACGGGGGCCACCGACCCGAATCCCCGACAGCCCCAGTGCCGTCGGGTATAAGTGGGATTTGAAGAAAACCTGTGTACTAGACCATTTTCATTCGGGGCATATATTGCATAAAATTTGTATATATTAGAGAAGCATATAGTTCCGCGTTAATGTTTTCCCCGGAATCTAAGCTGTAAAAATTGCAAAGCGCGCGAAGCACGAAAATTTTTGATAGGTTTCCACAAATAACACATGTAAACTTTAAGAAAGAAAAAGGAAGAAAATCTGTAGTGGTTCTAGGCCGTATAGGAGATAATACGCAATGTATCGAAACTACCTTACCTACGTTACACGTTTCCCCCTGCCAGTCGCCACAGCAACCATAACCATGGAAATGCATGGTAGGGAAATTTGGGGCTTTATGACCGCTACTCAAGGGTGGGGCAAAATGGAATGGTGAAGGTCCTGTTTCCTGGTCATGTGACCAAATATGCCTAAAATTTGGGTCAAAGGCTCTGATAGTCAAATGACATTCACAAGGTCAAAAGTGTGTCGCGAACTCCTCCTAAACTAAGAACAAGATTGAGCCCAAACTTGGTGGGCGGGGTGCATAGTCCTTGGAACTTGTGCCTGACATACCCTCAGCATGATAGGTCAAAGGTCAAAGGTCAACCATCAAAAAAGGTCAGAATAAGCAATTTTCCAAATCTGGCTATAAAACCTGAATGCAACAGTAAATGGCCCTGATTTCTTGACATAGCTTTCGTATTGAAGCGCTCTTGGCACAACTTGACACTTGCTCTTCTGAGGTCAAAGGTCACGAGGTCAGAAGGTCAAACGACAATTTTGGGGTCAAAAGTGTGATGCGCACTCACTTAAAACTGAAGGTACTAATGACCCCAAACTTGGTGAGGGGGTGCATGGCCCCTAGAATTTGTGCCTCCAATATCATTAGCATGATAGGTCAAAGGTCAGAGGTCAAAGGTCACAATAGGTCAAAATAAGCAAATTTTTAAATCTGGCTGTAAAAGCTAAACGAAACATTTAACGATCCTCATTTCTTCGCATAACCTTCTGATGGCCACCTACTTTATGCAACTTTACACTTGACCTTCTGAGGTCAAAGGTCACGAGGTCAGAAGGTCAAACGACAATTTTGGGGTCAAAAGTGTGCCGTGCGCTCACTCAAAACTGAAGGTACTACTGACCCCAAACTTGGTGTGGGGGTGCACAGTCCTTGGAATTTGTGCCTCCAGTACCCTCAGCATGATAGGTCAAAGGTCAGAGGTCAAAGGTCAAGATGTTCAAAAGAACAATTTTTTTTTTTAAATTTGGCAGTAAACACTGAAAGAAAAGGTAAATGATCCGTTACATTGATCACTGTCTTTTCCTGACACTCAAAATTCAGTTTTCACCTGCGGTTTAACAAACCCCACCATAAAAGCCACACAATGACATGATCAGATGCACACTTATCTAAGCCTCTCTTGCTCAAAACTTGACCACCTCTAGTCTAAGTAAAAACCCAGGCCTAGAGTGAACTGCGATCACGCGTGTCAAGCATGACTAGTTCTTGGCGCCATAAAAGTAAAACTATACGCGTGTTCCCACCGTAGTAAAAGTCCAAGCGCGTCCCAGTATGAAGCATAACTAAGTACGCGCAGGGTGGAACTGATGTTAGGCCTAGGCTTAGGTTACGCTAAATTATTAATAGTACTGTAATAACGCTAAAAAGCTAGGTAGGCCCTAGGCCTAATAGGCTTAGTTGAAATACACACCTGGTTAAGAACTTTGACCAAGTTTGTGAGCACTGTGGCTCATCACGGAATTTTGGCTGTCTGTAACTCTGTTGCTTACCTTCTCTTGAAGAACTACCTATATTCTTCATCTCTTGCATGGCAACAACGACGTACGTGTGCATCGCAAGGGCCAAGTTCAATTCAAACACGCACACGCAATGCACGCACGCAAGTACAGTCTAGTCGGTATGGTGTGAGAGCGACTGCGCTGCTTTAGTACACTGGATACAGTGTACATTATACTGTAAGCAGCGCCAAGTTCCAAACAAATGACGTCACAAATAGACCGTGTGAATCATGCAGGCTACCTTTGATCTAGTCCGCAGTCTGCTGACCTAGTTCAGGGAGCAAAGTGTACGTGAGAACTACCTTTGATCTGGCCGCCCGGCAGACGTGTGTTGCTCTAGTCCGCAGTCTGCTGACCTAGTATGGGGATTCCCATACCAGGGGCCGGGCTCTATTTCATAAAAGTTACAAATATTCCTATCTTGGACTTAGGAAGAATTCATTCCTATCTTCATGCTGAACTTGTTCCTAGGTTTAGGAATGATCTTTGGTAGATTTAGAAATGTTCTTAATTGATCTGGCAGGAAATTACAGATGAAAACAATGTCACTTTTGATTTATCCCTAAATATCCCAGCAATATACCCATTGTCAAAATTGGGCTACCGCACCATCAAAAATTTTGAATGGTCTCAATCTTTCTCAAATTCACATATACTCCTGGGTAATTGACCTCTATGGGTCATTTATATGTTTAAGACCCATCATTTTAAGGATACTAGCACTCAGTCTCCAAAAAGAGACCAAAAATTTTGATTTATACAAACGATCCTGTTTTGTTTTTTAAAACATTCTAAATCTTGTTACTAGGACGTTCACACTATTGTACAGTATGCTGTATAGCACGCACTGCTGTTCAATTGTGACATAGTTCATAGCTATGGTTACAATCATGTACGCACATACAACAATCATTGCAGAAACGCAAGCAGACGATGTTACTCTCACAGTAATAACGCGGGAAAAACTTTGTGTTGCAATAGCCTAGGCCTAGTTCAGGGAGCAAAGTGTACGTGAGAACTAGGCCTAGGTACCCTAGGCTAGTGTTGCTCCTGCACCCACATTGACTGTACTCCAGGGTACGAGACACTTTTTTCAATTTCGGGTGCTATTTTCAAAAAAAAAATAGTCCCCCCCCCCCACCCCCAATTCCATTTCGAGTGTTACTTTGGGATTTTCGGGTGCTATTTCCTATTCATTGATAAATGATATATGGCCCTAAATGCATTACTAAAGACAGCAATGCACTACTACTTCCCTTCAAGTGCGGTAGAACATAGACCGGCCAGCGCAATTTTTTTTCCCACGAGGTTATGGGCAAATCACGCCAATGGACCAATCAGCGTCTTGGAAATAGGCCACACCCCTAATTCCAAAATAACGGCTTTTGAACCATATTTTTGTAATTCTGACGCCAGATTATGAAGGAACAGGCCAAATAACCCCAGTCCACGTAACCCTAACCTTAGAAATAACCCCAACCATGATTTAGAAACAAATTTGAAAAAAATTTCAAAATCAGATTTGCCCATAACCTCGTGGGAAAAAAAATTAGGCGACCGGCCAGCCTGACATAGCAAAAAAAAAGACGAGTGTGTTGGGACGTGGTTAGCTATTTCCATCATGGGCCGTTCATACACAATGTACGTGAGTAAGTGTGAAAGCGTACCCCCCCCCCCCCCCCGCCTTCCCGTACGTACAGTACGTAGTGCAATAGTGCTATGCACCCCTGATATTGGCTTGTAAGCAACCAAGTTAACTAACATCACAGCAGTTCCGAGTTCCAAGCAAATAACGTCACAAACACACTTCTGCTTCATACTGTGCAAACACCCGAGTCCAGAATCGGTTATCACGCACAGGTCAGTGTGGAAGGGGAGTTGCCTAGATTTTAGAGTGAGCCCTAGATACTAGATTTCGAAGATTAACGTTGGCTAGGCTAGATTTCAAAGAGCAAACATCAGGTGCTGCACGTATGTTTGGTGGAAGGAAATTCCATTCACGAGCGGTTTTGAGTACATTGAGTATTGATAACATCTCTTACTAAAAGGAGGGGGAACAATTATGTGGGTGCCTTGATTATGTCTAGTGGTCCTACTATGGTTACTCTGCAACTGGATGGTGGGGGGGGGGGGGGGAATGGAGTTATGAACCTCCTTATAGACAGCGATGAGACGAAGTCTGGTACGGCGCTCTTAAGTGGTTCCCATTTGAGATCTGTTAACATGTTGGTGACGCTATCCCCAGTGGCGTAGCTAGATATTTTTTTTTTTGGGGGGGGGGGGGCAAATGCAAGTAATTTTCGACAGATAATTATCCTAAAGTAATGATACCATCACCTGGCGTGTAAAATTCTGGGGACCTTTTCTTTTTTTGCTTTTCGGGCAATTTTGAAACTGACTTTTGATTTTGACGTTGACGTTTCGATGTGTAATTCTGTTTAAAAACATAAAAAGTGTTGTAAGTGTTTCAAGTGGATTGTTTTTATTTACTTCCGACAGAGACCAGAAATTTCCGACAGAGGCCTTCGGAGGCTTTGTGGGGGGCGACCGCCCCCTGCCCTCTCTAGCTACGCCACTGGCTATCCCTGTAATTATAGTTGTTGAGAACAAAACGGGCTGCACGTCTTTGAACATTCTCGAGTGTTGTTACGTTTTGATGTAAGGATCCCATATGGCCCCACAATATTCCAGCTTTGAGCGGACTATAGCGTTTGGTAGGCAGTTTCCTTGACACCTTTGCTACAAGAGTGGAGATTTCTTTGTAGTAACCCAAGCATTTTATTTGCTTATATGACTGATATGAACCAGGGGTCAAACAGCAACTTCCTTCCCACTACCATGCATGAATGAGCAGGGAAGGGGCACTAACAGACTAACTCATGGACGTAGAAGCTGTACTCGATCCATTGAGGTGGGGATTGTGCACTGTTT
This sequence comes from Holothuria leucospilota, assembly GCA_029531755.1. Lineage (NCBI taxonomy): Eukaryota > Metazoa > Echinodermata > Holothuroidea > Aspidochirotida > Holothuriidae > Holothuria > Holothuria leucospilota. The sequence continues at coordinate 30,057,242 of CM055970.1, forward strand.
CGGAATGTTGTCCTGGGAGAAGAACCCAAGGGTATGGGGTCCCATCTCCTTTAGAAAGTATTTTATGCACTTGGTGCAATATTTGATCAAATTTTAAGCAATAAGCCTGCAATTTTTGACATTTTAGAGAGCGTTTTTGTCCTGGAAATGAGGGGGAAGGAGCCCACCACATTTTTGACGGTGTAGGCTTTAGTCCACCAACCCCCACCCATTCGCCACTTATGCCTCTCACTAATTGCATCTTTATACGTTTATCATGGATTCTACCACCTCTAGCCATCTGTTATTGAGAATCCTGCATTCTGATTGGTTAAACACTGACCTGCTTTTCCACAGCATACGGTCAGTAAACCTATACACTGATAAAAATGAAGTTTTCACACATTTTCGGTGGTAGAAGAGGAATAAACCACATTTGTCTGACTGTTATTGTCTCATAACCGTCTGGACTCCCAATTTGCAAAATAACGGACTCGGTTTCGCCTCGTCCGCCAAATGCGTGCTGTAAAATGCTTACTGCTTGTGTGTTTTGCCCTTCAGTGTCCTGGGAATCCATTGGGCATGACGTCACATGAAATCCCTCTATGAGGGATTTCATGTGACGTCACACACAATGGATTCCCAGGCACTGAAGGGCAAAACGCACAAGCAGTAAGCGAATTTACAACTCACGTGCACGGCATAACCATTGATACTACTGTGACACAATGGATGCTTGCCAATACAAAAAGGACGCACGATCTTGAGAGAAAAATAAAGTCCAAGAAAATGAGAACGCCAAAAATGCAGGTTCTGACACGGGGGGGAGGGGGTGGGAGGTAGGGTGAGGCTCGGAAGTCTTCAATGCCTGCACCCCCCCCCAAAAAAAAAAACAATAAACCTGGTTCCGACCCAGCATGCTTTGCCCACCCTGGCGCCGCCCCTGCACGTAAGAAATTAAACGCGCATATAAAAGTGCGTTACTCCGATAAAGATACCATACAAACTGACCAATGAATATAGACCTTATGCATATGATGTCACAATGGAGAAAGTGCTCCCTCTTTTGGAGGAAAATGGCGGAAAAGCGCGTATCATGGCAAGTTACACCAATAAATGCAGACAGCTGATTTGTCAACCAATCGTATACGCGCGTAAGTCTACTACACGTGAGCCGAAATCCACGCCGTTCGTGCACATGTGCTTCGTTGTTTTCACCCACTGAGCTATATAACTGGAGGACGCACCTCAATGCGGAATACGCCTCGAGATTGAAGCCGACTTGGGAGGTCACGTGACGTAGGTTAGCTTACTCAAGTCGATTCCACTGTCCCAGAGACGCGTATCTAGAAGTGAAAGTAATGTAACGCAGATTCATTGATGTACACGCTAAAGCAATCCGTTGTTACTATACTCATTATGTCTCTAGTGTTTTGTTGTAATTAATAGTGAATCTTTACACTATGATTGTGTGATCAAAAGATTGTTTTTCACAAACTTTTCTTGATTTTAGGAGTGGTCCTGCCTATTCGAAGGACAGAGCGTGTGACCACATTTCGAATACGTCGAGACTCGTTTGAACTTTGAAACATTCGCGATAGCACCGTCACTAAACAGTAGGCTGTCCATACATGTGCACAGTGTTCTGCACAACGCGTGAAAGCGTCCTTTTGACACAAAAACACACCAGGCGCATGAAGGAAAGCTAACCCACGCGTGCACATGCACGCTTGCATTTTGGCCAATGATGTGCCTCGAATCCTCCTACACACGGTACGCGTTTGGTGCTCTGTAATGTTATAACGACTATTGTGATGTAAGCCTTTTTCATGAAGTTGCTGAGGCGGCGCAATGGTGTGTACGCTGACGCGTGATAGCGCGCAAGATAGTGTTACAAGAGGCAGAAGAGACGCTAAGCCCGCTACGGTGCGGTAGCATCACGGACTTCAATACATGGACAGAGGATTGCGCAATCAATTCGGTTCGCCACCGTTCGAACAAATTTCGGCTAACCAAAGATGGGCCGCCGGGGCTACTACCATTTGCCCAATTTGACGATGATCTGCAACATCTCAGACAAAATATCAGTATGAATGGAAGAACAATATCACAGTCCACTCCTCCATTCTATTTGGATGAATTTGACCTGAGCTTGCATTCTTTCGAAAAATTTACAAGTTTTTCACACAATTTGTCGATACTGAGCCATTTGAGCAAGTCCAAACTTTTACACAACACAGGACTATAGCAGGCAGCCATATTGGTAAGCCTACTCGCGTACGTACAAGTGGCTACAAGGTGGCGACAATTTACGCATAGGACGTTAGTGCAATATGCTCTGTCCATGTATATAAGAAGTTCGTGGGTAGCATATACATGTACATCTTTGCATCAGCGCTAGATACGCGGTGGAATCGACTTAAGCAAACTAACCTACATCACATGACCCTTCATGGTGGCTTAAAAAAACGTTGTGGAATGATTCTTCCTAGCATATAGTTTAGTGTTTTCACCCAAAATGACGTCAGTGTGGTGTCAATGCATAAGGTCTATAGAGGGGATTCACGGCGTCACGAGATCGCGCGTCTCTATGGTTTTTGAAGGGCAAGATCACGCATCTCTAGAGGTTTTGAAGGGCACACGTCCCTTGTGTCACAGTAGTATCTAGGCCTATAGTTTTGCTGTGCGTGTGTGCTGTGAGTACACTGCAATCAGAACCGGAAGCTGGTGGGTACCGTAAAGCCGCAGTCACACTACAACGAATTCGGATCGGATTCCGATCCGATTTTTGCGAGTTTTTATTAAAATCTTCTCCATCTCTGGTCAGAGAGAGACCAAAATTTGCCAACCAGTGTAAATATATGATTTGCATCAGAGGTCTATGAAAATAAATGTTAACTGATTTTTTCGTGACGTCACACCGACAAACAGCTTTTATCGGACCACGCGTAGTCCGATAAAGCTGTCTGTCGATGTGACTTCACGAAATAATTTCGTATAAATTTATAATTTCGTAGTCCTGCGATAAAACTCATATAATTACACAGGTTGGCAAATTTGGGGTTCTTTCCGACCCGAAATGGAGAAGATTTTAATAAAAACTCACAAAAATCGGATCGGAATCCGATCCGATTTTCCCAGTTTCCCCTTAGTGTTCCCATTACAATAAAATTCCTGACTGCTACACCAGACTCGGAAGAAGCAAAAGGATGTATTGGGATGAGATCAGCAACTCCTTGATTGCCCTCTTGTTAGAGAAATTGTCCTCTTGCGAGCAAAAACGGGTAAAACGAAACTGTAAACTGTCGCAATATTTGGGGGGGGGGGACAAAATGACATTTGCCCCCCCACAAATCATATTGGGAGGTCATGGCCCCCCCCCCCCCCCCCCCCACGGTTCCTACGCCACTGCTTGAAACGAGGACAATGCAATCACGTATTGTTGGCAGAATTAGGCCTACCCCTAATCCATATTTTGCAATAGAAGAAAAGCGTTTTGAACTTGCCGGTAACTTGTGAAGTTTCATCCCAGACTCGTTTTCCACGAGAAAGAAGGGTTGCTTTGGAAAGTTAGGATAATTCGGTCTCAAATGAAAAGCCACGGCGAAGAAGGTCGTCGGGGCTTCTGATCTTATTGAGACCTTTCGTTTTCAAATGCTACTTACATGAAACGTGGAATTGGTTAAATTTTAAAATGGGAAAATATTCATAGAACTATTACAAATGGCAACCGAAAAAAAGGCTTTGTGGAAGGGGTTGGGGTTGCATGCCCTGATAATGTAGGCAGGCTGAAGCTATAGCGTTTATGACCTGATGTGTAAATTTATACTGTGGGCCATGATTAACAAAACGAAACCTTTTAAAGAAAAGAAAAAGTGGAAACGCAGAAGAGTCTATGAAAGCTAGAACGAGGAAAATAAAAAAAGCAACTGCAACAAGGGTCACGGGTTGCCGACAGATTGCCGAAAGCAAAATTTTCGAAGTGCATTTTGGGTTTTCACTGGTTAGTAAAATTGGAAAATCTGGGGGATTTGGGGGATTTATTACAGGACTTAACCTCATTTAAATACCAAGTAAATCACATAGGCGACTGGCCCTTGTCTATGGGGTACTTCATATCTTATCGTTTCCCGGCAAAACTGGAAAATTTACCCGAACACGTGGGATTCTTTCCAGACGGGGGATATGCCCCTCCCCCACTTATTGTCTCCCCTGCCCCAATGGCGATCAGACTCCCCTATTCTTTTATCTTTCCTTGCTCTCAAGAGAACAAGCCCTCCAACACAAACACAAACTTTTCGGCGTCCTTCGCGCTGTAGAGTTCTTGCTTTACTTTCGTTTGACTTTTACATACTACAATTTTTTCCAAACGGAACCAAATCACGCACCATGAATCAATGGAGAACCGATTTCTGTTTCTGTAGTGGAAGGTTAAAAATGCTACGAATTCTTTCCGGCCAGACTCTTTACCATCATATGGTCAATTAAATATCTACCGAAGGTCAGCCTGTCGGTTTTTCTGTGATTGATTCATTTACAAAACCTTGCATTCAAGCGCGTATATATTAGAGAGGAGGGGTGAAGTTTTGAGGTCGTGCCACCGACAAAAGCCTCGTGGTGGTGCCCAGACCCCCCCCCCCCCCATACAAACGAACAAATCCCCATAGGCCGCTAGGTATTAAGTAAAGTTACAAAGTTCAGGTGGTAAGTTATATCTGATGGCATGTTAGGCTGTCAGAATACCTTTATCTCAGAGGCTTAACTTTGACGGAGCCCAGTATAGACCTTATGCTGGCCTGTTTCGTGGTAAATGTAGGTCTAGATCCCTAATTTGGCACAACGTTGCACTCTCCCCATAAAAAATAAATTAGGCCCCAAAACGGACGATAAACGAAGCTGATCATAATCATCTTGAATCTTGCGAAATCTAAATTTCTCAACGCCGCAAAATTTTGCCCAGCTGTTTTGGACACTGTGCAGTGAGGATGCATTATCTTTTCAGTAGGCAACTTTTTGGGAATTCCCCAAATGCATTTTATTTATGTTAGAGTTTCCACTTCCTCCAAATGAGTTTTATAAATTTTGGAAATTTTTGACAATTCCTTTGGTGTATCGAGTTTGTAGGAAAGAAGTTGGACAACTAGTACATACATTTATATACTGCATATGTCTTAAACCTTTGACTCATTATTTTTGGATTCCAGTAAATTAACAAGCACAATTAGGGAGAAATCATCCCTGAAATATGGAATCGCTCTGATCCCGCCTTTACAAGGCCGTTCTCATGGCGCATGGCATCGACCGAACGTTCGTTTGCATGCACCACTGCTGTGCTGTACTGTGTAATACGTACGTTACGCACGTACTAATAATCGATCCAGTGGTACGGTTAGACTTGAGACTGAGTGTGCCCTCGTGGCCAATGCAAAGTGCATGAGTATTCTTTTTGAAGTTGTCACCATACGGAATGTCTTATGATGGAGTTTGAATGCTTTATTGTCAAATGGCATTGTTCACAAGGTCCTGAAAAGACGTGATTCACCCTTACCAAAAATTAGGTTCAACTTTTATTTTGATCTCTAGCCTACAGGCCTAACTTAGCTCTTGAACAGTGCTGTGTGTGCTGTCAGGCTGTGTGTTAACTTAAGGAAACACACAGCACTTTTTAAGGGCTAAACTTACCGTCAAGAAGCCTAACAAGTAGGCTAACATTAATTGATAACAAGTTAGGCCTAACCTAGTCCTCACTAAAGGACTGGTCGTTCGCCTACAGCTCACTACACTATACTATTGGCGACCAGCTATACAACTTACAAGTGCCTTTACAGAGGACTAGGCCTACCTAGACCATTTCTGCAGTCACAAGTAAAGTTGTACAGTCAAATGTTAGGCAAGTTAAAAGCTTATTTCATATAGGCCTAGGCCTAGGCTACAATCGTTTGCTTTCATGTAGGCCTAGACCTAGGCCTACTAAATTTCCTTCCACCAAACATAAGTGCAGCACCTGATGTTTGCTCTTTTAAATCTAGCCTAGCCAACGTTAATCTTCGAAATCTAGTATCGAAGGCGCACTTTAAAATCTAGGCAACTCCCCTTCCACACTGACCTGTGCGTGATAACCGATTTTGGAGGTGTTTGCACAGTATGAAGCAGAAGCAGAAGCAGAAGAAATTACAATAGGCCAGTGTTGTAGTACCCGTACTCGTACCCGTACTCGAGTACAAGTTTCCGTACTCGTACCCGTACTCGTGACCTGGTACCCGTACCCGTACTCATGATTACTTTTTTCTCGGACCCGGACCCGTACCCGTACTCATGACTTGGTACCCGTACCCATACCCGTACTCATGACCTGGTACCCGTACCCGTACCCGTACTCATGGTCCTGTACTCACACTACAACACTGTATGTGTAAGGTAGATTTTATCAGTTGTAAAATTTTGATCATATTTTTTTATCTGGAAGATAATTGGATAGTATATAGTATAAAAATCGACATATTTCACATTAATTGTACCAAAAGATAGATCTGTTCCTTTGTGATAAATAAAAGTGGAGGTACAATGTTTATTAACGTTTTTGATCTCCAGTTACCATCTAGACCAGCTAGTGAGATAGAAATATTAAAATGCTCACAGTCTTGTGCAATATAAAACACTAATAACTTTCATTACTGAAAAGTGCTAAAATTTGACAGCAAATTGTCCCTACATATAAAATGCTGTCCAAATATGACTTTAATTATGATAGCAATTTTTTATGTATGAACACTTCAGTGTAATTAACTTTATATTCTAGATAGCATTGACCTCTTCCTTTGATAAAGTAAGCAACCTGTCATCTGATGAGTTGTTCATGCTGCAGTAGTATACATGATGACGGGTACTTCATGTAAGACAACCTCAAACTGAGGTGAATAGACAACTGAAAGGAGATGAACAGTCTGAATAGCCTGAATGATGAACTCATTAGAACTGAACCATAAAACTGTACCAGTCAATTCTAGCAGAACTGGTACCACATGTACAAATCTATAGTCTTGACTTACTACAGGTTAGGGGTGTAGCTAGAATGAAATTTTAGGGGGGCCTAGGTATCAAATGGGGGGGGGGGGAGGTGTCACAGCATTGATCGCCGCCCTTAATTCTTACACATTTTATTAGGATGCACAATTTTGGGGACCCGCGTAGCTATGCGCCTGCTACAGGTGCATTCTACTAATACTGTGCGATGGCATACATTGTGGTTAATACTACTGTACTTCAGACCATGTAGGACTATAGTGCAACTGGGGTCAGATTTGAGGAACCAAGATTTGTGATGTTGGCAACATCACATAGACCTAGGCCTAAGCCTACAGGCCTGCAGCCTACTCTCCCAGTTGATCCCCATCCACTACCTGCCCTCATATACCCTCATCAAATTATAGTACAAAAGTCCTTGAACTAAATTAAGTTTACTGAATTTAAGCTCCATTCATGTACATGACTGATCTGTACAGTTAGTTCTGCAAAATTCATCAACACATCAGCAGAAGCTATTGACCTAGGTCATGCTGTTGTTTGTTTACATCTGGTCTGGATAAAACTTTCAAATGCAGCTGACTATAGGTGTTTTAGCATAGTCAGCAGTTTCTAATGGACTAGGCGGTTCCCTAGATACATGATTTTAGCATGGGCCACTCCCCACCACACAATATCCATCCAGCCAACTTACCAAACCTGACAAACATCTCGACTGAGAATTGAATCCTACCATGAATCCTTATATCCTCTAGATTTGGCTCCCACTTAAATAGGCTTTATAGGTCATTCCGTGTGTTAATTTTGGATTGTCCATGGAGGAAGCTGCTCTGGGGTTACATACACTGGGTGGCAGCCAGGTTTGTTCACGGGGCATTGGCTTGATGGGAAACTTTTCAAGGTTGGAATTTTCTGGGAAGGAGAGCAGTATGATGGGCATTTGAGTTGGTCAAATTTCCAGTAATAAGTAGTAAATGCAGCAAAGGCTTGGTCCATGCATATTCATATTCATATTTTGAATATGAAAATATTCAAAACTGCACTCATGAGTTGGTACCCGTACCCATACTCATGAATTGTACCCGTACTCGTACCCGTACCCATGACCCTGTACCCGTACCCGTACCCGTACTCTTTTTCCTCGGACCCGGACCCGTACCCGTACTCATGACTTGGTACCCGTACCCATACTCGTACTCATGACCTGGTACCCGTACCCATACCCGTACTCATGACCTGGCACCCGTACCGGTACCCGTACTCATGGTCCCGAACTCACACTACAACACTGCAATAGGCTAGGCCTAGCCAATGGTTCGTAAGTCAGTGCCTAGCCTAGAGGCAAGCATGATTCAGAGCAATTTCAAGAGTAGGACTAGGCCTAACAGTTAGGCCTAAGTTGAATAAAGGATAGCCTATTGTAGCCTTAAGGCTTAACATTAGGCTCATTGTAATCTAGTCTGGAACAGTTATATCTTTCTATGGTGTATTTTCTGGCACCGATCCAAGGGCTTTCCTGGCCTCACCCCCCCCCCCCTTTGCCACATCAACAATAACAAAATACAATAATGTTAATCTAGGAGAACATTCAATGTCTGGATCTGCACCTGATTTTGTAGCAGAAAGTTTTGTTTACCCTCCCCACTCATGGTGGGGTTATGCACTTTATCAATTGAATGATGCACCCCACTACCCCGGGGCATGGTCAGTCAAATGTGGGTCATTGACCAGTGACAGTGTGACTCACAAGTCCGTCATTGTACCAATATTGTCCTCCACTAGAGTGACAAAGGGGTGAGTCATTTTACCTCAGATGTCAGTCACTTTACTGACTAAGGGTTGAGTCATTGTGGGTCATTTGTTATCAATTGTTCACAGATGACAACCTTCAGCATTGCTCCTCATATACTTGCTTACTTTTGTCAGTCAGTTTGGTGACGCACATGTCGGTCAAAATCGCAAACTGTTCATCAATTTGGTGACTTAGAGGTGTGTCATTTTACACAAATTGTCCATCACAAAAGTGACTGAGGGGTACGTCAATGTACATGTTTTGCCAGTGAAGTTGTGGACAATGACTGACCATGTCCAGGGGTAGTGGGGTGCATCATTCAACTGATAAGTGCATAGCAGAGGCATAGAATATAGGCTGTCACAATTTTTTCCCTAGCCTAGCACTAGGCCTAGGCCCTAAGCCTAGCCTACATGTAGTTAGATTTGTCATCCATAGTCTGGGCCTAGCATAGTAAGTCTAGCAACAACACTGTAATGTTAGGCTTAGACCCTAGGCCTAGATGCACAAATTTTCAATTGGAAGGCCAAGACTCAAGAGAAAGGTCTTTAATTTCAGAAAGTGGGCTGGGTCCTGGTCTATCATTATTAAGAAGCCTAACTAGCCTAAGAAAAAAGTCATAGGCCATGCTAATATTGCCATTTTTTAAAGATCTTTTCAGCAAGAAAGACAAGCATGTGGCCTCAGTGTGAAGCCCTTGAGGTAATATGCCATGACTAACTAGTTTTATGACTATTATTCAGTGTCTCCTCTTGTTCAAGGTGTATATCATTCTGTAAATTAATGACTTGTTTAACTCAGTCTCCATTACATGATTATAAAATGTTCCTTGGATTGATAATTATAGCCTCAGTGTGATTGATATGTGGAGCCGCCTCATCCCTTTTAAGGTTGGGGCCATTACAAGGGATAATGTTGCTGTAAGCAATAAATCCAGAATGAATGAAATTACATCTGAACTATATAATTTATGAGTTTGGTTGAACTTTCTGCAAGCATCTTTAATAACAATTTAAATTTTCATTCATTCTTTGGAGGCACTTGGTTTCCCTTGCAACAACTGCCATTTTATAAAGCAAAATTTAATAATTTGTGGCCAACTGTAACAGACCTGTGATTTTAATTTAATTATGTCCTCCAGACTTGATTGCTTTGTAATTGAAGGGTCATAACCTGCATTTTGATTACAAGAGGCCAGAACTTTTAAACTAACTCATTGCTTTTATAGTAACACTTTCGTGAGACAGCTTGCAAATTTATGCTTGTTCACCAAGAACATTCATAAGGTTAATAAGTGGGGGAGGTGACAGTGATGAGGTGTGTGCAAACAGCACAATTTTCTCATATGCCACTCATAACAGCCATGTGGAAAACAATATGGTAACACTGTCCTAACAATAGGACTTTGAACCCTGATAAAAAGAAAATGCAGAAACTTCAATCCTTTTGATAAGTTGAAATAGATCTATAGTTGAAAGTGTAAAGGATGTGGTGTCTATGTTCTTGCAGGAATGGGGACTAGACTGAAAGGGAAGGGGGATGTTTACTTGTTGTATTGGCCCATTATGGTACAATCCGGGCCATTTATTTACAATTTATGTAACAATTATTTAGAATTGTGAAAATCTTACTTTAGGTACTAAGAAAAGATAGCAGTGTGTTTTGTGACTTGTAGGAAGAAATTTAGCCTAATTGTACAACTGCTTTTCAAGTAAAGGTGGAGATCGGATCGAAGCACACATTAATGAGTGTGGTGATATCTGGGGTATTTTGTTACATGTAAACATGCATGGAGACCAGGATCATCCTTGGCCTATCAATCATGCAGAGGCAGTTCAATTCCTGAAAAACTCCTCTCTCGGACAGTCTCCATGATTAGCATTCAACATACTCATCCTGTATAGGTATTACTAAAATTTACCTCAGTAAAATACCAAACTATGAACCTGATATTTCTTTGCCTATATGCTTCATACAAAGGTTAATACATTCTTTTTGTCAGTCTGTTTGTACAATGTACGTTTTACCTCAAAAATGAAATTGCAGTTTGTGTATAGTGTACATGTCCTACAGGTCACCTACACAATAAGCCTCATTTCTAAAATACTGCCTGGTACACTGGAACTTGACATTGAGAATCTAAATACCCATCAGTAAAGGATTGCTTATTAGGGATATTGGTAAAACTGTAACATTAGTTCCATCCACCTGCCCCATTTGGCTATGGGCTTGACTATAGCACTGCAGACTACTTGAACACTTTGGAACACTCTCTTAAAGCTTTCACACAAATAAGGTCCCAAATAACAACAACAACAACAATAATAACAAAGTGATATACATAATAATAGTAATAATAATACAATGGTTTCATAAAGCAATAAATTAGATTGAGAAGCAAGAAGCAGCCACGCTAGGCACTTTAATACCAAAAACAAGTCAACTGCAATGAAATAAAAAGTATTAAAATAAATGAGTCTATTAAAGTATAGATCTGTTGGAAACTTAAAGTCCTTCTCTTACCTTTAATTGCCATAAACTAAGTTTTTCAAGAGATGATCGACTGCATGGGTAAGATTGCATAAAATTAGGTCAAAGCATTTTTACGTGAATTTTGTTGACAGGTAGTCGGTTGCATCTACTCAGTGCTTACTCATTCTGTTAGATTACCATACCTTTACCTGGAAGAAAGATTACAAACTTTCTCCTGTGATTGACAAAATTTTATTCATGGCTAATTTCCTTCAGGCATCATTGAATAGATACACACGATGGTCATGTGATATTTGCTTTGGTCATTTTGAATCACAGCCATTGAACCCTAAATTTCCCCTGACATATTTTTACCTTGGGAGCTATTTCTCTGAAGAAAAGCTTAGATGCCATCTACACACCTTAGGGGCACAGAATTTAATTGACTCTTTCTTTGATGACCATTAAAAAGGTCAAGCACACCAAACAATCAAAAAGGACCAACTGTAGCAAGATAAAAATCAAACTTTGCAATCCCTTGACAACAAAATTGCAGAATCTGTGATGAGAAGGTTAGGTTTTTTCACCTGGTTTGTAAAGTGAGTTGAGTAGGTTCAAAATGTGTAACCTAGTTTTTGCTCTTCTCTCGTTAATCCATTATAGATCAAGCCAGCTAGGACACCTCCTTTTTCCGATGTACCGCAGTTATAGGATGTGATTTGTCAACTTTGCATGGTCGACCCGCTTTCCTCCATCAAGATGGCTTCCTATATATCTCAGCTGCCATCGTTATTCTTCTTTCTATCAGGTGGGCAAGATTTTTGTATTGATTGATTCTTTTGCAGTTTAATGCTTATTGAAAGGAGGTTGTATCTGTTTAGTGGATGCGGCAAATTCTGTTCCATGACAACTTGCTCCTGCCAGGGGCCGTGAACAGAGGGTAATCAACTTTGTGTGCCAATTTTGTAAAATTCTGTTTCATTTTCAAATGGTGTGTGATTGACCAGCACTTGTATCCCCTTGTTTGCTACATGAGAACATGGCTTGAAGTAATTTTGATTATTGTTCTATGGCAATTCCGACATAAAAAATCAGTAGTAAAGAGAATGCATTACAATCTGATACAAAAGAAAATTGCATGATGGATGTCATGGTTGATACATTGGAACATATGAAGGTTAAAAAGGGAAGCCCAGTTGATGCAAAACTGAAAGAGGGCAATAAAGTCTGAGGGAGTGAAAGTAAAAATTAGGTGAAATAGTTCTTGATAATCTTGAAATTTGAGAGGGAGAAAATTGTGAAATTGTGAAATTTGTTTATTTCTCTGCACAAAGAAGGTGAAGATGGCAAAGGATATATGACAAATATTCGAAGTCAATTTAAACAAAGTAGGCAGGAATGAAATGGGAAGTAGGTTGGAGGTAGGGGGAGGGGGTATGGGAGGGGGATCAGCAGCATCGAAGAACATTTAATGTACACTAGAGAGAGTGCAGAGGATGTTAATTTGGAAAAGTGAAGTTTTTTCAAGTGAGGTGATACTTACGAAAGTACAGGGAGAGGATATGCACAAAATGTTCAAAAGGTTTATTGTTATGCTTATAAGGAGCTGAAGAAATCAAATGCATGAAATGTGTCAAATTGTATAAATGACTTCTTTTGTAAATTTAAGATACATATCTACACTGTTTTCCCTAGTAAATGTTGAAAATGAAAGATGTTTTGGGAAAGGGTTCTTTTTCTTCCCTTTATATTTCAAGTAAGGGCTGGAGAACTTATTCACTCGAATGATTTTGTGATCTGTACTGTATAGTAAGTAGATGGAAAATTTCTTGCATTTCTAAAACTTTTTTATTAAGATAGTTAGCACACTATTCTTGGGCCATTAGGATGTGTAGCACGGACCTAACTGATCCTGCTGCAGTTCTGAGACTAGTTTTCCTCATCCCAAATTTATGTTGTGAATTTTCTATGGGGGGGGGGGGCAGGGGTAGGAGAATGGGGCATCCACTAATTTTGAAAGAGACAGCAAACGTAGTATTTCCTCTCATTGACACACTGAAGAGTATCATGCAAATATTAACTCTTTAAAAGTTCAAATGAAGTATGTGATTGTTAGTCAATCAGAAGATATGTTTGTTTAAAATAATTTTGTAATGGACTCATCTTGGCTCATGTCAATGTATTTGGTAAACTTGCTGAGCGACACAAAATTATTTTTGCACATATTGTGTATAAATGCAAATGAACACGCTTTAATGAAAGTACTTTTTTAAAGAGAAAATTCCAAAGTTTAAAAATACCCACTACTTCACGTTTCAAAACCTTGATTAATTATTTTAATTAATAAAAATACTAGTTTTAATTGATTAAAATATTTTGTTTTTCTTTAGCTACGATTCAAGCAGTTGCAAATTTAAAAGTTTCTACTCCACCTCGTGTAACTGTACCGCTCGGTGGAAATGTCACCATACCATGTACAGCAGATTCTTCTGAGCTGGATGCCATTTACTGGAACAGGGTTGCGGATTATGGCAGTTTAGAAATAGTTGTTTCAAGAGTGTTCCCTGGAGGGGATCCCACAGGTGTGGGCTTGGACAGTGGAGATTTTAACATTACAGCAAATAATAGTCTTGTGATAAATTACATGAGGTTGGAATATGAACAACCCTACGTCTGTACAATTCTTGACACATCTTTAGCAGATGATTCCAGCACTACAGAAGTTATAGCCACAGGTAAGTGTACACTTTTAATAAACATTGTAATTCATGATAAACCGTTTGTGCTAAAACCATTTTTCTCAGCAATATCTCGCTTCAATGCATCTGCTACCTCAACAAATACACATATTTAACACCTGATTCAGGTAACTTTCACTTGGAGTAAGTGATTCGCAGCACCGGAATTATTAAAGCCAATCGCTGGAATATCTGCAATCCCTGCCACATATAGCAACAGAACACAGAGTAAATACGGTATAGGTGTAACCAAAGAACTTTGACAACAATTTAATAGAATAACATATGGAAACGTTTACGGCCATTTGTCTCATAAGAGACCGAAACGCACACACAGAGCACAGGATTACGTGCAATCAATGACACTTGCAAAGCGTTTGTTTATTCACAACCTCAGCTTTCTTGATAATGGACGATTCCTTTTTTTAGTAGGGCGTTAAGAGTGTTTTACATAACATCGTAATTTAGTTTAATTTCGAAAAACGGCAACTTTCGGCAGGAAAATTATAAACTACTGAGTCCACATTAATATTACACTGTATAGGCTACCGCTAACGTATGTACTGTGTACGCGAATGCTATACAAGCAACACCAATTTCCCCACGAGAGAGTGCTGTTGCCCTGATTAGTAGTCACGTGATCTTTGTTTACATCAGAAAACCAGCCCGAAGCCTTTTCGTAGGCGATCTCTGAATGGATGCGAGTAACGAAAGTGCACAGTCCGATGAAAGTAAGGAACCAATCAAGATGGTTTTTACATAATTTGAAAGCTTATGAGTTTCACAACAAGCTATCATTTGCCCCATTGTAATCGGGTTCGAAATGACTGAGTGAGGGCGTGTTGAACAATTGCTGCATTCTGAAGTTGATGTTTTGGTGCCATTTTCACGTACCAAACTGCAAGTTTTTTTTATTTTTTAAACGCCTAGTCCGACGTGCACATTACTCATAGTTCACTTTTGTTAGCATCCTTGGTTAGATAAATGTTTAAATTTATTAAAACTAGGCACCCCGAAGGAAAATAGGATACAGAAATAGGAAAACTGAACGATTGTTATGGATAATGACAACCCACTTCTGCACTTAAGGGTCGCCGTAAAGGACAGATTTATAGCAAAAGAGACAACGTTTCCATATGGGAGAACAGAATGCTCAGCTAAGCTTGTGCTAATTGTTTCTTATGCTCTATGAACAGAACAATCATGTAATAAGACCAGGGGAGGTTGGTTTGGGAAATTAAAGCTGATGGGGTTGGTGATAAGATACACCCCACTCAGACAATAGAAAAGTGAGGTTCAAAGATCACGATTTTAAGCGTCTTCAATTCAGCATGTGTTAATCATGATTTAAAATTAACAGCACTCATCAAAATCCTTTCGTTTGTTGTAAATGAAACCTGATATGGAATGATCAGTACCGTAGGCTGCATACTGCACTATGGTTGTACTAATATATTACCTTAATGGTTGACATGTTCAGTAATGCTATAAACTTTCCAGCATCATGAAATCTGTGCAGCACCTATTGATGAAGAGCTCAAGTCACGAAAGGTAGAATTCATGATTGCACCAATGTCACCCTACCCCTGAGCTCCCCAGCTCCACCCTTCACCCCAAGAAAAATGTACCCATCTAGATGTTTTTCCCATGGCATGACAGTATGTTCCAATTTACGTGTGGTAATTATGCTAACAATGTACATGTATTCACTGAAGGACCCATCTGGTGAATGTTTGGCAGCCAACAAGTAGTCAAAGAGGGGGTGGGGGCTAAAACACCACAAGACCCAAATGGGTAAAAAATGCCCATCCCTTGTTTTTTGGGAAATTCTACCAAGTGGACTATAAATGCCTCCCCATTACCCAGGCCTGATTTTTAAGGAAATTTTCAGGTTGCCCGTCGGACAACCTGAAGCTAAATGAGGTTGTCCAAAATAGTTTTTGGTCGTTCGAATGAAAGTGATGAACAAGAGATGAACAATTCTATTTCCTGTCTCTGCCATAGAAAACAAACATTTACTTTAAATTCTGCATTTTTCCATATTTATTGGCATGGTACAATGATGAATGGTAGTCAATACCATTGTCTCAATGCCACTTCTTGAGGGGATTTTTATGACATACTTTCCTGCTGAGGTAGGGAACTATTCAGTTACAAATAAAATCTACTCATCCATCGGACAAGTTCAAAGAGAGAAAGTGGTTGTCCGATGCAAGTTTTGCCCATCACAGACGATCAGATGAGTGCTAAATTTCAGCCCTGCATTACCTTTATCAATTGGAACGTTCTCAAATATTACCCCCAGCCTGCTTCTCCCCCCTTCCAACCTGCAGTCCTCATAATGAAGAAACACCCTGAGGCAACCTCTGAACCTCATATATCCATAGAGAGGGCATTCTGTTCCAGCTTTAGTTTCACTAGACTGATGTGGTCTAACCCCCCCCCCCCCCTGCCTCTCATCTTATATGGTAGGGCTTGGGTTGGCAACTTTTCAGAAGTTAGCCAAAGAGTGAGCCTGTTGCAGTCACTTTTACTGATATATCTGATATGCTGTTCCTGGTTTTTTTTTTTTCTAAGTGAGATTTACGTCAAACATCGAATCAAATAAATACAATTTGGTATATGTATAGTCAGGGACAGGCTTAAATTGTCCACCTAGTCACTTGATTCATCTCTATGTAGATATGGAAAGAGGCCTGTAAAATTGTTATTTATATGGATAGGAAATAATTTGTGAACCAGTGAGACAATGTGTGACAAAACAAACAAAAAGTCAAGTTTAAATCATATCTTGAATTCATAGCTGTGGGCTTCTATAACTTGACATTTGTGGACAAAAGATAACGTGTGAATTTCAGAAAACTCATAAGTTTGTTGATGAGTTCAGAACTGACTTTTTTGAAAGGAAAGTAATGGAAAAATGTCTTTAAGCTATTATGGATTGATGTAGAAGTTTATTCAAAGTTCATTCCTGTTCATTGTGGCAATACTAGTTCTTCTGTATGAATGATGAAGCGTGCAAATGTATGAAGAACAGCCGAGACAAGGTCAGGTGACAATGGAAATTGTAGAGCTCAACTAAGTGGGCAAACCTGTTGAACTACCTGCAAGTTAATCGGGGGCATTGGTGTAGCCAGGGGATGGCCAGAGACATCCCCGGTCAAAAAGAAAAAGGGAAGTACATACTGAACCCCATGTCTTTGTACATTTGGCCACCCTATTCAAAATCTAGCTATGCCAGTGCTGAGGGAGAGGGGCAAGAGACACAACCCCCTCTCCAGTTTTTTCTTACTCCTCAGCCATGTATTTCAGAAGTTTTAAACATTTAAAATATTGTCAAATGATAATGTTCACCATTTGGGGTCAGTCATTAACTTGTACAAAATTCCCAAAGGGGAGGAGTTTCCTGCTGCTAACTTTAGACCCCTCCCCCATATTTAGCATATTTATAGCTGCATTACTGTGTTGAAGGATCACCTGTGGATAATAAAGCAACTAAATATCCCAGGGTGTCATATATTGACCAGGTTAGGCTGTGCCTACTGGTGTATATACCACTACTTAGAAGGCTGTTAGTTGACTGTCTACAACTGTTGAGGTGTATATATTTCCCAGTATCAGTTATGACATCATTGTAGGACAGTGTTCGATTTTAAGGAATTAGCAATGGTTGTCCGAAGGACTACCACATTGTAAAATTTTGTTGTCCTGCTCAAAATAAGGTAGTCCTAAGTGTAACCATTATCGCAAGTTTACAACCATGGAATTGATAATGCCCCATTATCACCAGCCTTCCAAAGTGGCTTTCACTTTTAGGCAACCCCCCCTCCCCCACCCCACCCCAAAAACACAAAAACTGTATATATACATATCTACTGTATGAGAGTATAGTGCTGTCTCGTGGTGTGCATCAGTGGACATTGTGGACATAGTTAATGTTATGATGTTCGCATTGCAGGTTAATAAATTAAACATCTCTAGATTGATAGCACTGGTGTTGCAACATCAGCACTACGAATTTGTAGCTTGCACGAAGGAATTCAGCTTCTCTGTGTACAGTGCAGGCCTGGTGGCCCACGTGTACTAGTGGAATTTGTATGGGGCACATATTTTGGCTTGATAGTGCTGTGCACATTTCGATAAAGTGACTGTGCGGGAAGTTGTGGTGAACGTGCGTAATCACCGCACTTTCCTGCAAATCTTTTGATGAAAATTTTAAAGTTCCTTGCTTGCACAATTCATCGAGCTACTAAATGTAAACATCACATCACTTTCCTCAAAAGATTTGGTTGTCCGGATGGACAACCTTACACTCCTGTCCTGCAGAATTTCTGGTTGTCTCGGGCGACAGGACTACCCTTAAAATCGAACACTGTAGGAATCGTGAATTCGTTGAGAGTTGTGAATGGGGCCGTGGGTATATACCCACGAGTCATATGTCTTTCATGAGCCCTGATACTAAACTCTTCCAAAATTCCTTCTCTTGGCAGATTTTTGAAGCTAAAGATTGCTATTAGCAAATATACAGTTATCTGTTTTATCTGTTGTTATTTACTCCTCAGTGAACTTGAAGGTGGTGGGCAAGTAAATCAGTCCTTTTGTTTGATAGGCATAGAGAAAGTGCCCAAGTACAGGATAAGGTAAACACAGCAGCTATGCTGGTGTTTATTCACCCAAGGAAGCAAACACAAAGAGTGAGTTCCCACTTGAGTAGGAGCAGGAGATCGTCCAGATCTGACCCCGAGCAGGAGATCAGTTTGCAAGTGGGAATGCACTCATGCCCCGGATCAGATCTTGAGAGCTTGACCACACTTTGGGGAGGATCAGACCGCATGCAGGCGATCAAAAAACAAGTGGTAACACAATGGGGGATTAAGGTGACCCGAGATCAAAGCAACAAATGACGTACTTCTGCAGACTGTACTACTGTAGCACAGCTTGCCGTAGCTCATGTCCCGTGCCACACAACCTTGTGTAAACAAACATGACCTGCAGACATAATTTCAATGATGCAACTTCCTGTCGCTTGAACCTGAGGAGGTGATCAGATCTCTCCCAGGAGTTCAAATGGGAACACTCTTGCAGTTGGCCACAAAATTTTCCAGTTGACTGAGCTTGGGGATCATGCATCTTGGAGGATCATACATGTTGGGATCAAGTGGGAACATGGCCAAAGGTGTGAACAGTTTTAATATTTGTTGATAGCCCTCATGTATTGGAATCGCCTAAGCCCAAAATGTGGTTATCACCATTAAAGTTAGCAATCCCTCTTTCATTATTTGTGTATGGTTCTTCATGATGTGGCAAATTGTTTGTTACTGAATAATTAAATTTATTCAGATATATCTCCTTGGTTTACCTTCATACAGAGTTACAAATATAAGGGACTGTCATGAAAGATAAATAAGCCTTGGGAAATAAGAAGTGGCATGAAGGATTTTAGATGGTGTCTAAAGTAATGTTACAGGCACTGGCCCTTAAAGGCATATTCCATTGGCATTTCATAATGGTCTTGTGAAAAAAGAAAAAAAAAAATCCACTGAGTTAAGTGAGTTAATGTCCTCCAAACCCTGGAGCAATACTCTACTCCTAACTTAAGATATGTCATTCTAAAGATTAATTATTTTGTCAAAAATGCCCCCAGTTCTCATGAAGGTCACAGAATGTAATATAAAGTGGGCAAATTGCCGTAGATTCCTTTTGTTTTACTATATAAGTTAATGTTCTGTTTGCCCTCGAAATTCGAGACCGTCAAAATATTTGAACATCTATGTAGATGTAGCATAAAGCTACACCATATGTTTGGTATAAAAAACAAAGTTGTTAAATATTCCCCACAGCAATGTCAATGATGTCATAAAGAAATACATTGCTGTGTCCAATCAGTGTGCCATGATGACATCACAGATTTCTCATAATGCAATGCATCTCTGGAAAAAATGATATTTCTTTGAAAATAAGTGTCTTGTAAATGCTAAATGTCACTGAAATGTAGTTTTTCACCTCCTTGAAACATACAAATTGTCTGCATTTTTGAAGTCTTTATATATAGTCCCTGGCAAACCACTTTAAACCCCTCCCCCCCCCTAAAATGAAATAAAGTGGAAAAAGAAAAGAAAAATAAGTCTGTCAAATTTTTATAAGTACATTATCCCTCCAGTTCCTCTAAGTCTGCCTAACATTAATACCGTATTTTCAAGGGGCTGTGGCATCCCCCCCCCCCCAAAAAAAAGCCAGGGAGTTGCTGTCAACTCTCTGCCCAAACATATTTAGGAATAGCCCTAGTGTTTCAAATACACTTGACGACCATACTTTGACATTCATTCAAACAATATAGCTCCATTCTGGCTGGTCAACAATGACTTGGACAGTCAGTTGTGTTCGCTCTTGAGCTCACACAAACTTTATGTTACAATATTGCCTAGCTAGATCAATTTAAACTCAGTACAGACTACTGTGGCTAGTCTGTCTTGGAGACATACAAGACAGGTGGTTTGGTGTAATTTGGAGGTGCGGCTAGAAGTAAACTTAGTAGGGAGAATTGCTGGTGTATGGGGTGAGGTTAGAGAGCCTATAAAACATTAGTATGAACTATCTTTACATTGCAATGCTAATTTCTTAACCAATTGTGCATGCAGAGACTTAAAGGCAATAGGCAGTCGCCCCAAAATTTTCCTTGAAAAATCAGCAAACTCTTGCAAATCTCCTCTTATTGCATTACAAGCACCTCCGAAGACGTCTTGAACATAACTATTACAAACAATAGGTAAAGCAAGGCAAAATTCTCCTTGAATTCCACAATTCACTAACAAAAATATTGTCACATGATCAAAATAGGCCATTCATGAACTAGAGTGACAGGATACAC
Organism: Holothuria leucospilota; assembly: GCA_029531755.1. Lineage (NCBI taxonomy): Eukaryota > Metazoa > Echinodermata > Holothuroidea > Aspidochirotida > Holothuriidae > Holothuria > Holothuria leucospilota. The sequence goes on from CM055970.1 coordinate 30,078,114, forward strand.
TCACTCTGTTTGGGGTGACTGCCTACTGCCTTTAATGTTCCATCATGTTCGGAATATCTAGCCAAAGTGTTTGTCGATTGAACCGTTGGATATGTTGAGATACTAAACTTTATATTTCGTGGTATAGCTTGCTATTTTTTTTTTTAAATATCATGGAAACTGCATTTAATTACAAAGATGACAATTTGCTCTTGGGAATTATGAACATGAAGATACTGTGACAGTGTCCTAATTTAGTAAATGATTGTGATTATAAATGAAGAAGTTTAGAAGACAGGTGAGAGTGTGAAGTGAGGATGTAGCCTCCGGTAAAACAACAAGATCAGGAGCATTCTCAGTTCTGAATTTTGGAGATGGTAAAAGTGATAGTCGGTCTCAAATGGAATGAAAAAAAATTTTCTGCTCACTTACCACCTGTTTTTGTCATTAGGCAGGGCAAATCTTTTATACATAATTCTCCCGAATCATGGTCCCACACCAATTATCAATTCTCCCAAGACCCTATAACATTACTTAACTTACCTTTTAAGTTGGTTCACAGACATATCCCCATTTGGGAGAATTGTGGCAGATCAAGTGTCAAATTTTACTGCCTGAGCTGCCAATGAAGCAGCCTCAAATCATGCATAATTCACTGCACTTTGCATTATTTATTGCCAACCAAATGGAGTTCACCTGTCCCCAAATGTCTTCAGGCGTTCCAACTCATTAGTTTCAGTAGTGACAGTCCATTGCCGATGGAAAGTGTAGCTTCAGAAGTTGAATGGTGCCAGTGATATACAGTAAAGAGAATCCACCTTTGATGCACTCATGTCCAAATCCTTGTGCTAATAATGTTTTTTTTTTCTTTAAACATCAGATTAATAGTAATATTTGACAGGTGTCTTAAAATCCAGAAAGCCTTGTAACAATTTCCTGTCTGTGCCAATTCATAATTGACTTATCTTCCGGTTTAGCACCATCATCTCCAGTCTTCGCTAAAAATTTTCCATTTCCAAAACTTTCATTGCTCATCTGCAAAAGTAAACCCCCAGAGTCATCCATGTTTATTTAGGGGTACTACAGAGGAAGACGTTTTGACTTTTCAGGGGTACCCTTTATTATCAGAAACCCTCATACTTCTTTTTATAATAAAAAAGATTGCTGTGATACATCTAATTTGATTGTGGATTAGAGTATATAATCTCCTGATGAATAATATGAGAACATGTGGAACCACTATTTATAAAAAGAAACTTTTGATCGCCATTCTTGATCGAATTGTGATAAAATTACTCTTTTTGATTGATTTGAGATCTTTGAAGCATTGGCTTTATAATTTGTCATAAATCCATGTGAAAGTTTTTGCAGGAATTGTACTTAATGAGGACTCATGGATTTAGGTATGGTTGTAATCAAAGATTAAAGAGAAAATGCAGTTCCCCAGTTTGAATAAGTGTACTGTACCCCGTCATTCTAATTCAGGAATGGTTTCTATCAATCATGTGACAATATTTTCTTTACTATTTGTTAAATTCATGCAAAATAACTTCTTGGTTTACTTTCAGTATTCAATGTTTTATATAGAAACATAATCAATGTTTTATATAGAAACATAATGAAAGATATTTGTGAGGGAAATCAGAGAAGATATGTAAGATTTAGCAGATCGTTAGAAGTTTAACTGTTTTCTCCCTTTAAAGTTTTGCAGCTACTGACTTGTGTAGCTTTGCAGTTGCTTTGTACACAAATATACAGAATCACAAGGAACAATCATTGAGGATAATCTGGGGGAAACTCAGTGGGAGGTGTGGGGGGCAGTGGGAGGTGTGGGGGGTGGGCTGGGAGTGTGTGGGGAAAAATAGGTGATGTAAATTAAAATCAAACCTTAGCTGTTTTATAATTGTGGTAAATTTGTGGTAAAGTGTGGTAACTACATTAAAATGGAGGTGAAAGTGTGTGTTTTCTACTACCATGACCATAGAGGAAAATACCATGGCGTAATTACCACATATTTACAAAACTTCTTTTACCATATGGTAAAAGTTAGAAAAATGTGTGGTAATGTATCATGGTAAAGACTAGTGTGGTAACTAAATTTATTTGGGTGGAAATTAATTGATGGTTTTGCCCCAGCATGTGTATGATGATCATGTTTGCTTTTTTTGTGTGTTTGCTGCAGTTCTAGTTTTATTAAAGGAAATAAGTACCCAACATAAGATTACTAAATCTGGGAAGTCTTCTCTTATTTCTCTACAGTAGTTAGTATCTTTCATGTTTTCATGTTTTAGAATAAAAATATCAATAAACCATTCTGCATAAATTTAACAATTCAGGTACAAAACTGTCTGTATAGTGAATTGCTTTTCCAGCTACAAACAAGCTAGGCTCTAGTAGGCCTAAGTCTACCTATATACCTACTGGTGAGCTCACTAGTAATAGGTGACCTAAGACCAGTTTAATTTTAATTTCTAATGTAGGTGGATATATAACTGTGCAAATAATTACTCCAAATATACTTAATTGTTGATGACTTCAGATATATACAATTCCTCAGTACTCTCCTGACCAGCACTCCTGTCTGCAGCCTCAGAGATGTCAAGACCATGTGTTCTGCTAATTGCAGACAGGTGCATTGGGAGGCACACAAAAACAGTGGAATATTCCAGCTGACAATTTAGTGGTCAGCTGCTCATCAATATTCATTGATGAACTTGCCATGATGAATATTGATGGTTATCATAAATATGCAGTTCAAAACAACTTGGAAAAGCAATTCACTACATGTCACATGATTTAAAAGAGCCATTCCTGAATTAGGATGCTAGGGTAAACTAATTCAGTTTGGGGTGACTGCATTTTTCCTTTAAGCAGGTGTTAGAAGAGGAAATATTTTTGTTGAAAACAAGTCAAAACACAAAAGATTTGGAAGTTGTACAGAAAATTTGAGTTGGATTGCCAGATAATTCTGGCCTCCCCCTTTCCCTTGGAATGTGATGATCATCTCCCTGGAGACATTCAAGTGAAGTAATTTGCCCTTATCATGATCCCCAGATTGGGCAAAATGTTAACATTTTCCCTTCTATTACTTAATAAAAATCTGTAGATTAGCATGAGGGAAGACATGATTCTGTTCTTTCAAAGCTGAAATTTGTGATTCCCTTATCGCCTTTCATGGTAACAACTCTGTTTTGATGAACAGTTGTAAAGTTAACCACACACTACCACCTTCTGAGGGCCTATGACCTTTGTGACCATGTTTCAGCCAAAAGTGAAAGTGTTCAATGGCAGTAAATTCCAAGTGTTGACTAGCAAAAGGCAAAACTCAATTCTTTAAGACAGGGGAACGTAAACCGTGGACATCCAGTGCATCATAAATACGACAAAAAAGTCAGAAAGCACCCCAAAAATAAAGATTCCGGATAATCCATAGTTCCTGATTTCTCATCTGTCTGTCGGCTTTTAGCCGATTTTATTCGTGATGGGAGGCCTGCTTGGAGGTCCAGTTGAAGAAGGACGTCTGAATAAATCGAGCATTGCATATATTTAAATGGAAGTTGATGTCCTTAGTCTTTAGCTGTAAAGCTGGGCAAGGATGAAAACAAATTGAAAATTTGACATTTGGAAAAGAATGTGCTGGTTAGCACTTAAATGTCCTTTTATGATCAGCTATAGCTGCATTCCTTACAACTTATGGGTAGCAAGTAAATATTGTAGCGGTAAATGTTGTTTTGGATTTGTGTTTTAGAAGTTGTCTGATGAATTGTCATGATGTTAGACCTTAAGGGGAGTAAGTAACTGTTCCTCCCTTGTTTTGAAACTACTTTTGCACTGTTTTCCCTTTCCTGGGTGTTTTTCAAACCGTTAAAGGTCTGTAGACAAGTAAATGTCACCCCTGTCTATTTAATGTGAAAAGCATTAAAAATCTTAAAAAATAGCAGTAATCTCCATCAAAATCCATCAAATATTGACCATTTTAAAAGACAATTACCATTTTTGCACTTATCCATCTCATGAATAAATATGAACTACATATGCAAATTTGTGGCATGGATGGGCCATGAGGTATATGTTACACTATCCTTTGTTACATCATTCATTCCTAGGACAGTTCTAATGGTGGCATGGGTTGAAAAAAAAAAACTATTTACTACTTTGAAAATGTACATATTAAAATCCAAACTAGAAACTAGCAGGTAACTAATTGACAAATAATTTATGTAGGATTTACACAAGAAATTTAGACCCTGTGCAACACTCTAAATCACAATATTTGAATGGGGAGGGGGGGGGGAGGGGAGGGATGGAAGAAAAGCAGATAAAAATAGGGTAAAAAAGTTTGAACCTTTAATGTCATGATTTGCCAGCTAAAGTTATGGTGATGTGACGATATTGAACCCTACAGGGGTGGTACCAGGATTTGCTCAACAAGAGAACCAAGCTCCCTGATGTGGGGGGGTGGGGGGGAGGCCAGTAACACAAACCCCTGACAAAGGCAGTGGATTGCTAGGAGAATGGCAAAAGAAAAATTTGGGGCATTTATTATTCAAAGTAAATTTGAAAATTTGTGGGGTATCGGGGTGGCATGGTGGGTATGGTCCACCATGCCCCTTCCACCTAGCACCACCCCTGGTGCCCTATTGTAAGCTACAGTTTGATCCTCTATCAAAAATGACAAAAAACAGGCAAGGTGTAAGTATTCTGTTTTGTGATATGCTTTCCTAAGTTACCAGTACTAATTTTTAAGTGAATCACAAATTGTCACGATGTATCACATAGTCTTATTTTCTTACCTTAAGCTTTAAACCCACAGTGCACACTGTGTAACTTTATGAACAAAATTGAAATGAACCATGAAGTGTGAGGGGAATGATAACACATTTGGAAGCATTTGGAAAGATTTTTTCTGCCTTCCGTGCCCCTTCCAGGAGGGAATATGGGTTAATGAAATTTTTACCCCTCCCTGTCAATGAGAAATGTGTTATTTGTCATATTCCATATATTCAAAGAAGCATCCAAAGTGTTAACCAGATCTGTTAGTTGCAAGACGCCACTCCTCTCCCGACACACACACATACTGTACATGTATACTCTTTGAAGGGTTTTACAAACTATGATACATCACTCCTAGATGAAGTCGAGTTTCAATTCTTCACCTTCATTTGTTCAAGTCAAGGAAGATTGTATTAGGCTGGTGCATGATATCAAACTTCTCTTGTACTTTTCTGTTTCAAGTAACCTCTTCACTGGCCTTTTATGGCATTGACACTTTTAGCAATAAATAGACAGTGCCATGATGAATCACTGCTTTCATGTAAAATTAAATGCTGGATAAGAAAATTGCAACTTGTTGCAAGCCTCAACTACAGTAGGAAATGATGTAGAACTAAAGAACGATCCCCGCTTTGCACCCCCATCTTTTGCTATTGGAGTCGTAGCATGCAACCGCAAGTTGTGGTTGTGTTACTTCGCTCATGCACTTTCATTTTTTTCTCTTTTACTGTTCGAAGTTTGACACTGTTACGTGCGTATTGGGGGACTGTGGCCTCTTTGTCCTAGTAAGTGTCTGAATTTGATTAGTAAACACACTCGTGTTTCGTTTTTAAAAAGTCATGACAAAACTTCAACGTAACTTTCCACTGGTCAGCGGAATGCAGTGATTCAGAAACGCTTTCACTTTGAAGGCTGAGGGAAACAGGCATTTAAGATTTCCCAAGTGTAATTGAGAGAATGAGGCTTTACATAAGAATGCACACCAGGTGAGTTTACCTGTCGAAACGGGCTGTCTGTTTCTGCATTAGGCTGAATAAATCCTGGCAATAATCAATACAGGTTGTTAGTCTTGTTGGAGAGCTGCTATAGTACACTGTATTCAAAATTGAGCTCATTGGTGTTGAGGTTAGTAAGTTTCAAGTTTCAAGCTGTCAGGTTATTACATGGCACTCTTCTTTGTAATGCCTAACCATGTCTATGCTGTACTTGTCAGATTTACAGGGGACCAAGCAAGAGGAACTATCTCGTTTCCCCACCCCACCCCACCCCCTCCCAAATATCCCAAATAAAGTGAAGATAATGCTTGTATTGTATGTGACCTTTGGAAGAGGATTGTGTAGTCAACCTTAATTGTAATTTATGTGTTTTCTTTGAAAAGGGGAGTTGTTTTGCCCCAGACATATTTTAGAACCCCTGGGTACTGTATCGTTATCCACAAGGTGACTGCTCTCTGATTTTCATAAATTTAAACAATAACTACACACTGATTGGTCAGTGATTAATTGTGCAGGACAGTGAAATGTGATGTTGTGTAGCCCATTGAATCAAAAGGTCAGATTACACTGACATTAAAACTACACACAGGCTATAGTGCACTCCACAAAAAAAGTGGCAGCAATTTGTTCTCATTATTGATGGGGGGGGGGGGGACCATGACCTTATATCCAAATAATTTACTGAGGGAAAAATCAAAGTCATGGAGCAATTTCTCACCATGGCCCATGACAGAATATGACCTTGATCAATTTAAAATTGTAGAGGCTGAGTCCTGTAACCAGCTGGGAGGTGCAGTGGACATACTTTTTGAACCAGGGGAGGGCAAGAAAAATTAACAGTTGAAAGAATTTCATTGACCAGGGATGAGACAATTGGCTTGAAAAAGTCCTCCACTGTGATGCCTTAGGCATCATTCAAATCTTAAAAAGCATACAGTATAATACTGTACAGCTGTCTCAACATGCAAACTTCAAAACGTCATTTATAACAATTTTATATTTTATTTCCATCACAAGCATCAGGTCAGGGATTGTTTGTTTCTGATTACTGACACTAAAGTTAATCTAAGTTAATTTTGCAACAAAATAAAAATATCCTCTCATAGGCTCAGTAAAAAATTCTCCCTCTCTATTTATCTTTAAGAAGGCGGTTATGAAAGGCGTCATTGATAATTATTAAGCTCTCTTGTTAAAATTCCCCTCCATATCTTACCCGGTGACTCCTGATATTTTTCAAATGTAAGTACATAATACGGAGACAACCCATAGTTATGTACGTAAGTATGTTTCTTTGTTTATGTGTTTTTGTGTCTTGTAGAAATTGCAAATATCTGTTTCCTTTTCTCTCTTTTTTGTAGGGAGTCATCCACCTTGTTAAGCTAGTCGTGGCTTTCTGGATGACTTCCTTTCACATCATATGTTTATATGTAATGTGATGAAACAAATGAAATGAAATCCTGACCTACAAATGTAAGATTTCTTCCCATAATTTAAGTTTGTCTTATGATCGCCTTAGAGGGTGGGGTCTTCCATTTTTTTGTTTTTGTTTTTTTTTTTCTTCATGTAAGCATACACATGGCAGTGACATTATATTAGGCCAGCTGGTTTTTTAAAGCAATGAAAGCTCAAGAAAGTAAATATTTCAGCGTACCACTGTATTAACCGACTGGTAAACAGGCTTGAGGTGTAATTCCTTCATAAATGAAAAGTGTGCATAAATGTCTTTGAAAGAAAATTTTTAGCTTAGTAGCACAAAATTATATGGCAATGACTGTATAAGTGCAAATGTTGAAAAGATGATCATGCAGACGATATCCATTCCCCTTGTGTTCATTTCATCATGACATTTCACTTGCTAGCAAAGAGATTCATTTCCTCCACAAATGAAAGTGTAACTCTTATGTCCTTTTATAATGAAAATTGTGAGGTTTTGGTAAAAAGGAAAATGACTTGTCCAGGAGAAGCTCACATGGTCAGCCTGCAATTGCAATTAAACAAACATTGTTAAAATTTAAACTCCACTGTGGATCGAGGGAATTATTGTTCATTAATCCATGAAATTTTAAAAATATTAAGTTTTAGGACTCTCACAGTTCAAACATTGCTTTCTCATAAGGTTTTGCAGTTGCTAGACAGTTCCCTATACAAAGAAGTTTTCTTCATTGCAAAGATATCTCTAAATATTAACATTCGCACTTTGTTATTTGTAAATGAATGCACTGTGCATGCACGGGGAACAAATAAGATACGTTTGCAATCATTCATGTGAACATTGATATGAGATAACCCAGCTCAGTGATTCATAAAACTGTTCAGGGAGTGCAAACACTTACAGGTCGTTACTCCCTTCCTTTTTCTAACCGTGGCTGTCTAGTAATTCCCTAATAGCATTATTAGCAAGGGTTGCTATCCTGATAACTGACAAATTTTAATATTAAAGCATAGTTCTCTCTTCTTGGCCAGTGAGAACCACGAGGCAGACGACAAGTGCAGGGTGTCGTGTAGCATCCCGACTCCTCAGTCCTGTCCGATAAATCCATTAAAAATTATCATGATCCAATCGCCATCAGTATTCCATTTCCTTACTAGTTTTGCATATTGGCTATACCTATTCCAATACCCTCTGGCATAGATCATTCTCCTCTTTATTGAAAAGCTCAGATGTGCGGCTTTTAATACCATGAAGAGATTCTCAAGTGGCCATTTAAGGATGCCTCTAGGTCATGATTTGTGATTTGAGTCAAAAGTGCAGAAAAACATTAAAACTGTTACAAAGTGAGACAGTGAGGTGAGATGAGCCAGTGTCATATGGTGAAAGAAATAATCTACAAAGTTGTAAATGGTATGAAAAGATTTAAATTTATTGATAAATGTTTGAAAGAAAATACTTCCGTCCTTTGACAGACATTCACGAGACATTTGTACTTCATCTTACAGCATTCCTAATGCTTAAAAGTCAGTGGCACTCAGTTATGAGAAATGTCGCACAATGTGGTTGAGGAATGGGAGATAAAATAAAACTTGATAGAACCAGATATTACAATAGTTGATGGTGGGGGATGGGGGATCTCTTGAAAAGTACCAAAATTTTGCAGTGAGAGGGCCCTATGCTTCCTTTAAAGTGTGCACAGGGATTAAGAAGTAGATAATCCTGCCCCATACAGTGAGAATTCTCCCAACTAAGTTAAAACTTGTTATACTTCTTCCAAATTAAAAAAGAAAACCTATCAAAAGTTATGCATCTCCCAGACCAAGCAAGCCAGTACTCAGTTTGCTGAAGGACACTCCTGTGTGCCCTAGTTTTGATTTATTTAGAAGAGCTTGGCATTTATGTCAAGAAATTGCAGTAACCAGTCATGCATACAGATATCTGAAGAGTCATAAATATGTGTGGGGTAATGCAACAGTCTCTTTAAAGAGATACTACATTATGGAAAAATTATTTAAAAGCACAATTAAATGCTGACTTAATTCATTATGTTTGGTACTATAAAATTGTACTTTTCACCCTGTGTGTTTGTAGAAGTTTAAATGATACATAGTGTTATAACTGCATGCTGGCATAGTCATAGGAACCTATTCTCCACTGGGAAAGTGATAGTTGTTTTGGACCGCCATAGTGGGGGTGGGGTTGGGGGTGGTCCATCCTCCCTTTTGGATAGTTTTTTAATATTTTAGGGTCAGTAGATGCAATTTGATTTCAACTTATGGGCCAAATTTGAAGGGAATTACTTCAAAATTTTGATATTTTTCACAGAGGGAACAAATAAGGGGTTGGAACTGAGGGGGTCAGAAACATCCTTCCTACCACATTTTTGAGTAAGGGGGGGGACTTTAGCCCCCTGCTTCCTATGCCTACGACTGCTGGACCGTTCAAAGTATCTAGATATTCCTCATAAGTTGTATTTAATAGATCATCTCCTTTTTAACTGTACTTAATTAACACAGTTTTCGTAATAGACTGTCCTCAAAGTGCTCACAAAGGCCCAGATATGTCTATTACTAACCTGATCCAGATTTTGAAGACTTTTATTGCCAAGTGATTTTATCACAAATACCTATAAGTTATGGGGTAAAGTGGAGGTGTTACTCTTTCAGATTCAGCTATGGAAATGGGGTAGTTTGATCTGTTTGGTGTCAGGAAACTGTTTTGTAATGTCAGAACCAGAATATCCAGGCTTGAAGTAACTCCAAGTATAAATTAAGCACTCGAATGTGTCGGTTAGTGACTATCATTTTTAACCCTTCCTGCCCTATGTGGGAAATAGCATGCCTCTCTCTTCTCTTAACACTAAAGAGTTTTATCTATAGAACTACAAAAATATAAGATGTTTGTACATTTTGTTCATCACACCCCGATAGCAAGACTTGCTGGCAATCTTTAGGTCCGTATCTGGAACATATTTTTTGTGACAGTTCCATGACAGGAAGTCAATTTTCCCAAAAGCTTTTCTGTGAAACGTGGCAAGATGGTGTTTTGGTTTACTTTGTAATATACCGTTAACTTCCCAGAAGTCACGGTAACATGACACTTGAGAGAGTGTCCGATACCGAAACCTGCCCCGTAGGACTGGTAAATCACTCAAAACCTAAGGTTGAAAGGAAGGCCTGTAAAACAAATGTGTAATAGGTTGGTGTATATGCCACTGGCCATTCAGCTAGTCTTCATTGATTCTTCATTGTACTTTTCAAATTTATATCAAGGGCAAAAATATCTCTAATTCTGATGAAAGAGTACAAAACCGTAGTGTGCATGACCGCTCGGACAGGTTGGTCACTCGGCCTGCAAAGTAAAGATAAAACTATCCTGTATCGAGTGGACTCAAGACATACAAGCACTGCAAATATAAGCTTATTTGGATTGGATTTTGTGACGAGTATTTGCTTTTAAGAATGAGCCTGAAAGTGTTTTGGCCGGGAATGACTAGGAGTTCAAATCTTCTCGTAAAGCGTGAAGTGTTTGTGCAGAATAAGTAATGAGGGAAGCTTGCATCTCCTGCCGATATTGAAAGGACAGCCTTCATCATCCCTTAGCCGCTGCATCACATTTGACCAATCAGATTGGCAGCCTTGAGTAGGTAATGGATTTGAGAGTTCAAGATTTCTCACTTATTTAAAGTGTAAAGGTGATGTGATTACCATGCTCATCAAAGTGAATTATTCATCGTCAAGTTAAGACTTTAGCATGGTGCATCTGTACAGTAGGGTGTAGCTACCTATAGGGCAGCAGTTTAAATCAATGACACATGCTAAAAGTAGGACTAAATGAAGGTCGCCTTTATTGCTACTTAAAAACAAAAGAAATGACTAAATCTATTTGCTGCAAAGGAAGTTGCTTCAATGCTAAAATGAACCGTTGCAACTGATATTTAAAGCCAACATTTTTCTGCATTATGGAAAACGAACAGAATTCATGGAATCGGTAAAAGAACATGGAATTCGCGATTTTAACTGGCAATGAAAAAGAAAACATTAGAAATGTAAGCAGAAGTTGTGAACTTTCAGTTTAAGTACACTCAAAGGGGGAGAACAATGTATACTTACACTGTTAATCAAGGTCTACAGTACTACTCTTCTACAGCTTAGCAGCATGAATAATGTAGACACATACATAGAAAAAAAAATCAATCTTTATTTATTGAAAAATGGACAAAACAGGGAAAACGTGAAGAAAATGAAAAATTAACAAAACAGTATTCTGACTTTAGAAAAAGGAAAAATTTTTTTTAGTTTTTTTAAAATGGCAAAAACCACTTGCGTGAAGCTACAGGCTCATGACTTCAGGGCAATAATAACCTGCAGTCAGACTTGGAATAACGTCTAGTAGAAGATCCTTTCCTGTTGCAGCCTTTGTGTGAACTGTCTCAAGCTGTTTACTCTCACCAATATAAACTAACTCATTCTATAAAACAAAGCATGCACATCTTTTCATAGTCAAATGAGGGTACAAAGGAATGAATATGCATTAACAGTAAACAATAAACACCTGTACTCCAAAAACCAATAAAAAAAAAAAAAAAAAGAAGCCACTTTAACTCTTGCAGTCACACATTTCAAGAAAAGATGTCCTTAAGTCTTAAAAGCTGTACATAGTAGACAGCATCCCGGTAACATTTTTATCCCCAGGATAACAATAGTGTCAGAACTCCTCAATAGCCCAACACAGAACACAATAAAACCTGCATGGAGGAAAGCAGGGCAATACAGCCTTTTCCAAATAGCAATTACAAAGGATTATGGGATGGAGTTTTGGGTGCGTTGTTTTCGCCACAGTAAAATGCTACTGACAAGAATGACACACACTGAAATTCTATCCCACAATCCTTTGTAAATTTGCTACTTGGGAAAGTGTCTATGGGTACAGAAACAGAGTCTGCAACACACTGATATACTGTAACAAGGGCTTTGCCAGTTGTTAGTCTCACCTGTAATGTAAAAGGGATCCATTCAAAGATGTCCATTCATCATCAATATTCAAGCAAACTTTAATTTTACCTTCCTTTTTCCTTAATACTGTCAAACTGACTTCCTTTCTTGTCATGATCTTGCCACTTTGTTTAGCTTTGCTTTTCACTGAAAGAATAAGAAAGACAAAAAATAAAAAGGATATTAAAGCAATATTATCAATAAGTTACAAAAGTGCTGTAAATTTTGCCTCCCACCTTTTCAAATTTGTCTTTTTTCTGTATTAATGGTGGAGGTTCACTTTTTGGCCATGAGCTTCTAAGAAGTCGCAAATTCGATTGCAAACCACTAGATAGTGGTCTGTGCAGGTTATTGGTGATTACTCAGCAACTAAGCCTTCCATTAGTGCAGTTTCTGCTTCTAAGAGTCACAGCTGGAGTAACTTGATCAGTGGTAACATTGCATGTGAGGCATACTAACTCATCATCTCGAACTACGATTTCGTTTCCTTTCCTTGAAATAAAATTTCGTTTCTTTTCCTTTTTCATGTTCCCTTTACTTTTTCAAACTTTATGATCATCTTGTACAAAATCATCCAAATTGAGAATGTTGCTTTATTTTTTTGTTTCATATATTCTTTATTTCCTAAAGCGTAATTAAAGAATGAAGTATGAGGCGTCTCAGAGGGTGTCTTACGTCTCAGCAAAACGGACGCAGTTTTGTGACGGGAAAATTTACAACCCAGCAATTGTGTTTAATTATGTGATGCACAGGTTCAGTTTTATGATCATGGGGTGAAATTAAACAGGACTTGTGACATGCATTGGCCAAGTGTATTACAAGCAGTCTTCAGGAAGCAGTCGGAGTGTTGTCATGTGACACTGTTTTAAACATTATGAAATTTTTGGCTCCATGCAGGAAGGCCTCAGGAAGTTCTGGATTTAACACCTTGTTGTATCAGATTGTACTCTACGATCAGTTTGCAGATGCACATATGTATCTCTGTGCTACTAGTGTACAATGCATTTCATGGAAGGTGGATACGGGGCTGTGTGGTTGCTGTATGGTGCTGGTATATTATAATGTGCATGTATGTGGTACATCATATAGTATAGCAACACTTTAGTTCAATAATTAAGTGTACCATACGAACAGTGCAGGATCGTGTTACATTTGTGAGACCAATGTTTGTTACGGTAGCTAGTCTTGTTAACAACATGTCAAGCAAAGGAGCTCCAAAAATTAGTTCCTGTTGAATGATATATGCAGTTGAGCTTAAATTTAATTAAAATTAAAATTTTTCAAATGTGGTCACATTCATTAAATGGCTAATTTAATAGAGTAGTTGACTTGTCAAACAAGATTTACAAAGGTGTTTACAGTATGCACTACACAGGTAGTATGCTACTTCTTACAAATGAGTATAAGGACACTTGACAATTATAGCACGCCATAACCATCTACTGTTGTAACTAATCAATAAAGTGGTTATGCTTGATCTACATACCATGTCCTGTATGATCATACAGTACATACCAGCGTTCTCGACCTAGTGTGCCTGTGAGGTTGGCCAGAGAAAATAAGAACATATTGTACGTCTTAATTTTTGTCATTTATCGTTTACGCGGAACACGGAATGTGTTCTTACTCATCATGAATATGATGAGTGTAATTCCCATTGCACTTCTTATTACGAAATGTTACATAGCATCAATATTTAACTTTTGTATTAGCATCAATATTTAACTTCTGTCATTACAGCCTTTACCAAGAACATTTAATGCACACAAAGGCATTTGTTCCAGGGCTGAAAATAAGATATCATTAGGGTAAGGCCATGTTGGCATTATCTTTTAGGACACATTCATGCATCTCAAAGGGCACCAAGGCCAAACGGAAGAGTTTGTGTAATCTGGTATACATGTGTTTAGTTAGTTGTGTTTGTTACTAGGACAGGCAGAAGGGCCAAGGTAGCCATTTTGTAGGGCACCAGGGCCAATGCCCAAAATATGAAGTCCTGTCCATGTGGCCTTTGATTTTTTTCCAGACTTGCTATTAAATTTGCATATTTGATGACAAATTGCAGTCACTCTTATCCTTATTTTCATATCAGCTATAAAATCCTTGAAAATTCATCTTATCTCCATTACAAGTATCTTGCATCATTTTATTTTAGATGTATAAAAACTGCATATTAAAGGTAAAGCAATAGAATAATCCTACATGAATTAATCAATTCATGATTAACAGAAACAGTTGTGTAGCCAGGGGGAGGGCTGGGCGACACAATCCCTCCCTAAATTCTTATATGTCCCTTCAGGAGCCCTGAATGAAAAATTCAAGAGTGATAAAATATATTTACTCATTAATTGCTCTCAACAAAAGTGTGGACACCATCCTTCCCCATGAAAAGTTCACTACCAGTGGGCTGAAGAAAGTGTCATGTAACATGCCGCTAGAATTCAGTAGGCTTGTTTAGCCAAAGTTCCCCGGGAAAAGGCCATTTTCTCGGGTGAAATAGATGTCTATGTCATGTGATGGCTAAATCCTCCTATTGAATTCTAGCTTCATGAATTCAGTAAAAGGAATCATACATACCTGTTTTTCTGAGGGGGGTATGCTAATTTCCAATCCAAGGATTAAACGTATTTGACCTTTAAACAGGTCAGTGAGTTTCATGTTGATTCTGACTAGTTGGAATTGCAAATTAAACCAAAGAGAATATTTAAAGTTCAGTTCACTGAATTAGTCCAGAGGCGCATGACCTAAATGATAAACACGGCCAATGACCTACTTAACATTGGCCTTTCTACTCATTAACACTGTAGGTCACTACCCTCACAATAACAACTAGTACACATCATTTATTTCAACCTGTTGTGACACTTAGCATATGGAGTGACAACCATGACACACCCGTGACAGTACAGAGGGGTAATGACAGTCACACACCTGCAAATCTGTGGATCAGCTGCCTGACGTAAAAGTAGGTGGATAAATGACAATCCCAGGTTTATCTCCTGTAAATGCTTTCTTTACACATTAACAGGCAGTATATGTTACATCACAGAAAAGATAGGATTACTTTGGTTGGCTGAATTTTTGCTCTAATAGACTATTTGAAAATAGGGCACATGCTTTTAAAATACAAGCTGCAAGAGTGTTCTGAGAATAGTATACCCCACACATGTCAAAAAGATAATGTAGGTTGAACCTGTTTTTTTTTTTTCTAATATGCATTTCTTGATATCAACAGGCACCAGTGCTTGAAGAAAAGCTCTTCTCGGTAAAGAATTGAGAAAACATATATATAAACAGCTCAAAACTAAGTCAGAAAACCAAGTGAAAAACACGTTAACAGAAGCTATACTCTTTTAACAACTTTTTAGTTAAACCTTCCAAAGAATTTTCTAAGACATGATTTAAAGTAGATGTGAATATTCATTAAAAGGTCTTTCTTACAACATTTTTGCTATAATGACGCTTTGATGAAAATCAGCTAAAGTATAAAAGCGTCTATACATTTTACATTGAGTTCTTAGACCTTCTTTCTCCAAGGAAAAGAGTAAAGAAACTAAATGTTATTATCTTTACTTTAGTAACAAATTTTTTTTAAATGGTACTGAAAATAAAGATAAATAAAGGTAGGCCTTTACATTGTTATTTGAAAGGAGGAAACATTTTTTCTTCACATAAATGAATCAAAATTGAGTATGGTGTCCCAGATGAAAACTTGGCTCAATTCAAGTTTTAATGAATGCATTGTCATTATTTTCCTGAAAAGTTTCAAATAATGTACATAATTATTCCTATAATAATCATTGAAAGGTCACTTAAATGTAACAAAACACCAAGTTACCATAACAAAAAGCAGTGACCAGTGATTGACCTCTGATTGCTGGTAAAGTGTACCCGGCTTCATGTTACTCTGCTGCAGTGTAACTTAATATTGCTTCATGGAGATTGTCGTAATCAGGCAGAGAACTGGACAACATTTACACCCGCAAAACTACCAACGTTTTGCAAATGTCCTTCCTGAGTGACTGGATAGCTTCCCCTTACAGCAAACTAAAAGTAGGTTGGATGAAGATGCTTGTGACTGTGCTTGTAAACTGATATATGGTACTTCTAAAGGCAATTAAGGCACAGAGTTAACTAGTGCAAGTTTCCTCAGATCTACATCCATCCATCTTATGTAGGCCGTTGGAGTTCTGGGAGGAAACGTGACTTAAACGTACTCTCGATCCTTCTTCTTCTCCCTCACATCATCAGGGCTTTCTTTGCCATATCAATCTAGAACATGTCCAAGTCTTTAACCTTCTTTTACAATGAAGGTAACATAATGCTAGTGTGAACAGCTTGACAATTTGAATTTGTAGGCTTAGTCACATTTTGACCGCAGGTAAGAACCAGATATGGCGAGCAAAAAGTTGTATCATTCACGTTCTGTTTTTTGCAGTATTAGCAAGGTGGCCAGTGTAGCTCTTTCATAAACTGGAAATTTATAGACATCCTTGGGTTTCAGCACAACTTATTACTGTGATTTCTGTAAGGTGCTCTTTCAAATGTATGGGATAATATTACACAATCTTTTCTTTTTGTGAAAGGGTTGATAATTTTTTTTTTTCAAAAAGGAAGACATGTCGTCAACTCAGATTTTTGGTATATTGGTATTTTGATATAAATTTAAAATTAATGCTTTAAAATCACACACAATAGACCAGTTGGGTATTAAATTCAGTACTTCCGGTGGGGTCACAAGGCCACCTGTACCGAGACAACTTTTTTGCCACAGTAAGTGGTCCACTTGATCTTTGATCCATCAAGGGATGCATTGTGTGAAAGTGTTTTTCCATCTCGTCTACATGTGACATTTCTTGTGGCTAATAAAATCAACATGCTAGATAGTACCCCCTTTAATTATAGGTCTGATATATGCTGTAACAGTATTAAATATGAAAAATCATGACAGATATTTGAAAGGAAAATAAGATGAGATTTGAAAGAATCAGATGGTGTTATAAAGTATTAAAAAAGAACTAAGCATGCAGCTGTGTAATCTGACTTAGCTTATTATTCTACAATCTTATTTTAAAAAGAACTTGTCTAAAACTGTATTTTTCTTTGACATTTAACAGTGTTCAGAAGATGATCACTTACTACTTGCAAAGGCTTAAAAAGAGTTGCTCAAATGCAAAATTACCAATAATGATATCAAGGAACTTGACTCTAAGATCCCATAGAGTTTGATTGGAAGGAGGGGTATATTGATGGGGGGGGGGGTAATTATCAGTGAACAGTATGCCTGTAAAGGAGTAAGGGGAAGCATTTAATTAACAAATATTTGAATATTAGAATGAACAGTCCTGGTGATTCTCAGACTCCCGGGGAAAACAAAAATTCTCCTGAATGGGGTGAAACTTATGCAGCACATTACCATCCTAATAAAATAAAGGTTAAGCAAGAACCAAGACCACTGAAAAACTTGCTTTATTCTCAAAAATGCTACATGGTGAACCGCTGGCTAGGAAGCAGCTTCTCGGTAGCTATGGCAATACATCTAATAAATATACATTTAATCTTATCACATCAGACAGACAAATTCTGTAAGGGAGGGGGGGGGGGGGGTTCCAAAACCCATTTGCCACTGACAATGTATACTCAAAGAAGGGTGTGGAATTGTGGGTAAAAAAGGCAATATGGTGGCACCCATGACCAAGTTTTCTCCCGACTGGGGAAAAACTAGATTCTCCCAAAGGGGAATGTCCCAAACTTATGAAGCTTGCAGCATGATCTTTTATGGGCTCTGTGGATTGATACAAAAATGCCACTTTAAAATAATTTAAAATAACAGTAAAGGCTACTGTACAAAAACATACATATATATATATACCAATAATTCATATTCATACATCAAACTTTAAGCGATAATTCTACACAAGATATACCATTAGAACAGGAATCTTGGGCATTCAGCTCTTTCATATATCTTACCCAATTTGTTTAAATTAAAAATATTAATGTTACCTTTGAAGCAGTAAATTTACTACCACTGTTTGAACCATAAATTAGGTCTATGCTTCCTAATATATGTGTTTATCGTGTATGACCATTTTGATGGGTGTAAAGCATTAATTATTCAGCTGTGTATTGGTCGTACATCACAGAACACTTTTAATGGTTGTATGAGTGCCATCTGACTTAATGTTTGATACATATGACTGTACCGGTGGGTGTATAAACGAAACGCTGTCCCATCACTCTTCTTTTACGTTTCCACGCATCAGTCCAGGTCCAATAATTCTACATCAGCAATGTATTCCAGGCTAAATGAATGCAATAACTCATGTTGTCTAACATGTCACCTCTACGCAGGAGAAGATGGTAAAAAATATGTGAAAAATAACAATACTGCATCGTAAGACGAGCTGCTACAGTAGTATGCGATATATCAACCACATGATTGGATTACTGACATGAATATTCTATCCGTTCTACGTGGGTACACTTACCACTCATTCAAATTTCAGTCTGAAAGCTCATCAAATTTCAAAATACCAAACCCAGTGAACATGATCCTTTAAAACTGTGACCAAAATGGAACTTTACAGAGCATGGATGGGTAGCCTCTGACTAGATTGTAGCTTCGTACTGCAGTTATTTTCTTGTAAATTACAGAGTCACAGAGGTGCCATACTGTATGGTAGAAAATATAAGCAACTGTTGACTTCTGTATGGAAAATGATTGAAGGGTATGGTGAAGGGGTGTGTGGGGGGGGGGGATAAAGGAAGGGTCCGGGGCTTCTGTGAGAATAACACTACTGTTAACACTTTGAAAATTGTTTCATGTAGGCCCCTATATCATTTAGTTAAAGACATCATATCATTGGTTCTGAACAAAATTAAGCCAAATTTGTTGAAAGTTAACCTAAAATTCTGCAGTTTTTAGTCCTTTTAAAAGGTTTAGGGAAGGATCTATGTGTACTATATTTATATACAATCATGGGAATGGGAAATAATTAACAACCACACCCCACTCCCACAATGAATTTTGACTAAGTGTAAACTGAGATAATGTGGATGACCAGCTCATGTGTGGAGTTTCTGGGGAACTTTGCTGTCATTGCTGTACTCATATGGACCTTTTTGATTGGTTAATGAATTGTAAAGTTCATGCAGGTTGTTGCCTCCTTGGTTTTCATTTTTACACAACAGTTACAGTATGTTCTGAAGCATCATGATAAAAATGAATTAGTTGTAGATGAAATAATAGGGCATTTGAAAGAATTAGGTGCTGTGCTGTATTGACTGTGCTAAAATGCTGACCTTTGTTCAGACCTCACCTTTTGTTTGAAGTAGTGGGGTATTATCATGTTACGAACCCCATCACATAGCCATTTTCTGTCGCCACATGCAGGGTTTAATTATTTCCAACTCAGGCTACAAACAGCACAGTGCCAGACTAACATCTAATTCTTACTTACTTGTATCCTAGTTGGCAGTAATATTAAAATGCAGGTTGCAAGGAAAACTTTATTTGTGCAAGTGCAATTGCATTTTTCTGGAAGTTGTTTGGGTCAAGTCAGCCATTCGTGGAGATTTCTTCTCAACAGTGGGGGGTTGATGATATTTCAAAAACTTTACTGTGTGAAAAACACAGTCAATGGGGGAGTTCTTTGAAAGTGTGGGGTTGTAACCCCTCAACCCCCTGTTTCTCTGCCCCTCCCCTCTTTAAGCACTTTTAATATGTTTTGTACTGTACATGTCAGGAGAAGTATAGACTGGCCATTGTGGAGATGAAACAGTTGCCATCTGGTCTGCTTAGGGCCATTTTGGGCCGGTAGCTGAATGGAAAGCCTTTTATCTGGGCTTGTCACTGCCAATTAACCAAATTTTGCCACAGATGCCACTTAAAGTTTAAATACCAAGTCTGTCCCTGCATGTCACTGCTAGGGTTTTAATTGTTCAGTCCTTGACATTTTTAGTGTTGAAGATGGGGAAGATTCAAAGAACTGGCCATTTTAGCAGGACTAATTCATCATGCCGATGTGTGTCAAAATAAGTTTGATCCGACATCCTACCCTTGCCTCTCATACTTTCATGATCTTATCACACATCACCTTTCAAGGTTATTATAGATTTAAGTTTTTAGTCATGGAAGTCAACTTTTATTAGTAATTCATGCATGGTACTAATACTTTGTTTATCTTGAGATGGTTTTAAAGTGTTTAAGAAGTGTGTTAGACATTACTCACATTACTCTTTTAGAAGGCTGCACATAAAGAACTATAGTGATCGTTCTAGTCACTTTTACACCACTAGCAAGGCTATGTATATTACCACAATAATAGTGAGATTTTTATAGTGATGAGTTTCTGCAAGGATCATTTTCCATTCTTGTCCAATTGGAGATGGTGTACATTCAAGATCGTGGTTTTGCGATATCAGATGGAAGCCGAAAGATGTTGTCGAGCATTGACACTAAGGGCGCTGGTGTTTAATCTACTGTGATAAAGGACTCTTACCGTTGTATTGATAACCCACCCCTGAGCAGGTATTCCTCATTTTATAGGGATATCACTGAATGCTGACTCATTTCTAGGCCACAATTATATTTAATAATTCTCTCTGTTCACCGTGTAACCTGGTCTCTGTCCCCCTTGGGGATGCTTTGTCACATTATCTGGTACTGAGCCAATGGAGCTAAGTGGGAGTAAATTTGGCTTGCCTACAGTTTGATCCAAGTAAAATATTGTTGCAGCTTCCTCAATTAATACTTTATCATCCCCCGTCTGTTAGAGCAGACGGCGATATTCAATATTTGACACATTTGATGAGAATTGCAGTTCTGCCTTTATAGCCTGATATAGTTCAAAAGGTGTAATAACCAGCTGCCAGCCTGTCAGTAATTGTTAATGATGTCATCAGTTTAAACAGCAAGAAATGATAGAAAAAACAAAGTACGTAGTTGAATTGGAATATCCATCAGTTGCATTACTTCTTCAAACTCTCAAGATGAAGGGGGGGGGGGGATGACTCAGACCCACAACTTTTTGGGGGAGCATGGATTGCTGCCACTGTGGGCCAAGTTAGGGGAGTGTGAGGTCATGTGAAAATCTCTCTGGTGGCTATAAAGTATACTAACAATGCGAAAATGTAACTTGCTGATTTATGTTGGGAAGGAGGTTGTCTGAAGTTTTTGCCATAAACTGAGCACATGCATATTAAATTAATCAGATCTCTGTTTTACGAATTTTTGTGTTTTTTAAGGGATTCAGTAAGCTGTAACTCTGTATTGCATCAAGATCGATGTTTAAAATTTTGTTTCAGATGTTTCAAGCTTATTTGTTTTGCAAATGGACTTCAGGGATATGCCCAGTATGAACTCTGCATTAACAATACCAGCAGAATTAATAACTGTTGCGTTTGACCTCCTGGAATACCAGTACTGCCATATGGCTACCAGGGCTCGATTTTAACAGTTGTCCGGTTGCCCGAGACAACCAAAATTTGTGACGGACAAACAGACATACTGGGTTGAAAAGAAAACAGATGGCTTCTAGGGTTACTGCACAACTTCTGTTTGGGCAACTAAATTTTCTTTTGGCCAACCATAAAAAGGTAGACACTTTGTCCAATGGACATGCGTAAAATTTTCTTAAATCTAAAAATCTAGGCCTGGCAAGTTTGAAAGGATATAGTTTATGTGCCCTATTTTTTGTAGTGTGAATTGATACTACTGTAGGTGAATCTAGGTAAATGCTTTTTGGTGTCCCAAAAGCAATTCCATTCAGCTTATTTCATTTTTTATAAAAATTAAAATATGTACAAAAAGGAGTTACAAAATTTTGTAAAACAATTTGTAAAACATAAAAACTTGTACACAAGTTTGGAGTAGAAAGTTACATTAGAAAGTTACTGTACATGAGTGTATTCAAAGCAATAGTACACTGTAGCTTAGTAAGGATTGTCGGGACCCTGGCTATCATACTAGATCCATTCTGCAGTAATATGACTCCATAGGACATAAAACTGACCAAGGACATAGATCCCACAAGAAGATCATTTCAAGTTTTGCTGTTTTGGTCTCTTGGCATTTTGTTTCATTTCATCTAGCCATCGTTGATGGTTATGCATTATGTACGTATCACTTTTCAATGGAGGACTGTACAGCAGTGATCTTGTACAAACAGCTCTGATCTAAGTCTATTAATTTTTGTTGTTTTTTGAGCATGTTATATTGATGTGTTCGTAGTCCTGTTTTATCTTAACGTTGTAAAGGGGATTCATGTACCACATGATTTCAGGTATCATTATTATTCTTAATACGGTTGTAATTATTATTAACATTAGCAAGAGGTTGGACAACTCAGTTAGCTTAAATCCAGCTTATGTCACCTTTGGCAGTTAAATGCATTAAGTTTTAAGTACAAAAATTACAAACTGTAACCTAAGGAGAGCATAAATTAGTAAAAAGAGGAGACAAAAGAGAAAATGGGAAAGTAGTAAATGAGACAAGTAGTTGATAAAACATTTATTCATCATTAAATCATGAGAAAAAGACAAAAATGGAAAATAAAAGTGATGGAGCAAATTAAAAAGAAAATGAGGAATAATCACATGAAACACTAAAAGACATAATAATGAAAACTTAGAAGATGAAAAAAGATGTTTAAATTGGTTCAGTGACTTGCATTCCTCTGTTCATTGGGTATAGAATTCCTTTGGCAAGAAACTATGTAGGTAAATGTTTCTTGCAGTATTTTGTTCGACCTCCATGAACAAATAAGTGATTAGATGTTTTCCATCACAGGTTATACCTGTGGACATTGTGAGTAAATTGGAAAAGATTATAGAGATACTGAAGTGCTTATCAGTTCATCTTTGGAAAATATGCTCAGTCTTCTAGCTTGAATGCATTTGTCAAAAGGTTGCCATCCTAAGCTTTGAAAAAGGTCACTACACCCACACTTAAAATTTGACTCTAAATTAATGTTGCTGCTTTCTTTTGCAAGCATAAAATCATTTTGAGGACACTGTCATTGCATGTGCCAAATGAAACACTATACAGTAATCTAACATTTAATAAAAAGTAACCATTGTAAAAAGAGATTCTAGTTGATAAATCTAGAAATGGCTTTTTTTTTTTGTCTCAGAAAAGCTAATCTACTGTTAAGGTGTTTGCAAACATCATGAATGTGGTCATGTGATGTTAGCTCCTTGTCAGTTGTGATACCAAGTAATTTTTCAGACGATGTATTTTGTAGTGTTGTACCATTATCATTAATTGATAGTTATTTAAATTATTGAGTATCGATAATCTTTGCCTTATCTCAGTGATCATGGTTTTGGTTTTTCCTTGCAATTTTCACCATTTTATTTTAAATTACACATTTTGTTCAATACCAGGCCACATCTTCCTGCAATGTGTCATTTATGTCTTGAGTATTACCACCCACTATGTAAACAGTGGTGTCATCAGCCTACATATCTGCAGTTGAATGTTTTAATTAGCAAAGGGTAGTATCGTTTATGTAACTTGAAAAAGAAGTGCATGGACCAAGAATTGAACCGTGTCAAAGTACATCCCAAGTAACAGACATTTGAGAGAAAATTCCACCTTCTACTGTACATTGGAATGCTGAACTCTTTTGTGACAGATATGAAGCAAAACCATTATAGTGCATTGTCAGAAAATCCATACATGCATAACTTCTTTAATAAAATATCATGATTAACTAAAATGTGTTACGTATATCTAGAAATATGACACCAGTAATGTCACCCTTATCAATAATTTCGATCACTTTATCAATAATCTTTAATAATCCTGTCTCACATGGATGTTCTGCTCTAAATACTGGTAGTTCATTTCTCAGAAGGCAATTAATGGACATTGAGGTAATTACTGAGAGCATCATGGACAGGTTTTTTGAGAATTTTGGACTAGCATGTGAAAAACATATGGGTCTGTAACTGGATGCATTGAGGGAAGAGCTACTCGTAAAGGCAGAAATAACTTTGCTTCTCGTTCATGGATCATGAGGGGGAAGCATTTTTTTTTTATACTACAGTTAGAGGCTATGGGTTACACATTGGGCAAGTTCTTTTGCATTTCTTTTTATATGTACATTAATTCTGCGGTTTTGATTTGCACTAATGCTTTGCAGAAAACTGTTTGCATATATGGTGCTGTGTAGGACTGTCCAAACTAGGGGATGGAGGGGGGGGGGCTGTAGAATACTCTGTATGGTGCTGTACCTTACAACCCCTTCTTGTTAGTGGTGGGTGTGAGAAAAGATGTTTTAGTAACAAAAGTACAGAATTCCTAAGGAAATCCCAAGAACTTAATGAATCCCTAGAAGTGATCGACCCACAATCATTTGCTCTTCAACTTGAAAATGTTGATGCAAATTCTCTAAATCAATAAAGATATATTGAAAAGGACTTGAAGTGAATGGAGGTTCATACTATATCGTGTATCATTTTACTGATCACCCTTTTCAAGTTGATACAATTTACAGGCACTTGGAATGTATGGTGACATTAGTAATGAACCATTTAATATTTATTGCATTCAATGGCCAGGAGTAATATAGTGTTAGAGATTTCATTAGTATTAGTGGCTGATGAATGTCCACATTGATTACTGACTTACTCCATCTTGATGGATAAGTGGTTATTAAAATTGACATTTAAAAGAGGTTAAACACATACCTGTAGGCAGTGCAGCTCAATTAAAATTGATTCACAAGTGGGGAATCTTTAAGTCATAAATTGTGATGCAAACCCTGTTTCATAGTTCCTTTTAAAGTAAGGCCTCATAGCATGTACATTCCCCTAACCACTGTTACAGCAAAAGTCTGTTCACTCTTCTAAGAGAAATAGCATAGAGGGGTCAATCCCTTTATGGTCAATTAAAAGGGGCTTTCCCATTCTACCAAGGAGATGCAAGCTGATCACTGCTGAGTGTGGTCAAGAAACTTGTGTGACAGTGAATGCCCTCAGGAGTTTCTCACAGCTGTTCTAAGAGTGTGTTACGTAACATATGAATGAACTCGAGAAACAATTGGCCAGCCTGAGCGTGAAATAAGTGCCATGAGTAATTAATGAAAGTTGTAAAGTCGTAAACCTCGAATCACCATATATATAACTTGGGTCCGCTGTTTGTTGCAATTTAGTGGTGAGGGCCATGAATAGTGTTAAGCGATATATCGAAAAGCATCGTTATCGTGATAATTTCTTTTTATCGCGATACGATAACAAGAATTCAAAAATGACAATAAATTCTTGAAACAAAATGAAAAAATTTGCCTTGTAATGCTTTATTTCTTCTCATTGCTGTCTCCAAAATGTTGTTTGAATGAAGGCATTCTTTTTTTACATTGAACTGATGAAAAATCGATGAAAGTTCATCATTGAATATTCTAACATGCACGAGCACAGAAGCGAACTCCAAGGGAAATTGTCTTTATGAAAATTATCGTGGATATCAAATTATCGCGATAAATATTGTTCTGTTATTGTGATGGTAAAAAAGTCAATATGACCAAACACTAGACATGAACTTACTGTGTATTAGTACTACTGACTCTGCTAACTTGATAAAAAAGTTTGGAAGTTGTATGCAAGTGTTTCAAAAGTTTCCCAAGATTTAGTTACTTGAACCTGAGGTAAGACATATTACATAAATCCGTAGTTCCTTCCTAAACAAGTTGTACAACTGAGATGTTACAGAGTTCAGTCAAACTTTGCGCAAAGTTTGATTGGGTGACGGATTCTACAACATGTTTGCTTTTGAACAAATTTGATTTCGAGAAATTTAATCAAAACAAACCATTTAATCTTCTCGAAAGGCCCCTTGCACTCTTCTGGAAGTTTTTTATACATGGGGGAAAACCCTAATGATTGTATTAGAGTAGACCCAAGATTTGTGAATAACTAGGATAGTAAAGGTGTGAATTAATTGGCAGGTTGATTATGATGGTTCTTGAATCAAAGCTTTCAGCTTGTCATAGACTTTTATTAAATCAGGGAAACTGGATGGTCATTTTTTGATCCTTGTATGTCACGTAATCAGAATATTTGGGGTTCCTGACCTCGGAAAATAATTCATCAGCTTGCCATGATCAGATCACCCTCCTTTGCCTCCAACCCACAATTACTGCTGATATCAAACACGGCACCCTCGCAGACAGGAACACGTTTTTGTTTGAAAGAGTGGAATTTCCTGTAAATAACAAATCCATCAAAATTCTGCCACTGATTGAGACAGATTTTTTAGGAAGGAGGAATGGGAGGCCAAAAGGAGATGAGGATACCCGTCAGGAAAAAAGCAAGTATGCAAGTATTAAGACTGAATGGTGCATGGAGTATTGTCCTTTATAGATTTAAGAATCATATCAATCTATACAATTGGTCAAATTTAAAAACCTATTGGATGATTGCCAAACTCATACTTTTAAACTTTTCATTTTTTCACTTTCAGACAGTAGTTACCTCACCAAAGTAAATTGTTTCTTTTAGTATGTTTTTTTTTTTTTTTTTTTTTTTTTTTTTTTAATGTAAAATTGGTTATATCTGAAATGCAGCAAGACTTACTAACATTTTTTAGTATTTTGACATCACAACAATTTTGATTTATTTTTCTTTGGTTTCCAACTTAAATAGTAACCTGCAAAATTTATTTTGAAAATGTGGCTGAAACCAAGACATGATATTTTGTCATAGATCGCATTCTTCATCAAAGAAGTCACAGAACTTTATTTTCATTTCTCATACCTTGAAAAGTCATGGAATTTTGTGAGAAATAGCAGTAGTCATGGAAAAGTGATGAAATTTTTCAAGATTATGTGAATTCTTTTTACTTATCCATATGCAATGAATGCTTTTATCCACAAGATTTTATACCAAAGTTAGTGCATATAGTCATGGATTTTTCCTAATTTTGTCATGGAAAGGCCATGGTACTTTATTATCCTTAAGGTTCAGGAACCCAGCCAGAAGTTAAGATGGTTATAAGACAGGCATGTAGTGAGTACATACTCATACAGATGATTTTGCACAATGGCCTCTGTTCATACTTTTGAGAATGGATTTGTACTCATACTCGTACTCACAGGTTTTGGGCATTATACATTGGGGTTAATGCAAAATTGTGTACTCGTAATGGGTATAAGACAGACGTAGTGAGTACATACTCATACAGATGATTTTGCACAATTGCCTCTGTCCATACTCGTGAGAATGGATTTGTTCTTTACTAGTATTTACAGATTTTATCATTTTAGGAGTTATGCATTGGGTCTAATGCAAAATTTTCATGCTGTATTGAACCCGTTAAAAATGTTAGATTTCCGACCCCACAAAATTGGACTTTCATGGGGTAGTGTGAGATAATGGGCCAGTCTTATAAACAAAGGCTTTGTACGGGGATCTTGAGGTGTAGCTCGAAACGATAAGTCCAAAAACGGAGAGGAAAAATTGGTTAAAGTTTCAACTTGATTTAAATGATTTATTCGGTGATCAATTCCAATCAACGGCCGGCCATATTAAAAACTGATTAGATATGGGCTTTATGTACAGTGACTACATATGTTTCTTCTTAGAGGCCTAAAACACAAGTGACAAAGCTTGCAGCTCGGGGCTAATTCAAGCCACATGGCTGTAGGAAAATCCGGAACTAAATGAAGTCTCCTGATTGGTTAAAAGTTAACACGCACTCAAGCAAATAAATATCAATTAATGTGTCGGTACTTTATGACCAATGAGGACGCCACAGAAAGTGAAATTGGCCACACCTAGGGAAAAAACATGGGATGGGGACTTTCCGGCGTGGTATGAGACGTGGAAGTAATCACATACACCAAAACACGTGACAGGAAACCGGAAAGATTACCAGGTGTGCTAGAAGCATGAAAATAACCAAATCTAGTGAGATAAACAAGTCTGCATGGCGTACCCTGTAAATTACTTGGAAAGGGATAGTATGAACTAAATACTATCTGACAGTAGGATTATATGTCACTTTCTAATGCCCAAGGCTATCTCCATCACCGAGCCAATTAATTATCTCATTCCAACAAGCTGTATCACATGTCATGATCTGGACAATGGCAACATCCAGCCTTGAGGCAATTGGTGTAATAGAGAAGGGGAAAGGGGTTTTTAGTAAGTTTTAACGAGACCAATACCTCATGTTGTACTCGTACTCATGAAAGGGATGTACTCGTAATTGTACTCACATCCATAGACATTGCACTAGTACTCCTGACAGTGTACTTACAGTATACTACACGTCTGGTAAAAGAAATTCATGTACTGTATCAGTTGTTGTTATGGTTCTTTTGTCACATGTTTGAATAGAAAAATCACCATTATTAGTCATGGTTCTTTACCTAGGTATTCAGTCAGGGGCGTAAATACAGGAAGGGGGGGGACAAAAGTCGGTCTCTGAGTGCTAAAAATTCGGTCTCAAATCCAGTTAGTTAAAATGTTAATTTATCTTTTACTGTACCTACCCTGATTTTCATCAGGTCTCATAGAAAAATTGGGAAAGTTGTAGTTGGTCCCAAAATAGTTCACCCCCAGCCCCCCACCCCTGCGAATTCATGTATATATGCCCCTGTATTCGGTCTTCATCTTGACCTCTTCACTTTGTTTCAGGCATGAATGACAGAATGCGTATGCTTGTCAATTGTGAGATGTGATACAGCAAGGCAAAGGGTGTACGCCTTATTTCAGTACAACTTCATCCAATATGGATGAAGCAGAATTAGTTTGGGTACTTTTGTAAGGATTTGCCATTTCTATAGTGTCTATATGGGTTTACTTCCCTCAAAAAAGTGCCATGTCCTTAAGTGTATAAGACAGACTTGTATCATGTACTCACAAACTCATTTCTCGGCAAATTGCTTGTACTCATGAATCTGTATTCATACTTGTACCCACAGATTTCTCAAGTGAAGAATATTGCTCCTGATGCACACTTTTGTATTCGTACCCATAAAAAGATAAGGTTATTCCCATACTGACAACCCTTCCCACCCCCACCCCCACCCCCCAAATACATCTGTAGTCGTGACGTACTCACACTACAAATCGGGTACGATATGACTTTTCAATTACTTAATGATGACTTTCAATCTCTTAAAGGCAATAGGCAGACGCCCCAAAATTTTCTTTGAAAAATCAGCAAACTCTTGCAAATCTCCTCTTATTGCATTACAAGCACCTCTGAAGATGTTTTGAATATAACTGTTACAAACAATACTGTAGGTAAAGCAAGGAGAAGTTCTCCTTGAATTTCACACTTCACTAACAAAAATATTGTCACATGATCAAAATAGGCCACTAATGAACTAGACTGACAGGGCATACTCACTGTGATTGGGGAAACTGCCTACTGCCTTTAATGATCATAGATTTTCAGGTGATACTGAAAGTGCAAAAACATGGCAACTATGTGCAAAAATATGCATACTTTAACCACCTCATTGGACAGGCAAGCATATGTCACATGTCTATAGCACTGACACTGATGAACTTTGATGAGTGTGTGACAGATGAACTTTTATAGACGGTTCACCTGCATAATTTCTTCATACCTGTAAAGGAAACGGGTAGAGTCAGTGTACTATCTGTAGCCCAACTAGATCAGGTTATAACTGGGGCAGGGACCTTTGTTAAAAGTAATCCAGATGTCTATGACATTCAAAAGTTACCATGGAAAAGCAAAAGTAAAAAAGATTTGCTCTCTGATGGAAACCCAATTTCATGAGGGAAGAAAAAAATGACACACAGGGCAACTTAAAATTTTCCATTGGGAAATCTGTATATTCTTTTATTCAACCAAGAAAGGCAGACATATTTTCCCATGGACAACCATAAAAATTTTTATGCAAGGCCTGTAGGGACCATGAAGTCGAGTTCAGGAGGTTGAGTTAAGGGCTAGACCTTTGAAAGCACATGATAACAGATGGAATTGTCTTGGTCTGTAGACATGTATCCTATTTAATTCAGCCTTATTCATGGGGATTAGATTTGAAGTTGTTAATGAAAACCTCATTAAACAAGACAAAACCTGTTTAAAGGGACTGTTGCATTAACCCAGATATATTTTAGAATATCCCTATATGTCTGTTAATATGTGGTGATCACTGTGATTAACATAAATTAGGCAATAGCATCTCTCTAATTGGTCATTGACGCCTTGTGCAGATTACTTGGCACGGTATGCATGGTAGACATAGACATCTTACACTCAGTAGCATGTGGATATGACCTTGAGCCATTTGAATTCAGTAGAGTAGCTTTTTTTGGGAAGTGCAATAGATGGGTGTTTTTCTTTTAAATTGGAGGAGGGGCTATATTAACTTACTGGGGAGACATTTTACTCTCTGATGTGAGATTTTTTGCCTATAAAGAACTTCATTACACAGTATAGTGAGAAGATCACAAGATGCCACATGAGTTTGGGTTCAGGATTCTGAGCTTAGCTGTCAAAAGGTTCTTTAATGTCACATCTTGTTATGGTTGGGGGGTTCTGTTATGAATTAACATCTGTTACCGTAACATTTTAATGTAAACATGTTAATATTACATGTAGGGTTTACACTCCCCTGAATTCATCAGAGGCATCTGAAAGGATGAGTAAACATGTTTGGATGGGGCCAGGACAGGGGAGAGAGTTGTTGCAGAGAATAAATGAGATAGTGAAAGTTATTCTTGTGTTTCATCATCCAGTGAGGGATTGTGTAGGCTATATTCAAGAGGTAAATAAGATTATAAGCAAATTTAATTTCGCTGCTTTGAGACTATCACGGTTGAAAGGCAGGTAACATTAAGATACACAGTGCTTTTCAAATCAGAAAATGGTACAGAATTTGAAATTCTTAAGAAATTATTTGCAATGCTATTAAGCCTTTTATTTCCAGCTGAAATGTATGGTAAATGTATGCCTAATATTTGTTTTTCATATTTTAGTCCACTTCTGTCTGAAAGTACTTTAGTAATGTCTGTTGTTTTGAAGGTCATTTTGTCTATTACTGGTATACAACTTTAAAGGTAGTGTTCTTTACAATTCAGGCCTTTTAGGCTAGAATTTATGTTTTAATGCTATGTAAATCCTGCAAGGGAGACTACCAGATGAAATTTACACTTTATCACCAAACTTCCAAAAAAAAATAAGGTTAAATGCAAGATCTGCTATACTTACATTATTACAGGTAAAACTTCATGGCCAAATGATGATTTTTCATACTTAAATGGCCATGTGTTTTAACCTTTAAGAAGGGCAAAATTTGTAATATTTGATCATAAAAATGGCCAATGATGGCAACCCTACTTGCAAGGCTTACAAAATAATTCAGGCCTTGAAGGACAGTTGTTTAACGACGCTAAGAGATCACGAATGTGTGAGAAGCCTATATGGCTTATAAATTACACTTCACATCAGGTGGCTAACCAACTTAACAATTTAGGTCAAATTTGGTTTCTTTGGAAAAGCCAGTTCAGATGGCAAAACCATAGATTGCTCTTGGATGAAAAACCCACCTTACTTTGATCTGACCAGGAATCAAACCCCAAATGTCCAGCTTGCCAAGCTTCATCTCTTCAAATTATGCCAGTGCCTTTATCTACATGACCAAAGCACTGGAAGCTTCATGTCAGGTCTTCAGTTCAAACTTAAAGGGAATAAGCAGTTGCCCCAAGTTTGTTTGCAGCAGCAAATCGCCTGTTACTTTTGTGACAAGTATATCTTTAATTGTGTTTCTGAAAGAATATTGAACATTTCAGGTAAACCAAGGAGTTATTCTGCATAAATTTAAATAACAAATAAAGTAATTAACAACAATATTGTCACATGATTGAAAGGAACCATTCCTGAATTAATTAGGATACAAGGATATACTAATTCAAATTGGGATTTTGTCTTTTCCCTTTAACCTTTTAGCCCAGTGTTGTAATCTTTTCAATTTAAAGTCATTTCAGATGGGAAAAGTATCATTGCTTGTGGATAAAACTGTACTCAGACCATGATCGAGCAGACCCATGCTCTTTTATCCACCTGGCCTTAGCACATGCTGCATGGAAACATTTCATAGTACTTAGTATGAGTTTATTGTACTTAATTGTGTCTTTGTGTGTATGTGTTTCCCCCCAAATTTGTCAGTCTTATTATGTACAGCACTTGTTGTATTCCTATTGTGATGAAAGAAAATACATAGATGCACTGCAGCCTTGGGTATTATTTCAATCTTCACAATCCCTGGAGAGGGGAAAAGTTTAAATGTTCTTAGAAAATTTAGCACCTTTAGACCTGAAACTTGTGAATGTCACCTGTGTACTGTTTTGCGACTTTACACTTGTTGGTAGAGGTAAAGGGTAAATGAAGTCACCTATTTGAATTATTGTACTCAAGAAACACTAATTCATAAATAGCCCTGTTTTATCTTTTGGCAATACTTTTGTTAAATTGAACTGTCCAATTCATGCAAAAAAAAAAAAAAAAAAAAACTCATTGGTGTATGATTAACATTGTCTTTCCAAATGTTTTAGTACATCATTTATATGGAGAGTTAAAGAAAATATAAAGGGAAGATTTGCAGCATTAAGCTCGATATTTCAAAATAAGTAGGGGTGACAATATCCGGCCATTTTAAAGAGGTACAAAATAAAGAGATTATGTTCTCTACTGACAAGGTCATCATAGCCTGGCCCTCTTTTCAAGGTGGGCAGTGGGCAGGGATGGAGAATTTTCCTCAAGAAGTAAATAAATGATAGTGGGCCAGCAAATAGTGACTACAGAGTCTAAAACTTACTTATCTAGGGCCCTCGATTTTCCGTGATCGCGGAAAAAAACGGAATCGACGATTTTTTATGGAAAATTACAGAATTTGAGATTTCATATCACATCCACAAAAAAGTAAACAGAACAAGATTTTTGCATTTTTAACGAAGCATAGACAAATTTATTCTCCACAAATCAAGGGCACTTGAGGACTTTTACACTTCTGACGTACGTATCTGATTTGAGAACAGAAAATAGGTATAAAGGCTCCCACGTTTTACGTGACGTGAAACTATTATGCCTGACTGTTAGTTTTCATTCACCGATCACGTCAGAAGATTCTGTGTATCGTGTTTTGTACTGGACTGTCCTAAGTTAGTAGTGCTAAATAGTATTAGTAGCCTGTCCGCTCAGTTCTCTGCAAAAATACGTAACTAACGTTACAGTATCTTAGCGCTTCAAGGCCACTAAAATTTCCACTCAGTTTACTTGGTGTACTCATCTCATGGGACCCTATCAATATGAATATATTTTTTGTAAACTGTCTTGCCCAAAACTTACTGTACGTCCAGTTTAAAAAGATTCTCCAAATGAAACGCAAACTTGATATATTCCTGTATTCGAAAAACTGTTGCAACTCCCTGGATAATTGCCGGTGGGGGTGCATGGATTTACAAGGGGCCGCTTCCCTTAGTTCGTTCATGACCAATGCCCTATGTAACAGCGCGGGCAGTACACTGTCCTTGCATTATGTATTGCACACCGTACTTGGTGTACTACGAAGGTGAACTTCAACTTCGCAAGAAACTTTCTTGGGAAGTTATGACGCACTTGTTTTGGCAATTTACGTGTACGCCCACATGTGTTATGACAATTAAAAATTTCACGAATAGGAATGTGGGAAGTGGAATAATTTATGCAGGATAACGAGGCACGTGTGTAAAAATGATATATGATTTAGCACTGGAAGTTGGAAAAACGTAGCGATGCCATTGCACATCGCCCTGTAGTATGGTTTGTAGGCTATGCAGATGTATGGCATTGATTGTCCGTGGCATGCACACCTCTTAGGTAATACTGTGTGAACTTCGACGCAACAATTGGATGATCGTTATCATTTGAGAGCTTTAAGTTTAAATTTTGCAAATCTTGTGAGTATCAGTGCTGATATTTTGTGCAGGAACTTAAAGAAATGTGTGTTTGGGGAATTATTAAGTTATTTGCAGAAACCAGAAGTGTATTTTAGCCATGTTTCCAGTTTTCCAAAATCGGTGGTGGTAATCCTTTGAGTGATAAAATTTTACCCATGCTACATTATTCCCGATTTATCTGACAGATGATCGGTCGCACAATAACTATAAACCAGGTTTGTAACTTGTAGGTGTGCATGCGGGACACTTGCAAGAGAAAATGAATTTCACGGAAGATCACGGAAACTTGTAATTGCCATTTATATCTGAAACGGAAATCTACGGAAAAGGGAAAGTTGAAAATGGAAAAAAAACGGAAAATGAAAAGTGGAAAACGGAATTTACCATTTTGTGAAGCGGAAAATCGGGGACCCTACTTATCCCCCCTCCCCACCCTACCCCACTGTTTCCACAAAATAAGATGTTTAATCTTGACACAAGCAAATTTGTTACGACATGTAAAACTTTTTCGTTAAATAATTGCCTGACAGTCTAAAGTAATTTAATACCCTCTGGTTTCCACTGAAGTATGTTGGTCAAGATTATCCATCGGCCATTAGAAGGTTTAGTATTAATGAGGATAATGTCACATGTGTTCTTGAGTGATATGTTCTCACTTGTGATTCTAGCTTACCTGTGAAAAGTCATATAAATACTTGTGAAGGTGCTTGCAAAAATTTATATTTCATAAATTGTTTTTTAGGGCACATGGTTATTATCATAGCATGTAGATGAATATATGTAACTATTAGTTTACAAATCAAATGCAGTGATCCCAATAGCCTGGTATCCTAATTTATTCATGAATCGTGTGACAACTTCACAGGTGAATTGTTAAATTGATGCGGAATAATTATTTGGTTTACCTTTAATATGTAATGTGTACTGAAGCACCTTGAGAAACACTTCTAAGGGGAAATTACAAGAAATTTGTAAGAATTATCAGGTTGGGGTGATTGCATGCTCTTTAAAGGGAAACAGATCTTGCTCTTAGACAAGAAAACTTTTTCCCTGCTTAGTGTACTTCTAGCCCCTTCTATACTAAGGCCACCTGCCAGTGTCTGATAACACCTCTCTGAAAAGGCTACAATAGCCTGTGTTGAGTTTGTATTGCTTAAGGCCATATGTACACACTACTGTGTGAGCTGTTTTCTGTACTGGGAAGGTGGGTGCATCTGCATATATTGTCATTGACCAATCAGAGTGATGCTATTGTTTGAATTTACGTCAGTCAAAGTGAAGTCACCATTTAGTTGTTAATAGAGAACTTAAAGTGGACCTTAAGTGTAGAATTACAAGGATGTATACATATTTTAGGGGTTGGAAAATGAGTTTCATTCTTTCAGTTCCCATTTTCATAGCTTTCTCCGTTGCTGAGATAAAAAAGGCAAAATTTATTCACTTAAATTGAAAAAGTGAATTGCACAATAATTTGTGCTGTTCTTCTTGTACAACTCACATTTCCTGCTTTTGTTTCCTTTTGAAGTTAAGATACTTATATAACCTTGAAATATGTACTGTTTCCTATATCATGTTGTATGAAAAGGGTGTATATAGCCAAGTCTAGTATTGACAATGATTATGTTTCTGCACAAGGTATCGTAGGTTTCGAAAAAACGAAGAAAGGCAAAGATGGTAATTTGAGTAGTACAAGAATGACATCACAAAGTATTTGGCAATCTACAATTTTAAATTGAGTGAATAAGGTTCAACATTTTATATCTCAGCTCAGGAATGTACTGTGAAGATGGAAGTTGGACCATTTGGATTCATTTTTCAAGCTTTGTGTCATTTATTTTTGAAATTTTAGACTTTAGGTACACTTTAACATGGATACTCCTAAATATGTTTGGAGTGAAGTGCAACAGTCCCTTTAAGTTCTGGCTATATTGCTGTTGTATGACTTTGCCGTCAAGTTTCTCAAGATCACAGATTAACTGAGCTTAACTCTTAGCCTGAAAATGTAGCACAGATTTGTGAAAACTAATTTAAAGGAATTCAACCTTTGGCACAATTTCTTGGGATCTATTGCACTTTTGCGGCACCTGCACTTTGCAGTTTTGTGTTGTATGCCAGTTTCATCCTCTGTGGGTTATATAAAATGAAGTAATTTAAATGTCCTCTTTTCTGTTCATCAGAAAGTGGAACTTCAGGGCAAGCAAACTAGCCATTGTGTAGTCTCAGAATGTTACTATCACAAGGCAAAGACTTTCAGATCTCAGAATAATTTTTTTTTAGGATTTTTCTGTGGGTACAAAACATATGTTGTGAGGGGGAGAGGGACAGAGTTTATACATACACATTTTTAAAGGGTAATTTACAAGACAATAAATTTTGCTAAAAATCAACATTTTTCAATTATGCTGTGGGAAGGAAGGGAGGGTGGACTTTAGGAGAAATAGTGTACATTGTATGTTGTGAAAATAATGAAAATTAATGACTTATCCCCCAAAATTGTGTTTTATCTAGCTTGATGCTTTATAAGTCAGACTTTACCAAATACCCCTTGAACCAAATAAGGTGTAAGGTATTTGATGGAGTTAGTTGTTGGATTCCTACTGTCAAAGTTTTTAAATGATGCAGTATTTATATTTTAGGTCTACAGAAAATAAATTTAATATGACAAAAATCTTAAGTTGCTAATATTTCAGCAAACAGTCTTCAATTGCTGTATATAGTTTTGACCGTGAATGCATGTGTGCATAACAGCGTGATCAGTAGATTTAGCCATGTATGAATGAACATGCAATATCTCTACCTGCATCAATACCTGGATACTTGTTATTATGCTTGTAGCAAATTTGTATCTTCAAGTTAAAAAGCTACGTTCATGACATGAAAAGCAATTCACGTTAAGTGCAGAAATGGGAAAAATTCTCACTTTTGGTTTAAGAAATGTCTTTATGTAGTTTGCCAATCGATGCTTGCATGCATGGATTACATTAATTGTTAATTGCCATCCTGGTAGTTACACATCTAAGAGTAACGGTGCACTTTTGGTCTTGTATACGTATGCGAATGTATCATGCAATACATTTTTTGTTCACATCTGATGATTTTGAATAGCACAACATTTAATGGGTGTGAAGCAATAGAATTAGGAAAAAGCAAAAGAGTGATGAATTCTCCCTTTTTCTTTGGGAAATGCTAATTACTGTTGCTCGACTGGATCGAAGCTTGCATACATGCAGTGGACCAGGCAACTGGGCTGTGAGGAGGAAGGGAGTATGGCCTCTCTACAACTGTGTCCAGTTGTGATATATTTGAGTAAATATTGAAAAAAAAATGGGGGCGACAAGGAGGCCAGTTATGTGAACTTGGCCTGCTCACTTTGTAGAAATTTTTGATATTCTGTTCACGCCACTGCATGCATGGATAACATTTATTCGTTAGAGCTGCTAACCTGGGCAGTTACAAGAGAAGGATTGTATTGTGCTTTATCTTTGTGTACCTGCACCAGTTCTATAGATTCTGCAAATAGCTTATTGGTGATGTTCATAGGGTGTGAAGCACTTTATGTTTCACGGATGGCTTCCATTTTTGTAGTTTATAGAATTTTCCTCTCATCATTAGGACAGTGACATGGGGTCACCTTTGGAGTTGCTGCATGGCATCGGTTCTTGGTTACTCTCATTGTGCTGGTATGACGTAGCTACTTTTGATGTAGGTGACACTATGCACTTTTAGGGTGGACCAGTTAATATAACCCTCTTGATCTTAACAATTTGCCAAGTGTAGAAAAATAAAAAGTGTTGATCACTAGAAGCTGATTTGCATGCAGTCCATATTACTCTGGGACCTTGTCAACTATTTCATTATCTTAGCATGGTCCTGTACCAGAGAATAATCCTTTTGGTGTACTGTACCCAAATAGTGAATTATCTTACAGATCTCTAGTTACGCAGCTCTGAAAAAGTAACAGTGTTATATTTTGTTAGGAATAATGTTAGTTTATAGACATGCATAGTATTGCTTTTCATGTCACATGGTAAGAAAAAGTTAATTCATTGCTTGTTGTTGTTTCAATGCCCCAGTGTTTTTCTTCTTCATATCTGAGTACAGAGCCAACTTTAATAACTTTCCTGTATTTCAATCTAGCAGGATGTCACAAATTTTTATTGCAAAAGAATTGACTGCAATGTTTATTCAACAAGTCTGGTTAAGTGAACAGAGTTGCTGTAACTATTCTAAGAAAATATTTGCATATGAGCAAGGTTTATGGAAGGACGCATGAATGGGGGATACCTGTATTCATCATGGTTGTAGGATCCCACTTTGTGTTTGAAAAGTCTGTAGGGAAGACATTCTCATGTGGGCAATTGTAGGGTTGTATAAAAAGGAATGAAAAACATTGCCTGAGAATTTAAACATAATTCCCCAAAATTGATCCAAGGAAGAATACCCCTCTGATTTTATTTTCAGGTGTTTACGTGTGGGTGATCACATATTACTCTGGAACATTATCTACCTAGGATATATTGCTGCCAGAGTGCAAAACCATTATTGTATGATACGACCTGCATCAAAAGAAACTGAAAGTGAATGTTGGAACTGGAGGGGAAAGGAAGAGAGAGACAAGTTGGTAAATGATCTTTTGATGGACAGATGTGAAACTAGACAGGGTGACTCCATTATTTTGGAGTCAGGTACTGATAAAGCAAAGTTGGCTAGTTAAGTGATGTGCCCGAGCCCTGACGCTTCAGTCCACTGTTCACAACTGACTTTGTCAGCTGGGATGTCGTTTAGATGATTTTTGTATTCATATCATGTTGGGTCCTCTTCCTGCAAACTTGTATTTAATTCTTACAACCAAGATTCTTTTATCAAGGTTATCTGTTGATCATAATTATAATTGAATTCACTTTATATTTCATTGGCCACTTTTTTAATTTATTTCAGCCAGCTCATTAGAGTTGCTTGAGGGCAGTGTACTAATGCTACCAGTGACAGACTGCCTTCACAGGCCAAAAAAGAAAAATAAAAAAAAAGGGAACAAAACAAAGAAAGAGAGAGACAATGAAAAAAGAAACACGAAAAAAAAAAAGGAAAGAAAAAATGGAAATTTAATCGGGAATCCATAATGAGAGTTTCTGAGAACAAAATTAATTGATGTCTGGAATATGAAATCTTGTAGTCACCAAATGCTCTCCTTTGCTAGTAACCAGATATGCATAAAGTGCATTGCTTGAATGAGTGAAAATTAATGTATTATTTTTTGGTGTTTTCCCAGGGGGTGACAATTTTTCTCTGGAAGTGATCAGTTTAATTAATTTTTGATTATTGAGATAGGCCCAAGATATTCATAAGAAAGATTGATGAATGTGCTTATCCTGTAGTTCCCTTTGTTAGGAACACGAAGTAAGTGGAGCACTTGAACTGTTGAATTTAGCACCAGTTGGCAAAAATTGTGTGATTAATACCAGAATATTTCTGTGTTCACATGCATCCTTGTCTGCAGAGTCTCACCATTATTGCTTCGAAATTGAAGAAGGCAGAGTAATTTGGGTTCATTGATCAACGTGACTGGAATAATTTGTTAGCATCACTCCTTTCTTAAGTTTCAGTAGTTAATTCTCCCCGCAGAGTTTTAATTAAACTTAGCCATCTGTGACTGTACCTAGCCCACCACAATAGCCCAGTGCTCTAAGAAAAGTCAATATTTTTGAATATCTGACTGGTATGCCCTCATAATTTGGGAATCTCCCAGGACTCAAAGTTCGCAAACTATTAATAGGTGACTGTCGTTATGCCAGACACCCAGTGGGTAAGTTTAAGCCGAGTAAGGCTTTTGCATCAGCTTTAATTTTAGGAGCAAATTGCGAGAGAGGAAGGAGATTCTGTTCAATGTCAAGCTCCCGAACCAATTAGGAGGATGAGAATCTCGGGGTGTATTCTTAGAGTATTCTTGTAAACAAATAAACTGACCAAAATACACATTATGGTCATTTGTCAGGAAAGAAATAGTTGCTGCTTTCTGGTAAAATTTCACTACAGGCTGACCCAGGGAAAGTGATCACTGTTTAACATTTGAAAATTGATATCTCAGGAAGCAATAATTAGGAATGGCCTGGCAATGCACTGAAACACTAAACTGAGTAGCTTTTGCAGATGAATAGAACTCATGGTAATATAAGAAAGAAGGTCATAGGTTAAATCGGATCCCAGTTTAGATCCAGTCTTTGGAACCTTAAAGTTTGTCAAGAATATCCTGAATGGTGGAGGGCTGTAATCAGAAAGTCATTAAGGGACTAAGTACAGTATCTAGATATATACAGGTGTAATATGGTATTGGTTGGATAATACTCTGAGCATTTTATGTAAATTTTACCAGTACCCATATTGGACTCATATGACCAGTTGTGGCTAGTCAAGGCCCATAGCCGGGGGTGGGTGGGTGGGGCAGTGGGAAAGGAGGAGGGGTGAGGGGGCACCCTAGAATTTTTTGTCCTCCCTAAAAAAATTCAGAATTATTAATTACTATTGCCTTAGTGCATAAGGCCATTTTAATATGTCTTGCTCCCTAAGAAAATACTTCACTCCCCCGGAAGCTATTACCCCCTTCAGTACCTTACTTGGCTTGGGCCAGGGTTAAAACCAGAATGCAAGGTATTCATACTCGTGAATCTAAAGCTGAAGGAGATAACAAATTTAAATATGCGCTGACGTGGGGATTGAACCTGGTACCTCCATAGTGAGAGTCTTACACCTTATCCAGTGTGCCAACGGGATCAGCTTAAGATCGCACTACTTAATTGATGTATGAACTCTGTAAAGCACTGTGCGTGAATAAATGCTAACAAATGTGATGGAGTTATGCGTCTAGTGGAGGGCTGTCTTTTAGTTATTGTCTTTAAAAATGGAAAGTGCTCACTCGAGCACTTTCATGTTTAACTGGGGATCATTCAACAGAGTCAGCAATCACCATTTGGTGGCCATGAACGATACAGTGAGTACTGTGGAGGCTTCACTAGGCAATTACATGGATGTAGGCAGGCTAAAGCGGTATTGACTATTCAGGCTTTCCTCAGTCTGAAAAATATTCCTGTGTGGTAGCACAAAAAGTGGGCTACAGGAATCTGCTCTATGCCTTGCCATATCATAATCATGGTACAGTATAAACAGTCAGTTGAGTTCTCACACTCACGTCGTTCAGACCACCTTCTAATGAATGCATCCATTCCGTAGATTGCCATCATTGATATGAATACGCAATAAGCTGGTAGGGTTACATAACCTATGCTGTAGGGAACCCTAGATTTGAACAAAATACTCTAAATCAAAATCGTATTTTGTGATTACTGTGATTTCATTTTAACAATTTTTATAGTCACTGGATCCTTTAAAACTAGTTGCTTGATACCATTGCTTAGTTCTGAGGCTAAATAGTGCAAGTTGTTAAGAGAGAGTAAGCACGTTGTTTGTCGTGGCAGTCTGCAAAACGGTAAACAGGCGATGATCAAAGCTTTAAATTAGACTTAGGACAGTCACTCAGGAGGGTTAAAAGCATAATTTTCTCTTCAAATTATATTAACAACCATTTTTTTGCCACTTAACTTGCATTAATTATGGTTTATAAAAATTACAATATTGTATGAGAAGTACAGGACATAACAAGACAAGAGAATGTCACCATATTGGACCTAAAGACTGTTGCAAGTCCAAAACATGACTACTATAATCTCTATTCGCTCGTACAAACCGATCTTTGAATACGAACAATCAGTCCAACATTGTAATATAGCAAATGTAAACTTCTCATTTATGACACCTGCTATAGTGGGTCAGTGTCCTTGTTTTGTGAGTTTTTCGGGAGCAATGAGCATATGGCTAACTTATACTGGTTCTCCAGGGTATTATGTCAATAAGTAAAGGACGAATTTCTCTTTATATTACTGAAAAAAAATCCTTATACCTGGATGAACTGTATTCTTACTTTTAGGACTCTGCATTATAGTTTTCAAGGAAAGAATTCTTAATATCAGAGTCAGTAAGCACTCTGGCAAAAGTTTTTGTGCAGCTAGCTTGGAATAAAAACTGGAAAGGACATTCCTGCCAGTGAATGGTCTTCGGCTGACAGAAATTTGTCAGGGCACTGAGGGCAGCTAGTAAGAGGGGAATCAAGGCCAAAACTTGGAAACTAAAGGGTCCAATAAAAAGACATCAAGGTATTGATTTAGGCAATATTTTGGGGGGCACTGAGGCAAAGGGAAGATGAGGCCCATGCATCAGCCATGGCCTTTGGTGCCTCTCGTTATTTTGAGCCCTATTCTGTACTTGTATGATGGCAGAGTTTGCAATTGTGATTAACCTGCAGCTGGGTTTGGTTGTAGACTTGATGCCTTTTGAAAAATGATTCTTAAATTGATTACTACGAATATCTGCAGTGGCCAAGTGGTTAGAACACCGACTTGCAGCCGGAAGGTCTAGGGTTCAAATCGGGTCATACCAAAGACTTTAAAAATGGAACCTACTGCCTTTGTGCTTGGTGCTCAGCATAAACAATGGAGTAGGGAAAACAAGCCAGTGAGCCACAACTGGAAAAAAGGCCGTGGTCATTTCAACTTGAACCAATTGGTTGGAAACTGGGATGTTAAACCTCATCTAACCTAACCTAACTATGAATATCTAATCCTTTCTCTGTTGAAGCCCATTTTTGTTGAGAGTAATTGGTGTGCCTATTTCATAACAGCTGCTATCACTTTGTATCAACAAGTTGTAAAAGCTCTTAGCAGCTTGTAACAAGTCATAAAGTGTAGCCACCTCAGAATGATGTCTTTTGTGATCACAGAAATTCAAACATGTCAAAGGTGCCCAGTTCGTGAGCCCAGAAGCAAGTCTCTGTATGATTTTTTATCCTTTCATAAGCTTGTTTTTTTAAGATG
The DNA here is from genome assembly GCA_029531755.1 of Holothuria leucospilota. NCBI lineage: Eukaryota > Metazoa > Echinodermata > Holothuroidea > Aspidochirotida > Holothuriidae > Holothuria > Holothuria leucospilota. Next base: position 30,121,129 of record CM055970.1, read on the forward strand.
TGGTAGGTTACTCTGTAATTAGCTAGTTTCACAGAAAACATCTTAATTAAAATAAGGGGTACTGTACTAGCACTGACCCCTGATAATCATAATTTGATTAGGACCTCCCATTTCACATATACTTTGCATGTGGATACAAAACTGTACTTCATTGCTAGTATTACCCTTGACCTTTGAGCATTGTATTGGCACTTAATTAGCCTATGTAACCATGTAAACTTTACCAAATTGTAATTTTCTCTTGGTTTGTTCTATAATTTGTTTTATATTTTTAAAGTTTTTATAATATTTATATGGTTTATTTGATATTTGTATCTTTTTCTTGATTTTGCAGTTCAATTATTTTTTTGGTTAAAAAAATGTATGGAATCAATTACTAGTAACAGCATTACAACCTGATAGGATGATAGCCTAGTACTCAGTACTACATTTCCAGGAATGCTCAGCAGTTTTCCAAAATTTTTCCTGTAATATATACTTGCCATGCAGCAATCAACTTGGTAAATGTTATCCCAGCTCAAGAGGAAATGTGTGTTTGCAATACACCAACACCGTCAAGGGTGGCGTTTGTTCTCAGTATTGGAAGGGGGAAACATGACCCCATTTTCAAATAATTTATACATGTACTGTCTGAAAAATCAAGTCAATGGGCGACTCTCAAAAATGGGGGGGACATGTCCCCCTGTCCCCTGGATTGCCACCTGTGCACATGGTATGCAAAGATAGTAGCTATAATCATTATTAAACCATCCATGGGGGGGGGGTGATCCGTATTAAAAATGGGGGCTATGTCTGGCCAATCAACTCCAGCAATACCTACTTTGTCTACACAAAATATAATGCTTTACAAGAATTATGAATTTTCATAATTGGCATCAATTGCGATCTTGAGATTTTTCGCCAACAAATTGTGCATGAGCTACAAATAACAAAATTTGTTTAGGTAAAAATCTTATTTCTGGCAAATAATTTATATACTGACTTATTTTGAATTACCTATCATTCTGTATAAATCATGGTATTAAAGATATGAAAATTTTCTGTACCACGAATGCATATCCTTTTATGAGTGATTGCTTTGGTCATTTATGCATATAAAGTATCTTGTACCGAAAATAATGAAGTGACCACAGCCTGTCCTCATGCAGTAATTAGTTACCGGTATCGGTCTTCCATGTCATGACTACCTGATACCAAGATCTCAATTTATAGATCTTTGTGTACGGTTCATAATAACTTTGTGGTCATTTTATGTAATTCTTCAAAAGTGTCAAACCCATATGATGTTGGGTGAACTAATGCACTGTGAGAGAAGACCAACAATTCATTACACTTTTTTATCAGGTGAAGCTAAATGGATGCAGTCGGACAAACATAAGGCACTCAACTCTACACTTGATAGCAGGTTTTGGTTTAATGTCATCATTAATCATCGGCAAATGGCGGAGACTCTCCAGGTGTTAATATGTACAGCTTAAGATGAATGATGATGATAATATTGCGAGCGAAATTAGTATCAGGATTCATAAACAGGATATATATATCACTGGAGACGTTAAAACCTTTGTACAGGGATGGGCCCATGCATTGTAAAGAATTACAAGCCAGTTCAAAGTGTATCTGGAGGCAGATCATTAATGGAAAATATCTGAATGATAAATACACTTTAGTCAGTCAAAACAGGTTGTTAATCTTGGTGCTAAGAAAATTTTAAAATGCATGAGAATTTTTCAAATAAAGGTGACAAGAACAAAGAAAGTTCAAAGTACTCATATTATTGTGGTTCATTTTAAGAGGACCTTTGTATGAATATATCTTATGCATGTATCACTGTATCGTTTGCTTTCCGAAGGGATTGATTTTTTCTTTCTGCAAACTCTAGTCCTTGGGTCTCAAGTGACAGGTCATAAGGACCATTTGCTGCCCACAGCATGCATTAAAATGGCCTGCAGTAGATTCCAAGAGCCGAGAGGTTCTTATAAGAAGCATAAACCTTGCAGTTACATTCTGGCTATTACAATTCTTATACATAAAGTACTTAAGCTGAGGTAAAAGGGGCTCTAAGCACAAAACATTTGAAAACCCTGGATCTGCCAGTCAGTATATATCTCTTGTAACGAGATTCCTAATGCAACACACACATTAAGTGTTTCGACTAAACGTTTGATTCGTATAGACATTATTTTATGTGACATTCATTGCACTATTCGCACTACCTGTAATATTGTTGGCTGTTGAATTCAAAGCTTTGAAATATATAAAGGTGGTGGTATATGCTTAGATCTACTAAAGATTGCCAGGTCACTTTTACAGTGAGAATTTTCCAGTCAGATGAATCATAGTGCTGATGCTTCCAAGTTTATCATTTACCATATCAGGGCCCTGTGTCATAAAAGCTATGATCATTCCTAACATTTTATCTACCATGCAATTTTAGTCCTCTTGAAATCAAACTTAAGGTCAACTTTATGGGGCCCAGAAGTCTCCCACTGAAGTGGAGAATTACAAGTAAACAAGCACTTGTATTTTCGTTGTTGGTGGTCTGTTTAACATTTTTACAAAGGATTATAGATTTCGTATACCGATTTGTTTATCCATAGGCATCTAAATAAATATATGAATTAAATAAATCTACAGCAATGGTTGGTATGGTTGCCATTTGCCTTTCAACATTAAATGTTAATCATTGTAATTTTATGTGTCAACCCTTGCCTGTTACCATGCAGGACCATACAAGAAAAACAGAAGTCACATTTTCATGGTAGAAAATTTTGGACACTGTGTGGTCTGATACAAATTGCCACACATGTTCATGTTTTGAAAGACATGCCATGAGTTTGGTCTCAGAGCAGTTTAAATACCAGTTCTCATGTAAAATGAGTGAAATTACTTTCGACAAAAGTGTGGTAATCCCGGGTCAGTGACTAAAGCAAAGAAAAAAAAAACAACACTTTTTCATGCAATTTCATGGAAAATATAACTGCAATTCCCCATGGCAGACATGCGTGATGACCTGTGGATTTGGAACAGTGATACATTTTATTTTTTTGTTTGTAATGTGAGGCATCTAGACTTTATTAGACTGAGAAAAATGTCTCTAAAGAAGACAGATGAAATGAAATTATGACTATAAGTGATATGTAAACATCCAGCCTGTGCCACATGGTTGGACAAGGGTTTTAAAAATGGGGAGGGGGGTAGAATTTATTGGGACCAGTACATGTCAGTTGGATCTTGATTTCTGGCATTTGAAAATTTTCCCCTTAGTAAGATTACCATCTAACTTTTACTGACTGAGGCATATTTGGCAGGTTCTTCTCATGGGAAGTGCACAGTTATTCATGCTACTTTCCTTTGCTACTGTGAGAGTAGCACTTACATAATAAACAGGCTTATCTTCAAAACATCTCGCAAATGGGGAATAATTGAGTTGCATGGCAACTGGGGAGAACCCCCCCCCCCAACATGAGAGCCTCTGAACATCCAGGATTTTCAAGAGGTCTAATTAAGCAACCTTTTTATATTATGGTGGGAATGATTGACATGCATGAGCAGCACCCTTTAAATGTATCATAGTGTGTATGGCCCTTTCAGTTTGCGGCAGGCCTGATCAATCTATAGAGAAACATGGCTTACAACTTTTAAATTCCTGTAATAACCATTAGTTGCAGACTTATATCTACTGCATGTAATACCAGCCTTCTCATAAAGTGACAGGACACACCAATCATACTTGGCATTGCTATGTACACTGCCTGTGTTGATCTGTCATGTTGTAACACACTGAGAGCACAGAGCAATTTACAAAGAGCTCCCAGCTGCTCAAGGGACAACTCCATGACATGGCCTCACTGCATGAGCTGAAGTCAGATTTTATCCCCCTGTCAGAACTGACAACTCTTGAATTATTTGACCATACATGCAGATGTTAATGTTTTAGGGAGATTTCCTTGAAAAGGGAAATGAACTTTGCTGTGAGGGTGGTATGGCAATGTACTCACTATGATGCTGTTACTTCATTGTTTTTATATTGCTTGCTTACAATGCAACACTGTGTATATTGAACCTAATTACTCATCATGAACACCCATATGTCCATGGTTGTAATGATGCAGGATGATTATAGTGCCCTTATCTAAGCTGTACTTTTCTAGATGGGCCATTTAATCACATGGTACAGAATGAAAACAACTGATGATGCCTTGCAACATTGGGTGATATATGCAGGTACTGTATTCATGTACAGATCAATACAAATTTCTTAACAATGGAGGTGAAGGCTTAATGTCAAACATCATTTTATCTTCCCATGACAAGCAGAGTTGGTACAGTGACATGAAAATGCAGCATTACATTGAGCAGCCCATCAATTACAAGGAAATTACACAAACATTTTAACTGGAAATATAACTTCTCTAATTTTGAAGTTTGAAATTGAGAGCATATAAAGGCCTATGGACAGCCTGTCATGTGTTTGCATGTGTCTACTGTGCCGGTCTTTTACTGAAACTTTATACAGGAAGGCTCGGGGAGGGGGGAGGGGTATATTCAAAATTTGGGAGAAGAAATTGCCCCAGCTTGAGGATGTTTTCTCCTGCAGACAGAAATTCTACCACTCCAAAACAAAGACTTTGCCCCTACATCATTAACAACTAAGCTGGTTGTCATTGTGTGTTCAGGCTAATTTCAGTTTTTTCCTAGTAAAAGCAGTTTTACCAAGGTGTCATGTGACCAGATTGTTGCATGATTGTCTGTTGCTTCACACTTTCATTTGTTCTGGGCTTGCATGTGGGGAAACCACAAATCTTAAATGCTTGGCTGAACTTGCTAATTACGGAATTAGTCTATGTAATTACCGTAATGTACATGTATACACAGTATAGATATTGCGAACTACATCTTTTTCTGATTTCCGGCCTTTCTTTTTCACTAGACGGTTGTAAGCAAAGTATTTACACTAGAGAAAGTCCCAGTGCAGCAGAGTGGACAAATATTTGCATGACTGGCTACAAAAAAAAAAACAAAAACAATGAATTTTCAAACTGTTACCAGTACAAATACAGACAAAGGTCTGTAGTTTATCTAGCCGTTACAGGACATATTCCACTGAGTACATGCAAACTGTGGCCTACACAAATTATTGACTGACCAATGAGTGTATTTCATATTTCAAAATGCAGTTACCAATTGTGAATACTGGTTGCCCTAAACTTAAAATGTGTTTGTGGTCATGAGTGTCTGCCTTTTACCCTAGGTTTGCACTGATTTTATGGTAATAAAACTATTATAGGGGCTTATAGCACCACCCAAACATATTTAGGAATATGACCATATCTCTAAATAAAATGACTGTTCTATGATTGACATTCATTCAGACTTCACTCTGGTTGGTCAGTGATGACTAGTCAGACAGCTGTAAGTGTTCCCAGTTAAGCTCACACACAGTATTGTGAGGATGTGGCCTTGAGCAATTTAAACTCACAAACTGTAGCTTTGTATGGGAGGTGTATTGGGCAGGAGTACTATTATTTTGTTTAATTTGGACTGGGAGTGGCTACAACAAAACTTTAAGGATGATCGAGAAGTTTTACTGTAAGGGGTGAGATTTTAGAGCCTTTAAGTCTTAAAATAGCTTTCCAAAATCAGAGCATTAAATTATTCCTCATAATTATCTCAATCATTTTCCCTTTCTCCTTCTTTATTTGTTAGCTCATCTGTCAGGAAGCAATTAATTGTTCACAGATAAAAAATGTGTGACTTTATTGTGAAATTTCTAAAGCAAGGTTTCTCCATTTCACTAGCCTATACAGCATAGTACAATAACTAGCCTCTAGAGCAGGGTTCAAATTTACACTTTGTACCACATTACAAAATTTCTGTTGTCAAATTTTACCATAATTCTGGTAGGAGGATGTTAACATAAATGTAAATTATAGACATAATGAAACCAGAGGGTTTGAAAGCACACATTTCTTTTCTGAAAATAGGAATATTTACTTTAATTTCATGCTCGTGGCATCAATCTTCATGCAGGAAATCTCTGTATGTGTGAGCATTCCACCGTGACGACAAAAGACTAATATTCGTAGTCATGTAGACTTATTGATCCAACGGGTAGATGGGAATATTTAGCTCCAAAAACAAACCTTTGGAGAAGATTACGATGATTAACCAGAAACAGATCAGAACTTTGGCTCTCCTTGGCGAATTAGAAGTGACGAAAATGAGAAGCGACAACATGTCTAGGGAGGAGAAACTGTGAATAAAGGTTGACTCTGTAACCAGACTCTCGTGTTTAGGTCTGATGTTCAGTGAATGGAACAAATTTAAGAGGACGCCTCGCTGTCAGAAGTAATTGAATTGTGGAAGGATAGGAAAGATGACCTATGGGGAATTGACTTGCTTTTGCATATTTTGACGCAGAAAGATAGAAGAACAATCGTTCAGATTTGGGATAAACTTTCGGCATTGATTTTCTTTGAGAAGAGATAGCCTGATGGGTAGTGTCAATGCCTCCGGTTAGTAAAGGGGTACCAAACTTTCTGGAAAAAGTTTTCAGTTTTGATGATGTTTCGTTAGAATTGTGAGGTCGGTATTTCATGATAACGACATAGCAGTCTTTCAAAGGACAAAATTCTTCTCATTTTTCATCTGAACCAAATATTAAATGAAGGTTTGAGACTTTCCTTCATTCAGCTGACAGACAATACTCATGACATAGCCATAGGTGCAAATCCTTTAAAGGAGGGTGCAGGGGGGTTGTGTACCCGCTACCTTTCAGTTTCAGATGCAGCTCATTTCACCTTTTTTGCACACACAGTACATTAAATTATTACTGTATAACCATATTATCAAGTCCATTTCACATGGACATGTCTTAACATATGCCCCTCTGGACATAATGTATCTTACCCTGTTAGTTCCTTGCTTTTTGGTAGGTTTCTTGTTGTCATGATCTTTCCCATGATGCATTGCAGGCGTATCACATAATTTCTCATTTAGAATTAATGCATGGTAGTACTTCTTTACTACTCTGCAGTTGTAAATTTTACAAAACATCAAAAGAGGAGTGTGCAAGAAAACTTGCATAGTGTGTATTTGTCCTGAATACCACGGAATTACAGGACTCTCTGGGCCAAAGTGATTTATGGGAGTCAAGGCAGGTTATAACTTTCTTGTTACTCGTGTAATTACTCAATTAAACCACCACTTTTGTGCATGAGCAGGCAGAGGGAACATAGTATTCACCTCCTGGCCATTCAAATGTGCATAGTGCCTGTGTGATCATGTTATGAAATCTCAATTAAGTACTTTACCATGTGGGACATTTACAGCTGATTAAACTTAGCTTCATTAAAGCTGTAATTGAGTATCATTTTCCATGTAGAACAGAATATGTCAGTTTTATCCCCATGTGTGGTTAATAACCACCAAGGAATCATTCTCACAGAAAGGGGAAATGGACTTTTGCTGCGTCATTAGTCAGGCAGTTTACATTCTATGGCACTTCTAGGCTTTCGATCTTCACGATCAAGTGTGTTCCTCCTGTTAGATAATGATCAAGCAGCCCAAGGTGAAACATCTTGTTGACACCTGTTAAGACCCCCGTCACACCAGAGCTACATCCATGGAGTTGCCACTACGTCAATGAAAAACTCCTGGAACGTAGTAATGTGGTAGTGGAAGCATGGTGTGGTCTCCAATGGAAGTGTGGTGTGGTCTCCAAGGTCTCTGGAGACCACTCTCCCACTACAGAAATTTTAAACATGTTCAAAATTTATGTGGCGCCAACGGCATCTGGACAGGATGCAGTATTGATGCTCTATTGACATACTAACAATGTCGTGCAGTCTTCTTCGGTGTGACAGGGGGCTTAAGATGCAAACTGGTTTGAACTGATATGAAAGGCCCTATTGTCTTCCCCCAAAGAGTAAAAAATCCAACTTCTAGCCCCTCCTCCAGTTAAAGCAAAAACACCTGTCTAGTATAGATTTAACAGAGCCACAGTAGCCTGCACTGAGGTTCAATTCCTGAAGGCCATATTGACACAGCTGTGTGTGAGCTTAATTGGGAACACATCTGACTGTAGAAGGTCATCATTGACCAACCAGAGTGGAGCTAGAGTGGAGCTATTATTTGAATGAATGAAAGTTAATCAAAGTGCAGTCATGGAGCTAATAACCCTCTGAAGGGTATTGGTTCTGTGGTGCCATCACCAATTGCACTTAGAACTATAGGGCAATTCCAAAATGTTTTTTTTTGGGGGGGGGGGGCATTCCATGGCCCCTTTAACAAGTATTAACTGGGGAATTTATCATTTCATTTTAGTGAATGAGTATCAATTCCTAACTCCTACAAAATTAACAGCTTGTACCTGTTGGGGCCTGTTGAAATACCACTGAAACCTGTTGATTCTTGTTCCAATTACCAATTCATCATGTTTTAACTTGTTTAAACTTGTGCCACAGGTTTCAACAGGATTTTTTCCCCCGGGGTCCTGTTCTTATTTTAGTTCAACCTAACAAATCTCTAATACCCTTCACAAGTATCTTTTGTGAAATTTCACCATAAAAATCTGGCATGCCGTAAGTAAATGAAATAGATATGCGGCAAAAATTTAACCATCCATTATTGGAAACTTATTACATAAATTACAAAAACATACATCTTCAGTTTTAATAGCTGGTAATTTTCAGATTGAGGCAAAAACATGTTGCCATACCAATAAGGCATACAGCATGGATTGTTGGTAATGTTAAAATGTGAACGTTCTTTACACCAAAGATTGTGGCAATGCACTGTTGGTATCAGGTATTATATGCAGGCTATATTCCTCACATAAATGTAAAAAGTTTAAATGAATTTAGAGGACATATCAATTTCTCTCTAATCATAGCCCAGTCAGTGCACTGAACTTTCAAAAGTTGTGATGTTTCCTGTACAAGTTGTATTAACCAGCCAAGAGTCAATAATTGAGATTTTTTTTGGCTTTGAAGAAAAAATGGCGTTTTACTGATATATGATGCACCATTTAAAGCACACTCTTCTGGAGCCTTCCGGCCATGTACTGGTTAGTTATCTGTTAGAAGTCATTTTTGGAAATTATAACATTCAGCAGATCATTTGAAACAAATTCTTGTGATGAATGACTATATCCATGGAAAGTTAGAATAAATTCAATTACAATGGAAAATGTATTGCGAGGAACTTGCTTTAAGACAGTGATGAATGCACAATTTTACAAAGATTGAATGTCTCAGATATGGTGTAAAAAGAGTATAGTTTATCTGCAAACCTATGATGTATATGTGAGAAAAACATATATCCTAGAGGCATGTCATTAATAAGGATCACTAAATGAGTGCTAGGCCTTCTTTAACACTTTCTCCCATAATAATCAGCCTGTAGTAACAATTAAAGTGATGCCGTGAGATTGCAAAAAGTAAAAAACATTAAAAAATCGAGTTTAAAATTTCAGTGATTCCTTTGAGTGACCCATATGAACAGTAAGGGAGAAAAAATAAGGCCTGTTGTGCGAATTCCGGCAACAGCCTTAAAATTTTCGTAAAAATAACGACTAAACTCGAGGAAATCAAAAATGTGCTGCGGACAAACACTATTCAGTCTCCTAACTAACATCAGTTGAGCGGACCAATGAGAACGAAGTACTAATGCATATTCACTAGGCGTAAACAGCTGATCGATTTAGCACAACAACACAAGTGAACAAGACGCATGGTGTGCGTGGATCTTGAAGAGGTAACGGTGATATTGCAATGTACAGAGTGCATGGTAATACCACTACACCGTTTTACTGTAGTGGCCTAACTTAGGCTATAGTTTACTGGCTCAGTGGTACCTCTGTGTAAATTAAGCCTAATTTAGGCTACCGTTAGATGCTCTGCCTTTATGTGCACTTACCATCGTCTTTGACGTTCTTACTCATGGCGATAAAAGAGATAGTATTGGTGTAACTTTCGTTGTAAACCTGTAACGTCCAAATTCAAATCGGTACTGTAACGCGTACCAACGAGTGAAAGACTGTGGCCTGTACTACATAGTATTGAGGAAGCTACACTGAGTGTATACAAGTAAGTGTTATGAAGCAATTACGCAAGAACATGCATTCTCTGGTCGTGAGACTGCTATAGCAGGGAGTTGTTATTACTCCCTGGTTATAGTAGAGATCAGTGGTTGTGAGCGAACAGCTGTAGGCTACCGTAGAGCAGGGAGTTGTTATTTGGAAATAACAACTCCCTGCGAGAGCTAGTCAGGCTGGAGTGGTATGGTACGTCTTTTTTAACGTGGTGACACCTCAATAACATTGCATATTCAACATCAGGTTCGTTGTAGGCGTGGTTTAATGCTGTATAATAAGGACCGTTTTTTGAAAAAGGCCTTCAAAAATTTACCGATTTTATGCTGTTTAGGTTACTTCCCGAGATTATCACTATCATTTTGAGCTTTCAAATTGTATTCTTCAACTCTGTAAAGCACTCGTGGCATTTTTAAGAATAAAGAAAGACATAAGAAGAAGCAAAATCTTATGTTTTTCCTTTTTGCAAACTCACGGCATCACTTTAAAGCATCAGCACCCTTCCCATAATTCCCCTCTGTAACAGCTGCTCACTGGTGTAGTGGATGGTCACTAAAATGGAGTAATTTAAGGCATTTTCCAGTGGCTTTTCATTAGGATCCTGTGTGATAAGACAAAAATATTCCAGTTCATGCCCTTCAAACCCTGTAGCAATACTCTCTTCCTAACTCGAGATATCTAACATTAAAGACTGCTTATTTTTGTCCAAAAATACCTCCACTTCTCATCAAGGTCACAGAATGTTATGTAAAGTGGGCACATTGACTCAGACTTCTTTTGCTTTTCTTTATAATTGAATGTCCTGTTGTCCTTGAAATTTGATACTGCTGGAATGTTTGAATACTTTTCCATGTAGATTTAGCATAAATCTACAACATATGTAGGGCACAGTAAACAAAGTTGTTAAATATTCCCTACAGCGGTGTCAATATCATAAAGAAATTCAAGGCTTGTCAAATTAATGTGCCGCGATGACATCACAGTTTCCCATGATGCACTTCGTCTTGAGAAAAAAATTGCATTTCTTTGAAAATGTATATCTTTCAAACGCTACAAGCTATTGAGATGCGGTTTTCTCCTCCTAGATGAGAAAAATTTTCTGCATTTTTTGAAGGTATTGATTTTTGTCACTGGCAAATCCCTTTAAAACACCAAGATTAACTGATGTGGGTTGTCCTCAGTTTTAAAAGGGATCCATGGGTTTATGAAGGATTCTGGGCTCTTTGAGATATAGTACGGTGTAGAAACTGATCTGTAGTCTTCTCAGAGGCAGTACCAAGTAGAAGATGGGGGAACCATGGCCCCACTGTTGGGGAAATACCATTTTATCGGGAAGCCTTTGCCTAATGGGTACAATAAAGTTTGTAATCCCTGATGATTACCAGTTGCCCCGAGGCACTTAAAGAGGGCAGTTTCTTCCCCCAAACCCAAATTTTTCCAATTTTTTCTATTTCAAATTTTCTTCAATAAAACCAAAATTTCAAATTCTGATCACATGTTGAAAAATTACAAGAGAAGGTTGTATTGTCTAAGTGGAGGGTGACAACTCCTTCCCATTAATAACTTTTTGTTTATGTAACGGTGTTTAAAATGCAAAATGTTATCTTTGGCATATCTTTGAACTAGTTACATGCTTAGAAATCTTAGTGATATTTTGGCTGTGACATGGTACCCCACCAAGGTTGGACCAGCATAGGGCTGTGTGTTAATTGACGTGGTGACACTAACGTGGGCAATGATAGTTCAGACGATTCACGTGCAACAGGAAATGAGTAAGAGAGAGGCACGGTATAGAAGGAACAACCAAATTAAGGGTGGTGGACTAACAATGCTTTTCATAGTAAGTGTACAATAACATTCACCATCTAATGATGATGAACATGCCATAAAACTGAAATGTTTAAAGACAAAATGAACTTCCAATCTTTCACATCGTGCTATAAATGATACTGTATTGGCTTCTCATTATATTGCTCTAAGATCTGCACGGTCCCTGCAAAGGTCATGGAGATGTACTTTCATTTTTTGGAAAAGGTTTAGAGTATAAATTTGCCGCATTATTGCCTTAATATGGTAATGAGATATGGAGTGAGAACCGTAACAAATGCGCAAGAAGTGTGCTGTACTTGTGCATTTAAAATTATTTCCATGACAAAAGTTGCATGCAGACTCTGCACCGAGAAATTCTCTAGCAAATAAATTTTCGATTCCCTAACAAACCCCCTCCCCCTCCCCCTCCCCCTTGGTGGCACACCTTATTGTAGTATATACCTAATAGACAGTTCTAACCAATGCTCTGGATGCTTCCAGTTGAACAGTTATTTTTCAGGTGAAAGCAGAGCTAGACTGAAACAGGTCAAATTTATGGCATCATTTTGGAATGAATTCTTGGTTATTTTAAACAACCATACATCATTCCTTCAGTTTGTACTCATATCCAACACGTTTCTTTTCCATTAATACTGAATACACTCAAGAATCATGCACAAGAGTAACAAAACCGTAAATTTTCTCAGGACTTTTTTTTTATTTTTTTCATTTCTGTGGTTGGTTTAAATTTAGCTGCACGAAATTGATCTTGGATGATGTATTGAACAAGCTAATGCATCTTAAGCTGTAAGTACTGTAAAGGCAGCACTCACAAAGGTGCATCATGCATTCTGACATCCGTAGATTGTGTCCTTGATTGTAGTTTTATTGAATAAGTAGAAAACAGCAAACATTCATGCCAACTTTTAGAGTTATTCTGTGAGACCCATTATGGAGGCAATTCAGGAAGAGGTGTCAAAAATACCATTGCCCAGGGTGCACTGATCAGAACCTGCACTTTCAACAATGATATGCGAGAACCCACAGTCATTTTGCAAGTTCAGCAGCAAGCAGCTTCATAGATCCTCTCTTATTAGGAAACCAATTGAACTGCTATACTGGGCTGACTAATGATTCTGGGTCCGTAGTGTACCCCTTGTAACCAGTTATGATGACCTTTCTGACCAATGATGGACACACTCAAGTTGTATTGTCTTTTACATCACTTAAAGGCTTTTTTGAATATCACCCCACATTGTAACAATTCTCCTTACTAAGTTAACTTCTAGCACCTCCTCTAATTAATTTACAGGTGAACCTCCTATCTAATACACCTCTAAGACAGAGCCACAGTAGCCTGCACAATTGAAATGGCTGAAGGCAATATTAATAAACAGTGTGTGTGAGCTTAATTGAGAACACAATTACTGGCTGTACAGTCATGGGTGTCCGCAGAAAAAAATTCAGGGAGGGGCAAAAATTTTTTAGGGAGGAAAAAGCTCCTCGCAAGCATGGGTTGGCGCGGAGCGCAAGAAAATTTTGGCCCCAAAAGCCTCCCACATCGCTGGAAAGGGCACTTCTAAAGCCTATCTATTTCATATAAATAGGGGTAACACTGAGTGAACTGTGAAAAAATGTTGATGTTAATTTTTCTTCGTTTTTCTTTATTTTTGCTTCGTTTTTTTTTTTCAAATTTTTGATCTTCCAGGGGAGGGCAAGTGCCCCCCACCCTGCCCCTACCTGCGGACGCCCATGTGTACTGAGTACAAGTCATTGTTGACCAACCAGAGTGAAAATCTATTGTTTGAATGCATGTCAATCAAACTTTATCAACTGAATTTAGAACTCTAGGACTATCCTAAATATGTTTGGGCAGAGAGTTGCTAGCAGCTCCCTGGTTTGGGGTGAGGGGTGCCATATCCCCTTTAACATGCTGTGTGCGATGGATGGTAAATTGTGATAGAAAAAAGAAATTTGTTTCAGTTTCATTGTTCCAAAAGAAAAAAAGAAAAAACAAACATTTCAGGAAAATTTTTCTCTCTCTATGTCAAAATGGTACTACTATGTCCATATATGCATGTGTACAACATGAATTCATTTTTGTACAGTTGCACCCTCTCTGGCAGCCATAGGTGGAGGCTTCTTTCTAGAAATCACTTATGCAGATTTAGCTGGGATTTTGAATTGTCCTATCATCCATGATATAAGTAGATGGAAGATAAATTAGGCTGGAGTGCCCAGTGACATATTTCTAGGCCCAGTGACATATTACTAGGCTGCTTGACTAAAAGACACAGTAAGGTATGGTTTCCAAGCCAAAGTTTGGGTGTAGTAACTGTTGTTTCTTCATACTAATATGCAGGATGTTTAGTTATAGATAAACTTTGCCAGTTGTAAATGATACATTAAAATTGGTCAACAGTGTGCAGCTTGATTGTCAAAAGAACTGTAGCCTTCAATTGTGACTGTTTCTTTTACATTCATGGTTGGTATTGGTTAACTTAGTCAAATGCAAATGCTTACATACGTGATATCACCCTTACTCAAATTGCCCACCACTGAACAGTGCCAAACCCGATCTTCTGGGGGAAAAGTCGGGATTTTACATGATGTCCACACCAACAGATTATAGCCTAAAACTTGAAAAAATCAATACAAATATGATAAAATCTGATAAGCGTCCCAAAGGCTATAATCTGTAGGTGCAAACATCAAGTAAAATTCCGACTTTCCCCTCAGAAGGTTGGGTTTGCACTGTTCAGTGAAAGACGATTTGAGTAAGGGCGATATCACGTAATGTACTTTTATTATGGAGCTGTGCAATAGCTTTACAGCTACCAGCTAAAAATTCTAGGTAGATCATGGGCTGGTAGCAGTAAGTCTTTAATAGATCACTGATCACATGACCCCTTTGTTCCCAGGGTACCCCTTTATGACCAGGGTATTTAACCTGGCATGTTGTTGCCCTTGAACACTTTCCTAGAAGTAAGAATTCACTAGCAGGCATTTGTGTTTGAGTTCTAAAGAGAAGGATTGTGTTTGTGGCACAAAAAATATTCATATCTTTGAAAAACCAGACCTTTTTTTCAAGCAGAATGCAAGGCAAGTCAAAATAAAGTAGCATATAGCTGGGTAGTTATTTTTTATTTTCAACAAGTGAGGTTCACAGGGAGTCAAATTCACTGCTTTTACTAAGCTCTTGAATAATTTTTTCACCTAAAGTTTCAGTGGAACAGGGTTGCTTCTTGGCAGAAACTTAACACATTCAGGTGATTATGCTATCTAATCATAGAAGTGTCAATGGCATTTTCTTTTTGTTTGGTGGAAGGGGAGGTGTAGAGGGGGGTGGGGAGAACAGATAGTTGAAGTGATCATAATTGAAAAGAATAGCAAAGATACATCATGCAGTGTGCAAGAATAAATTTTGAAACATAATGCTCACCGTAGTGAGGCCAGGATACTTTATTATGTGGTGCCAACTTTGCTACACGAATCTACTACTGACGGCATTATGTGGATCCTGGGAGCCTAAGTATATTGATTATTTATATCATGTGGTGGTTACAACTAATAGGACAATTTAAAAAATGTAAAAAAATCCAAAGGAAGCAATAATTTTAAAAAGGAAAATGACAGAATTAAGGAACAAAAAATCAGTTCAAAATCCCAAACACTGTGGGCCAAGATAGTCTTTCTGTCTTTCCATCCTTTTTGTAATGCCTATGCAACATTTCCGCGTTCTGTCCTGTGTTACAAATTGTGATGAATCCACAGGAAGCATGGAATATATTGTTCCATGACTGGGAGGAAATGGCACGATCACAGTTAAGTAAAGCTGAGTGTATACACTCTAAGAATTGACTTAGGAGTAATTGCAAATTTACGGTTTTAACGAAACTGTAGAAGCTAGGTTTGACCTTAAATGAGTCTTTCACTCTTTGATAGCCTCGTACTGTCAACAAAGTCAGAAATTTACTCAATGAAATTTTTAGTCAAAGAACAAGATTTCTGTCCAGGATTTGTCCTGTGATACGTTGAGGAAGCAATGTTTATGCGATTCTTTTCCTTGGCCTGCTATTTTATTTACTTTTGGGTTGTATCTAGTACGACACAAAGGGACGACCATTTTTAGTGCATCCTTCTCCAAGATGTGCACTTAGGATTTTATGGTTGAAGGCTTGTAAACATTTACCCTGTATGAGCGTAACGAGTGACAGGTCGTGTAAGAAAGAACACATTTGATGGGATGAAGATGCTGTTTGTCAAATAACACGAAGGTCACAGGATGAGAGGCAGGGAGTGTGTAGTGTTTGAGGAGCCTGCTTGTTTATACAGGAAGATTTCATAGTTTATATAAATTTGAAGGTTTCTAAGGTTACTTCCGGAAGGTGATGACCATGTTATATCATCAAAAACATTTCTTAGTCGGGTAATAGAGTAACGAAGAAGCAGTTTAAAGGGATACCATTTTTTTGTGCAAAATCATTTACATGTTACAGACAATACTTTTTTATCCTTTTAATTCCTGCCTCAGCCCCCTCCTTCCCTTATCTGTTTATTCTATTTGACTCATTAACATCAATTGATGCATTTCTGTATTTAATTGGCCCACAGAACCAATCTTAAACTGAAAATACAGTCACCTTTATTGGAATTTTAGTCCTTATTCATGGGTGGCTATTTCTAACCATGTGACATTTTTTTTTTAACGTAATGGTTAGATTTATATAAAAGAATGAATACTTGGTTTACATAAATATGTAACATAATTATGATCAGAAAAGTGAGACAGATACTAAAAATTAAGGAATATGAGATAATATTTGTAACAATTGTAGCTAGTAGCTGCTAATTTCCAAAATTACGTTGAGGTGGCTGCTTCCTCATTCCCCTTTCTACCCTTTATGCTGACCAATTTCAGTTTTTCATGACTACATGACTTTTCTTAATTTTTTTCTCTTCTGAATCTACATCACTCCTCTCTTAACTCATATCTATGTACAAAACCCTCACTTAACAGCTATAAAGTCCAGGCACACAGTGGACGAGGGCACCTTTCACCAGAGGCTGTCCTACCTGGTCCTCTTTTAGTAGCTTGGCAAGTCATACTTTTGTTGCCTTATTTTCTCTCTTCACATTTGATTCTGTTAGTTTATACCTTACACAGACACCTTGCAATTGGCATTCCTATGAGTGATTATCATCCTAATTAAGTTATAAAGGTGTTCTTTAATCTACATAAGTATGCCAGTAATAATCTTCCTTTCTGGTATGTTTAAAGTAATATTGTCAACCCCAGCTTTTCCACCGATGCTCGTCATTGTTCCAGAAGTAATGCTCTCTTTTACTGGTAGTAGACATCATTGAAAACATGGTTAATTATTGTTAATCATCTATTGTTGTAAAATTTGGAACTTTCTCCCTAATGAAATTAAAAGGACAAGAAAACATGCTCCTTTTAAGTAATTAATAAGGTATTCACCCAGTACCCTGCATTTCTTTTGTTTGTTTTTCTTTCTTTTGTTTTTAGCTCACATTTCCTTTTTTATTTGTTGTGCTCTCTTGTTTTGGGCACAGCTCAATAAGCAACTGTTTTCAAGTGTCCTGTCCATATTGTGTTTCTGATATCTGTTTGTATACATGTATGAAATAAATGATATGAAATGTTTGTATACCCCTAATTGACCCTGAATAGAGCCAACAAATTAGGCTACTCATTCTTTGAAATACATCATTCGACATCAGGCCTTATTGAATGGGTTATCTGGCCATGATGGTGTTTTGTGTACAGGTATATGCTGGTATACTGAAGATTGTAAGGTACTGGCAGTTAATTGGCCAGCCTGTCCACCAAGGCTATTTTAAAATAATAAACAAAGGATTTTGAGTATGTCAAGAGTCATTCTTAAGGCATGCAGAGGCATGTCACACATTCAGCCAAAAACTGATAATTCTTTCCTTCATAATCCTGTTTTTTTTTTTTTTTTTCTCAGAAAAAAAATGAGAGCAGGGAGCAAATTAAGAGAGCTCTATCCTTCCATAGTTTGTTGTACTGTAGATGCCGCTTTGCTGATCAAAATGTTTTTATCACACAGGTGTGATACTGATCCTTTTTGACCAGTGAAAACATGGATGAACAGGGAATAATCTAATATCTCGAGGGGTTTTGAGATTTTCGTTTGGATTTCTTTACTAAAAAAATCACTGAATTCCCAAGTGTCACACATGCAAACAAGTACGTTACTTTTTTGCATTTCTGTAGCAATTTGATCATCTTAAAATTTCAAAATGCAACACTATTTGGATGATTTATCCTCAAGAATGATTCATAAATAGATTTGATGTTTTTTGCTTCCAGGGCATGGAAAGATTTCAATTTTCAATGTTTTAAAAGTTCCGCTTGCCCTTTGTAGAAAGTTTTAGTGGTCTCCTTATGCCAAGAGCATTTTGTAAGATGTCAGCCTCTAATGGCATGAAAATCGTAAGGCTTGATCTCCTGAAAACTGATACATTTGGAAGAGAAATGTCAGTAGAAAAAAAATTCGCAAATGACGTGGATTATGTTACAAACGGCTTAGACCCTGGACATTTCAACAAATAAGTATGTTAGAGAGTGTTTTTGAATGGTCTGATTTTGATGAGAAACTGATACCATGACAATTAGAATTTAGAACATCCATTTAAGAAAACTAGGCCAACCAGAAGATACCTTCCACCTGCTGTGTCTATACTGACTATTGATTATCAATTTATTACTTGTAAGACGGGTGTACTCCGTGCTTTAGGCTGAAACAAACAGTACTTTTTGAAGCTATTCTTGGAACTACATGCGTAGTCCTAATTGGATCATTTCTCCCCAGTGGATTTTTAAAAATTGAAAACTGTATATTATTGAAACATTATTTTGAGAGTTATTTTAGTGTGAATGGTATTGCAGCAGAAATAATGGTTTTGTAGTGATGTGTTAATCTGAAGTATAGCCAGACATTGACAAATACTCTGAATGGGGACCAGTCAAGTCGCTCCCCCCCCCCCCACCAAAGTAATCCTTCACAAACTCCTGCCCCTACAAAGTTGCCCCTTCATTGAACAAATTTAGTTATAAGGTCCCTTTAGCAAAGTCACTCCGTAGCAAACTTGCCCCCTTTCAAAATTGCCCCTCCACAAAATAGCCCCCTTAGTTCAACAAATTTGCCCCCTCATTTGAAAAATTCAAAAATGGATGCAAATATTCTTTCAATTATAAATGAAGTGGCAAACGAAAGCTTTCGCACACACAATGGGTAGGCGCTTTTAACTATGAAGCTGATTTCACCACCAATGTAATAAGGAAGGTACAGTGCTAGCACAGGCCAAATGTAGATCGGCTTCTTCACACGTGCATCATCACTGCACTTTATGGATGCCTTGGTCATAATGTGCATGCACAGTGATAATCGCATAAGGTTATGCATGCTTCATTCCTCAGGCTACTGTACTTTATGTACTCCTGCATTTGTAGTATGAAACCGATCCGCGGTTCGAGCGATATGCTTTTCACGGGATTGTCGGCAAATTTACACCTCTATTTGAACATTTATGTTATTTAACATTTCTTTATGAAAGAAATGTTTTAAGTATTTTTTTTAAGTACTAAAAATAACAGGACTTACTTTCTTTTTCAAACTTCAAGGGAAAACAGGCTATGTTAATTTCAAAACACTGTAAAGGTGGTTGAACCAGCAACATATCGCACTTGATAAGTTAAAAGAGCTACTTAACACAATTATCATTATTATCTTCATATCCATTTTTCCTGTCTTTCTATATCATTTTTGATAAAATTTTCCCAGGGGGCGACTTAGTTGAAGGGAGACTTTGTTGAACAGGGGGGGGGGCAACTTTGTCAGGGGGGGGACTTTATGGGGACAACTTTGTAAGTGGTGCGACTTTGCTAGGGGTGACTTGACTGGCAACCCAATGAACCAGACAGATCATTCCACACTGTAAATTGAAGCAGATAAGGTGGGGCACATGTCCTATTCCATGTGCTAATAAGTTGCACTTTCACTTTTGATACATATAAACTTATGCACGTTGATTGTGTGTTCACTATGCATTGCGGCCTGTGGTGCCATATGGTACCGTTGTCAAGGACACTGTTGTTGCTCTACTGGGCAACACTCCCTGTATGCATACATGTGATATGCAAACATGCAGTCATGCCACATTGTTGCATTTACTTTAATACTTTCAATTCATTCGTTTGAGCTTCTTTAGGCTACAGTACTTTCAACTTGAAATGTGACAGCAAGAAAGACAGTAGCTTGTACCAGATGGTTAAAGCAGTGCTATATAGGACAACCACAGACTTTTTTCCTTTATTGATCCACTCCCAGGCGCATTGCCAAGGGGGGGGCGAAGGGGGAAGCTGCCCCCTCCTTGAGCATATTATTTGTCTTTTTTTTTAATTTTTTTAATGATATTGGTAGTAACTCATAAAAAATGTTTAGATGCAACTTACAAGGCCTGGGAAGTGCCATTTCCAGCAATCTGGGAGGAATTTTCGTCCAAAATTTTCTTGTAGTTTCTTGAAGTCAAAAGGTCACTTAGGTGGCAATACAGGCTATTATGTGAAAATCTCAAAACATATCTTCTTTTTCACCGAGCATGTTATATTCGTGAAAGTTGATCATTGTGTTCCTAGTGTTCCTTTTAGAGTGTGTATATATATATGCAATCATGCACTTACACATATTTTAAAATGAATTGTTCTTCACTCCTTGCCTTTTTGGTGATTAAAGATTTTCAGTTTCCCAGTCCCAAGTGTTGTGATGCAATTTACTTGCGTACATTTTGTTTAAGCACATGTATACTTACTGGGTGCCGCTGCCACACTGAGTCCAACTTTGGTGAAGCAAACAGAAAAAAAAAAAAAAAAAACATCACATGCAGTGGATCTGAAGAACATGCAGAAGATAATAAAATGAAAAAGGTTTCTATAAAAGTGAACATTTTAATAAGTGCTTATTGAGGCATTGTCCAGAATAAAGGATCAATTTACTACTATCATATTTCACAGGCGGCCGCTTAAATTTGTGCACATAGCATGGTAATAAGAGTATGTTGACATATCCTACAGCAAGTTTTATTAACAAAAGATGTAATTTACCTTGGTAGAAACCCCTGATGTCAATATCTGTTGTATAAAGTAACACAAGCCATATAACATTAGTCATGTGTGTGCCTTGGTAAGTAGCCAAGTAGCTGTGTACATAATGATGAGTAATAAGTTATGAGAATATTATAAAATTGTAATTTGTGTTAAGGACGATTATGCAATCACTAATGCAATGCACAAAGGTGCATGTGTGAGTATGTGTGCATGGGTGAGTATGTGTGTGTGGGGACGGGTTCAGGGTCCATGACACACCCTTTGGGAGAGAGAGAGGAAAATATGGGGAAGCTGAGAGACCTTGAGAAAGGGGGACCCATTTGAAAGAGACTTGCCCATCTCCCACCCCTGGAGATTGCTGAAATCTTGTGAATACCACAGGCAGTCAACTCCTTTTTCAATAATATTAGTGCAACCTGCATGATTTCTTGCATGGTTCTTTGTAATAATGTGACAATGTTTTTGTTACTGAATTAGGTGTAAGAAGAAGGGAAAGGGGGGAGGGGGTTCAGCTGCCCAAGAGTTCATAAGAAACCTTTCAGGGCAGCATTTTTTAAAAAACTTGGGCATTTACCTCAGGTGGCATACAGTTTTCTCAGGGAAATTAAAAAAATTGAATGGTGTTTTCAGTAAATGTGTGAGAAGTTGTCTGTTGCCAAAGTCCAAGGATGCTGAAGACCCCTAGCCCCTCTGGCCTACATATATACCAACTCACAACAATACCGTCTTTGTTTTAAATGTTTCATGTCCATCTTCTACAATGTATGGTCACAATAGAAGTATTCATCCACCGTTGTGCCCTTAAAATATCATGATGTGTGCTTATCAGAGATTTCTAACTCCTACTGAATGATATATTTCAGATCAAGGAACAAAACTTTAAAGAAAAGAAAAACATCTCTTCTTCGTTTTCCTAGAGCCTGGTAGAAACCCTAATCAAAATTTGTCAGAATAATTTCTTGCTTTTGAAGGGACAATTAAGCTGCTCCTAGTTCTTTGACCTTTCATTTCAACAGATTTAAACCCTGTCTGTTTCTGTTTCAGTTTCAATTCTCTGCTTCTGAAAGTGTTCTCTACTGATTGTAATTAGTAAGAAAATAATGGTTAATACTTACGTGACTATTTTCTCTGGTGAACATTTTAAATAAAGTTGTTGACAGAAAGCATACAAGACCTAGTAATTTAATTTTTTTTTGTGATGGAGATACAATACATCTGCATACAAGCTAGGGGACTGTAACCCCCTAGATTTAATACAAAACCTATTTCTTGGACAGATTTTTGGATGAAAATTGGCAATTTCCTCAGACAATGATTTTTGGAAAAGTGACTCAGCTCCCTAGATGAAATTCTTCCATACTGCCTGTGATATGATAAGATGTATTACCTTTTTGTTCACTCGAAAGCCTGGTAATTGTATTTACATGATGCAGGTATGGCATTCTTCTGTTTAGTTATTTGTGCAGGTTTTCCAGATTTGCTCCACAATTTGCTACCTGAAGAATCTCACACTACTTTATCATTTGACTTTATACATCAGTGTCACCAAGGAAAACTTTTTTAACCAAAATTAGTATATTTATATCCCCTAATGAAAAAGCTGTTTTGGAATTGTTGAAACTTCTTTTACCATTTTCAGTGTTGTGGTCAAAGCAATTGCTAATCAAATTTGCCAAACTAATGTTTCCCTTGCCTTTGTAAAATGGTCAAAGCTGAATCATTTTTGACATTTTGATCATTTAGCTGATAAAATAGTGATGACATGGAGTATTGCATATATGACCAATAGCCAACTGGTACCCATTGGAGATTTCATGCATTATGTTACCCATTAAAACTCCCTGATGAAACTGGAAAATTTCTCCAATGGGGCCCGGCCCTCTTCTTCCACCTAGTGCCTTTCCTGCAGCTTACCTGGTGTCATTCTTGCAGTCTTGAGATTTTGATAGCAGTTTAATGAGGTAAATTTGTCAAGATAAATTGACACTACATTATAATGTATATTACAAATTGACACTACATTTTAAAAGTTAAATTTCATCCAAACATGGCACCATTGGCATACCTTCTGATTTCCTTTTTTTCAAAGGGGGAGGGGGACACCCCTCCCTAAGACCCCTCCCCCAGGACTATGATTCACAAATGGTGAAGAGTCCCCCACCTTTGGAGATGGATCCATGCCCTTGCAGGATTTACCTAGGAAACAGGAGTATATGATCCTTTTCCACATGAATTTGCTTGTTTGACATATGTTTATTCATGCTTTAGGACTAAAATAGAAATTTTCTCATTTAAAGAAAATCATATTTTATAGAATTGGCTATTTCCACATTTTCACTTCTTTTTACCCCAACTACTGCAGACAGGTATTACATTTTGATGTCATATACCTTTTACATTGCCAATGTTCCTTGACATTGCAAGTCTCAAATTGCTAATCAAATTTACCAAACTAATGTTTCCCTCATCTTTGAAAAATGTGGTATAAAACTACAAAGAAAGAGCAGAGCAGATTTTGCCATGTAATGACAGTACTCAGCTGTTGGAGAAAGTGAAAACTTTTAGGCTAAGTAGAGGTCCTTATTAATAACTCTAAGAAAGGAAGGCAGTTAGACATGATGTCAGAAATAGAATAGAAGATGTGAATAGCTTTGATTGTAATTCATAAAGAAACTTAAAAAAATTCAGAAGTCTGCAGCACGTAAAGTTAAAAGGAAGAAAAGACACCGCAACACAACTCGCTCTTAAAAGAACTTCACTAGCTTCCTGTCAGTGCACGAATCAAATGTAAAATACTTCTGCTCACTTTCCGTGCTCAGCATTTTGAACAACCTGTATATATCAGCTACTGGCTCCCTATGCTCCTCGTGATTTTCGTTCCTCTGACAAGGACTACCTGTCTCTTCCTGATCTGCGGCTAAAAGCTTATGGATATCTAAGTTTTGCTCTCTGCTCCTTGTTTGTGGAAACAGTTACCTGACCATATTTGTTTGTGCACTGCAGAACTCTCTGCATGGAAGAGTGATTTATACAGACTCATATCTTTACTTGTTCCTTTAAATTGAGTCACTTGTATTTGTTAAGCGCCTAGAGCAGCTACACGTTGGTCCTGATTTGGCGCTATATTAGTCCAATGTATTACTATTATTCTTTGCTCAGGTTTACTGGCTTACAACTTGTTAAGATGCATACATAGTTTGAAGTGTTTTATGTACCTAGGATGGAAAAATAGCTTTTCCATAGGTATCCTGTACTACCATTTTGATTAGTCAGTTCTTTTCAACTTGGTGGACTATTTATTAGAAATTTGCCGTTTTCCAGCTATGAGGGTAAAATGCTGCGACTTCTCTAATAGCCAACTTGCCATATGATGGAGTGGTTCTCTGCGTAGTTTCAACATAGGCAAAGCAGCTCAGGGCCATTTCATTGGATGACTCAGATTGAGCTACTAGAAACTTGTCTCATTATAACCACCAGTTGAGGGCAAAAGAAAGATTTCCACAGTCGGTTCTTAAAATAAGAATCCCTCCCCTCTTTTTATGATGATTTCTGGTTCATAAACGTCTGGAAATAGTAATTGTGACCAGTAAATCATTGCACATGTTGGCCTTACCTAGCTTTGAGATTTCTGTTAACTAGTCACTAGATCATAACATACCCGCTTTGCAGACATTATGCTTCGATGTTTGCTTAGTATTTCGTTATTGACTGTGCCTTAAATCCATAAGATTCGGATTAGTTTTTGAGATATATGCTGCACGGGAAGGTGAAAGTAGAGAGTAAGAAAGAGAAATGATAAAATCCCCCAGGAGGACTATAGGAAGTAAAACCACATGGAGAGATGTACCGGGGACAGTTACCAGCTGCAAGAGGTTGTAAGAAGATGAAACTGTGAGGTAGAGATTAGCAAAACACGAGTGTAAGCTAACTCCATCCTTTTAGATTTAAATAACATCCCAAGGCAGGCATGGAAATCCAGAAAATTAAACAAATCCTTCTCTGAGAGATGGCAAGATCTGTCGCAAACTAAAGGAATAAAAAAGAACAGAGTATTAACGTTGAAGAAAGTTTTTGAGGCATCATTTGCATTCTCCATGGTAACAATCTTGTCTGAGGGAGAATAATCATTGCAGTAAATGAAGATGTTTTTTGTTGAAAATTGAAAATGTTAGTCGCCAAGGTTCTTTGAGATCGTAATGATGTGTATAGACTGGGGTGACGCCAGTGGTTTTGGAGTTAGTTACCTGTTGTCTTAAGAGTCGTGATTCTGATCGTTGTCATGACTGGTGCAATGGCATCATAACTGCTGGATGCTTATATCATGGAGGTACTACCTCCGACATACCACTTGAATGCTTGTATACAGCGTCAGCTATAAAGCGCCAAGTACTAGCCTATCACAATTATGAGTAATAACACTTCAGTAGGCCTATACCCTATACGAAATAGAACAGCTAGAGGTAAAAGTAAAGTCTTGCTACCTTCGTGTTATGCTCCAGTGAGCAGTCACAATAGCCGCTCAACTGCTGAGTGCTCATTAACTTTCCAGCAGGACAAGAGGTGGATTATGCCCGCTATTATCATATTTTTGCCCTTAGTAATGGGCGGCCGCCGTGTAGCCACCGCGGCGGCCGACAGTATGACATGGTGCCTTAACAGATGATGTCAGAGAACCACTTTGGCCAGTTTTGTAACATAAGTCTATTTCGCTCTTCCTTACCTCCTATTTACATATGTAACCATTATTGCCTGAAATAACCATCTGGCAAAAACTAATAGCCTAGAACCTGCAAAAGAACACAAGATGTAAACATGGAACACAAAAAATATGATTTTTGTGCATGTTTTTGACATTGTTGAAAAATCCCCAGAAGGAATGTGGATTCAATAGCAGCCTGGAGTCACAGCTCTGAAATGCAGAGTCGAGTGACAGGCTTGAGTGGAATAGTATAGTGTTGCATTTAAGACATACATACCAATTTGTATGAGACTTAATTTAGATACTGGGCACACTCATGTTCTGTTAAAATGCAGGGTTGAGGACATTTTAGTCAATTTTGCCATTGTAATTGCCACTAATTGGTATATGAGAATAATCATGCAGGTTTATGCAATGAAACTTGAAAATTTAAGTGCAAAGGTGTTTGGGAATTGATAGTGATGCTCTGTGAAGATGCCCGTATTGTAGTTAATGATATATGGTGGGCCTCTTCATGTTCCAGTAAAACTTGAGGTATATGACATTTGATTCCAATGTTTCACATTCCTTTGACAATTATCAAGTCAATTTTTTATGTACAGTTGCTGTTTGCTGTAAAAATTTAAAAAGCAGTTACCAAGCTATTTGGGGATTGAAGGTGTGCATAAATGTAGGGCATTTGCTTACTGTGGCAGAATATGAAAGTTAATAAGATGCAGCGCCATCCTTGAGTTATGTTCTACTAAAATGTGATGTGACATTTCATTCATATCAATAATTGATTTCTCTTCAATTAGCACATTGCATCATTCTCTGGTGCATGTATGTAAACTTGGGTGAAACTTGGTTTTTCCTGAAAATGTTTATTCATGTTGCATCTGCGAAAGTTTTTCTTTTCAACTGGGAGAAAATTGTTTCCTAAGATTAGTCGGGCCATGAAGGACTTAGTGGAAAAATGTGAAATTATTTTTACATTACAGTAGCAACATCCAGATGGCTGTGCTATGAACTAATTAGAGTGTAGGGTATGAATGCAGTCAGTCGTTATCTATTCTCCCACCTCTAGCCATCCATTATTGAAAATCCTGCATTCTGATTGGTTAAACCCTGACCAGCTATTCTACAACACACAGTCAGTACATGAAATCTGATAAACTGATAAACTGATAAAAATGAAGTTTTCCACACATTTTTGGTAGAATAGGTAAAAACCACATTTGTCGGATTATTATTGTCTCATAAACCATCTTGACTTTGAACTTGACAAAATAACAGACTCCAGCCACTTCACCTTGTCCATTATTTTGCCAGATTTGGAGTCTCAACAGTTTAGTCACCAATTATAATCAGCCAAATGTGATTTATTCCTTAATTAAAAGTTGTAAAGTTTGATTATAAGTGGTATTGAAAGTGTTGTTGTCTCTTTTCCGTTTTCACTGTACACTCTTACATCATCCAACTTAAAAAGGCTTTGGAATCCCCTCCCCCCCTCCCCAAAACATATAGAAATAGCCGTATAGTTTTAAATGCAGTTGGCGACTACACCTTGTTTGACATTTATTCAAGTAATAACTCCACTCTAGTTGGTCAGTGATGACTTGTGCAGTCCATTGTGTTCCCCATTAAACTCCCACACAGTTGTGTGTCAATATGGCCTTGAGGAATTGGAACTGCAGTGCAGGCTACTGTGGCCCTGTCTTAGAGGTGTTCTCTATAGATGTTTTTGTTTAAATTGGAGGAGGGACTAGAAGTAAACTTAGTAGGGAGAATTTTTACTCTTTGAAGTGAGATTATACAGCCTTAAAATTTAACTAGGATCAGGGTCACAGGTATTCTATACATTTCCTGCATAGAAAATTTTGTAAAGATATGACGGAGTACATTGTAAATTTTGCAGACTATGTACATCTTTTGTAGGGAAGGTCAAGATTGTCATATTGGAGAAAATAAACCCACAAAAGTTAAAAACAAATCTGAAGAAAAAATTAAAACAAAAAAATCATAAGGTTGAGATGGGGAATCATCTAATGTAAAGAAACCAAATTTTGTCATCTACATCACCCCAGATTAACTCATATTTATCTTTGTAACTCTCAACCTATCAGCAACTAGTACCTGTCAGAATGAGGGAGGGTGCCATCTGTAGAGGGCCCTCCCTGACCACTATGCTCTGAAATTTTGATATTATTTAAAACATACATAGAGATAAGTGGCTTCAGTATAGATCATAGATAAGGTTTATGATTTGAGAGTTAAAGGTGTCATGTAACCTGTGTTAAGGTTTCTTAAAGGGGAACATGTGGAATCACTTGTAATGACCTTTCAAAAATGTTTGTATTACCATGGTTTGAAGCTCACTTAGGGTCACAAATGTAACTGCATTTGCTGTTAGTGTCCAGAACTAAACATCAGTACTGAATGGAAATTTATCAGAATGCTTAGATTAAGTTCCTCATTTACCTTTCAAACATAATGTTTTGCTTAAACCCTTCCTTTTAAAATCAACATAAGAGGGACAAGTTATTAAGAGAGCCGTGCATTATGCAAACACCTAAAGACCAGTTCAGTGGTAGACTAGCTGTCCAAATAGACCATTAGGCTACGAAGGAATCACCCTACCTCTTGATAAGAGTGGGTTTTTTGATTTATTATAACCACCAATGTAATATGTAGCAAAACTTGGAGAGTGTAGCACAAGGAATAGAAGTACTTCGCAAATTTCTTCAAAAATGATAAATTTAGCCGGCAAAAGATTTAAGCTTTATTCATTCTCATTATTCTTATTTTAATTGTCTTAAGTTAATTTGTGTTCTCTTTTCATAACAATTCAGTCGCACTGCTTCAGTTTAGAGTTACGTGGAATATCTATAGTCTGTTTAGTGTTAAACGTTAGCACTGTTACATATAGAAGCTTCGTATAGGGTTGAGCTCGCCGGCAGGATTTATATTTGTGTCTTTTTCTGGGAGTATCTGCACTTGGGATTGTGAGTAATTGTAATGGTTTAAGCCAGCCATGGCAGCTTTTTTAATGCAATATACAGGACCTTCAAACTAAGACTTACCATTTACACTTGCTTTTGGTGCGAACACCAATTACCGATCACACACAATAATGGTGCGTGAGGCGACTGTACAACGTCTATTAATGAGGGTCATTGAGAGATGTCAATGCTCTAATCATCATTTTCTCAAAATTCTCACGGTGGACTCCCAATAAGTGTATGGATAAATTGTAGATAAGATACCTACGACCATGAATTACCAAGTTTTAAGCTGTTTTAGGCATGTACCAATTTTCCAGAAGGGTTTCAAATGTAAAGCCTTTTTGTCTTTTGTTATCCAAACCATAAAGAATTGTGGGTAAATTTAAAAATGGCGGTAAAATTGTCTCTGTTTTTGGAGACAATTGAC
Source organism: Holothuria leucospilota (assembly GCA_029531755.1). NCBI lineage: Eukaryota > Metazoa > Echinodermata > Holothuroidea > Aspidochirotida > Holothuriidae > Holothuria > Holothuria leucospilota. The sequence goes on from CM055970.1 coordinate 30,150,298, forward strand.
TATCTCCGAAAATGGAGAATCTCCCGGACTGTAGAATATCAGGGGAATTTCCCCTCACACATTTTAGGGGGCATGAGGTCAGGGGGAGGATTTGGGTATAAAAGGGGGAGAGAGTGATCTCAACCAGTTCCAACATAATCAAAGCTAGCAGTTAATGAAAATAAGGCCTGCATGCAATTGTGCAACGTAAGAGATTGTTGAAGAAAGTGTGGGAAGCAGGCAGTTGTGAAGCACAACATTGCCAAAGTAACTTGACTCACCTTTCGTTAGTTTTTCAGAGCAAATGTTAATCAGTTCAAAGTCTATTTCCTTGTGACACCATGCCTGTTGGCCTGTTTACATAAATGTCAAATCTCTCCACCATAACTCATCTAGTTTAGATGTACTTTTTTCTTTCTTTTAACATACCCAACCACTCCAGAGAAAGAAAGCAAAAAATGAAAAGTAAAGAAGTTTCACATTAGCATCGCTCAGTCATCAAAGTAGGTTTTACGACCTAGTGGATTTCTCGTGACAGACGCAGTCTTAAATTTCCAATTAAATACACTCACCACCGAGAGGGTGAATCTTAACTTTAATGTGTAGAACATGTACTTTGAACTTATCTCCACCGTAAATTTTTTGTAAGATCGTCAAAGTAATGAGATAGTCAAACTGTATTTTAAAAGGAATGATCTAGAGCACAATGTTCCGCCAAAAACCAAAAAGAACTTTGTTTTGGGGCAGAAGTGGCTTTAATTTGAGAATTTACTGAATGTGTGACAGGTGGCAGGTTAATATTTTACTCCCTCTTGGACTTTGCCAATATAGATTACGTGTTTCTTCCATCGATCAGTGTACCAGTGACTCACTCTCCTCTCATAGGACTTAAGTTTATTAGGCAGGGAGCTCTTAACCTGTAATGAATGGATAGATAGTTATTTGCTATAAATTTCTGAATTTGAAGTCATTTCACTTGTCATAGTCATTACAAGTGTAATTTATAGCTTTCCCTTTTTCATACTAAGTACCCTACATCCCAGTCTGCAGACTGGATGTATAGCTGGTGATGGTTGTGTTGTAGTGATCAATGAGTCACTCTGGCTGCTACTTTCAACTTTCAGTTTGTGTTTTTCTGTTTCCCAAAAGTAGCCATTTTTTCTGTTTTCCTAAAGGTAGCTTGCTGTCTGTGTGTTAGATGAGTTAGAGGAGGTTTTACGGCTCAGTTTCTAACCAATTGATTTAAGTCGGACGGGCCAAGGCCTTTTTTTCCAGTTGTGGCTCACTGGCTTGTTTCCCTACTCCATTGCTTATGCTGAGCACCAAGCACAATGGCAGTAGGTTTCATTTTTATAGTCATTGGTATGAACTGGCCAGGAGTCAAACCCCAGGCCTTCCGGCTGCAAGTCGGATACTCAAAGCACTTGACCATGCAGTAGGTCTCTGTGGGCAGACTGGCCAAGCTACCTACAATACCTATCTTTTGAGGTAATCATAGGTGTAGGAACATTTTCAAAAATGAGTAGGGCAAGGGTGTGGTGCTCCCTTTTCCATGCTCCCACCCACACCCCCACCCCACCCACACCACATCCCCACCCCTCAGTTAACCTCTGGTCATGAAGTTTTGCTGGTTGCACATCAACATTTAATAGTAACTCCATTTCTTACACTTGATTGGTAAAACCGGTGTGAAAGGAAATTTTCCCACTGAAAATATTCTTACCAAGTGTGGGGTATGGGAAATATTCCCCCACCCTGAAAATCCCCCACTCCCACTATCAAGTTTCAGTTCACACTGAACTGTTTCATAAAGTGATCTTTACCATTTCTACTTCATAAATGGATAATCTGTTCACCACTTGACAATTCATATAAGTAAATGAAACAAAGAGATTTTGCATCAATACACCAATATTTATGTAGTTTACGTAAAGGTCCAAAGTAACCCTTCTCTGCTTTGCCTTTTATTGTGAATAAGAAGCCTGCAAACTATGTTGCCATTAAGTTACTTAATACCGCTCGGCAGTGGCTTCTCATCTGCATTGTATTTAAAGGCAGTAGGCAGTTGCACCAAAACTTGCTTTGAAAATCACCAAACTCTTGCATTAATCTCCTCTCATTGCATTACAAGCACCTCTGAAGACATTTTGAATGTAACTGTTGCAAGCAATAGGTAAAGCAAGGAGAAATTCTCCTTGAATTTCACAATTCACAAACAAAAACATTGTCACATGATCAAAATTGGCCATTCATGAACCAGAGTGACAGGGCATACTAGACTCCGATTGGGGTGACTGCATTTTCCTTTTAATAATAATTTAATCATTGCACCTTAATTGTCGCATGTCCTTGAAGGTTCTGCCGATCATTTGATAAATGTAGCATCATCAAGCGATCCATAACTTTTTATTGCTTCAAGGTGTTAATGAAATTATTTACTGTGAAAAGAACCAGCATTCAAAAGGATACCAAGAAAATGTTTTCAAAGCCTTCATTTATCTCATTACAGGGATAATGATGAGTAATTTGGAAAGATTATTAATCTATGATATTTATGGTCTGTCAAACTTTGTAAGCTTCTCCGTTCTGTTGTGGTTTTGGTCTATCAACCAAGCTTTAAAAGAAGGCACAATTTTCTGCAATTTCTTGTTGAGTAGAGCAATGGTTTGTTTCCACAGAGTATGCATCTTACTGGATTGTTCGTTCTTTGTCAATTAACAGTACACCTGTAGTCATACAGGTACAAAGACCTCTTCTTGTCTTTAAATGGTGGTATCTGTGGTCCACTGGTTTAGAACGATATTCCTTTAAAAAGGATATTACCCCACGAAAACAAGTCTTCCTGAACAAACTACATCAGACCTGCTGTTTGGCGAACAGGAAAATCGTCCTTCACAGTTCACACACTGTGGATTGCATTATTAGCAGTTGTGAGGCAACGTAAGCATGTTTCTACTGCATCTGCAAATAGTCATAAATTCAGGAAGCAGAGTGCTGTAGACATTGCCCATGCTTCTTACATTAATTAACAAGCTTTTGTAATTTATTGTAGGAAAAAAAGAAAAAAGGAAAAAAATTGTTATTGTTAAAATATATTCTGCATCGTAAGGAGAGATAATAAATCAATGTTTCATTACTTTACAAGCCTGTTTATGTAAACTATATTTATGGAATGGGTTGGGGTAATGAGAAGCATACGTGTATTTTAAAAATTATTTGTAATCACTGTGTTTTGGGCATACAGCATTTTCAGTGGCTGATTTAGGAATTTCACAGAAGGGATTAGATAGAGGAGTGGCTTTCAGGATCCAGGCCAGTCTTGACTGCTATAGTTGGGACTGAAGTCAGAAATTTTGCCTCTCAAATGCCCTGCATTGCAGGAAATCTCATTGTAGAATGCAAATTTGTAGCTGCAGGACTGTATCTACCATCCACAGGGTGCCAGTATAGTGGGAAGGGGGTTCAAGGTTCATGGGTTGGAGTGGGGTGGGGTGCATAACAGGTGCCTTAATAAGTCTTTTTTGGGAATGAAGAGGGATTAGATTTAACAGGTACTGTATTAGTGCCCTTTTCTTCTCACAGTGCATCATACAAGATAAACTTTGACTATCAGTGATAATCTAGGAGTGATAATGTGGTATGGTATGACATCATTAAAACATATTGGAGTTTGGACAAACTGGTTGCATTGCTATGCAAATAGTAAAATTGGAAGTGGCTCAGTTTTTTGTACACGTGAACCCGCATGCTGTGATTTACTGTTTTAAGAAGTTGATAAATTTTGAAATAGCGTTGCGATATTCGACCACTTAATTATTCCCAGATGATATAGCGTATAAATGGAAGAGACGTGTGCATGTATTTAAATGTTCAGAGAAAATGTAGTGCTTACTGATTATACAGACAAAGATATCTCAAAAATATGTATAGCTGAATAACTTGGGGCTTCTTGTGCAGATTATACTCTCCTGGAGAAATAGTGGGACATTTTCGGCATGTGATCTATTGTGAAGAACTCAAATCTCCCTTCTACACCCTTCCTATTGTCTTCACGGATTGACCTTCATTTATCAATGATCATGGCAGCATTATAAAGAAAGCTACGTGGACTCAAAGGTAATTTTGTCCAGGATTGTATCTTAAACTATTCCTAGAACTATATGGTTTTATAAATATTATATTGAGGCAATTTGGTGGACAAATTTGCTGATCAAGGCACGTTCACACCCAGCTCTCTTCTGAGATGGTTTTCAATTTTCAGCCATTGCCGTCAAATCTTTGCAAAAAAAAAAAGAAGTAATTTGAGGAATGGTAGCCTTTGCTTTCTTATTGTACCAGTAGATTTTGACAAGTTCAAATACATTAAGACAAACAAAATTGAGTGGGTTGACGTGTTTGTGCAGAAGCTTTTCATTTCTTGTGACGCTTCTTAGGGTTTTGTCTCTGCAGGCTGTCTGGGACATGGGGAGGCATTGAACTTTACTTGCTGCAAGAACTTGTAGGGATTTTCCTTTAAATGAAAACAGCCTCAGTAAAAAAATTTCAGCCTAAAATTCCTCCTTCATGAAATGAAATTATTTCATACTGTATGGTGCAAATAGGCCTGCTGTTGTAGAAGTATTTTGTCTTTACATTGTAATGCCTTTCTTGGTGTTGTCCCCTCCTTCTCTTTCCCTTTTTCTGTGTTAATGGGAACAATTTAACAGTGCTGGCTCTGACTTTGTTTGAAATTGGGCTGTTGTTGAATTAAATTAATCTTTTCCTTTTAGAGGATCTGGAGGGGAGAGAAAAGAATGATTGGGAAAGGAAAACATTTGTGGTACTGAAAACATGGAAGAAGAATTGGATGAAATGGAATAATCTTGGGATATTGCTCTTTCATATAGCCCTCAGGCCGTGATGTGCCCTGATAAATATAACGTTAATATATTACATTGGCAGTTAGTAATAAAACCCATGTATGTTTATGAACACATTGTATGCTTCTGTCCGTTGTAGCATTTCCAAAGAGCATTTTAATTTACAGAAACAGCTAAAGGGTTTTTGAGGGAGCTTTCCTCAAGCTTGTCATTTGGCCCCTTAGGCCACGATAGGGTAATTGATTTATCAATTGAATCCAGTCTGTATGTAAACACAGTCGTTCACGCCAGAGACAAAATTAAACTCCATGCTGGCTTAAGGTCTGTTTAAGGTGTACACAGCCACAAAATGTTACACAAATAGTCAGACTGTGCCAGGCTCTCACTGAAGTGTGTTAAGTGGAAAGCAAGGGTATAATGAGTATTGAATGTAATTAGTAAGGGAAGTTAAAAAAAATGGTGAGAATAAAAGGGTACTTAAAACCAGATAGATATTTATAAGATTCTGTAACACAGTTTTTGTAATCAGGATACTGTCTTCTGTTGAAGTTAAATTATTCAGTGCTTGATTCTTTGTGATATGCATTAACATTAATAGTGCAACAATTTTGAGTGGACATTCACAGAAACAGTGTTGCTGTCTGCACAAGTTCACTTGAACTCTTTACCTTCAAAATCATCTCAATATTTGCTCTTGCGTTAGGGATTAAAAAACCTAAGTCCCGTGTGGGACAGTATCCTTGAATTCTAAGCTTGAAGGATATACTTATTTACTGGTATATGGTTAAAGGTCAGAAGCAGTCGCCCCAAACTTATTTTGAAACAACAGCTAAATATCAAAAATTTCTTCTTATTTCACTTCTAAGTATCTTTCATGATATTTTAGAACATAAATACTGCATATTCAAGGTAAACCAAGCAGTTGCTCCTTGTAAATTTTACAATTGAGTGAGTACAATACTGTCACATGATTCTCAAGAGCCATTCAGGAAATAGGATAGTCTACTATACAATTCTTTTTTGGGGTGACTGCCTTCTCCCTTTAAGCAGCCACAAATGTAAGGGTAACTTGTAAGCTCAGGGCATATAGCAAAATGAAAATTCCATGTGGGGGTGGGTGGAAGGGTGCAGTGCACCATAAACCTGATTGGCAGGGACATTAAAGGGTTAGATGTGGGAGGGTGAAGCAAGTGGGACATATAGCAGGGAGTTTGTGCTGCGAGGAACAGCCCTAAGGTTATAGCAGAAAGTTACCATTGAAAAAGTAGCTTGGTTTTATTGCCTATACACAAGGCTGTCAAATTGAACTTAATTAAAAAATTAATATGGCACAATTTCAATGTCTGTAACATGCTTACTTATTTGTCCCAGAATGTCAAAATTCTCCCAGTTAATGTAAGAGCAACCCCTTTTCTAAAAGGAAGAGCGTCTGTCTACTGTACCCCCAGAGAAAGCTACAGTTACCTGTCCTGTCCTGTTTGAATTTTTCAAGGTCAGATATTCTGCAGAGTATACTACTGTGTGTGAATTTTACTGGTGTGTCAATTTAATGCTACTGCAGTCTCACCTGTCAGTGCAATGGGCTATGCTACATCACATTTCACTGATGTGCACAAGTCATTACTGACCAACTTGAAGTGGGTGTGGTGGCCTACGGGTTAAAGTGTTGGACTTGTGATCCTAGGATTGGTGGTTCGAGCCCTTCTGGATTCATTACATTGTGTCCTTAGGCAAGATGCTTTATCTTTACTGCTTCTCTACGTACAGGAGTTAAACGGGTACCTGAAAGGTAACTTACATCATTGGCGCTGATTTAGCTGCAGCCGTCTGGAGGGATTATCTTTAGGATGGGTTACTACTCTGGGGGAATATTTGTGAAGCGCTTTGATACCTTGGTGATAAAATGCTATACAAAAACCAGATATTATCATTAATCACAGTGGCTTGTATTTGATGATATTCTTTGAATTAATGTCAATCAAAGTGCAGTCACCAGTTGTGAACAGAGATGCCGCGGGGGGGGGGGGGGGGGGGGGGGGGGGGGGGTTAGTGCTTTGATACCTTGGTGATAAAGTGCTATACAAAAACCAGATATTATCATTAATCACAGTGGCTTGTATTTGAAGACGTTCTTTGAATTAATGTCAATCAAAGTGCAATCACCAGTTGTGAACAGATGCTGCAGGGGGGGTTCCTATAAAATATGTTGGTCATGATGTAACAGCCTCCCTAGTTTTGGACAATTAGAGACATCATGTTGCCTCCATGGACCAAATCTTAACAACTGAAGGCTACCAAGTGCAACAGTCACTTTTTATTTAGTGCTATAAGTAATTTACACCATGCAGTGTTCTGTGTCAAATCCCTTTTTGAAGGTTTGCCCCCATCTTTTAATTTCTAAACATTTGAAAACCCTGTTTAGCCATTGAGGCAGTCATTGTTAAAAATGCATGTATACACCAGTCTCTTGAGTACCAAGCAAGAATGCAACAGTTTCCATTTTGATGGTCTTTGGTATGACCCTGATTTTTATTTTTTATGCCAGAAATATCAACTTTGTAAAAAGGACACATGGAAAAGGAAGAAATAAAAAATATGCCAGAAGAAAATTGAAAAAAATAATACATTGTGTAAGTGACTGTAAAACTCAATTTTAATATCTGGCAACTTTGTAGATAAAGAGTTCTTAAACATTTGATTGAAAGTTTTGACTAAAGGGGTTTTTGATCTCCAGCCCTCTCAGAAAGACAGATAAACTACCACCAAGACATTCATGCAGTCAATGACAAATGGCAAACCTTTCACTCTTGACAAATCTGGGTGGTCGCCGACTTATTTGTTAACTAATGTAACTGGGTATATCAGATTAATTATTTTTGCTTTTTAAATCAATATTAGTTATTCTTTGAAATATAATCTCATTTACTCAATCTCTCTATCCTTGTGAGATTTAAAGAATGCAATTAATGCTCTAAGATAAATAGTTAAAAAAATAGTAATTTATGCAAACAGGATGTCACAGTTGATCAGGTTTGGAGATAATTCTTCCTTTCCTGGGGTTTTGGATTTAGCAATTTAGATAGAGAATCAGGAAGTAGAAAAATATTAGAATTCTACTGATTTTTCTGCTGTTGGATCACTATCTTAACCCCTAGTGATCTGGATTAATATCTGATGAAGAGTTAAATTTTTTTTAAAAAGGTTACATGAATATTTCATCATCTCTGCTTTTTCCAAATCTGTGATCAAAGTGTAACTTAACATTTCCCTGTAGAGTCAATTCTCATTCTTAATAGGATTTATAGTAAAGCTTCCTTACTTTCTTGTATGAATGTGGTTAATGCCAAAATCTTTCATTGAGGAAAAATAATTTAAAATTGAATTTCTGTTCAAGACTGCAAGGAAGTTGCCATTAGGCTTGAGCTCGGTCATAATATTCTTGGTTATTTAACATTCAGCTTTGTACCAACCCCCAGGAGCCAATTTTGGCAGTTTCCCAGCTCGAAGTCAGCTGAGCAATGGCAGCAAACGAGAAGACAATTGATTCTTGTAAAAGAGATGCTGTTTTGCTGGAGGGAGTTGATAAAATGATAAAATACCTTGTATTCCAATTATGGTGTGGTTTATGTGAGAAGAAATTGGTAAAATGGTGAAGGAACTTCCAGTTGAGGAGTAGAATTGTGACAAGATGATGTGCCATGTTTAAATGATTGGATAATTTCTTCTTGAAAAACTTGGACTGACGTAATTGGGAAACCAACATTGAGTAATGGGAGGAACATGTCTGAGGGGATAGGTAGACTTAGGACATTGGAACTAGGGGTGGTATATCCCGGACATAAACTCCCTGTGATCAGTTGTTTGACCTCTCCAAATTGGGGGCTGGAGCACTTTTGCACAAAATTTTAATTGCGTGACAGAAAATAGCATATGTTGTCCAAAAAGGAGTAAGTTTCTGCCCAAATGAAGAGACTACAGACCCCCATCGTCATCATATGCCTATAAAAATATGACTTTTTACCTTCTTCTTTACATAAAAAAGCAGGGTGTATATTAGTTTAAACATAGGAGGAGGTACGTAGGAACATTATCCTACAAGGAGGAAGTAGGGAAACGAAGATAGCTAATATGCATTGGACAGAAAATGTCCTATCCTAAATTTGACATTCAATGTTTTGTAAGATTCTACCACAGTATCATTAACAGATCGGTGGGCGGGTGGGTAGGGGGGGGGGTAAACTCACAAACATTTTCAGTGATAAATGGGGTGACATCAAAACTTGGCAGCAAATAAAAGCTGCATTGGAATGGAGAAAAACTAACTGCTTATCATACTGTGTTAAGTTTAGACTACGATGTGATCCGCTTTTCCAAGAGCATGGGGAGAGGAGAGGGGGAAGGGAGATCAGGAGCCTTACCCTGAAATAATTTGGTTGATGGGGACAGAGTTTCCCCAACCGGTTGGTCAACAAGCATAATAATTATATTGCTGTTTGTGTGTAAAAGATGATTTGACAATCACAGAAATTCTTATAGTGCTTAAAAATACACACATGATAGTAATTTATAGGCATCTATATAAACAAATATGTAGGTACATGTGTAGTATATGAATTTGTGTGCATCAGGTAATGTGTGTGTATGTGAACAGATAGGTATGAGTAAACATGTAGGAAAGATGAGAAGAAAAAAGTCACCCTCTCCCAGCCCTCACAGTTATACTAAGAAGGCTTGCTATGCCCCTTATGGTTGATTGATCTACACAGGTGCCCCTGTAGGCATTTACCCCCCTCCCCCCCTGCAAATATGAGCAGATGTTAATATAGCGATCTCATCACCATTACATACTGAGGGTGCCTGACAGCACAGTCCCCATCTTTGAAATTCAAAACTAACACTTAAAGATAGACACTCATTATCCTAGAGTACATTTTTGGTTTGGGGATATCAAAATTCTCAGTTGGTACTTGCTCTTTGATTGACATCAAATCAACATTTAAAAGATGCAGAGTAGCTCGCATTTCACAGTGCAGAGTGTTTTAACCACACATGATAGCCTAATGTATGCTAACCAGGATGTAACCTTGTACAGTAGGTTTGTGTGTACACAAGGAGGAGCTTAAGACCATTATGGGAGGGGCTAAAAGTAACTTAGTTGGGAGAATTGGAACTGTCTGGGATAATGAGATTTGCCCTTTAAGTAAAGTGCAAGGGTAGTTCCTTGTCCTGCTCATTGCTGCATAGTATGTGAAAACAGAAAACTGATGAAGCAACACAATATTTTCAACATTCTCTGCAAATGTTTGCTTAGTAAACTAAGAACATTTTTCGATCCTTGGAGTGTTATGTTTAGATACGATGAAAAACTCAACTTTACAGGGAAGATGTAAACTTACTCTCTGTCGCGAAATGAGTACAAATGAAGATGTGGGATGAATTTTAAGTTTTCATGCTCCTAGCCTATCCTTTGGGCTTAGCATTGATTACAGCCTGTATGTAAGCAGGTGCTCCCACCGCTGCAACAGTACCTTGGTTGCTAGGCAACCATTGCCATGCCATGTTTACCTTTACCAAATTGCCAACATCCTCATGGGCCCCGCAGAAGGGAGCAAGGTAATTTTGTTCAACACTTTTCGTCTGGTAGAAGTTGTGTCTTAGTATATATCCTTAAAATCCCTTGGAGGGTTCTTTCCAGCTTATGAATGTTAAGTCTGTATTACCTTACCACCTCTTCAACAGATGCTGATGGTACGAATCTCTCCGCAGCCATAGATTATGTTTGCGATTCCAGATTTGTTTTCAGGGATGTGCTTTACGCTTGTACTAGAGTGGGTACTTGTGGCTGACTTACTTTCTCCTTCCAATTCAAGTGCTACATCAGAGCTCTTGATGAAAGAAATCACATAAAGAGACAAAAAGGAAAATGTAGGGAGGAGTTAGGAAGTCTTCCTCCAACCTACTGGCAAATGATCCTGTTCTTAAAAAAAGAATGAGATTGCTTCAGGCAACATTTAGTGAATCATAAACGAGGGAAGTCATTATTTAAGGTAAAAATTCCACTGCAGAAGCTGTATTCATGGGCTTTGAAATGTACATGTGATAATTGGTGTGTGAGTGTGAGCAGCTTTTATAGTTTCATGAGAGGCGGGGGAAGTGCTCTTTATGATGGGAACTCAAGAAGGAGAGCATGGGTGAGATACACTGGCAATGCTGTTGATGATGGAAGAACTACAGTTATCTAAACATGAATATATGATGAAATCATCACAATCTTCTTGACCCCCCAACATGTTTTTATCTCTAAAATTTAACTTGAAGGGCAAGTTCAGTTTATCCCACTCGTTGGATATTGCATGTTATGTGTATACATCTGAATTCACTCAAAAGAAACGTTTTTTATCTCTAAAATTTAGCTTGCAGGGCAAGTTCAGTCTATCCTACTCCATGGATATTTCATGTGTATGTGTTTCTGAATTCACTCAAAAGAAACATGGTTTTTATCTCTTAAATTTAACTTGAAGGGCAAGTTCAGTTTATCCTGTTCCATGGATATTTCATGTTATGTGTTTCTAAATTCACTCAAAAGAAACATGTTTTTATCTCTTAAATTTAACTTGAAGGGCAAGTTCAGTTTATCGTACTCCATAAGTATTTCATGTTATGTGTTTCTGAATTCACTCAAAAGAGCCCCATGGTGTAATTTACTTTGAGCAAAATTTTATGAAAGATATTTGCAAGGGAAGTTGGAAGAGGTTGGTAAGATTTAACTGATGATGTATGACCATAGGATCAGGGTATGGTAATTCCCTTTTAATGAATAAATCCTTGCTTTGTTGCTGAGGGGTATACTGGTTGAATTTATGCTCCAAAATAGTGAATGTGCTAATCAAAGTTGTCATCATCTTAATTGGTCTCCTTTGAAGCAGAAGGAAGAAACATTGAAGCTTGGCAACAAGATATGACAGTTGAATCAATCAAGAAACTTGGTGAAAATTTTCTTTAACCTTTGAAAGATGTTTTTTTCACCTTAAAAAATTAACTTGATGGATATTCCTAAGTTCTTCTGTTGTATGTAATGTGAATGTTTTAGAATACCCCCCTTTTCTCCCCTCAAAGAAAAAAAAAACTGTCCTGGAACATTTCAACCGCAAATTTCACGGAGAGAAGTTTTTATATACATACAGGTATCATAGCTTGTAAAGTCACTTCAACCATGCTGATTTAAATACACAAAGGTTCACTGATTAATATGATGCTTTAATTATGGAAGGAACACATGCAAAAAAGATTTAAATGTCATCCATCCACAAGAAAAGCATGACTTCCCCCATCCCCACGCCCATTAAAAAGTTTGCCCCTCCCCCTCCCTGCCCTCCCCCTCCCTGCCCCCAAAATGAGAGACACTAAAAGCTCACACAGAAGACTAAAACTTCAATACCCTCCTGAGTAGCCTGTTTTGTTATGTTGACATTGTGTATTCTTGCGATATAAGAGTGGCTTAGAGATTAAACCTTGAGCTGGAGACAACATTGTAGATTGAGAGATTTAGCTATTGATGACAGCCCTGACATTAAAGTATGGCTTGGTCATCTGCAGAAGATGGATCATACAGGCATCACTGCATTCAACGAGACTGTGATAAAGAGGACAGTGTAGTGATGCCCTTCAATCCAAAACCAGAAATGTATGAATTTAAGACCCTGGGACGAAAATATGTAAACCTGAAAAATTTCTTTCCCATTTGTAAGACCTTCTAAATTCAAACACTGAGATGAGAAAGGTATTTGTAGCTGAGATACAATTAAGCAACCATCATTCATGGGTCTTTCGTATCATTTGTCATGGTCTGCAGCTAGGATTATATTCAAAATGCAGGTACCAAGTTAACCACAGGTGTAGGAAGCTGCTCTTGACCGGAGGCCAGAAGGAGGGGGGGGGACACTGTTTTGGACTGCTGTTATGAGGAGGGAGTGTCCCCCTCCACTTTGGGAAAATTTTTAATATTTGAGGGTCCTTAGATGCAATTTGGTACAATATTTGAGCAAAACTTACTGCAAATTTTTTATTTTTACAGAGGGAATAAATAAGGTTTTGTCCTTGAATTAGGGAGGCGGGCAGAAGCATACTTATGCTCCACCACATGTTTGACCTCCAGTCTGCCTCCAGCTTCCCACACCCATGACTATAACCACCTGTCACTGCAGGAAACAGTTACAGAGGGTGTTCAACCTTCTTTCAGTTGTTCTTTGTAATATACTGTGAGTAGAAAGTCCAAACTTGGTTTTGAACTTTTTAAAACTGCAGTTCACTCTAAAAGAAAGTTGGTCTTGGACACCAAACTAAAATCTATCTAGGTTCAAACCAGATTGAATGAATTCTGGTCATTTTTGAACCAAATCTATTTAAATAATTGATGGATTTAGTTTAATATGTCATCATTCTTGTCCAGGATCAGTATTATTTAGTCAACAGTGAGGGTAAAGTTATCTTGTGACATGCATTTCAGTACCTCCATGTAACATATAAAATGTTACCAGGAAGTTGAGTAAAGTTCACAAGAGAGATTTGCGTCAAAGATTGAAGTACCCACTTGATATCTTTGACCAGCATTCCACATAGCACTAAGCTTAGATGAACCGACTGTTATATTGTTACACAGCGAGAGAAAGTACAGAATTGATGAAATGGAAAAGTCAAGAGGAATAGTTCATTACATCACACTAATTAATGTGATGGAAATAATTGCATTCTACAAAGGTACAAATAATTGTGTATAAAATAATGCTGTAAACATACTGTAGTGGTAGGAGTACTACTTGACTGCTCGGCTGACTGTTTGATCTGTATTAGTGTTCCATTGAGTACACAAAACACTGTAACCAATTTCCTGCTTTTAGACTCAATCTATACAATACCAATTTTTATATGAGGGCAGCATTTGGATTGGAATTTGTTGCTCATAGTTTGCCTTCTTGCACTTGCTGCATTTCCTAGTTCTGTGGTGAGGTTTCTAAGATCTCTTTTTGAGAGAAGGGGATGGGAGGCTGAGCTATTCATTCCCAGGTTTTGACATTTTCCCAAGTAATTTTGGACATTTTGAAACAAAAACTTTTCAAACTGAAAATTTGTTGGGGGCTGCAGTCCCCCCCCCCCTCCCCTAGTTCTGAAGGCCCTGGGTACCAAATATACATAAGATCCAGTAGGCCTATTTAGAGAATTTTTCAATAAATATTCAATTCAGCAGTACCCACTAGTAAATACATTTATAAGCCTTCTGCCCAGCCCTCACATTATGATAATGTTAAGACCAGCTAGTAGATCACAAGGCTGGCTTTTAATGAATGATTCAATGGTTTTTGAGAGCTAAGCCAGTGGTAGTTAGATGGTCATGGTACAGAGCATATGCAGTAAGGAACCTATATCAGATAGAGAGAGAAATATTTACCTTTGATATTTATGCTCTGATATCAACTCAAAAAACCAAATCTCAGTCACAGGTTTTTTTTCTTTAGATGTGGTGCATGAAAATTCCTCTCTTTAAACCCTTCCCCCATCATTCCTCTTTTGTAAAATTTGACAATTGAAGAAAATTGTTTATTAATAAAAATAACTTCAGTTAAGACCAAAGACCTGTCATGTGTTTTTGCAGTGGTAACAGATTTCACCCATATTAGAATCCAGTCTTTAGTCAGACTGCAGTGAATTCACTGTTGACATTAACATCACATCTGAAGGTCACTTGCTTGAAACATAAGCTTGATTATTACATAACTACTCTAACAGTAGCAAAAGAAAGTGGCATGAATCATTTGCTTCCCTGGGAAGGTCAGATTTCCTGCTGTCTGCTTCAAGAGCCTCTTAAGTTGCCTCCTGTAGCAAAGTTCAGATCACAGTGGTATAATAGGGCCAATTCTCAAATGTTTAGGGAGGTACCCCATGGGAAGTAGGTTGGACAAAGTTGAGAAAATTAGTTTTGCTGGAATGAGAGCAATCATCGTGAATCCCTCAGAAGAGCCTCTGTTCCAATCTGGCTGTTAGACCTATGGGGAAGGAGGGGCTTCATCAGGATAAGTCCAGGTATGCCAGATTGTTTTGTGTTTCCGCCTGTGTCAGCTACAGAAACTTTATCATTCAACTGTTGAACATATCCACTTATTAGTTGTTACAATTCAAATGGTATAAACATAACATATAGCATTGCATGCAAGAGTTTCAGTACTGTAACAGTACTGTTTAAGATTGGGCTGAGCCATTGTCTCCCTTACTTTTTAGTTGTCTAAAGAAAGTTTTGTGTGTTGTAAGAGGAAAAACCTGTAAACTGAAAATGATTTGGGGGGGGGGGGGGGGAGGCATTGGAGCACCTCAGCCAGTCCTAGGTTCTGACTACCACAACCTTATACTTTCAGGAATAGGATGAGGTTCATTTCTGCTAGGAAGTTGGACAGGACAGGACAGTTTATTCGCCCAAGAAGATAAGTTTTGCCTGGGTCTGGCCAATTCTTAACCTCTTACAACTGCCAACAAATTTATGGATGTTACAAATATTTAGAGTGTGAAAAACATGGTGCCTTATTTCATGTTTAAAATCTCCCTATAATTGTTGATGTTGGTTTGGTTACTCCCAAGTTATTCCTAGGAACCACAGCACTTGTTCATTCCTCTCTATACATCATTCACTATGGTATACAAGCTCACTTGCTGCAGCACATGGCTATATGACGAACGATGCAAATTTTGCAATGTACTACTATTTTTAACATTTGTCCAACAAAGGAAATCCTGAGGCCAAAACTCTTGACAGGGTGATTAAATATGGATTTTAAACGAGGCAACTAATCAATTGAATCTGAGCAGAGAAGTTGCTCTTTTTGCACATGAAGAAGAAGCTAGGGGATAAATTGAATTTGTCATTTCTCAAGGACATGTCCTTCACTATGAACGTTTTTTCGCAAAAATATGTCGACAATGACTATGAATGTTTTTTGGAAACCTTTGTCGACAATGGATGTGGCTGTTTTATGTTCTGTCTTGATTAATCTACCTCAAATAAAATTTTATCCAAGTGCTGTAACTTATTTTAGGTGTAATTTCACTTTTTTATGACTGAAACATCTCTACAAGAGAAGATATATAGCCGTACGTAGGTATGAGTTTGAGGCTGTCAACACTTGAGGAACTCGCATATGGCTAGAACTGTGTGATAGCCGATAGCTTTTTTGATTTAACTTTTTCTGTTGTACTGGTAACTTGATAAATGTCATGGTAATTTTTTTGTGCTCAGGAATGTGTTTTAAGGATACAGCTTCATGTAAATGAATGTACCGTTGATATGCGACTCTTTCGAGCTTGAATAACTCCCCTTTTAATTTCAAGAGGGAATACTTGGCCTGAAGTTGAAACTTTCAAGATGTATTCTTACTGAAAGACATTGAAATTTAGCCAGACAGTGTAATTTGTAAAAACATATAAAATGATGCAGCTAACACATAGACTTTGCATTCTAATGAGCACATTATGGCTCAAGTCGTTGAACTTGGTTGCCATGGCGATTATATTAGCAAAAATCTTAAAGGATTGATTTTTTGGCGACAAATGTGACAATATGCTCTCAGCGATGATAGAGGAAGACCTGTTGCTATTGCACGGGTTTGTAAATCAAGCGTCTATTTTAGTAGTGGGATGGTGTTTATCACAGTATTTTATGAGGGTGGGAGAGTCTATAGTTCGAGGATAGAAATTGGTCTGATTTACTTTTAAACTTTCAAGGGTGGCCAGTAAAGCCCATTCTCAAGTCAATGATGTGATTGATTGCACTATACTGTGGAAAGAGAGTAGGATTTGGAAGTGAGAATATGATATATTAACATAAAACATACAATGGTAGTCTATGGTATGTGAAATACAGTACACAGGGATGGCTGACACTTGTACTAATCATTTTAAGTGGGATTAATACTGCATAGAGCTGACATGTTGAGCACTGATTATTATATAAGGGATGTCTACAAGTTTCCGTAAATAGTTCGGCCAGAGTTCATAACAAAAAATGTCAGCGGTAACAGGTTTGTCCTTTGTTGTTAAAATTAGGTTAAAGATTGGTAAATCAGAAAAGATTATGGTTTCAACATGTCAGTAAGGGAACTCAGTCTTTGAAAAAATAAGATTGTTGACTTATTCAGGAAAAGAGTATGCTTGAGTTCAGTATGGGTATAGGATACTTTGTGCACAACAAATTGAAAAGTATAAGGTGCATCTGCTTATGATCGCTACCATTGCTTGCCTTTTAAGCATGTAAAACAGTACTTTTGACATAAAATACTTTTGTCTCCCATTCAAAGACAATGTGTGACATTCGGCTGTATCACTAGGCATTTGATTGAATAATTCTTGAGTGATTCCCTTTTGCAGTGGTATAATTTTTTAGTCTTATCTTATTTCAGGAAGTTCTTGTAAATATGTATTCCCTGCTTTGCAGATAATCACCCCTTTTCTATGGCAACGAGCAGTGTGTGACATGGTTTTGCAATTTTTTCAGTGCTTTCACCAGTCAGTACGCTCAGCATACCTGCCTCTATGGTGAAACAAAGGCCCTTTCATTCTCTTTCCAATGGTATATAAGACAAGTTTTCATTGGTGTAGGGAAACATCTCATAAATCTGGGTACAGCACTGCCTGTTACCATATATACCTGTTATCAAGTGGTAGCTAGGGAGCTTTTTGAAAAGAGTAGAATCCAACTTGCCAGCTGTAAGTATTGACCTCCAAGAAAATAGTTTTAACATGCTTTTGTGCAATGTGATGCTTTTAAACTAATTTGAAAAAGTACCGGTAATGTATTTCATTTGTGGGAACATTATAATGAGGAAAAAAGTTGAATCTGTTTGGCCTGCAGCATGGAAAATAAGAGGGATGACGAATATATATTTACTGAGTAATTTGTCTCCATCTCAGGTATGAGAAGAAAAGATTGCCACCCTCAGTGATACGTATGAGTCATTAGTAATGGCTGATTGCAGCCAACTTTCTTTTTTTTTCCAAAGAGCATTAAAAACTTGTGGATAATTTAATTTATAAAGTTATTGCATGACCAGTCATGCAAATGATTGTAAGAAAATTTGAAACTTCTTGACTTATTCATTGTCTGGAATTAGTCAGAATTGTGGTTTTGTTTCTGTCACATTGTAGTCGAAAGAAAATTACATAGTGCACGCAGATTTTGTTTGATGGGCACTTAACCTGAATCTGGTTAAATATTTGACTAGATTCGGTACATAAATAGCTAAAATCTGGTCATTTTTATCCACATTTAGTCAAATGTATGATTGATCAGGTTCTGACAAAGAAGAGTCTAAAAATGGTCTTACGAACTGGGCACTTAACCTAAATCTGGTTAAACATTTCACTACATGTGGTTCAAAAATAACTAAATTTTGGTCATTTTTACAGCATGTAGTCAGGTATGTAATTGACCAGATTTTGACTTAGTACAGTCCAAAATGGTCTGACCTGTGTACCAAACCTATATCTGGTAAAACCTTTAACTATATTTGGTTTAAAAATAACTAAATTCTGTCCATTTTTAACCACATCTAGTTGAAAATTTGACCAGATTCTTGGTCAGTGCCTGTTTGATCAGATCATTATCAGATTTTGTACATGATACTTTTAGAGTTTTCTCAAAAATCCCAAAAGATTTTTTAGTAATTTTCCGTGATTTTCCACTGTCAAATTTAATTTCCAGTCACAGAACATATGTGAAAATGTCGCTGAGTATTATGTCTCCTGACTTTGATATGGAGAAAGATTTAAAACAATTGTTAATCCCTTGTGCATATTATTACTTTAAAAGTTTAATGATAGTCCTGTAGATTCTTTACCATATCCTTTTTACAATTTATAGTTATATATTTCTTTGTCATTTCTCACAGTTGTCATAAATTTATTTATACAGAACTTAAAGGAGCATTTTTACATAAGTAGGAAGCTCCGGGAAACTGCCGCTCAATCTGAGTTTTGAGTCGGCTTTCCTTCCTAGCTGTAATATAGGTTCATAGGCAGGTGGTTAATGTGAGTCAATGAAATGACTCAACCGCCGAACGGATCTGATTTCAAAATAATGTCCTATTAATTTCTCCTGTGTCTCTTCTTTTAATTGAGCTGATGACATCTGGCAACAATAAGTGTCTCGCGGAAAAACGTCCTCAACGCCAACCATGACCTTGTTGTGTATTTTCTCTGATTGGTCGTAAAGTTACACTTGCGTCCCCGAGCCTGTCTAGTTTTTATTTCGCTTTAAAAAAATAAAAAAAAATTCATGGAAATCAGAGCTGTTTTAAAAAGTGGTGTAAATTTCTGCTCTCCAATGAATATAGGTGACTTGCAGGTTATGAAATTGAATGGATAAACTGTCAGTCTATTCAAGTCTTTGTAACCAAGCTCTAGGTGGTCGACCTAGTACATGTTCATGGAGGGTGTTGGAGTTCATGCAGTATCTGATCACGATGAGTATTTTGTATTGCTGTAGATATGGATAATCTCAATTAAGTGCTCCCTTTGGTTTTAGAGAGCTTTCTTTTGCAAAGGAATATAGATTATTTAATCATTATGTTCAATTATTAATTAACAAGTTTTCATGTCAACTGCTATAGAAAAGTTCCTTTAAAATGAATTTAATGAATAGGCACTTAAAGAGAAACTTCTTTATTCACATGTGTAATTACAGTGTGCATACAAGTCCAAGTCAGAGCTGGAGATGAGGGAAACATAATCCCCTCCCCCAAAATTTTTGGAGAGGTTTCCAATGACTTTCTCACTGTCACACAGTAACATTTGCTTCAAAAGGCTCTGTATCACCTCCCTCTGTTTCACACAAATCTCCCCCGCTGGCTGAGATAAAAAAGAGGACGCTGTGATGGCACGTTTCCCACTTTGAGAAACTTCAACATACCTACATACTACTACTTTTATGTAGTACTTGCGTACTGCATACATTGGTATTGATTGTGATTTTCATATTGATGTAAGAAAAAATTGCATTATGAATAATACGTAGTGTACAAAGATACTTGTGGAACACTCTAGTAGGTACAAATAATGTAGGTCATGTTGGCCTACATTGAGAACTGACTTATACAACGGCATAATTGAAAAGGAAGAAAGTCAAAGACATTTTGAGAAATTTCATATAAAAATAAAATGAGAGACCATCTCTTATATGGAACGCGAATTACGCAAAGTTCGTTAATAACGGCGTAATCGTTAGTAACAGTGGCGTACATTGAGTTAATAACGGCGTGATTTTCAACAACAGCGTGGTAAATGTTGGTAATAACGGCCTGATTTTTAGAAACAACGTGGTTAATATCGGCAACAATGGTGTAACTTTAAGTAACAAGGCGGTAAAAGCAGTTAACAGCGGCGTGTTACGAAGTGGCCTCGTACAGCAAGAGGTTAACAACGGCGTAATCCTTATCAATAGGGAGCTAAATGTCTTTAACGACCTTTCCGCGTTCAACGGGCTGATTGTAAGTAACCATGTAATATGAGTTAACAACGTGAAAGCAGTCAATGGCGCTGTTTCAGTCAACGCAAATGCAATTAACGACGATGTAAATGGGAGCAACAACACGATTGGTAGTAGGCTAAGTCAATGAGCCTATGCAGGGAGCTAGAAGACAGCTCCATGCTCAATGTTCATGGAGCTGGAAGACAGCTACATGCTCAATGTTTCATGGCGCTTGTACTTAAGCTGTTGGAAGAGTGCATTTGAGGATTTTATTGAAGCTTCTACAAAGTCATATACAGATAGAAGGCTTATCAGACTCAGAGCTAGAGGTGTGCACGAAAAATTTTGCTTGAATAAATACAGCATGGCCTAACGAGATCCGTCTGGGATCGGGTAAAGGATCAAAATAATGCCCCCCCCCCCTCCGATCAGTGGTGTCACCAGACTTTTATTCTGGGGGAGCACAAGGTGGCACAACAGTTCGACGGGGGGGCACAACTAGATAGTGGCCGGATGCAGTATGTTGTGTGATCGCCGGCCTGGGGGAGGGGTGTAAGGGGAGGGTGTGTCCCCCTCCCCTTTAATTTTTTTTTTTTTTTTTGCTTTTTTAAAGGGCCTAGATGCAAAATGGTGCGAGATTGTAGACTTTTTTTAATTAACCTTGGAGGTTTAGTTATGGTGGTTTATTGGGGAATTTTTTTTATCCTTCAGTGGAAATACCTTTTCATTGGAAATGTTTTTTTTTTTTGGGGGGGGGGCTTGATGAGAGGGAGTGGTTAAAGGGTGTTCTTTTCCCCCTTGAGACATTTGTATTCACGTAAGATTGCTAAGAACAAAAGTAAAATGGTGATACTGTACAGTACTATAACTTTTTAGCAAACTTTTTCATGTTTTGTGTGTGCGTGTGTGTGTGTGTGGGGGGGGGGGGTAAATTGGAATAAAATTACTTACTTGCATTTTCCATGAACTAATTTCACGTGCGGAAAATCCATATGCAACTGATTGTTGAAGTAACATTTTCGTTTTTTTGCCTGATACTTGGCCATGTTTTTAGTCGAATTACCCTAACCTTGGCAGGGCCTTTTTTAAGAAGCTTTTAGTGTGGGGGGGATTCCGCAAAAGGGACCAACTCAGGCGCGTGTCCAGGATTTTCAGCAGCTGACAGGGGTCTGGCCTGAGGGGGAAGCCCTTTCGCCCGAAGGTGCCCGCGCACGGCGGGGGGTCCAGGCACTGGCGTAGGCAGGATTTTTGCATTGGGGATAACTGCAGGACCTGATCGCCGGCCTAGCTGGGGAAGGGGTATAGGGGAGGGGGGTTTCTGAGAAATTTTTGTTAATTTAAGGTAGCTTAGATGCAAAAGGGTGATGTTTCTGAACTGTTCATATGTGACTGGAAATGTTCATAACTTACTGGATACTAATTTTTGGTTAAAATGTCCGTATTGTGAAAGGGGTCTAGAGGAGGAGAGAGTGTCCCCCTCCCCCTTGAGAAATTTTTGAATATTTTAAGCACTCTCAGATGCAATCTGGTGCACTATTTAGCATCATTTGAAGTCTTTTTTTTTCATTACAAAAAATAAAGTTAAAAAAGTTCGGCGCGAGCACGAGGGTCTGGACCCCCTCTGGACACGCGCCTGCAACTTAAACAGAACGCGACCATTAGTCGTCGCATACATTACAAAGAAGAAAAAAGATTGCCAGAAACGGGACTTCCAATGGCTTATAAGAAAATTCATACATTATTTATAGCCTATTTTATTTAGTCACTGAGTGAGGTCATTTTATATAGTACCCCCTTCCCTCCCCGTCTGCTTAACATTAGGCAGTGACTTCCACCAGTGATGCACCCAGGATTTTGGACTGGGGAGCTAAGGATTGTGGGAAGAATATCTAAGCGGAGCGCCACCATTGGTTGGCGCGGAACGTTCCAGAAAATTAGTTTGGATAAATTCCCCCCAGATTACCGGAAATCGCCCTCCTCAGGCTCTGCTATTAAGCTCCTAGGAACGGTATTTTCAGTATTTTCTAGGATGGAAAACCAGTCTTCTTAAAACTGTTGGCAGATTGTCAAAATATGGTGATGTCTGCCCCTTAATATACAAAGTATGGTAAAATTTTTACAATTTTCTGACTGTTATGTGTTACCAGTACGTTATAGTAAAGAGCAATTTGCCACACTTCCAATACCTCTGGTGGCTTAAATATAAGCCTACAATATTTTCAGCTTACTAAAAAAAAAAAAACAAGAGCTCGTTGGAACCCCCTCCCCTCCTTCCTTTGGTACGCTACTGGTTTCAAGAATTCCAGAAAAAGGGACCAAAGGGGGGGGGGGCAAATGAGCTGACTAGGGGGGCCGTGCAGGGGACTGGGGGGGCCACGGCCCTCCAGTATGTATGTTAAACAAGGCCCTGTATGGAACCACTGCTACCGCACTTCGTTACTGTTCAATTGGCTACAGTGCATGTGTGATCACAGCAGAAAAAAAAGTCATTGGTGCTCTTGACTTGAAATTTCTGTGATTGCAGGTGACTGTTTGCCTACGTACGTTGTGCATGGGCGTTACGGACCATTATCTCAGCCCAGTGTTGTAACTAGTCACTCAATTTTGCAGTCGAGTCGAGTCATTTACTACTTTCAATGTGACTCGAGTCGAGCCAGTGACTCGAGTCATTGTATTATTTCAATGAGTAAAATTATGATATAATTGCTCGAGTCATTTCCCTTTTGAAAATTAGTGACTCGAGTCATGACTCGTTACAACACTGTCTCAGCCTCCATCTGAAGTTTGCGAAAGGTATATAGTAGGCTTACACATTTAACAAAATATTAATTTTGCAACATTAATTTTTAATGTTTTGGGAAATTTCAAAATTAGGGACATTTTTATAAATCGGGGACACTTTTTAATCGGGCACGGAACGCTGGAATTGGGGACTGTCCCCGAAAATCGGGGACGTCTGGTCACCTTACCGTAGCTGCGCCAATGCCACTAACTAAAATTATATGGAGTTCATTGCGACTGAGAGAAACGAGATCTTAAATATCCCACTTATTATTGTATTAGGCCTATTCTTCTATAGCCTATGCTACCATATGTAGGGCGCAGCCCCTGCTCCCCGACGGATCGCTCAACTCCCAAATGGCTCCCGTCGGCGCCCTTAAATTTTAGGTTTTTACCGTATTGAGGCATAGGTATCTATACCCACCCTTCGAAGAGCCCCGAATTATTGCATGCTTTGACCAAATTCTCAGGCTCTTCTTATTTTGAAGCGCCCCTATAGGTCATTCTCGCCAGGGGTCTGAAACGTAGCCTACGTCCCCTGGCACCCAGCTAAGAAAAGCTTCTTCCTCCCGCGAATGAACAGTATAGTTTACTTCACCCTTTCATTTGAGACCACACCATGCGCTAAACGTTTTGCCGCCTATGGCATGTGCTTCTTTATTCTTTACCGTGGACTTTGAGTTTCGCAATTTCCCTAGGAACATATTCGGAACCGTCCTCATCTATCAAGTTGTTTCATTGCTTGGACTCAGTATCTCTGGATTGAAAAAAAAATCGTTCACTAGGATTCCAGCATTTCGAATTTACTTTACGCACCTTTTTATTTTTCATCCTGTCAAGCATTGGTCCGGCCGATACGGAGTCATTCCGCCTCGCCTCCACATCAGCCATGTGCTTTAAATATCGCCAATACGGTAAGTAACAGCGCCATTGAAGTTTGCGTTGTTGATGCGAATCGTGTTGTTGCTTCCGTTTACATCGTCGTTGATTGAATTTGCCTTGACTGCAACAGCGCCATTGACTGCTTTCACGTTGTTAACTGCTTTCACGTGTTTACTTACAATCAGCCTGTTGAACGCGAAAAGGTCGTTAACGACATTTAGCTCGTTATTGAAAAGGATTACGCCGTTGTTACTTCGTATCACGCCGCTGTTAACCACTCGTACCGCGTTTTACTTAAAGTTACGCCGTTATTACCAATACATACCACGTTGTTTCTTAAAATCAGGCCGTTATTACCAACCTTTACCACGCTGTTGTTGAAAATCACGCCGTTATTAACTCAATGTATGCCGCTGTTACTAACGATTACGCCGTTATTGACGAACTTTGCGTAATTCGCGTTCCATACTCTTATTAATTTCTGGTGATATTAACTGATTTGATGCATGCAGTTGTATTAAGAGATAGTTTAAATCATGCCTTCAAAGTCTGTACTTTTAATTATGCTTAATAATATTGCACTACCCCATTACAACTTCTGCTCTTATGCATTAATTTGTCTGGGATGAAATAGTGTCCTGTTAGAATTGAGACACACTGTCCCTAGCATGTCATACTGTCCTGTAAGTGTTATAATGTCCCAAGTTTGTGAAGTGTGCTTTGTAATGTTGTTGAACTGGGTTGACTCAAAATTACCTGATAATAATCAGTGGATATTTTTTATATGTGAAAATATTTTCTTTTTAAATTTTGTGCATATTCAGTGGCAGAGTAACCTCCTTGTACAATTTTTATTCTATTGTATTTGCATAAAGGGTAGTTTTCCTCTTTAAGTCACAGGAAACCATACATTGTGAAAGCTCTCCATATTAAGTATTCATACATGGCTAATAATGCCACATTCATGGTCATAAAAATCTTGATTGATTGAGTGATGTATGGATCAATCAAACAATTGATTAAAAGATCTAGTTCATTAATAATAACCAGTCAAGAGGTCACCTCTCATGGAATTTTCTGTAGAAACACTGGATTTTTTCTTATTAAATAAGGAAACAAAAGGTAAATTGTTGGATATGCCTTGTAGTAGAGTGGAAATATCTTTTTAGTTCCTTGTTCATCTGGTTTTGCATGTGCTTGTGTGTGTGGGATAATTAACAAAGCTGGGACGGGGGGCAGGGGGGCTCACTTTGTGGTGAATTCAAGGGTTACAACTTTTAAAACTTCAATAAATGCTAAAACTGCTAATTTTATGCTCAGGCTGGTGCACTGAGTCAGTGGCATAGCCAGAAAAATTGCGTTGGGGCATAATAAGCCGGAAAAATTGAATTGAGGGTTCCAATTTTCGATGGGGAGTGGCTTCAAATATGGAATCGGTATGCACTTAAATATGTATTTTTTGGTCTATTTCCCTACCCCCTTACCTCCTATTTACATATGTATATCATTAATGCTGGTGTCAGTATCGGATCACTCTGCTCATAGACTCCCAAACCAGCAAAGTTTTAGGGATTATTGGATTTTCCATGGGTGGCTACAGCAGGGGATTGAAGGGAGAGAGACTTGTGGGTGTTTCGGCCCCCAAGCCCCCCCCCCCCCCCCAACTATGCCATAGGGCCGAGTGTAAATAATTCCATCTTGGTAACAACTTCAGTTGTGTAAGACATTAATGTAGCAAGTGTTTGTAACTCCTAAGGCCATGCACACTACACTTTGTAGCCTCAGAGTGAGCACTGGGATCAGATTCATAGGAAACCGCTGTTCATTATTCACAATACAGTGATTGACACCAGGTGGGCTATATCTCTCCAAGAAGGAAAGCAAATTTTTGCTGTAAGAGTGGTGTGGTAATGTAAACACTGTGCACCTTCCATTGGCTCACAAACTAAACTCTTGGTATTGCACTGCTTGAGGAAAAGGCCTGCTGTGCAGCTGACTATATACTTGTATGTTAGACTGTGTATCCAACCATAGAGCTGGTAGCTCCATGATCCAACTAATACCATTAAGTATAGGCCTATGTTATTGACTCATAACTTACAGCACGTGATCTTGCATACCAGCAAGTAATATGAGGGCAGCAGTTAAAAGATTAAATGCAGTTGCCCCAATTCAATTTAGTCTACCCTGGTATTCTGCAGTATGTATGGTTGCTTTTGACCACGTGATAATGTTTATTTCTTCTGTATTATTAAATTCATGCAGAATAACCCCTTGCTTTACCTTAATATTTGTTATGAAACATCAAGATAGATAATTTTAAGGGTAAAAAGAAAATATTTGAAAGATTTAGCAAATGTTTCAAAAATAGAAAAGGCTGACGATGACTGCTTATTACTTTTAAGTGGAGCTGTGAGTCATGGATAAATTCCCAGGGCCATGTCTGTGTCTGCAGTTATGAGACCATGAAATAAGTTGGATGCAGGAAATACATGAAGGTTTTGTCAAATAATTTTATTGGCAAAACAGTCTACCAGTTGGCTCCTGAAAGATTTGAAATTAATTTGAGCAAGTTTTATGAATATCCATTGAAAGGAGCTAAATATGCCAACGTCAGAGGTAACTTAGATGCATGCAGCATTCACTGAAACTGCTCAAAATTACAGAAATGGTTAGAAAATGTCTAAGGGACTGTTAAAAGGGTTTTCTTTTTCTAAAACAGCTAATTTAAATCTTGTAAATCTCCTCTTACTTTTTGATACAAGTATCTTTTGTGATTTTTCAGAACAAAAAAGTTGCATACTACAATCAAGGATCACCTTTTCTTGCTTGAATGCTTTCGCATATGAGGAAAGGAAAGGGGTGTGTCTGAGGGAGTGATGGCCCTTTCGCAAGTATGTGCATTTCAGGCCTCACCATTCCTGCCCTGCCCCCCAAAAAGAAAATTATTTTCACGGTCATATTCATGTCTTGGTTTGTCCGCCTGAATGAGGAAAATTTCAGGGTAACCCCCTACCTCACCTCCCTTTGTGAAATTGTCTCTCCATAGACCCCTTTCCAAATAGCAATCACAAAGGATTGTGGGATACAGTTTTGGTGTGCACCGTTTTTGACCACAGTAAAATGCCATTGACAAAAACGATGCATACAAAGGATTTATCCCACAATCCTTTGTAATTGGTATTTGGAAAAGGGTCTATACAAATGAATGAAGAGAGCCACATTCATGAAATAGTATAAGCCAAGGGGTAAGGGTACCTAACTTGGATCACTGCATTTGCCAACGAGGGTCAGTGTACAGTCTTCCTGAGATTCTCAAGATCAGGGGTGGCACCAGGGTTTGCCCGACAAGGGGGCTAAGCTCCCTGATGGGGGGGGCACAACCTCATTCCCGACAAAGGTCATGAGTTGCCAAAAGGATGACAAATGCAAAATTTTCAGTGCGCTTTGTGCACCAAAAAATTGTGATCTTTTTTTATGAAAATTCAGGGTTGGTATTGAAAAAGATTTGAAAAATTTAGGTTTTTTTCTCAAGAAAAGTAGAAAATTTGGGGTCTTCATTGAAGAATTTGCCCTTTCAATAAGCGTAATTAAGCAAGTTGTCAGGGCATCTGAAGGTCATTGAGATTACATATTGTATCTTGTATGTATTAAGCTCCCTGACGAAAATTGAAAAATTTCCCTGATGGAGGGGGGACCAGCCTTCCCCGACGGGGGGCCATGGCACTACCCCTGCTCAAAATTTGCCACTGATGGCACTTTCACATCATACCTTATAAATATCCCACCCATGAAGAAACCTCATGATCACGTTTAGAAAGGCTATTCCATGTTTGGCTTACAAAGTGATTCCCATTATGTATACTGACATTATTGGTTCAAAAATAAACAGGATAGAGCGTTGTGGAATGTTTTTCGTACGTGAAGCACCTCTGAGGATTGCTGCAAATGTCACCCGATTGCCATTTCTCAAAATCACGATTTCCTTTCTCCTTTACCTTCCCATCAGTTTACATTTTGAACATAACTTACAAGTGTTTACACAAATTCTTTTCATTTGTTTATTTACGTTTCCATCTAATAGACATTATTTCATAGTTTGCCATGTCAGCCTTGAAAGGGTTTGAGGTCTTCCACAAACAAAACCTAAGTGAAATCACAAGCTTTAGTCTCATCCAACATCTCTCAGATTCTAAATATTCCTTTAATGCATGACATACAAAAACCTAGCTCCCAAACACTTTGTCGCAAGACGATTCCTCAGAAAGGGCAAACCATTTCTTTTGATTACCAGCAATTCTCAGTTGTAGATTTTATTAGCCAGGCATGCGATTGCCACCATGCAATTCAGCTAGATCAATATTTATGGCATATATTGGGAGCATTACTGTAAATCAAATTCTTTGTCCTTTTATCTGACTTTCTTTTAAGCTGTCTCAACCTCTTCCCTTGACTGAACGTGGATGAAATGTAAGAGAGTGTACGAACATCTCGCTTTCCTACAATGACAGATTATTCCGGAATGGCTTTTTCATTTTTTTCATCTTAGATGGTGGTACAGTTATCAATCAACTCCCATTCCTCTACATGTTGCAGAACATGTCCTGCCGTGTCCAAGAAATACTTTATTAACAACCCATCATCCATCTCTTAATAGCTGCCGTAGTGTTTGTCCTCATTTTAGGCTTAACTTTCATTAGTCTCCACGAAACCCACAAGCGCTGTGATTCCTCATGCGGGCCCCTTTTTCTTCGATTACTTTCTTCCCCTTATCTGGCTGCATCTTCGTCTTCATTCTCATTGTCTTTGTTCTGAGTGAAATGATTTATTACACCTCTAATACTTTGCTTTCCTCCCCCTCTCCGAGACCGCCGTGTATTAACAGATTACTCACTATGCTGTCTGTCTTGCGGCATTTCTTTAAAACTTCAGTGAAATTTCATGAATTTTTTTTTTCGGGGGTTTCATTTTTCCTTACAATTTGTGCACTTTGCACCTTCATAATAAGTACAGTCATACCTCACATTCCAAAATGGTTTCTTTGTTTAGCTCTTCACAATGAATCAAAGTGGTAAAAAAAGTTGTATCAAATACTGCCACCAGGCACATTATTTCAAAGCAATCAAAACAGGTTGAGGCAGAGTCAAGACCAGAGTGAAAATGAAATTTACCGATATAAATGTTGTTACCGACAAAAATGAGGAGAATGAAAGCTAAACGGGTGACAAAAGGGTTTGTGAAAATGTCCTACCAAGCTTGATTTCATTTGAATGAAAAAGATTGAAATTAAAGGCCGTCACAAGTTCAAAGCAGCATCGCCGACCAAAAGCAAAGATGGTCGTTCATTAAGTCAGAGATGGCACAATACAGTGGCCAGCAGTCAGTCTTCAAACCTTCTTTGTTACTGAAGAGATGATTTTTAATAAAATGAGCAATATTTTGCTGTCTTTTATGATCGTGCATATGTTGAACTATTATTGGAGGTTGGTCATGAGTTTAGCAGGCTGATTGATTGATAGATTGATATCAAGTAGGCATTGCTCTTTTTTTTGTGAGAATACAGGCTCAAGAAAGTTGAAAGGCTTTTCAACAGATATCCCTGGGAGCAGTAGTGAATAAAGCAATTTTTTGATGGGGGGGGGGGGAGAGAGGGAGGGGGAAGGAGATTGAAATAGTGCTTGATCTAGGAGATTTTAGTTGGTGTGATGGTAGGTTAATTAACAGTCAAACATGCAGCAAAATGGGACAGTACCCTTGCGAGCATGTGCAGGCCTGCATTTTCTTCCCCCTCCCCCCCACCACCCTACCCTTACCTCAAACCCTCTACCCTTTCCCTCTCACTGATCTACGATATTGTGGTAAGGGCAGTGCATAAATATAGATTTAAAATAACATAACAATTACTAGGAGCAAAATGGTCATCATACACTGGTATAGACCGTGCAACCGTGCCCCTTCACCAGCACCACTTACACCCCTCCATCCTCCATACCTTTGTAATTAAGAGTATATCTTTTTCCAGCAACCAACCAATAACATTTTAAGTAGTAGTAGAATAGTAAAAACTCTTCTTTCACAAAGAATTCAGAAATAACAGTTGAAGCCTAATAAATGGCACTGTGTCTATTTTGGGATATAAATGCATTATTTCTCAAAAATTCTGTGTCTAACAACTAGCATAAACATAAGCAATCACCTTGAAGATCTTTAGTTTAAGTTACATATTGCAAAGTTGAGGTAACTCCAGCCTATTTACAAACTTTGCAAAAAGTATAAGAGACAACACAGTTATACCACTCTCTTTAATCTTTTGGAAAAGATGTTTGAAATCTGTTTTTCTGGGTTCATGGATCCAAAACTTTTCCTGTTTCTACCTATCCTTCACTTTAGTATTAATGGAAGATGAATTATTTACATGACCCCGTTGCATGATTTCAGTAAATTACGCCAACCCAAATCTGCCTTCGTGTTCTCACCTCATTCAGCTGACATTCTTGTAGGACATTGAAATTGGTACATTGATGTCTGCATATTACTGGGGGAAATTCACTCACTAGATCCCAGCTGAGCCCACATAGGGACCCCGAAACTCGGCCAACATATGAGTTTGACATCAGTTCAGTCCGATCATTTTTCAAAGAGGCATTGTGTCACTGTGAACAGCTGTTTGCACGGATTTTTGCTCGGTTTTGCAGTTTCATAATCACTGATAAGTGTCAAGGCAGCTAGATGACATTATTTCAGGCCATCTGAGGTGCACATTCTGTCAATCACCTTCAATTGGGAGCAATTGTGAGGCCAAAATGGCGCAAAAAATTGCCATGGAGACCTCTCCAGGGATTTTATATGGCACATGACATACATTAACCCAGATTTTTCATCATAAGTAGAGAGAATTGTCATTGCTTGTAGCTAACAGCGGACGATTAGGATGCAAGCAAGCGAACATTTATGGGTTGCATCCAGGAAAGATGAACTTGTAGTCAACCAACTCTGGCTGGTTAAAAAATTTGTATTAAGGCCAGAGGGCAGTTGAAACATTTTTCATAAAGTTGACTGTCTGCCATCTTGCCTTGTTTAAAGGGATTGTTGCATAATCAGAAGTGTATTTAGGAATATCCCCATATCTCTAAATACAATTGGAGATGCACACTTTGACTGATTTAAATTCAAACAATAGCATCACTCCTGATTGGTCATGAAGCTTCTGCAGGTCACTCTGTGTGCCAGCCAGCACACACACAGTAGTGTTTGGATATGGCCTTGAGCAATCATAACTCAGTGTGGGCCATTGCAGGTTTGGCCAGGAGGAACACTAGACAGGGGCTGGTAGTAAACTTAATAGGAAGAACTGTTACTGTCTGGGAGAGATTTGTTACCCTTTAAGGCCAGTTTGTTTCATGTTATGCATGGATGAGTGGGTTTATCTGCAGCATTAAAATCACTCAATAGTGCAGGCAGTATAAGGCAAATTTTGGTGTGTGTAAATGAATGTTCAAATTGTTTCAAATTGTGGCAAATTTAAAGCTGATGTTTGCATGTGCATAAGAAGGTAGGCATTTAGTATATCTGCAGTATGGTGTGAATATAGTATCTGTGTTGTAATACATCACTAAAGTTACATGACGCTAGAAACGAATAGAAATTTTTAGCCATCTCTAGTTGACCACTCTTTTTCCAGAATCTATCAGAGAACTTCCTGTTCAGGTATCTTGAGATCAATAAAGTTAAAGGGGTTTGAACACCTTGAAAGACTGTTTGGTCAATAGAGCAAGTTTGTTTGTAAAAGGGATTAACTGTTGCAATTATAGAGATAAACTTCACCCGGGAAAAAGCCTTTTTCTCGGGTAATACTGGCTAAAATCTCCTGTTCAATTCTAGCAGCATGTGCTTGTGAGCATATGCAGGAATAAAGGTGGGAGGATGGGGGGAGATACATTTCCTCCACTTTTTGGAGATGTCACCCATTGACTTACACTTATTCACACAGTAAATGTGCTTTGAGGTCCCTTTAAAAGCCCACAGCCATGGGGTCTGGAGGGGTACTTCCCCCTATCAAATTCTTTTCTCTCCTAGAAAATAGAAAATAACATTGCCACAGTGCATGTCTTCTGCCCGTCCCCAGCACCCCACTTCAGGACCCCATCTCGCTATGGGTCTTGCCCTTTATCCTGTGCACATTTTCATACAAATCTCTGCTATTGCCTGTTAGTGAATTTAAGAGGAGACTTGATAGGCCCAACTGGGGTTTCAAAGCATTCCTGGTTTGGATTATATCTTCTCAGTTCCCTTTAAGGTACCTGCTTAGGAGCCCTTATATTGTTCAGCTTGCAATCAGACTACTCAGTTTTAGTTTTTTGTTGGGGCACATACTTAGGTATTTTTGTTTTAAGTTGCGACGATTGGGGGACAGTCTGGCTGATCACTCATTGATTGCACCCCAAGAGATATTGAGAGATGTTTAGCTTTTATCGGTACTGTTTGTGCATGTGCTGACGGTGATAAACTTCTTTTGTCCCATGGCCAGCCACTTAAAAGGAAATTTCTGTTTTAGCATGATTTGAGATTCAGATAGGCATTATTATATGAAATGAATGATAGGCATTGAGCACAGTGCAAGCTGGGTAGTGGTAGGGCAGCTTCCAGTAGTAATGCTAGCACTAAGTTAGCAGGCACTCCATTTAGCATAACACACATGTCATTTATATACTCCCAGTTCCCATCATGCATTGCAATCATTAAAGTCTGCCATAATCATACCTGTACCGATGGGACCATTCATTTAGACCTTGTTTTTCCCTGAAAACATCTGTGGGGGCAGCAGCACATCTCCCTCTCTCCTTCCCTCGGCCATGCAATGCTCTTGTCCATTTAGCTACCTTTGGTAAGGATGCCTTGATTATGGATACTATTAGTGCCTGGGTTCAGATTACCAGTGTGCTTTGATCTTTTTAATTTAATTAAAAAATCCAGCCCACTCCAGTTCTCAAAAACATTTTATGATAATCATTCTTGTCTTCCATCAAGTAAAGTGAGAAATGATTTAATTTGGTGCTTTAACCACAGATGCTTACTGGCTAACTATTTCAACCACAGATACAGGTCTGTCTAGACTTTGATCTGAAAAAAAACCTCCCTGGTATGTAACATTGAGATGCATACTAATGATTGGCCTAGTTTACACATGTTTTACTGGACTCCTACCGTGACCGGCATCTTCCAAGTGCAACATTGAAGGTAGAAACTAATAGTTTCAGGGTGCGAAACTCAAAACCCTCTTCGAAAAGATTAACCGCAGTGAGCCTGCAAGGGCACTGTAAAGAAAGAACATTCGCCAAGGATTTTTGTGGGAAAATTTAGAAGAAAGAAATGATGGCACACCTGGATAGACCTTCCAGCTTTGGCCAAGCCAACAGAACTCAGATTTCATCCTTTGGATTCAAGTTTCAGGGATACTGTGATTATCTTGATTGGTATTGAAGTGAATGTTGTAATTAGAGAGAGTACTCAGTGATAAGGAAGAGGCCACACAGATTTCCAAAAGTCTGTCGCTTAATTTTTGTGGTGAAAATACGTCAAACTTTCTGACGTTAGTAACCTATGCTGATCTTCAAATGCTTTATGCTGTGTTTACAATTGAATTCCTTTCTTCAAAATCAGAGTGCAGTATTCTACATTCAGTTACTCTGCAAATGTAGTGCAATTACTGCATGCTATTTCTAACCACTGCAACGATTTTCATTCAGAAGTGATAAAGAATATCTGCTTCTTCCCTAATGCAGACTCAAAATGAAAAGTTGATGAAAGAAATCTTACTATAAAATCACCTTGACGATTGGCAAAATCACCTGCAAATATTTTGGAAGGATCAGGAATTCGACTCAGCCTGACTTCCCTATGTTCGTTTAAGGAAAAAAAATGTTGATTGGACATAGGGGAATGGATTTTCACTGCACTATCAACGATGGCATTTTATATAGAGATATATGGCATTTTATATATGGCATTTTATATAGATGGCATTTTATAAAGCAATGTGTGTATCATACATAGCTGGCAAGTAGCCTGGCAAAGGTCCATTAGACAGCCCCAGTAAACAACTGGTTCATTTACTCCCCAGCATAAGTGTTTAGTACTACTTCCACTAGGGGGTGGGGAGAGGGGGGCTGCAGCACTTACCTGAATTGCATATGCTTTGCTGGTCCCAAACAGCAATTTATTGGCCTCCTCAGCCCTGTTCCTGGTTTGCCATCTGTTCATCATTCACAGTAGCTACAAGAGAGAGTTGTTGCAGGTCTCCCTCTTCCACCATGGTCCAGGGGCCATGCACCAATGTGTTTCACAAGTGCTGAGGTGCTCTCCGAGCACTGCAGCTTCTTACCCCCACTTGGTGTTGGCTTGCCATCAAAATTAGATGGCCAGCCGATGAAGTCATTTGCAGGCTGAACTGAAGTGTCATCGGACAGATGAGTTAAACTGTACAAGACAGCCATGGGCCCCCTTCCTATCAGCCATTATTAGTCATTATTAAGTTTGTGATCATTAAGTCATCATTAAAAAGGTTATTTTATACAAATGATGTATACTTCGTTTAAACAAACATCCAAGTTACTAACAGTAAGCTTCACATGATTACATCCTTCAAGCTCTAGGTTGCTATTGAATGATATCAACAAATTTGGTTCCATTAGGCGTATAAGTGAGATGACCAATGAGGTCTCGTGAAAACTGCATGTCTTGAAGATGTCTCCAGGAACACCGTTCCTCTTTACTGATGAGAAGTAATCCTAAATTCTCTCAGAAAGGTGTTGTAAGTGTGAACTACCCTGACAGTCCAGATTTATTATACCCCAGTACATCTGATCTCTTGTAATTTTTAAAATCGATTCCATTCGGGATTCGGAATCACTAAAGTGGCAATGGGTAGCTGGTTGTTAACAGGAAGGCATTAAAGGACTGGGAAGTGAATTGCAATGTGATATGTGTGGTGATAAGTTGACAGTGGTTATAATATTCTGCGGATATGTACAGAAGTGATGAAAACAGAATAGTTACTAACGTACTACATTCGGTGCCATATACCCTTAAAGAAGTAGGTCCCCCAGTCATATCCTAGAGGAATCATCTGCAGTGTCTGGAAGGTACTGTTTATATACTTGCTTAATGTGAAAGCTAGAGTGAAATTCACTCCTGGGTGAGTGACTATGTTAATCACTTTTTCATTGAGTGAAAACTGACTGAAATTCTGTCCTGCTTGGTATCATAGTTGACCCTACATGGGTGAAAATGTTACCCGAGGAAGGGTGAAATGCTGTTTGGAAAGTTAATAGCAAAGAGTTATGAACTGAAGTCAGTGTCGGCTGCATTTCACTCTTTTCACTTTGAGGATACTGACTGTTTGTAAAGGTGTTTGATGGGGGTTTCAAATTGATGTAATGAAGGCTTTCTGTCTGATTTAAGTTCCTTTGTTGCTGCATATCTAACTGTGCAGTCTCTCCTTAAATCAGTGAGATAACCTAAGATTTGTGAAGGCAAAACTAAATGACCAAACTTATATCTGCTATGCAGGTTAGGTCTTCCAACCTCAGGGTTAGGTTGATGCACACAAGCTGATAGGCGTTACTCTGTGGAAACTGCATGAGGAAGCTTTTCTTCATAAAGGTCAATAAATTGCGACCCAGACAGAAACACACACCCCCCCCCCCACCACCACAAAGTTAATTCTATCCTTTTCTTCAATGTAAAAGAGAAATCACATTACCCAAGGCCATCCTCACACACTCCTGTGTGTGTCCTGTGTGTGAACTGTCTGCCATTGGGTATTTGTACTACTGAATGATCTGCACAAATCATCATTGACCAATCAGAGTAATGCTATTGTTTGAGTTTATGTCAATCAATGTAAAGTCACCAGTTGTTCTTGGAGATACAGGGATATTTTTTAAGGTTATTGGGGTGATGCATCAGTCCCTTTAAAAGTTTCACACATTTTATACTCATTCTTTGCTTGACACCCTCAGATATTACCTCTGAGGGAGGAATTTAAATCTCACTGCATAGACATGCCCTCATGCATCAAGTAAACATATTCAAACAAGTTGGGAAATGGGAAATCTGATTGGTCAAGCATGTGAAAATTGCCCTTCCTGCTCTTTGAACAGAATGAATGCCATATTTTGCCAGGAGGAACTGATCTAGTGATGAACTGTGATAGCTCAAAACATACCCCACACTGCTATTGAAGTATTGGGGTAGCTGTTTCATCATTTAAAGGGATCCTTGTCATAATGTGAATGGGATGGGGCTTAAGCTACCTTGTTGTTATAAAACCAGTGTTTGAATGAATTCAGAACTGGGCACATTGCGATAAGTGCCTTTGTTAAGTGCCCAATGTAAATTCATGTCTACGAGAAGAAGGAAGGTGCTGGTTCTCTTCAAATCTACATTGTCAAGAGATAAAGGAAGTAGTATCCCCGGCAGATTGTAGTAAGGGCTGCTGTAGCTTGTTTGTTGCATTGTGACTGCCATGCTAAGCCATTGAAGACACTGATAAAGTGGTTAGATCTAATCGCTGGGAAACGAATACGTCATAATTCTTCCTCCTTAAACAGTTAAAATACTAGGAGCTATAAATCGATTTCGTGTGTCCAAAATATTGCGAATTTACGTTTACAGGAACTGTCAAAAAGTATTTAGTTTGATCTGGTGCCCTTCAAATTGATATTTAAGAATAGCAGAATATCAAGTACAAATGACATTGGACATTTATATGGCGGTTTTCAGCGTCCATTCATCAAACGGTGAAAGATAAGAAACGATTTTTGCGAGTGTGAGGAGAAATGATAACTTCATCCCAGAGGAAATAAAATCCATCAAGAGTTAGGATGGTAGAAAACATGGCACGATGGTAATTGGAAAGATGCCAGCAACTGCCTGTTGGAGTAATCACTTACATAGGGTAGGATAACAGTACATGTCATGTTTCTATGGATTGTATAGGATGACATAAACAGTGCGTTTGTCAAGCTAGTAGTTGCATCTTATTTTAAAGGAAAGTTTACAAATGTCAAGGAAGTGAACATTTTCATATCCTCATTGTTCCTCACTTTTGTATGGCTTCTTTCGGTAACACGTACCTGAAGCTAAATGGTCAAGTTAGGGGTGGGGCTTAGAACATAATCAGAAATAAAAATTTGATTAGAAAAAGCTGTGTATGGTGTGCAAACGTTTGATACAGATTGCGTTGCATGTGAGTTGTGTGAATGTTGTGTTTTTGCCGTATTTAAAAGGGCCAATTATCTTGTCCAAACAGTTATAGTTCTCTCAAGTTTTACTTCTAGTCCCATCTCCAGTTAAAGAAGGAAATAGTGTATCCATTGCACCACTCCAAAACAAAGCTGTAGTAGCCTGTCCTGAGTTCAAAATTGCACAAGGCCACTTTCTGTATAAGTTATATGCTATGTCATGGGCTTTCATCATAACATTTCACTGATCTGCACAAATCATCAGTGACCAATGAGAGTAAAGCTAACTTTTGAATCTATGTCAAGAAGTTGGAGATCTCTCAAATTCTAACTTCAGCAGTGTACACTCATCAGTTAGAGACACACTGAGGGTTCTTAAATATTTTTAGGGGATACAATAGCCAATGAATTTACAAGGTGGTACTATGTTAATTTACTGGTGCAAGTATGCATTGTTGGAGTCCACACAGTGCATCTTTTTGCAAGGATCACCCCCCCCCCCACCCCCCCCCCCCCGCTTTGAGACCAGATATGATTGTGTATATTAATGGACTGATTGTGTTAATTCATGTTCTCATTGTTCTATCCGTCCATACTTTCAGACATTCAGTGTGATCCAGATTTGTGAAATGTGCTGATGACCACATCTTAAGCGGTTTTCTCTATATCTGTATATATTTATTGCTAGCAGCAGGACTTTAGGATAAGACAAAAGTGGGGCCAGTGGTGTAGACCAAGTTGGAATATAGAAGTGAATTTTTTGAGGACATTTCAGGAAGCAGGTATTGTTCATAGCGATGATGGTTATCTTCAAACACTGGTGACTCCTTTAGAGGATGCATGCATAGGTATTAGAAACAACCCTGGGGGACATTTCCCCAAGTGGGTTCTTCCATCCCCCTAATATCCCAACTTGCACATATTTAAGTTGAAAGCATATCTTGGGAAAAATATGGATTCTTTTACTAGAGTGCCAGGTTTTCATCAAACAACAAAAATATACTTACAATCTTCTATGCAAGTTTTGTCACACCAGTCCTGACTCCCACCGTACCCCTTCTATACCCCCACATCCAGACACTTTTAAGGAGTTTCAAGTATGCATACATGAATTTCATGTTCTATTACCCCTCATTTTTGGCTTGTTGTACTTTTCGAGAGATAGTATTACCTCTTTGAAGACTCCTTGACTTTTTCTACAGTTTGGATGTGCCCATCAGCTCTAGTTGGATTGACTTTCACACTTGCTGATCTTTCAGCCACCTAATGTCCTAAATTCTACATATCTTGGTTGAAAGTGTATCTTGGGAAAACTACGGATGCTTTTATTAGAGCGTGCAGGTTTGTGCCAAACATAACAAAAATGTACTTACAATCTGCCATGATGAAGTTTTGTCACACCAGTCCTGACCCCCCACTGTACCCCTTCTATGCCTCCACATTCACACACTTTTAAGGAGGTTCAAGTATGCAGTCATGAATTTCATGTTCTGTTACCCCTCAGTTTTGGCTTGTTGTACTTTTTAAGAGATAGTATTACCTCTTTGAAGACTCCTTGACTTTTTGCATAAACTGGATATGACCATTAGCTCTTGTTGGGTTACTTTCGCACATGCTGTTTTAGCCTTTTTTGGGAGACACATGCAGGAATATATCCTTGGGGCTCTGTAGGACAGGCCCCCTTTTGGATTTTTTTTTTTTGGCCATAGACTCTACACATAACAATGTTATTTTGGGGACCCCTTTTGGGTCCCCGCCGGCTCACAAGAAATCCTAGATCTGCCACTGACATGAATTTTTCTAAGTTCCATGTCAACGGACATTCTAACTTGTATGATATGAAGTATCCTCCATGTTTACCTGCACAAAGCGATAAATAGAGATGTTGAGATGATATGATTGTGTGGCATTCTATAAGGAATTCCACCCGTTCTGCTGTTCATAGCTTCTGTTGGCCAGAACCCCTGCTCAGTAGCAATTAAGTCACCAGCATTAGATTACGTTCACACTTCATAAAGGGAAGATTTCAATCATGAGGGGGAGAAAAAAATTATAGTCGTCTTGCAATTGCTGCAGTTGCAGTATGGTGAGTACATCTGTCCATCCGACTGAAATTATTGCAATTTATAATTCATACCCAGTGATCATCGTAGAGTTCACTGAAAAGGAAATCTAAAAAGAATCCTGTGGTTATAATAGCTATGATACATTACAGCAGCCTGCTGGCAAGGTAATAAAAGCCCCATGTGTGAAAATGTCTTAGTACTGTAGGACAGGTAAGCTTTTTATGAACATTGATAAAGAACAAGAGCTGACTGGACTGCACATCTGTGGCAGTATTTACAGAGTGAGTAATGTCAAACACTGACACGGTGCCCCATGCGATGTGGTCTCACGTTGAGCCCTTTACCTCCCAAATTGCTCAGAAGAGAGCAGAATGATTGTCCTTTCATGAGTCAGTGGATTTTCTAATCTCTGGGTTCCATTTGATTGACGAGAAAAAGAGGCAGCGAGATCCCCCTCCATTTTGATACGAGATGAGAAGGAGCGCTTTG
The DNA here is from genome assembly GCA_029531755.1 of Holothuria leucospilota. Taxonomy (NCBI): domain Eukaryota; kingdom Metazoa; phylum Echinodermata; class Holothuroidea; order Aspidochirotida; family Holothuriidae; genus Holothuria; species Holothuria leucospilota. The sequence continues at coordinate 30,190,103 of CM055970.1, forward strand.
AGTTTCCATGGCAACAGTGGAAGCGCTGATTTGAGGATCAAAGCTGAGGAGCCCCTGCTTGCCGTCAGGAGTTCGTCTGTAGATAAATACCAGCCTCAAACAGTTATAAAGTCTGTGAGGTTTTAATTAGAAGGGTGTTGGCAGCATGGTGAGCATTCAGAGGGGGTATAGCAAAAATAATGGGAGGTATTATTTTAAGCTGTGTTATTAGGAGAAAAACCTCAATGGGTTGTAGTTTGTGGTGATAAATACGTGCAGTGAATGTATATTTTATTTGGGGCAGCTGTTTTACGTTTTCGGTTGCAGGTGATAAGTGATAAGTACATGTACATGCAGAGTGGTTGATGTATAGATGTATGCTACTTCTACCTGTTTCATCTGTAGTCTGTAGTACAGTCTGCAGGAGATTATTTTTAAGATAAAAGGGTGAAAACTGTAAATAATACTTTCAAAAAAAAATTGAACCACATTTTGCATAACATCATTTCAGGAAAGTATGGTCTGGTGAAAGAAATAACCATTATTCATACCTTTGTATTGAAAGATTATAGACCATGCTTGGGCGCAGAAACGAGAGGGAAAGGGGTGCAAGGGGACCAGGGTAGGTGACTACCACTAGTATCACATGACTTAACCACTAGTATCACATCCAACCAATCTTTTCATTAGAAAATGGAATCAAAGGAGTTTCCTCCCACTTTAAAATATGTTTGTTTGGGATTTTTTTTTATATTTCTGTGGGAATTTCTACATTGAAAATGTTATTGTAAAGTGGCTGGTGAAGGGCAGTAAAAAAGGTGCAGGAATCTAATGCATTGAAAGCTCAGGGAGACTGACTGCATGGTCAAGTGGTTAGAGCATACCGACTTGCATCCAGAATGTCAGGGGTTTGACTCCTGGCAGGGTTATACCAAAGATTTTAAAAGTGGAACCCACTGCCATTTTGCTTGGTACTAAGCATAAGCACTGGAGTTAGGGAAAACAAGCCAGTGAGCCACAACTGGAAAAAAGGCTGTGGCCGGCCCGACTTAAACCAGTTGGTTAAAAACTGAGCTCTAAAACCTTATCTAACTCAAACTCCATTGAAAGTTTGATTTTCTTTGCAAATAATAATCTGACCCAGTTCAATGCAGTTTGCCCACCTTTGCACAAACTCTGGATTGAACTCGGTTAGCCAGGTTGATAATGCTTAAACAGATTAAAGGGCTGATTCAGTCACTCCAGTTTAAGTTTAATCTACCCTGATATCCTAATTCATGGATCTTCTGAGTCATGTGAAACTTTTGCCAGCTAGTTGTTAAGTTCACACAGGATAGCCCTTCATTATTGTGCATGGTAAATTACTTCTTTGAAATTATTGTTATAATGTTTGGCACCGTACCTTCCCCTTGATGTAAGATCTAGTACTTCACTTCGTTCTTTTCAAAAGAATCTTAAATACTCACTCATAAGCTGTTATCACTTTTAAGCTCTAAATATTTATCTGAATGTCTTAGAAAAGTGTTCTTTCCATTTTTCTGACCATCTCTTCTTTTTCTTTTTTTTTTCTTTTGTTTCATGGTCACTAGCTTTGATGAACAGTAATGTTTTTTCTAGTGCCCATCATATGTATGTAAACTAATTCATTGGAATGTAATTTTGTTGATGAGAATGTACATATGAGAAATAAATTGAATTGAATTGAATTATTTGCTATCTGAAACATCACAAAAGATTTTAGGTGATGGCTGCTTTGAAAGAAAGTTGGGTATTAACTACTTATAATCCCTATGAGGTATTCAAAAACCACATCTCAAAAAGACAATTTTATTAAATTACAAGAAACTGCCTCAAAGTAAAACACAACTTACTTTCACTGTTAGGTTTGGGCGTGAATTACTTTTGACCATTACCAATGCAGAGGAGCAAACTCATGACCCTATTGCTTGTCAGTCTTGATGAGTGAATTCACTCTTTATGCATTTTAATAATAATAATAATAATAATAATAATAACAATAATAATAACAATAATAATAACAATAATAATAACAATAATAATAACAATAATAATAACAGTAACAACAACAACAACAACAACAACAACAACAGCAAGAATCATAATCGTAAAGTATTTTCTGAGCCTCCTCTTGATTGAAAACTTGTTTTAATGTTGCAACTGAAGGAATATTGTACCCTATATCTTGTGAAAAATTATCTTTTTATTTCTAGTGCATGGTGCTTAGCCACTCTATCAATTTTTGTGTGTAAAGCAAAAATAGATGGAAATTTCCTCATATAGACCTTTAATTTGTCAGGTTCTGATGTTTATTGCCCAGTGATGTCAATAACCTATCTCTTCCACAGGTCTGATCTGGATGAGAATTCCTTACCCGTGATAAAATTATGCCAATATTAGCTTCAATATCCCTAATACTTTGGCCTTGACATTTTATGTACCATTCCAAACATTAACTTTCTCCCTTTCCTTTTCTTGTATCGAGAGAGAGCTTCTGCAGCTTGTGAAAGTAGGCCACATTTCAATCTACCGATCGTATTATCTTCCAATTTTTGCCGATAAAGCTTCCATAAACAGTTTTCCTTGATCTCGCAAAGCCTATTGATCCCATTAGTGAAGTTTATAAAGGACGGAAAACGTTCATGCATGTTAGGTTTAGTCCGTTCACTGATTGGAATTTGATAGGCAGTTTTTAGACAAGTCAAAAAAGTGGAAGGGTGGAGATAATTGCTGGGTTTCCTAAAAAGCTGGAACTATGTAGGGATATAGTGGCGATGTATGGTGACATACTGCAAAATTGAAATCTATGCAGATTACTGCGAGTCATGATGAGCTTTGCAATTTTTTTTTTACTGGAGCAGTAATTGCAAAGAGAAGATTACAATTGATAAGGTGTGAAGAATGTTTTTGGTTTTATTCAACATTAAACAGGTCATGCATTACCTTCGTAACAGTCTGAGACTGTAACACCCTCTCCCTTCCTTTCCCCTTCCCTTCCTCTCCCCTTCCCTCTCCCTTTACCTCCTTCCCCCTTTCCTCCCCTCCCTTCCAGCCAGGTAACTGGTTATTTCTTCACTGATAGTAATTTTACAAACTTGTGGTGCTTTTTATTTCAGGGTTTGCATACAGATTGTACAGTTTCACTGTAGAAGAGATTATTTGTGAAATGTTTTATCTAGCAGGGTTGATTTTGCCTCACCCCACCCATCCCACCCACCCCACCCACCACCCCACCCACCCCACCCACCCCACACTTGTGGTGTCATGCTTCAGTACCCTTACTTCTAGACTGAAGCATTGGAGAAACCTCATAAAGAAAAGTGATTTGGATATAACAAAGTATTGCCCTATGTTGCCTCACACCTTGATGAGATATGACAGTGTTTTCAGTGTGAAAAGATTTCCCAGAGATTTTTAAAATTTTCATATTGTGTCAGTTTTGTCTCTTCTTAACATGGCCTTCTTTGACAATATTTCTGATGGACATGGACATTCAACTCTTATCTCCTTTTGCTTTCAACAGTCAAACCAAGAGAAGCCCCTACGATAAAGTTCAGTTGCCACGGTGGTCCCTGTGGGCCACAACTGGAAGAGGAGGACTTTGTCAACCTTACATGTACGTCCGACGAAGCAAGGCCGCCCGTCACATTGATGTGGACAAACCCTGCTGGCACTATCATACAGGAACTTTTTAATGATACTCAAGACGGTTCTCAGTTGGGCACTTTTGTGACATCTTCCACAATTCAGTACAAATTTAAGAGGGCAACCACGCTAACTTGTCACGCAGATGGTGAAGCCGTGGGGAAGGATTCTGCCGAACAGCAAGCGATGGTAGAATTAAGCCTGAAAACGACAGAAGGTATGGTGAATGAAATTTGGAATTTTATTTCAAGTTTTATGGATTTTTTTCTGGTAAAAAATGGAAAAACTTCCCTAGGGATAAATTCTTCTTTTATAATTTATAGACATTGTAGCAAGTGCCTAAAATATGGAAAAAGTGAGGTCTAAGTTATCACATTCAGGTACTCAAAAAGGATCCTACTTTTCTGTAAGTTGTTCCATTCTCCTGAGAGGTATTTTTGTGGAAGGAAGCAGCTTCAAGAGTTTTAAGAGCTGTTGAAAGCATTTCATTGCTTGCAGCTCTGTCTTCAGAATAATAGGCCGTGCAATCTTAATTCATTTTTCTTTTACAAAATGTACCACTGGGATATTTTTAGAGTATTTTTGAGTATTTTTGAGTATTTTTAGGCTGTAAACATCAATAGGTCAGTTGATGTTTAATGTTGTATTTAGTTCACTTTTTCAGAGGTGCAGCAGTTTGTACAAACTGAACATGTTAATATATACTTCAGGATTCGAAATAGGTCAAGATTCCAAATGCCTTTAGTCATAAAGCACTTGTAAACATGTAATGTAAAACATTTGAAAAGAAAATGTCGTTAGAAATAAAAATGCAGACAAGAGAAGACTTATATTGAATAATCAATGACAAATCTCCAAGGCAATGTTTAAAGGTCAAGAGCAGTCGCCCCAAACTTATTTTGAAGCAACAGCTAAATCTCACAATTGTCTTCTTATTTTTCTTCAAAGTATCTTTCATAATATGTTAGGACTTTAATATTGCATATTCAAGGTAAACCAATCAGTTACTTCTTGTAAATTTCACATTTGAGGAGAAAAAATATTGTCACATGACTCTCAAGAGCCAATCATGAAACAGGACAGTCTACTACACTACTTCAAGTGGGGTGACTGCATTTCCCCTTTAAACTAGTAAATGAAATCAAGTGGGAGGGGGGGGGGGGAGGACTTGACTTAATACTTAGAAACATAAGTTTTAGGTCAAGTTTCTAAGTGCCTGTTGTATAAAAAAAATCAGGAAACTTGCTGGGCAAAAACATTTTGAAAGGAAACGTCAAGAGAAAAATAGAAATGCAACACCTATAGCTCAGTATGTAAAAAGTACATTGCATGAAAAGGCAAAAAAACTATATTCATAACAGGTGGAGGGAATAAGCAGTCAACCCAAAAATTATTTTGAAACAGCACGTAAAGCTTTCAAAGCTCTTCTTTTTTCTCTTTCAAGAACTTTTAATGATATTTCCAAACAAATACATTGAATATTTAAGATAAAAATAAGGAGTTACTCAGCAATTTAACAATTCAGTAACAAAAATTTTGTCACATGATTGAAAAGAGCCATCCATGAAATAGGATACCCAGGTATACTAATTCAGATTGGGGTGACTGCAGTTTCCATTTAACAAAATAGTAAATGGAATTAAATGTAGCTATACCCCTTCTTTTTTTGGGAGTGGACGTGGGAGAAGAGGGGGTACATGGATTATTCAAATTTTGGGGCAGTTTTTTTTAAAAGTTTTCCATTACAGATACGTAGTTGAAGCTAATTAGAGAATTCAAAGTGACTAGACCCCACAGAGGTATATTTTCTTTGTGTTACTGTATATCGTGAAATTTCAGCGAGGCTAATTTTTGGCGAATCTGTACCTTGTTCACATTTTTGTGGAGTGAAGAGCTTTCTGTTGCACGTAACCAACATAGTCTTGTACAAACTAACGAAGGTACTTTCGGGGGTCTTAAATTGACGATTAGATACTTGGTCCCGAAAAGCGTGAAAATTTAACCCCCATGAAAATTTCCCTCTGTACAGTATATCAGATTTTAAGCAAACCCTAGAGCTGTGGGATAAAGAGGCCAAGGTGACACTCTAGGGTGATGTAAACAACTTACAGTGAAATTGTCAGTCAATGTAGGATCGCTAATTCTTGCATTAAAGAACAAATTTACTCGGTAATCATGTGACCTGACCCTTTTGGTTTTGATGTTGAGATTGAATCCATAAACCTGATGGAGTAATGGGCATTACATGTAGCTGTGTCAGTGCAAAGTTCGCAAAAGAATGTTAGTTTTAGCTCTGCCCTGCAATATGTATTGTAACCAATCAACAGTCAAGAAATAACTTCAGATAAAGCTCATGAATATTGATTACTTGGAAGATCACTGTCATTGCTTGCTGTTGTTAGAATATGTAGGGTATGTACATAATTATTCTGCACCTGCGGTACAAAGATTAGAGAATATGGTACCATAGGGTAGGTTCTCAAGTGCTTTGGGCCACATGCCCAGTGGTGGAATAAGGGAAAAAAAGGTACATGCATCTGCATGTGCATGTAACTTAAAAATTTCACCTGCGCATATAGATTCTTACATGCACCAAATACCGAAAACAAAAATACCTGTGGTTCTTTCTTTATTTGTGCCTACCTGAACTAGAAACGATCAATGAGATGATCAATTTCAAAAGTCACCATTGGTGAACGTGTTGGTTCAGTTGTCATATGAATGCTGGTTGTGTATGTTGTACATTTTTACCAACACAAGGCGTTAATTGTAACAACAGCAAACCCTATCAGGTTTTCTGAGATTTGCATCATTAGGCCTTAGTTAGGCCTAACATTGGTACTGTTCGGTGTAACGTTAGAATATCTTCATCATTCTCCTCCTGTCCTCCTCAACCTGCACAATTTCACCTTGCTAGACTGCAGTAGAGGAACAGTTTGCCGCCACACATGATGAAATTTTCCCAATACCGAATGAGTACCGAAAGTTGGTTTTTTCAGGCTTTGAGATTTTTTTTTGTACAAGTTTGTGTCATCTTTCCACAAGAGGAATATATTTACCCATACCCAAACATGTAGAACTGTGTGCACACTTGCCGCACATGCATGCAGGGCCAATTCTACAGTATGCGGCATGTAAGTACACATGGGACTTTGCACATATGTTCTGTACAATAGGGCCTGGCCTGGAACGTTGACAGAGATCTCACATTGTAATGTATGGAGCACCATACACACTGAGCTTCTCAATGCTCATTACAGAATGCCCGTACAAAAAGTTCACATACTGTAACATTACATGTGCAGACTGTCAAGTGTGATAGCCCGGCTTAAGTTATGATTGGGAGATCATAAATCTGCTGATGTTTAGCCTGTGAAATGCAAAGGCACATGTAAGTCGAGTTTTGAGATTTCGATTAAAGGGAGAATGCAGTCACCCCAATAAAGAATTGTATAGTAGACTATCCTATTTCCTGAATGGCTCTTGAGAATCATGTGACAGTATTTTTCTCACTCAATTGTAAAACTTACAAGGAGCAACTGCTTGGATTACCTTGAATATGCAATATTTATGTTCTAAAATATCATGGAAGATACTTGGAAGCGAAGTAAGAAGAAATTTGTGACATTTAGCCATTGTTTCAAAATAAGTTTGGGGCGACTGCTTCTGACCTTGACAGTTTTGGGGTAAAATTTTTTAATCGTAGAAATTTCATTTTCTACAGTTTCTGATATCTTTATGACATCTGTACAGTACCATTAGATCAACATGCACACGTGTAGAAGTGAGATCGAGTTACATGCGCATTCAAAAAGTAACCTGCATTGGTGCATCTTTGCATGTGTTATTTTGAACACTACGCATGCCACTTTAAAGGCAGTAGGCAGTGACCCCAAACAGAGTGAGTGTATCCTGTCACTCTAGTTCATGAATGGTGTATTTTGATCATGTGACAGTATTTTTGTTTGTAATAGTTACGTTCAAAACGTCTTCAGAGATGCCTGTAATGCAATAAGAGGAGATTTGCAAGAGTTTGCTGATTTTTCAAAGAAAATTTTTGGGCGACTGCCTATTGCCTTTAATTTGAGTTCACACTTTGTGATAATTATGATAGCCTGAAGCAAATTACACAGTTTGCTTCTTCATTACAACTTTAAATCTGTCACCGGCCATTGCAGAGCTTGTCATGGGCAACCTCTCAAGAATCTCGCCCAACAGGTATACCAGGTTACAAAGGAAATTTCATTTCAACATTTTATCTTAAATTGGATCAAATAAGACCATAGGTATAAGAAGCAGCCATTCCAGACTGGATGGGGGTGAGACTGAACATTTTAGACTGCTGTCCTGGGGATGGGGTGGGAGGGGAGGGGTCCTATTTAAAAAAAAATTGAATATTTGTGCTTCTTGTGTTTTTGTGTAGTTTTTAAAAGCATGTTTATAGAAAAGTTTGATACAAATTTAACAGAGTGGACGTATAGTAAGGGTTTTTGTCATTGAAAGTGTTTAGGGGGGAAAGAAGCCTACTGTAGCCGCCCACTTCCTATGCCTGTGATTGAGGTGGTACGTCAGATGGGAGAACTGTAGTTCAGAGGTTCCTGGTAGTAAACTGCCATTAATTCCACTGGGTACTCCTTCACAGGTATATATCATCTACTATACTAAGATTAGAGTGGCAGGTGTAAGCAAGTACACTGCCTACCATATTACAATTGAGCTTCCTCAGATTTTCTCCAAATGTATCAGTTTCTAAATTATGTTAAGTTTGAAAGTGGACATTTTGGCTTTATCACACAAATTCTAAGAAATATTGACATTTGTCCATTTATTATGAATTTTTTCTTCGTTGTTGTCAATTTGGCTCTCAGAAGTCTCGTTGGTGCAATGTATCACCATCGCCAGGGTTGTTCCCTTTTGAATGATGCAGACATCCAGCCTCTCATCGGTCTTGTGTTGTCATTTTTTAGCTATTGTGAAATGTGTCAGAAATCACCAGAGCATTAGATTCATGGAGACAGTTACATAAATATAAAGTGATGTCATTTGTTGCCATGCTTGAGTTAGCACTCACCTAATGGGTCTTTGGAGTAACACGCACTGCCAAGGATGAGGTCTCATGTTTATGTTCCTTCTAATTTCAGGGGCTACATTTTGTCTGCAGTTTTAAGAAAAATCTCAACATTACTGAGTAAGCTCATTCATCATTGTAGGTCCAATTATCTTGTCCCCGACAGTTGAAATTCTCCCAATTAAGTTTACTTCTGGCCATTCCTGTATTTGAACAAAAATGTCTACTTCACTTGCCAGACAATTAATAAATACTCCAGCTTGTACTGAGTTTTGATTGTTCAAGGCCATATTCTGCTGAGTATCCTACAGTGTCTTAGGTGGGAATTGTCTAGGCAGGAAATTATCCTGGGGGGAGTTGTTTGGTAAAATTGATTAGGTAGGATTGTCCTGTGGGGAGGGGCGTGGGAGGGTAAGAGTTGTCAAGAAACTGAATAACTAGCATGGTAGTGTTTCCAATGGGAAATAGATTGAAATGTGTTATCGTCCAGGAATTTTGAAAATTCACCCAGAGAGTTCTTTTTTTTTTGAAAAGACAAGAACCTGTAAGGTACACTGATGCATATATCATGCAGTGCTTACACTTCTGCCAGACTTCCCCCGAGTGCTATGGCATCTATCTCAGGTTTTATTTTGATCATCCTATACTGTCAAAATTAGTGTCATATTGACCAACTGGAGGTGCAGGCAACCTGTTCCCTGTGAAATGGAAGCAGGAAATTCTTGCTTTTGCGGAGTGTTAAGTATTCTGCTGGATTCTGTAATTTGTATTTGTGAGCATTGGATTTGTCTAAATCATTTTCATGAGAAAGAAATTCTTCAAGAAAAGAAAATTGTTGTGCTTTGTGTCTCGTGAACTAATAGACAAGTTGGGAAATTAGATTGTGCTGTACCATGTTAGTACAGATCAAGTCCACAGGAATTTTCTTACAGATACAAAGGCTTCATGTGACTTTTTAATACTGTCCAACCTTTTCTGTCCAAGTTAAGGAGATTCACTAAAACAGAACTTTTCCTCTAAAGAAAATTATTTTTGACCTGTGATTGATGTCTCAAGAACCATAGTTTTAAACTTGAAAATTGTACGTGAAATACAAAATATCTGTGTTGCACATGCAGTCTCTGTTGTGGTACACTTCCTTCCCAGCATGCATTGTACATCAAAGTTTCCCAACTCGCAAGTTATTGTGAGACATCACCTGGTTTAAAAAGTTACGTTATTGTGTGCCTCAAGTGAACATTCATCATGAGAAATGACATAATCATTGAAGCATCTGCACATAGTTAGAACTAATTTTACCATCGATCAGGACAAAATCAATATTTTTCCTACCTTTTGTAAAACCACCTGTAGGTTTTTCTTGAAGTTTCTTGTTCCCTTCCCATATTTTTTAAGAATCTGCTCCCGGAAATTTTCAACGTTTCAGGTTCTACATGGAAATTTCACCTCAATTTACATGTCTGTTCTCAAACCTACTGTGTAATATGCACATTTAGTGATGGCTTTGGGCAAAGGTTGTCACCACAAGGCGATTTTCTTCATTCAGTAATAAACTTCTTCCCCCTTCATGTTCTGTAATTGCATTTAAGTGATAAATATGCGCAGCTACATACTCCTACTTGGCCCTGAAGTCGTCAATCACTGACTTCCATCTACCTCACGCCAGTTTTTAACAGAATTTTTTTCTCTTTGCTGGCTAGCTTTTTCCTTCTTCTGTCAGTATTTTTGGAGCAGAAATTCGGCAAAACAGTTGGTACTGAGGGCGGTGTTAATGTATGATTTATCACTCTTAAGCATCAAGGAAGTTTGAGCCTCACTGAGCAATTCACAATTTTTCCATCAACTAACGTAGGCCGTATTCGCTCAGTCTATATCTAGGGGTTTTTTTTCTCTTTCTGCTCAGAGAAATATTTGCAACACTAAGTCTAGATACAACTTAAAGGGAAATACTGCATTTAAAATGCATCAACATGGCATTCAAAGAAAATAGCTGTAATCATTGTTAACGCATTCAGTCTCACCAATAAACTTCAGCAATAGCTTCATCTCCTCAAAGTATTATGCATTACAAGAGTTACAGATGTTGCATCATTTGAATTTTTGAAAGTTTGGGCTGACAAATTATCTTTGAGCAACAAATAAGTGGATTTCTTTCCGTGAGGACCTTTTGTCTTGAAAAGAAAGCTACCATAGTCCCTTATTTTAAGTTATCTATCATTCTGAATCTACAGATATTGGTTATAAAAAGAAGAAACCTTCCATAAAACAAATGCAATACTTCCCTTTAACATGCCAAGTCCCTTCCACAGAACTTGTCGAAACTAAGACTGGAGTAACTCGGATAAAAACTGGAACAACTCGGATAACACCTCTTGTTTATTTGGCGAATTAAAATGCTGACGCACAGATTAGAGAAACGACTTCCCCTCCTTAACATGAAAAGTGCAGATTTAAAATGTTTTTTGTTGTAAGAATCGTTTCCTGTGGTTAAATTAGATACATTTAGAGATGTTAAGCACAAAAATCGGAGCTAAAATGGCTTCACACTGAACGGAAAAAATGATCAAAAGCGACTAGAATGCTGTGACCGTTATTTGTCTTACTCCCATTTGATGACAAACCACCGGCTGCCTTTCTGTGAGAAAATTTCCACAGAAAGGCAAGGGGGGTTATTTTGGAGTAACTCGGATAGCAAGTACTGACTTGTAATTAGGAAGTAAATACAAACAACCAACGACAAAAACTTTAAAAAGTGAAAAAGTGGATCAAAGTTATTTTAAATGGTCTTTTAAAAAATGCTTTTTGTCTTTGGAATAAAACATTCAGGATAAGTAAAAACTGAAGCATACCAGACGCTTGTTTTCGTTCACAATTTTTGCACCAGGCAATGCAGGTTTATACAGCTTACGTAAGTTGTTCATGGACTAGACTTTGCTTTAATACACTACTGTGTTTACTGCGGAAAGTTTATTTACAGGGTTTTAATGCTAAGGAAGTCTTTGTCCTGTTTGTGCGGTCTCTGGGTTAAAATACTGAGACGTATGTGAATGGCCTCTGAAAAGTAAGAATAGGGATTATTGATGAATTGAAAGAAGAAGGGAGAGGAAGAAGTTGGTTTGATAAATAAAGAGAGAAACAGCGACTCGGGGAGCAGTGCTGTGGAAGGCAGGGCTAGGAACGACGGAAAAGATTGAGGGAAGGGCAATGAAGGCTTAGAGTGGCTGGAACAGGAACGGGGGATTAAAATTAGGCTGACTTTGCAAATTGCAAGGGAGGACGGAAAGGATGAGGGTGGAAATGGGGGGACCTTGCTGCATGATTTTTAAAAGCAATTTTGGGGAGACAGATTATTACCGTTAAGTCTCAAACACAAAGGGAACGGGTCAGAGAGTAACTTGATTAGGGAACGGGTCAGAGAGTACCTTGATTACGTCAGAATGCTTTTATGTATCAACTTACCATACATTTTGGGGAAAATCACTCGAGCCTAATGTGAACACACGGAAATAATTCATCTTGGATTAAATAGGCTTCCTCATAGCTTACCCTGTTCTCCTTTGCTTTGATTACGCTGACATGCATGAAAAAGAATGATTTGCCAACTGAGGAGGTAGCACAGATTGACTGGGGTCACAAAATTATTTTATTCCAGGCTCCAGGCATCATACATCACTGCCATGAGTCGGCGTAGGAATTAGTTTGGCTTGCTGAACCCCACCCTACACCTCCCTTGGGCTAAAATATGGTAAGGCGGTAGCATACTTCCACCCCGGCATACCCACACCTTTTTCAATGACAGAAACCCTTTATTTCTTCCATCTGTGAAAAAAAAAACAATTGCAGTACTTTCAATCAAAATTTGTATGAAATCTCTCATCAGATTGCTCGGACACCCAACGTTAACAAAAAAAATCCCAAAGACTCGGAGGGGACGGAGAAACCGCATCCCCAACTAACCGGCGGTACGAAACACTCATTCCCCAGGCCCTCATCTAGCAGAGACATGCTGCGTACGTACGTGGGCATCCTCAGACAGCACAGGGTGGATCGCTTTAATGTAAAATACATGCTGATGTTGGATATCACTTAGAAGCCATGGCCATGCACTGACCTGATCCACATACTAAACTTACAAAAAACGTTTTCTATCAAAAGAGCGCTCATTGCTCAGACGAGGATCCAGAGGGGGATTTACTGGCTGTCCCCTTTTTTTCGCACCAATCTCAATTATGGTTTTGTGACTGTGCCAGAGCTGCTAATGAATGTGTATGCTTATTTTGTTTGCCAGATGCCATGAAATACCATTTAATTGTCTAAATTTTTAGTTGCAATCTTTGTCCTCATGGAGATAGTCCCCTTTTTGAAATTCTGAATTCGCCCCTGGGGAAAGGTCAATGAAAGTTCGGCAGTTTACTCCTGTGGGGTTATGTTTCTGTTTTATATTATATCGGCGGTCTTCTTTCCTGCATTCACCCTTTAATCTGAGAAAATACCCGTCCAAAGCAAATACTGTAAGCGCATACCTTTGAACTGGATCTTAATTCATCATCACAATCTACAATACTCACGGGTTTTTTGATCGAGCAAAAACTACATCATAAAAGTCGCGTGGCCAACAAGTAGGACCATTAATCAAGTTCTTACCTTCCATCTAAAAAACTTCCTGTTAATTTGTCTTCTTTTTATTTTATTTCTTGGCAAAAAATAAATATTGCTCTTACGAAAGTTATTTTGCACCAATAACTGAGTAGCCACTTCTTAAGACGAAAGTCCAGTCCAACACTCCCCTCACCAGAAAGCGTTTCACTGACGATAATTCAAATAGACTTTTATAGTAGCCTACCCGAAAATAAGTACGTATATAGGTCTACGGTACCGCTGTTTAACTCAGCTCTGCAGAACGGAGGGAGCAAGTATAAAAAGTCAACAGCTGACAGTGGGCTAGCAGGTTTCCGGTCATTTCACACCTGAGTGCACTTTCGTGTTTGCATTGCTCTCAAAGTAAACAAAGTGTAAATTTCGACGCGTTCTGTGCACAGGACCTCTCATGAAGTATGTCAGTGGGTGAAACCAGGGAGCTGCCACTCTAAGGCAGCTCCCTGTTGAAACATTGTAGCTTGAGGACATAACATGGCATCCATTGTTTTTTTGTCTTGCTACATCCCTCTCTTAATGGATCTTTCAGCATGGTGTTAAACTGTTTAGTGTGCTGTTCTGTCAGCTTGTTGGATTAGATAATTTCTCAGTGACATTTCTGTCATCATCAAATCAAGCCACCATCATTCAGATCATTTTTATTGGGAATGAAAGTACTACTGCATCAGTTCATTTCAAACTCATTGAGTTGCAACAAGTTTAAGTGTACACTGAAATAGTATGTAGCTATCCATTTGTACGAACCAAATTGCTGTCATGCTGCAGCGACTTGCGGGAGGAGGGGGGATTAAGTTTGAATTATGAGTCCTCTTTGCAACATACCCCATAAAGTTTCATAAACCTTGGAAATGCGATGGAATTCTTGGGTTTGTCACTTTGACTCAAAACAATTAAATGCACCACATGCAGATAGGACTCTATAGTTCCATTTGGAATGCTGCCCTCTGACTCTGTACAAACCCATTTCAAATTTAAATATTCATTTTTACAAGTTGGAGATGGACTGGAGAGCTGGTGGGGATGCTGCACACTTCAGTCACTGCATTATGTTCAGTATGTATACACACACAACTTGTAACACACTTCTGCCTGATTTCAAATGAATGGTCATATTGTTGCATACACTAGTACCATGTTTAACTGTACCCTTGCAAATATCTTGAAGTCGTGGCGAACCAGGGAGTTGCTGTCAAATAGCAACTTCCTGGGCAAATATAAAGGTTTTGCCGGCATAGCCAGACCAGGAAATTACTATTTCAACTCCCTGGTCAGACAAAGTAATGGTTCTAATTTTCATACAATGATACCTTCGCTGTTGTTTGAAATAAGGTGTTCAAGTTTGTCAGTACACATACAGAAGCCCCCTCCCCCCCCCCCCTACTTGTCTGCAAGGTCATAGAACATGGTTAATGGTAGGGGATCTCTGATGTTTAGTGCCAGGGGCCTCCTCCTATTAAGTTAAGGCTTCAAAATAATTGTAGTAGCCAGAATCTGTGCCTGTGAAAATGTTCTTGGTCACCAAGAATATTCTGCTGTCACATTTTAATGTTAATCTGAAAATGAAAATGGTCTATTCATGTGAATCGTAGGCATGCAAAGGGTCTGTTAATGTGAATCACAGGCTGCAAATGGTCTGTTGGCCAGAGACTTCAGGCCTTATCAGACAGATCAGCAAGCCTACATAACTTCAGTTTTACAGTCACTGTTTGCTAAAGTATCGGTTACTGCCGGGATGTTGGTGCACTTGTAAACCCCTGTCTGATTGAAGAACCTCAGCCTACATTATTAATATGACCAGAGGCTTGACATTTTGATGGACAGTTTTCCACTACAAATTCACACAGCTACAGAGACCAACAATGACCTGCCAACCTACAAATTTGTGAAGAAGAAAATTTTTACACACAAGAAAAAAGTTTTTCCCTCAGACCTGCAGATTTGCCATTGGTCCATTTGTCTGGATCTTAGATCTGGCATGAAAAATTCACAATTAAAAACAAGAAGCAGATTTACAGCCATGTTAATGTGAAACTGATCTGTCTGGATGGATCTTAAAAGCAAAATGCAGTCACCCCAGAGTTAGTATGCCCCGTCACTCTAGTTCCTGAATGGCCTATTTTGATCATGTGACAATATTTTTGTTAGTGAATTGTGAAATTTAAGGAGAATTTCTCCTTACTTTACCTATTGTTTGTAACAGTTATCTCCAAAACGTCTTCAGAGGTGCTTGGAATGCAAGAAGAGGAGATTTCCAAGAGTTTGCTGATTTTCCAAGCAAATTTTGGGGCGACTGCCTATTGTCTTAAAACTTGATATGCCTAACAACTTCACAATGAAACTTTGTCAAAGTAAAGAACTGAAACCATATCCAAGTAGGAATCACTGAGCCTTTTGGCTTTCTGGTTACTTATATCCATAGCACACTGACAAAATTTTATATTGCAAGGACCTAGCTTACATGATACCTATGATGGACGCTAGATAAAAACATTACCTGTCACTGTAGATTTGAACAGGCATTGAATGTGCTGTAAACTGTGAGATTTGACCATCTAAATTTGAGATATATGATACTGGACGTCCACGAGTCCCACTCACGTAGTTGAACCATTTTAGTTTGGCAGATAACTAGTCAAACAAAATTTCCCTGTCAAAATTTATTGCTGATTTTTTTCTGTTCATCATTCAAAGAGTGGTCCACCTATTCTTAAAATTTCATCATGCTATGGGACCATAATAAATCAGTAGTACTGTAACTGGAAATTCAAATAAAACTTTATGTACATTCTGTAAGAACTGATTAATTTTTGTAGGAATAGGTACCGTTCCTTTAAGAAAAGAGTAAATGAACAATTTAATGTAGCGTTGACTTGGTGTTAAGTTGTTAAAAGCTTTTGCTGAGGATATGTTTCTTTATTGCCCAATTTTTCATAGCATAAATTGTTTATCTCAAGTGTGATTTGTTGCCATGTATGTTTTAAGTAGGGTTGCACAGACTCTGAAAATATGTTTACATAATGCAATATTCCCTTAGGTGCTCAATTTCATATCTGTTGGCAGATTTTATGACAACAGAAATCAATTTTGATCCACTGAGCTTTTCGCTGTGATATGTTAAAAGGTATGGAGCCATTTATGATTGAACGTGGGCTTGCATTTAGAAGCTGCAAGCTTGCTTTGTGAGTTTTGACGGCTAGAAGCCATTAAATATGATATAAACACGTATATGTGTGTTTTCAATAGAACTATCCTTGAATCCCAAAAGTACTTTAGAAGTAATCTGCAAGTTCTTACAAGTTGCTTTTCCTGAACTGTTGGAAATAAAATCCTTTAAAATTACATGCAACATACACCCAAAAGTTTATGTGTAGGATATGGTACTGCATTAAATGTATGCAAATGCGGTATTGAGGATGTATTAAACATCATCATATTACAAGCCAATTACGTACAGATTCAATTTGAATCTCAAATCGTAAAACTTCATGCATATTGTGTGACTGATTAATCTATACAGAATATGTTTACAGGATTTTTGGCAAAGGCTGTAATTTCATTTAAGGGGCTTCTCTGTGGGTATCAACTAAGCTACATCAAAAGTACTAGCAGAGTGCAATTTTTCCTTGTAATACATGCATTTATGGAACGTTTGGGCTGAAGAGCTGTGTTACACTAAAAAAAATCATTACAGTCGTAAATATTTGCATAATTTGGGTGGAGTTGGGAGAGAAAGGTGGGGAATGGATCAGAAGGGTGGACGGACTGGAGAAGGGTATGAGAAGGTGGACAGCTACCAATAATGCAAAATAGGGTATAAGAAACGTGAAAAACACGGATCTATTTATAGTAAAACCTATGACCTACTTCTCTTTTTGCTAGTATTGCCTTGCAAGGTCTCCTTTTCTCAATAAGAGGTATTGTTCAATAGAATTGGAGAAAACTATGAGCAGGCAAAAACTGTGTATGTTGCTATGACAGCTATAGATCTGATGGAGAAGGAAAGGTGGGGGCAGGAAACCTTGAAATGGGGGCATCATGCACCCAGGTATTGCAAACTCTGCCAGTGCTGGTACATTTGCCAGACATAAAGAGTTTATATGTCAATGGGAAGAGTATCTATGGGGCTAAGAATTCCTAAACCACAGAGGTTTGTGAAGTTTGTGGAAGTTTTTGTATGGTTCAAGATATTAGTGTTTAAACTACTGCAGGGCAGTTTCCCTGCAACCCACACTTAAAAAAAGCTTTTGGATGTATACAGTCTCTGTAGGTTGAAGGGAGAAGACAGTTGCTCCATTAGTTTTATTTTCAAAAATTTGCTAAATCTTACAGATCTCCTCTTATTTCTCTCACAGTTACTTTTCATAATGTTCCTGTATAAAATCATTGAATACTGAAGGTAAACCAAGGAATTATTCTGCATAAATTTAAGAAATAAGAAACAAAAATATTGTCACATGATTGATAGGAGCCATTCCTGAACTAGTGTGATGGGGTACACTAGTTCAAATTGGGAGGACTGCATTTTCCCTTTAAAGGAAAGGTTACATGATTGGGGTTCAGTGTGGGGGTGGGGGGGGGGGGGGAGGAAATGAGAATTTGTGCCTCTGTGTTGATCTGTACTTCCTGTATACCAACACCTACACCTTGGTCGTCTTTGGTACAAGTTGCATGGGGTTGATCAAGTTCAGCCTGATCGCTTCTGTTTTTTAAGACCTGTCTGCAGTGACCGACTGCAGTGGCCAAGTGGTCAGAGCATCCGACTTGCAGCCGGGAGGTCCAAGGTTCAAATCCTGGTCGGGTCATACCAAAGACTTTAAAAATGGAACCTACTGCCTTTGTGCTTGGTGCTCAGCATAAGCAATGGAGTAGGGCAAACAAGCCAGTGAACCAGCTGGGAAAAAGGCCGTGGTCGTCTCGACTTGAACCAATTGGTTGGAAACTGGGACGTTAAACCTCATCTAACTAACTACAGTAGTAACTAACAAATTAAGACCTGTCTGTACATAAGGCTAGCTGTTGGCAGGTAAACATACAGTAGATTGTAAGGTATGACTGATGACTCTTGAAAAAACTATGTTCAATTTTCCTCAAAACAGTACAAAGGCTATACTGGGTTTGGGGTACATGATGGTAGTTGTGAGCCTTTTAAGGCAATAACTTGCCTCCATCCAACAAGGAAATTACAGTTAAGTATTTTAATTATAATTTTCAGTAATGCTGTGTTCTAAGATCACATTCGAAAGGGACAGCAGTACCTAATCTTGGCCTTGAAGTGCAGTTGTCTTAATGTTTAGTACCATTTGGGCCATTCACAGTGGCGAGAGCTTGGGGGTGCGCTTCATTGAAGAATGTACACCAAAGAAGTATTTACAAGATTGATTCTGATTCTTGACATTTAGGCTATTCGATGATTGGTTTCCAGAAAAAGGATCCACTTGAATCAAATAGGCTGGCCATGATGACTACAAAACAAAATTCACATTATGTACAGAGGTCAATTGTTGCAGCTATGGGTTATATTACTACTAGTCACTTGTGAGTCCCTTCAAGTCCACCCCATCAGCTGAAGCTGCAGGGCCTAAACTGTTTCAGTCTTTTCTGTCTTGGCTTTTGATCTCAAGTGTATACAAGCTTGCGATCAGGATGCTTGGAAGCATGGCTTCAAGTTGCAGTAACTACTTTCATGGGATATAGTTTGTGAGCTCCCGATTGGTCGATAGTTAAAGGGCTCTGAGTGATATGATATAAATATTGGGCTGGTAGGCTTGACCAATCACAGATTGTCAAGTGGCAGAGTGGTCTATTCCAGCTGCTGTTCAACTGATGTGTTTCACATGTGCATGGGCTCAAATCCAGCTCGATGTACGTGCGTTTTTCTCTGGGTACTCCAGCTTTCCTCTCACTTGGCATTTGGCTTGCCACTAAAATTGCCAAGCCGGCGAAGTCAGTTGCACACAGGAATGAAGCGCCCTCTGGAAGAAACGGTTAACTATATAGCCAACTTTGCTTTTGGTTTACCAATCAGAGGGGTGTAGGGTTTGGGAAACCACACCCATAAACTGAGCATGGTAGACATCTGGGATATGGAGTGAAATTTCCTGCATACCTGGGAGGAAGAGACCTGTGCATCTGGGACAAAAGGAAGGATGTATAACTTGTAAACAACAAAACTGCATCCCTCTCGATCAGTACCAAAACTAGTGTACTTCATTACATTATGATGCTAATAAAGCAAACAAAATGTGGAGGAAGTCATTGACTTGTCAACTTACAGCTTCAAATCCGGTGGCTTTCCAATTCATCTCTTTATATCAAATTTGTTAAATGTTTTTTTAAATGTCAATTCAGATGGGAAAACAGCAGGTCATATCGGAGTAAAAAATCTAATTCCTTTGACCTGGCTGAAGATCAAACCCAGAACCTCCCAGTTGCAAAGCGTCATCACTCTTCAAAAGACACGGCCATTATCCATTTGGCCACTTCACTTCTTAGTTGACATGTGATATTATACAGAGCTAATTTTGTGGGCTACTTGTATAATTTTAAACAATTACCCCTGCAGGAGCCTGAACAGTGAACAGGTTGGGGATTTAGTTTGCCTCAGCATGTGCGGGAATTCTTTATTTCAAAATCTGCACTGCTGATCTGCCTTTGCTAAAAAAATGCTTAAAGTAATTATAAGGTCAAATTCTGATTTTTTTCAGATAAGCATTTATAGTTGGGAGGAGGTCATCCCCAAGTCTGCAATTTTGAACAATTTACATTTGCTATGCCATTGATAAGCTGATTAGAAAGTAAGTTACAATAAAAAAATGTTAAAAGTGAAAATCTGCTTTCATGTCTCTTTGGCATTTTGGTATATTGACCCAGCTTTAACATGAATGGTATATCTTTTATTTGTATGCAGACCCATCTGATTTTAATAAAATTGCTTGATGCAGACTTATTCACAGCTAATTCTGTAATTTGAAACAACTACAGGTATGAGAATTGTTTAGTGGTAGTATCATGCATCACTACACTCTGGAAATTTGTGAGTTGGGGTAGGACTAGCAGTATAGCCAGAAGAATTTTTGTGGGGTAGGGGGGAGGGCACTCCACCATTTCATAAGGAGAAGAGGGCTTCAAATATGGAATCATCACATATTTAATTTGGACAAGTACAGTGGCACAAGTTCAGGTGGTGTCTGGATATAGAGTATGATTCAGTTAGGTAGTGTACTCACAGCGGTACTCTGAAACAGTGGTGGTACTAGGTGGGAGGGGGCAAGGGCGAATATCATAGTATCCCCAATTAACACATTAGAGACCGAGCACGCTTAAAGGCACTCTACAGGTGATAGGGGGGCTGAAGCTTTTCAGTGAGCAGTCTAAATAAACATAGAATCAACATGTCCATCTACTCATGAGAATCCTGTGTAGTCCTTGGTTTGGGTTACTGAATTTAGTGGGGGGGGGTGGGAGTGCGGGGGTGCGCAAAGAGTGACCATATGACTACCATTCGATCCCCTTTTCTTTAAGAAATTCTAATATCCCTTCAAGAATTTAATCTTATACCACAAGTTTTCCGATCTGAATTGATTGTAAAGTTTGAAAAAGTAAAATGTAAAAATCCAGATTTTGTGATAAATGTTGACTTACTGTAGTGAGTTATATTCCATGTAAAGTGGTCGATTACAAAAAGTGAAGCTTTTTCTTTGCCATGACTGATAAATGAAACATTAGCTCTCAGACTTTATTGAAGGGGAAAGAAATTTGGGAATGGAAAAAGAATTTGAAATCACTTCAAGACTGGTGTATTAAAGTCAGCACCCTCTGCTTCCATTCTCTCCACACATTTTTCTATGAATGTTCCAACTCCTAATAAAAGTAGCAGGCCACTTAAATGAAGATATTTGGGGTCATTTTCAACAAAAGTGCATATCAATCATATGTACGTGTTCTCTTTTTGTTGCATGGAAGCACTTCCCTTGCTCCAGTCTGCATGGTGACGTGTAGTTAGTCTGCAACTACAAGATTGTACTCATACCCAGTTGCTTGTGCTTGTACTTGTCCTACTACAACCAACATATTTTCAAAGCAGGGGTGGCACCAACGTTTGCCTGTCAGAGGGGCCAAGCTCCCTGAAGAGAGGGGGAGGCTTGGGCCAGTAACTACAAGCCTTGAAAAGGGGGGAGATTTTCTCATGAATTTAAAATTTTGGGCTTACATCAAAAGAATTTGAAAAAATTGTGCAAGCAAAACTGGAAAATTTGGGTTTTCATTAATGGATTTGCCTTGCACTTATAGCAAAATCAGGTAAATTGTCTGGGCAACTGGCTGTCATCAGGGACCATATATTTTATTGTACCCTTAGGCCTCTCCAATGAAATTGGGAAATTTCCCTGATGGGGGACCAGGGGCCAACTTCCCCTAACTGGGGGCCATGGCACACCAGTTCCTAAGAGCTTTTTTTCTATGCAACACCTGAACTCTTCAAACTTCCCGCTGCTCATGTATAGCACTTCAGCACATACCACTGTTTTCTACTTCGATTTTAAAGCCTTTCCTTCCATCCTATGAACTTGTCTCTTGCACCATTTAAAAGAATGGTTTTTTTTCCAAATACCAAATATTACACCTGGATTTGCGGTTGTTAGTTGGACTTGGGGGTTAAAGAGAATTACTTCTTCAATCTTTGCACTTTTAGTTGTAGCATGTTTTTGCACAGTAATTACTAGTGAGTCCCTACTTCAAAGATACATTGTTCCTCTTTAACTATTTCACTGATAGTTGTCTTATGTGCAATTAGAAACGAGATGAATTTTTTTTCCTGTAAAACTGCACTGTGACTGGCTCCTTTTCGTCGTTGGACCAGAAGGAGGTAAATGGAAAACTGAGTGAGCACTTTGTTCTGTTTAAAACCCACTTCACAATACACCCATCAACATACAGAGCCTACAAAGTCACACCTAGGGAACTAAAATTTTTAAGTGTATTGCCATTTTTGGTTTCGATGATAAGAGAAACCTATGCATTCATGATGGCGTGTGTGTGTATGTATGTGTGTATGTGCGTGTGGGTGTGTATGTGTGTGTGTGTGCACTTGTATTGATATCCAGCGGAGGACCTTGACCAGAATACACACCTACCACCTGAGGACATTTTTTCCACCTGAGGACCTAAACCCAGGTCCTCGAGTAAATTTAGTTCCATTGCATTCTACACACGTTTTCCATTATCTAGGTATAGGTAAGGGCATAGTCCTCTACTGGCTATGAATTTGAAACAGGTGTGTGAAAATTTCAGAGGTCCTCAGGTGTGTAGGATACAACTGGTGGACTTATATTGTATTGCCAATATAGTGGACTTAGGAGATATATGTGGCTTCCCAATTGGTGTGTATAGGGCCCTCTAGAGGGTAGTAATACAATGCATGCGTTCATTCATCAATCTCATAGTTGTATGTGCTGGTCCGCAGGTGAATATGCATACATGAAAACATGCGCAGGTCCTCGGTTTGTGATGAATACCAGTATGTGTGTGTGTGTTTGTGACACTTTGCTCGTTAACACGATATCTCAAGAAGGGAAACTCTGACAGTTCTCAAACTTGGTACATAGATGCCCCATATTGAGAGGAAGAACCCTATTGTTTTTGGTGGGGGGCAAAGGTCACCTGGGGTCACCGGGGGTCAAACTCTGAAAACCTTGTTAACACAATATCTTGAGGTAGGAAGCTTGGATGAATTTCATACTTTGTATGTAGATGCATTATGGTATGAGAAAGAACCCTATCATTTTTGGTGGAGGTGAAAGGTCATCTGGGGTCACCGGGGGTCAAACCTTGAAAACTTCGTTAACACGATATCTCAAGAAGGGAAACTCTGACAGTTCTCAAACTTGGTACATAGATGCCCCATATTAAGAGGAAGAACCCTATTGTTTTTGGTGGGGGTCAAAGGTCACCTGGGGTCACCGGGGGTCAAACTCTGAAAACCTTATTAACACAATATCTTGAGGTAGGAAGCTTGGATGAATTTCATACTTTGTATGTAGATGCGTTATGGTATGAGGAAGAACCCTATCATTTTTGGTGGAGGTGAAAGGTCATCTGGGGTCAACGGGGGTCAAACCTTGAAAACTTCGTTAACATGATATCTCAAGAAGGGAAGCTCTGAAAGTTCTCAAACTTGGTACATAGATGCCCCATATTGAGAGGAAGAACCCTATTGTTTTTGGTGGGGGTCAAAGGTCACCTGGGGTCACCGGGGGGCCAAACTCTGAAAACCTTGTTAACAATATCTTGAGGTAGGAAGCTTGGATGAATTTCATACCTTACATGTAGATGCGTTATGGTATGAGGAAGAACCCTATCATTTTTGGTGGAGGTGAAAGGTCATCTGGGGTCACCGGGGGTCATACCCTGGAAACTTTGTTAACACGATATCTCAAGAAGGGAAGCTCTGACAGTACTCAAACTTGGTACATAGATGCCCCATATTAAGAGGAAGAACCCTTTTGTTTTTGGTGGGGGTCAAAGGTCACCTGGGGTCACAGGGGGTCAAACTTTGAAAACCTTGTTAACACAATATCTCGAGGTAGGAAGCCTGGATGAATTTCATACTTTGTACGTAGATGCGTTATGGTAAGAGGAAGAACCCTATTATTTTTGGTGGAGGTGAAAGGTCATCTGGGGTCACCGGGGATCAAACCCTGAAAATCCTGTTAACACAATATCTTGAGTTACAAAGCTTGGATGAATTTCATACTTTGTATGTAAATGGGTTATGGTAAGAGGAAGAGCCCTATTTCTTTTGGTGGAGGTCAAAGGTCATTTGGGGTCACCAGGGGTCAGACCCTGAAAACCTTGTTAACCTGCTATCTCTAGGTAGAAAGCTTAGATAAATTTCATACTTTGTTTGTAGATGCCTTATAGGTAGAGAAAAAACCCTATTATTTTTGGTGGGGTTCAAAGGCCATCTGGGGTCACCGGGGGTGAAACCCTGAAAAACCTGGTTAACACAATATCTCAAGGTAGGAAGCTTGAATAAGTTTCATACTTTGTATGTAGATGTGTTATAGTAAGAGGAAGAATCCTATCATTTTTGGTGGAGGTCAAAGTTCATTTGGGGTCACGGGGGTTAAAC
This sequence comes from Holothuria leucospilota, assembly GCA_029531755.1. Classification (NCBI taxonomy): domain Eukaryota; kingdom Metazoa; phylum Echinodermata; class Holothuroidea; order Aspidochirotida; family Holothuriidae; genus Holothuria; species Holothuria leucospilota. The sequence continues at coordinate 30,214,597 of CM055970.1, forward strand.
TCTGAAAAACTTGTTAACACGATATCTGCAGGTAGGAAGCTTAGATAGATTTCATACGTAGTATGTAGATGCATTATAGTGAGAAGATGAATCCTATTGTTTTTAGTGGAGGTCAAAGGTCATCTGGGGTCACCAGAGGTCAATGTCTGAAAACCTTGTCAAGACGATATCTCCAGGTAGGAAGCTTGAATAGATGTCATACTTGGTAAATTGATGTGTTATAGTGAGAAGATGTACCCCATTGTTTTTGGTGGAGTTGAAAGGTCATCTAGGGTCACCAGGGGTCAAACACTGAAAACTACACAGTTTCTCAAGGGAGAAAGCTTGGATAGATTTTATACTTAGTATTTGGATGTGTTATGGTGAAAAGATGGACCCTATTGTTTTTGGTGGTCAAAGGTCATCTAGGGTCACCAGAAGTAAAAAAAGCAAAATTTCCCAAGAATTCCCAAGACTAAATAGGAATACAAAACTGTATTTTTCCAACATGTTAAGATAGCATTTGACCATTGACTGAAAGATATGGGACATCATATGGCTTTATATGGAATAAAACATATATCATCGAAACCTCAATGTATTTTTGCATTCTGGTTTGGCTTGGAACAAGTTTTCTTGATTAAAAGCAGAACTTGAACTTACACACATAATTATTTTAACTTTAAATCAAAAAAAGCTTCACTTTAACTCCAATCATCAAACTTCAAGTCGTGTTTGTATATCTCTTGCTGCCAGAAATGTTTCACTGCATGCAGGAAACATTGAAAGTATTTGTCATGAGATACATTTCAACCATGTTGTCTAAGTCCTCTAAGAATTCCACTCAAAGGTTTGCATTTCTGCATTTACCTGTCCATTTGATGACTTCTGAAGCCATTTATAGAGCATACCTGAGATTTCGGCCTAGATAACAAGTAGAAAAATACATGGGATCCTTGTAATTCAAGAGTTTACATCAGGAAATATGTTCCTTCTCAAAATACTTTTGTTTCTACCCTAAAGCATAAGAAACCGACCAATCATAGTTGAGATGAGACCGACCAATCACTTCCAAAATTAGGTCTCAAGTGTACTATTAGATTCACATGAGTCGGCATGTAAATGTCAAACGTATTGCCTCAACAATCGTTGCTCCTCATGATCAAACTAATAGTTATGTCCATTTGTGGTATTTGCAGTGAAATAGAGATTTTCGGGGATGACAATTGTCAATTTCCAAAATTTCTTCATTTGTCCTTATTATTGCAATTCATATTGCCATTTTCCAGGGCTACACATATATTTGTATCGCTGGTATCATACTTCGATTTCCCCAAATGAAACTTGTTCTGACGACCGTTCATTAGCCTTATGTGTCCTACATCTGGGCTAAAAGCCCTCAAGCTGAAAACACAACCATTTGGACTTTAAATCCTTCGTTTTGTTTTCAACAAATTCACTCGTCACCCTTGTGAGACTGGTTACTATATTACTGCAATAAGTCTGGACAGATATTGATTTCGTGACATTTGAGATGTAATGGCTCAAGTAAAGTATCTTATAAAAGAAACTTTATTTTCAAGAAAGTGCACAGGGGTATCGTATTGCTTCCACTAATTGCTACGCTTCCTTTCGATACTCCGTTTACTACAGAGCATCTCGTGCTTTATGGGATTGCTTGGGACCGTTATTCACCAGGAAGTGAAAGATTTCTTTATTAATAGTGTTACTTAAATGCAGAAGAACTGGCGTTTCTCGAGGAAAATTCATTGGGTGTGTTTTAATTTACAAAAGTTGGGTGAGGATTTTCTGTGTCCACTGGGAGAGACATACTAGTATATGTGGGGGGAATGGTCATGGGTGAAACTGGGATGTGTGTTCCCCAGGGCATGAAGGATCGATAAGAAGCGCTTTTAATGTGTAGCTTGGAGTTCTGCTATAGCATCATGAATGCATTCTGTAGTGTAGGGTATGGGTTAGGGACAGTAGTGAATGATGTGTGGGTTATAGGAGCTAGTAAAAGGGCACAAGCTCTATGTAATAACTGCACTTTACTAATTGGCTAACATGCATATCAGCAGTTAAGTGTGAATTTCCTCTGGCTAGATACAGCCCGTATGTCAGAAAATACTGTTAATTTTTAAGCTATAGTAGCATACTCTAAGGTACATGAGGCCGGGGGAGGGGGTTGCAGTTTCCCATTCTAGTATAAAATTTGGCATTTTTAAGTAAGGCTTGCTATTTCTCAGGTAAAGATGTGACATTTTGCATTAAAGTTTAGAATTTAAGTGCTGCAACACTTGCAACACCCCCTCCCCCCTTCCAACCTGCCCATCAAGCAATTGAAAATAGACATGTATGCTTATGTAGCATAGTTTCAACTTGAAATAAATTATTCCAGAGGCCTTATGAAATTTTTAGATGCCTTTGGTAGTTTCTTCTAGGAGAATATAAAAATTTAAGTATTTTTTCCCACACATATATGGTTATATTGTGTGAAATAAACAAAACTATAAAAATTGTGTGCTTCCAACAATTTTTTGAACTTTCATAAAGGGAAATATTTTACTGTAGCAACTTTACCAATAAAAACCAAAAGAACTCCCTGGTTGCTTCAAAATTATTTTGAAAGATCAACCTTGAGGGTATACTTATAAAAGGCCCCATGTCAATTACAACCCCCATGAAGATTTCCTTTCTTGTAACTTTGGAGACACGCTTCTGTTATCCCAGGTTTGAAAGGTCCAACATATAAATCAGAGACAATTTTTCTCCAACCCTAAAAAATACAAAACTTGCAGTTTGATCGTGTCAAAAAACATGGTTACCTATTCATAAAACAATGACATAACTTTTTCTGGGTTGCTTGTCACGAAATTTAGCAAAAGTTGCAGGTTGATGGCTGGTCATATTTTAAAGTGAGTACTTACAATCTGGAAGATGATGTGACTATTTCAGCCAGAGATCAATGTAGCCTTTGGAAACCTTGAAAGTCCTTTAAAATAAGAAGTGCTCTTATTCAAGGCCTTGAATTTGCCACTTGAATTTTATTATTTCATATTATGATCTTAAAGAAATACTTTATTTTCAGTTTGTAAATTATAGCGTCATTTTCCATCATCTTTTGTCATCTCTTGAAAGGCATAAAATTCTTTGGAAGTATTAGGTTCTTGTAAAAAAACAATTTTTTCCTCTTAGAAAGTGCTCGAAAAGTGCTTGATGGTTCGTCTGTAAGTCTTAAAAGTGTACAAACCCTGATCACTAAAAGACCATTGGTTGTTAAGATGAGCTTGAGTAAGTCATGTCATCGCACTGTAAAGGTCAAACGCACTCACTCAAATCTGAATTAGTATACACCCCCCCTGGCATTTGATTATTCATATGAGGTTCTATTCTGGTGTGTGATGATACTTCCCTGTTGAATTGTAAAATTCATGCAAATTAAATCCTTGTTGTACTTTAGTTTGCAATGATTATTTAATGAAAGTGAAACAAAGTTAAAGTTACTTAAAAGGGGAAATAAAAGATTACAAAGATGGACTGTGGCAAACTTAGGAAGCTGTTCTTACAGAGGGATGGGCTGAATGTTTTGACTATTGTCCTTAGGGACGAACATGCCTACCCCACCCCCACCCCTGCCCCTTTTGAATATTAAAGCATTCTTGGAATGCAGTTTAATGCTTCATTTTATGTGGTTACTGAAGTAGTTATATTGAAAGGTTTTTACACTTTTCACAGCAGGGACAAAAAAAGGGATTTGTCCTTCAAAAGTGGGGAGCATAAGAATACTTCATTCTGCCCCCAGTCAGCCCTAGCCCTCTTCTACCGTATGCCTGTGGTGGCAGATGTTTAAAAAAAAAGTTGGAGGTGATTTAATGCTTATATCCTTTTATACTGTAAATATAATTATACCATATGACATTCCAGTCTTGTGTCCTGCTTTTTAACATCATATCCATCCTTGTGTTAAATCAAGAAGAAAAAGAAAAAAAAATGTAAAGATTTATAAAAAGTAAGAGTTAATTCAGGTTTCTGGAAGAGAGTATATATTTTGTTTCAAAAGGCCCTAGAAGATGGACAGCTGTACTTAGGGAAAAATTCCATGGTAGCCCACTTATCCCATCAGCCACTATTGCAAATAGCTGTGGGAGAATAAGAGACAGGGAAACTCTCCTCTTTGTCAGGATTAATATCATATGAAGGGTACTGTTGCTCTCTGGTTCAAGACGACTTGCTGCAGATAGCTGCCATTGTAGAGTACATCTGACATCCTAGAGTATAGGCGTACTACGTCCGATGCCTGATTGCTATGCAGCGGCTGTCATTTTACGCAAGCATGAGGACCTTACTCATATATACTGAACATTATCCATGTAAATGTGAAATTAAATCTTGACAAGGTCTGCCAAGAGAGGTTACATGTATGAAGTATTTCATTGTCTGGTTCTGTAACGATATGACGTGTGGAGGGTTGAGACTTCTGTGGGGACTTGAAAATTTACAACAAAGGTTTGACAGGAAATTTCTGCAAGACAATTGACCAAGTGTGGCGCCAAGCTGGGTGCACAACGAAGAATGGAAAGTCTATATTGCCCTCTACCTCTGCTTCTCTTTTCATTCATAACTGCATAAAATTGCAAGTTAGAAAAGTTGTTTGAAGCAGTTGGATGGTGCCCTTTATAGAGGGTGCTGTTAGTGAACTAGAGAGAATGCAGTGTGTATCCTTTCTCCGTCTTTACCATTTTTTGAGTGACAAAAGTAGTTTTCATCAGATATAATTCACAGGAGTTTTACACAGGTGTTATCTCAGCCATCCTTCAGCTGCCTCATCTGGTCTCTTAACTTATGCATTATCACCTCCAAAGAGGGGTAATTGCTGGGGATTTGGAAAACATTAATGCTACTGTGAGGACTGGAAATGAAAAGAGATTGATATTAAAGTTTCAACTGAGATTTCAAAAGTTTCAGTGGGTGGACTGCTAATGTTGGTTGTCCTTCAGACATCATTTGCACAACCTTGTCAGTGAAATCACTGCACTACGTTGATGAAAACAACAAAGACACTTGGTAAAGCACATATTTGCTGCAAAGTTGCGGTGTAATTGATGTCAGCACTGCACCTGAGTCAAATCTTTTTGCCATTTTTGTAGGATATCTTGATCCATGAGCCCTATAGTCTGCAACTCATTGAACCATGGTCATAACAGCCCATTAGTCCTACAGGTAACAGAAAAATAATGACAAACCACATTTCCTACTGGCAGTGGTGAAGCCAGAAAAAGTTGTGTGTGTGTGGGGGGGGGATGGCTCGGGGGGGGGGGCTTTATGATTTCATGTGGGGGCTTCAAATATCGAATCATCATATACTTATGTTTTTCACTAATAAATTTTCCAGTGGGGGCTTTTGGGGGGAGGTGAGAGACCCATGGGGGCTCGTGCCCCCTCAAGCCCCCTCCCTTAGCTATGCCACGCACTGCCCACAGGCAAGTAGTCCTACAGCCCATGAAGTCCTTCAGAAAAATATCTGTAGTGATACTACATCCCATGAGTCCTACAGTACATAGTTATATACAACAGACCAAGAGATTCTTCCATTTGAGGAAAACCAAAATTCTCCAGAATGGGGGAAAACTTATGCAATACATTGTGTATGCTTCAAGTTATCAAGTTAATTTCTACCATTATCACATACACAAAAGTAAAATTATTTTCAAACATAATTAAGTATGAATCAGTAGTACATTCAATGGAAGAAGAAACAGATCCTTAACAAAGGAATGATAGAGTACTTTGTGGCTGTAATTATCAGAGATAATACAGATTACTAAAATGTGATAGAGTAGAGGAACCAGAAAAAGCAGAGCTTTTCAAGTCTGACCCGTCAAGAAAAAAAAAGAGACAAGCATAACACCAAAACAGCAGGAACAAAAGAAATAGAATAGCTACAAGGGGGAAAAATAGGTGAAATCGTGGAATAAAAAATGCACAAATATACTCAAATCTGTCGCCCTGTAAAAGTCATTTATACACACTTGCTCGCTCGCTTGCTTGCTTTCCAAAGAAAGACAAGGTTCGTCTAGAACCAAGAGCACTCAAAAACGTTTTTTTTTTCCCCAAAATGGCATGGTGAACCACAGATTGGGAAGTGTCTTGGGTAGCCATGACAATACATCAACCAAATACACATTTAATTCCATTACATTAGACCAACAACTTTTGCAGGGAGGTTCCAAGACCCATTCCTCACTGACAATGTTCACAAAGAACATGTGGAATTGTGGATAAAATGCTGGCAATATGGAGGTGCCCATGACCAATTTCTCTCCTGATTGGGGGAAAACTAGATTCTACCAAAAAGGAGAATCTCCCAAAATGTACCATGTTCCATTGACGTACTGAAGGATCAATGGCTAGGCTGTAGGACTGGTGAGTTGTATCTAATCACAATCAGGCTTTAGTGGTATCCAGAGGGATACAGGTGCATGCCACGTTAATTTGCTAGTGTACATGACTGTGTGACAGTATGAAAGGACTGATATTACACTAAAACCTCCACAGCATGCACTGAAGTTGTGAACCCATCTTGATAGCTTTCTGCTATGAAATGATTTTAACTTTATAAATTCAAGAAGGAGGATTCCGAAGAAGGATAAAAAAGGCAATAGGCAGTCGCCCCAAAATTGCTTTGAAAAGTCAGTGAACTCTTGCAAATCTCCTCTTCCCTGCCTTACAAGTCCTCAGAAGATGTTTTTGAAAATAAATATTAGAAACAAAAGGTAAAGAAAGGAGTTATTCTCCATGAATTTAAGAATTTAGAAACAAAAACATTGTCACATGATCAGAAACAGCCACTTGTGAATTAGGATGACGGGGTATACTATAATTCTGATTGGGATGACTACATTTTTCCTTTAAAGTTGTTAGCTAAGTTTCACCTGCATCAATGGAATCTGGGGAAACGTTCCAAAACCAACATAAGATATTACTATGCAGTGTATGTGATTGCAGTGTATGAGATTGCTCAATTGGCTACTTAAAGGTGCTCATAGTTTTAATGTGGACAGACTTGCAAGATGGCAGGAAATATATTTGCCAATAATAGAAGACTGCTGATTGGTTATGATTCAGAACTTTTATACCTCAATTGAAAATCGCATGAACCACCATGAAAAAGGGCCATAAATAACGAAGAGGGTGGTGAGTCACATAAAATGAACATACAAGGATTTCTTACTTAAAAAAATGTTAATTGTCATGGGTAAAATAAAATTGAGCCAACAGATGAATTATAGTTCAAATATTAGGATACGTACATCACCATTGTTGAAGTCTGCTCGGCTGTCATTGTGACTCATCAAAACAAATATTATGAAGAAAAACATCTTAAGGAAAAATGATGGATGGTCACAAGAGATGGTTAAGTCTAGCACAAGGCCAGGATGGAGTAAATTATGATCACATTTTTATGTTTCTTCTGTCAGCAAAATTGCAGATTTTTGTCAGGCTAAGAAAGTGATTTGGAATGATGGTAATGAAGTCTCAAGGAGTTATTTTACTTACGGCTCAACTCTAGAGATATAACTCTATGAAAATAAATTAATCATCATGTGCTAATCTCAAGCAGAGAACTTGGTGAAAAGGATCTTGGAGAGTTTAGTATTATTAAAAGAGAAGTGTATTACTAGTGGCATATTAATTAACATCTATGGAAGGGAAGTACAGGTGTGAAAGTTTAGGGAGGGGTAAGGGGTTAGGGGATACGTGGGTGAGCCTGAGATTCACTGTGTCATGGATATAGTTATTGTAATGTGCCTTTTAGATACCCTTTACTGGAAAAACAAGAATATGGGGGGAGAAAGGGTGGGGTGGATAATTGGGACACTGTGTGAAAGGCATTACATTGGTGTGAAATGATTTCATCTGTTGAGTGAGTTATGATCTGTCATGGAGGGAATGGGGGGTGGACTTAATGGTTTATGTTGGTATTCCAGCATGTGCGAGTCCCCCCCCCCCCTACAAATTTTTCAATTAAAGGTCTTCCACTGAAGGAGGAAAAATTTATTACGACACTAGACTTTTGGGAATACAAATATAGGGAGAAAAAATGGAAGATATGCCACCATTTTGCATCTAGAGTCCTTAAAAGGGCAAAAATTTTCAAAGGGGAGGGGGAGACATACCCTCCCCTTAGACCCTCCCCCAGGCCAGCGAAACTCCAATATCGATGTGCCCCCCCCTCCCAAATTGGTTATTCTGGCTATAGGCCTGTTCCTGGGGCATGAATGCTAGGTCTAATGTTAGTAGCCTCAGTTCTTGAGTATAGTGACTCAGTGTTCTGTAGCTCTGTGTGGCAGAGACTGCAGATTTACCAGACAGTGGCGTAAACGTGATGATGCTGCCAATCACTAACTCCTATGTGAAAGATGCCCATATCAGGTGTTAAGGTTGCGTCCTTAAGTGTCCTTGTTGAGGTCACGTGTGCAATCAAGCAAGATATTACTGATAAAAACATTCTTTAAGCAACCATACCATCATGACCTCTAAATTTTGGGGCCTTTTTTGGGGGGCCATTTTGCTGAGGCCCACTCCTGGTTTAGAGGGCAGGCTCAGAAGGAGGAGACAGGGAAAAGTTTTTTTTTGCAGTACTCTAAACAAATGAAACATTATATAGAGTACTCATGGGTAGAAAGGATATATTTTTAAGAGGTGGAGTCATTTTTGCCCAAGAAAAATCCTTATAACCTGACAGAATTGCCGGACGTCTAACTAAATATGCATGAGAAATTGGCTCTGCTCCATTCTGTTGGACTGCTGCCCCCATTCCTAGCCCACAGGCTTGTAATGCGTATCAGAGTACATACTATTCTAAAGCCGAATGCACACCGATGACAGAAAACACGAAACATGTTTTCTGTTTCGTGTTTTGCATTTTCTGTTGTCCGTGTGGGTCGGCTAAAGGCTGTTTCTATCACAGCACTTTTGGAGATTTTTCATTCTTGTTTCTTTTGACTCAGTATTACAACAAGACAGAATAGGATGAGATAATTTGATTATTTAATAACCTCATAAAGAATCAATTTTTACTCATATTAAAAGTGACTGGTCATTAATTTACAATTTTAGAAAACAGAGAACCTTTGTTAGTTATGTCTTCATTTGACCACATTTTTCAATATTTACACTTTACTGTACAGCACCAACTCAAGGAACCGGATCACCATCAGGCACCAAGCCACCAAATGCTAGACAGGATAATTACAACGGGGAAGGGGAGAATGGGCGCGGCGGACTGGATCTAGTCACCATTCTAATGGTTGCTGTGGCGGTATCGGTCCTCGTTGTCATAATCCTTATTGTAGCTGTCGTTGTCCTCTACAAAAAGAACCAAGAATGTAAGAACATGCACCTTTCTTTTCTTTTTTCTATTCTAATATCTCAACTTTTGTCTTTTAAATTGCATCTTTTGTTCGTGTGCAACAGGATGATGTGTTTTAAAATTATTTATAAATGTTGGAGTTGCGGTATTGTTTCCATCCAGTGAAGTCACAGTAATATTTTAGTGATTAGTGTGCCAGACAGCAATGGTGCTTATAGGCCTAAATGTGATTGGCTGTGAGAAATGTCCAGGGTTTCCCCTGGTATTCTTTTTGTGAGGCAGCCACCTCACACCTTTTGGCCACCACCTCACAGAAATTTGTTATAGCTACCACCTGTACTGTATTAGCTATAATAGAAGTATTGATAGTTCTCAAAAGGGGCATCATAGTATCCCGGTGGACTCATACCACCTCACACTCTCTAAAACTCAGGGGAAACCCTGATGTCAACTCATGCTGAAATTAGCACCAATCAATACTATAGTTTATGTTCTTGTTAAACCAATTAGGGGTGTTAAAAAGGTCTTATCTTCTAAAAAGGGGGCTCTCTTTAAATGCAATGAGCAATTTTATCGGACCATCAGCAGTATACTACACACCTTTATACACCTTCTCATAGCACACATAATGCAGTATGTTACAACTGACAATGTAGTAATTGACCGATAATGTATCACTAACTGATAATGTAGTAAAAATTGACCAATAATGTAGTAACTTTTACTTCATTATCGGTCAAACGGTAATACATTATCGGTTAAAAAATTTTTACTACTTTATGGGTTAGTGATACATTATCGGTCAATTTTTACTACATTATCCGTTAGTGATACATTATCGGTCAATTACTACATTATCAGTTGTAACACAGTACACACCTTCTCATATTAAGTAGACTATCTACTGCTGTGACAGTGCATAAAAGGCAAATGGGCAGTGGCCTCAGATTTAATCAATGATCCTTGAAGGAAAGAAGCAATTGCCCCTACTGTGTCTTAAAACCTCATGTAAATCTTTCAATTTTTTTTTTGTTTCCCCTGCAACTCGTACCTGTCATGCTGTTGCAGAACCTAAGTTTTAAATATTAAAGGTACACCTGTGTGAATGTAATAACTCAGTGAAAAAAAAAGTTTTAAAATGATGAAAATGTCAGCCTTGTTTGAATCAGTGAACAGTTGCATACTAATTTATATCAGGGGTAACTGCATTTTGCTTTTTAAAGTTTCTCAGCCTCTTCAAGAAATTTTGTTTCTCCATGATTTTGTAAAATTGGCCCTTGGACATCTACTTCTTCTGTATTTAACATAGAAATGAACTATCTGGAACCTGTGGTGTATCTATCAGGATGAAGGTGGGAAATTCAATGGGAAGCTGCCCTTGTGCCCCCCTTGAGATTGTCTTCACTAGCCCCCCTCCTCTTTACCTACAAAGTTACACTACTGTTTGGCAGAGTTGCTTAATTGTAGAAGTCAGAAATAATGATGTGGAAAGACCCAACAGAAATTGTGAAATAAACTTCCCCGGGGTTAATACATTTAGTACATTTGCTCAGTCATTGATTTTACAAAAACTGTTAAGAGAAGCGTGGGTTTCATTTCCGACAGACAACACTTTGAGGCTATTTTAAATACAAACTATCGTACTATTAGGGTGTACCACAACTGTTGATATATGTTTTATTTAAACTTTATGTTTTTCCAGACAGCAGCAAGCAAAACTTATTGTAGGCTGATATGTTTCATTTTTGCTTTGATGTTTGCAAAATGGTGCATGGTAATATCACTGGCTGTCTCATAAAATCAATCAAAAAATTCAGGATTACTGTCTTCTAAGAAAGTATGCACTCATCATACAGTATCAACCTACATAGTATGGAAAACTACACCAAAGCCTTTAAGTAGTGTAAAACATTGAAATTAGAAATAGGTGGGTGTCAGCTTCATAAATGAGGGAATAAGAATTAGCTTCTGAAGATACTTAATTTGTTTGTACAGTATCCCTTGCTTTGACACTGCAAAAACTGCTTTATAAACTTATCTTTTTGCTAAGCACATCCAAGGAATGAGCTGTTGTAATTTCTGCAGGCATTTTTAGCACAGTGACTTAATATGTTTTCACAACATGTAAAACTACCACTCTCAGTATTATCAGTGCAGACTAAATCATAGCTGGAAATGGGGGGGGGGGGAGGGGGGAAGAGGAGTGGTGGAGATATATCATACACTTTTGGAAATGATCCCTTGGACTTAAAAATTTGCACCCAGTAAACTTTGCTTCTAGGGGCTGTTATCCCTCTTACTTTTTCACAATTTCCATGACCTATTGGCTTACTTAAAACTGCATCAACTGGTACTTTTATAGTTTTGCCTGTAAGGGAGGGCATCAATTTGTTCTCAATGTTATTTTCAAATAATTTACAGTGTGAAAATTCAAGGCAGTGGGCAATTTCTCAAATGTTGGGGTGTCCCTGCTGTCCCCCCATCCTGGGATTGCCACCCATGCCTGTTAGTGTATCATTGACCTGGAAATTACCAATTGGTAGACAAACATCTTCAACAAAAATGCATCCAGAGCTGCTTGTATTTGCAACAGCTATAGGCTATGGGGTTGGTAAACGATATACCCTGCTTAGACAAGAGACTTGTAGGGTGTGAAACAGCATTTTGTAGTGCAGTCAGTACAGTATGTCCTCTACTGGACAGAACATTTTTTACCAACATTTAAATCTGTTGTGTACAAAATCATGAAATTATAAATGAAATGAAAACCATGAAAAGATGTCCTAACCTTAAGAAGTTAACCACCCCCTTCCCTCCCTCTTCAAATTATTCATATTTACCCTTCCTGGAATTTGGTTCCATCAGGGATGGCAAGTCTCTGGTTCCATTTTGAGTCTGTGCTGAAAAGCCTACGGTATAAAGATGACAATTGTCAGAATATAAAATCAAGTTAACACAATATAAGAAGCTCTTTCTTCCTAGTGCACTACATCTGAATTTAGTCTGTAATGTGACCTTATTTTCTTCACATCCACATTTTGTTACTTTTTTATACAAACGATAAAAATAGCTATTAAGGCATAAACTATAAAACTTGTACATTTTGGCAGTGAATATCAAACCGTTTCCTTTTCTCTCACAAAAAGATGCCTCTTTCTAATCTCGGGAGATACAATAAATCGCAGACATTAGCAACTTGGTTTAGACAGGCATGGGGCCCCGAAATTGAAAACGGCTTGATTCACTTTTCATCCCGTACTCTCTTATCCTAATTTTCCTCTGACTTTTTCTTTCGATCGTAGTTGTTTATGGCGAGGATGAAGGGTACGGAGTGAGAAGCTATAATTGCCTAATTACATCTTTGTATACATAAAATAAAATAAAATGTATGTAAATGGACTTTATATACACTGTCAGGACAGTGTGTATGTAAACAGTAGAATTCATTTTTGTAACAGAACCTCAGCTTGTATGGACATAAACAGCTTGTTTTCTTGAAAAGGAGGGTGTGAAGATGAAAAGGTGTCAAGGTTTTGTAAATTTCGGGTAATTTTTAAGAGTCGTATGGTACATGGAAAGTTTCACTTGTAGACATCAGCAGTATAAATTTTACTGCATTTAGCAAGAAGGATTATGTGACATGTAGAACAGACGCAAATGTTGAGAAACCTGTAAGCTTGGTTTTTTAGTGGGTTTTGTTGACATTTTTTTTTTCCAGTTTATATTTCGTATATATATACAGACATAACAAAAGGCTGCAAAAGTAGTACAAGGACATGGATAACAAATGGTCCCACCCCACTCCCTATGCCCTGTCTGAATAAAAAATGATGTAGACTAAACATTGCATTGTATGGAAGTGCATATTGTTTGATGGAGTGGTAGACAATTGGGCTGTTAGTTCATGGAATCCAAGGGGCAAATCAGAAAACCGGGGTCCAAAAGATACAAGAAAAAGCGAATGAAATATCAACCAGAATTGCCATATGAAATGTTTTGGAAAGGATAAGCCTTAACAACAACTTTGTTTCCATACACTGGCATCTCAGTAAATCATTGAATAGAGAGTCACTTTTCATAGAAACAAACTGAAGATTTTTATGAAATATTGCTAGGTGTTAAATACTTTAGAAGCTAACCAAGCTCCTCTGGTGACTGCTGTATATTCTGATAAGTCTACATGAAGGCCAGTGTTAGGATTGGGGGGGGGGGGGGGTACCTGGATCAGAACAAAGAGACATTGTAACATAACAGTTGAAACCATTCCTATCCATTGTCCACCTACTGGCACAGGATAATTTATAAAAACAAAATGTGAGCTTCCAGTCTCCTGCTGTTTCAGACCCTGGGTTCTGTCACATTTTAGATAAAGTGCATACTGAATGATGACCTATGTATGTTCTGGGTTGCACTTTTAAGATATCTGCCGGAAAACATCTGAGCAGAGCTCTACTAGCTAAGGAAAAGAGCAGCATGTTTTTTACTCAGACCAGCTGGCTTTGTTGTGAAATTTTTCAGTAGCTAGTTTTTACTATGAAAACAACATTAGGAATTCATCTGCTTAAACATTCAGACCCTGTTTTTGTAACCATTTAAACTGTTTATCTTTACCTAATCCAATTTAACTTGGTCTTAGACTTCCTGTGATTACCACACATAAAAGATTTAACTGTGCAATGGGAGGAAATGTCAACAGTTTATCTGTTGTGTAACCAACTGGGCAAAAGTTCCTCACCGACCAGGGATTAAGTGTAAGCCTAGAAGTGATAGTGGTTTCTTACAGCAAAGAAATGAACAGTAAGTAGGATTTTATTACACCCGACCTCCCTTTTGAGAGGTCTGGTCAGCGTTTTCTGATTTTTAAGCAGGAGAGTTCCTAATGAATATGGAATAAAAATTGAATGTGGAAAACAAGAGGGCAATCAAGGAGTTGCTGATCTCATCCCAATACATCCTTTTGCTTCTTACGAGTCTGGTGTAGCACTCTGTAATTTTATTGTTATTGCTGATGATCGACATGGCCTAAGAAAAGCTCTACGAGGATAGTTAATTCATGTTCTCAGTTCTATGACTGTCGTTAGTTTGAACACTAAGGGGAAACTGGAAAAAGAGAATTAGGCTAATCTTGAGCTGGGGATGTTTGTTCATTCCGGCATCTTTACGGTACCCGCCAGCTTCCGGTTCTGATTACAGTGTGGTATTAATACGCAGTTAGCGTATTTACAGCACACACGCACAGCAAAACTATAGATACTAATGTGACACAATGGACGCGTGCCCTTCAAAACCTCCAGAGACGCGCGATCTTGCCCTTCAAAACCATAGAGACGGGCGATCTCGTCTCGTGAAACCCCTCTATAGAGGTTCTTCACCGACGTCACTGCGCTGCACGTCTCTCTATTTTGACGGCCAGACGTCCGTTGTACAACAATTGTAACTAAGGCCGTACCGTGCGTGCGTATCGATAATACACCTTCTGCGCATGATCAGTGATGAGCAGTATGCCAGACTGAAACGCAATGACGTCACGTGAAGAACCTATGTAAGACATGTGTAGGACTATTGTCAGTCCTACATTTAGATCAGTGGATTGCCCTCTGGCATCACTCCGCTCGTCTCTCTGATTTATCAGTGTTGTAAGAGTCACTCAGTTTTGCAGAATTAGAGTCGAATCATTTACTACTTTCAATGTAACTCGAGTCATTTTCCTTTTGAAAATTAATGACTCGAGTCATGACTCTTTACAACAATGTGATTAATAGATGTTTTGAGTGCTTAATGTCCATACACCCCTTTCCGAGTAATTGTTGGTGGTGACAACGTAGCGATCAATGTCCCTTTCAATTTTTCAGGAGCCTCTTAATTGTACTGGCCCTATCAAAACTAATGTGCTCTGAAAGAAAGTATGAAAAGCGCAGACTGGAAATTCCCGATATTACAGACAGTGCGTACTGTTTAAGGAATACATCACATTTGGCGGACGAGGCGAAACCGAGTCCGTTATTTTGCAAATTGGGAGTCCAGACGGTTTATGAGACAATAAAAGTCCGACAAATGTGGTTAATTTCTCTTCTACCACCGAAAATGTGTGAAAACTTCATTTTCATCAGTGCATAGGTTTTACTGACCGTATGTTGTGGAAAAGCAGGTCAGTGTTTAACCAATCAGAATGCAGGATTCCCAATAACAGATGGCTAGAGGTGGTAGAATCCATGATAAACGTGTAAAGATGCAATTAGTGAGAGGCATAAGTGGCGAATGGGTGGGGGTTGGTTGACTAAAGCCTACCCCGTCAAAAATGTGGTGGGCTCCTTCCCCTCATTTCCAGGACAAAAACGCTCTGTAAAAATGTCAAAAAAATTGCAGTCTTATTGCTTAAAATTTGCTCAAATATTGCACCAAGTGCATCTAAAATACTTTCTAAAGGAGATGGGACCCCATACCCTTGGGTTCTTCTCCCAGGACGACATTCCGAAACAGTGCACAATCCCCCACCTCAATGGATCGAGTACAGCTTCTACGTCCATGAGTTAGTCTGTTAGTCCCCTTCCCTGCTCATTCATGCATGGTAGTGGGAAGGAAGTTGCATTTGACTACCTGGTTCATATCAATGTGTTTGTGACGTCATTTGCTTGGAACTCGGAACTGCTGTGATGTTAGTTAACTTGGTTGCTTACAAGCCAATATCAGGTGTGTATAGCACTATTGCACTACGTACGTACGGGGAGGGGGTGTACGCTTTCACACTTACTCGCGTACATTGTGTATGAATGGCCCATGATGGAAATAGCTAACCACATCCCAACACGGTCGTCTTTCTTTTTTTTTTTTTTGCTATGTCAGGCTGGCCGGTCTGTTCTACCGTACTTAAAGGGAAGTATTTAGTGTGTGCATAGTTTATAGAAAACCCATTGCTGTCTTTAGTATAAATGCATTTAGGGCCATTTATCAATGAATAGGAAATAGCACCCGAAAATCCCAAAGTAACACTCGAAATGGAATTGGGGGGCTAGTTTTTTTGAAAATAGCACCGAAATTGAAAAAAGTATCTCGGACCCTGGAGAACAGTCAGTGTGGGTGCAGGAGCAACACACGCCGTCTGCCGGGCTGCCAGATCAAAGGTAGCCTGCATTGTTGCACAATGTACGCCTGGATGGAAAAACAGAGAAGCGTGACGTAGGTGCATAAGCTCTATATGAGTGTATCCAGTGTACTAAAGCAGCGCAGTCGCTCTCACATCATACCGACTGTACTTGCGTGCGTGCATTGCGTGTGCGTGTGTGAATTGAACTTGGCCCCTGCGATCCGATGCACACGTACGTCGTTGTTGCCATGCAAGAGAAGAATAAGGCTAGGTAGTTCTTCAAGAGAAGGTAAACAACAGAGCTACAGACAGCCAAAATTCCGTGATGAGCCACAGTGCTCACAAACTTGGTCAAAGTTCTTAACCAGGCGTGTATTTCAACTAAGCCTATTACTTATTAGGCCTAGGGCCTACCTAGCTTGTTAGCGTTATTACAGTACTATTAATAATTTAGCGTAACCTAGCTAAGCCTAAGTTAGGCCTATGCCTAGGCCTAGGCCTAACATCAGTTCCACCGTGCGCGTACTTAAATAGGCCCTATGCTTCATACTGGGACGCGCTTGGACTTTTACTACGGTAGGGACACGCGTATAGTTTTACTTTTATGGTGCCAAGAACTAGTCATGCTTGACACGCGTGATCGCAGTTCACTCTAGGCCTGGGTTTTACTTAGACTAGAGGTGGTCAAGTTTTGAGCAAGAGAAGCTTAGATAAGTGTGCATCTGATCATGTCATTGTGTGGCTTTTATGGTAGGGTTTGTTAAACCGCAGGTGAAAACTGAATTTTGAGTGTCAGGAAAAGACAGTGATCAATGTAACGGATCATTTACCTTTTCTTTCAGTGTTTACTGCCAAATTTAAAAAAAAAAGTTGTTCTTTTGAACATCTTGACCTTTGACCTCTGAACTTTGACCTAGCATGCTGAGGGTACTGGAGGCATAAATTCCAAGGACTGTGCACCCCCACACCAAGTTTGGGGTCAGTAGTACCTTCAGTTTTGAGTGAGCGCACGGCACACTTTTGACCCCAAAATTGCCGTTTGACCTTCTGACCTCGTGACCTTTGACCTCAGAAGGTCAAGTGTAAAGTTGTGTAAAGTAGGTGTCCATCAGAAAGTTATGCGAAGAAATGAGGATCGTTAAATGTTTCGTTCAGCTTTTACAGCCAGATTTAAAAGTTTGCTTATTTTGACCTATTGTGACCTTTGACCTATCATGCTGATGATATTGGAGGCACAAATTCTAGGGGCCATGCACCCCCTCACCAAGTTTGGGGTCATTAGTACCTTCAGTTCTAAGTGAGTGCGCGTCACACTTTTGACCCCAAAATTGTCGTTTGACCTTCTGACCTCGTGACCTTTGACCTCAGAAGAACAAGTGTCAAGTTGTGCCAAGAGCGCTTCAATACGAAAGCTATGTCAAGAAATCAGGGCCATTTACTGTTGCATTCAGGTTTTATAGCCAGATTTGGAAAATTGCTTATTTTGACCTTTTTTGACCTTTGACCTTTGACCTATCATGCTGAGGGTTTGGGCTCAATCTTGTTCTTAGTTTAGGAGGAGTTCGCGACACACTTTTGACCTTGAGAATGTCATTTGACCATCAGAGCCTTTGACCCAAATTTTAGGCATGTTTGGTCACATGACCAGGAAACAGGACCTTCACCACTCCATTTTGCCCCTCCCTTGAGTAGCGGTCATAAAGCCCCAAATTTCCCTACCATGCATTTCCATGGTTATGGTTGCTATGGCGACTGGCAGAGGTAAACGTGTGCACTTTGCAATGGTAAACGAAGCACAATATCTCATCCCCCACATACTACGTATGTGGGGATGAGATAAAAATGACAAGTATTGTACCATTTGACATCAGAGACCATGAAATCAGCAAAATATCCTTAGAGAGGGGGAATATCCCTCCTGTCGGGCTTGTGCCCCTAGGACAATGATTCTGCATTGATTCTGACAATGATTCTGCATTCTGCATTGATGTGCTCCATCCCCCTTCCTCTCCTCAGTTGGTTACTTTGACTACTAGCGTGTCAGCTTCTGGTCTGGTTTTCTCAATTAAACTGATCTCAGTGCACCTGTTTATGGAAAAGTATAGGCAAAAGTCCACAACAGAATGCTCATAGCTAGATGGGACTAGTGCCCAAACTGCACAGAAGAGTTGATTGATAGAATTAAGGAAGATTAAAGGAAATTCCAACCTTTACAAAAAATGTTTGTCACATGATTCAAATGACCAATCCAGAACAATGATATAAGGGTATGCTCATTCAAGTTGTGGTGATTATATGAGGCCAATCAGTTGACATACATATAACATTTCAATAAAGAGAATAGGGCACAAGTGTCATGCTGTCAAGTGACTACTACTTATCCTCCTAATCTCTCTTTTGAAGCTTCCTCCTACTTTTCCTACCTTTTTCTTGAAAATTCTAATTTATCAAGCTTTTAATTTTCTTCTCTATTCTCTTTTGGCTCAACAGAAACATATGAAATGGCATACTTACAGTAAAACCCTGTTTACCCGGACCTTGTTTATCCGAAACCCTGTTTATCCAAACTTGCCTCACAATTTTACACAACTTTGTTTTGAAATTCTTGCTAGGAGACACCAGTTGGTATAGGCTCGATATCACATACATAATGCAAGTTAGGATAGTATAAGACCTTCTTTGAAGGACACTGAAAAGTGAATGTGAAAGTGGGCTTTGTACCAGGAAAAACACCAGTGCAGCTTACGGAAATAATGCAAGTAGTGGTTTGAAAGTCTTCTACACATGCCTCTCTAATATTTATTGAAGTTTATGCTGTTTTCATATCCTGGATACTTCTCAGGATTGTTAGAGCTTCCCTCCAACACATGCACACAGACACATGTAGTATATATATAAAGCATTGACCATTCTGGAGATTGTAGGCTCAAATTTTGAGAATAAAATCTCTGGGTTTTAAGAAGTCTACAGAATTGTTTGTCGTATCATAGGTTTAAAAAAAATGACACCTGAATACTTAACAGCACTTTTGCTTGAATTTTGCATGCCATATCAAAATAATTTGGGAAATGTCTTAACACTTTCTTGGGACCCCATGTGTGGTACATGAAGCCAAAACTTGAAACCCCATTTATCAGAACTTTTTCATTATCTGAACAATCTTAGGTCCCAACATGTTAGGATAAATACTGTTTTACTTTATTTGAATTATTGAAAACATGTCTTGAGGAGTCATATGTTTGTTTCAAAACTGGTGAATATATTTTGCTCCTATTTTGGCCTACCTAGATGTATAGATAGATGGATTAATGAAAGTGTGCAAAAGTCATAGTTTTGGTCCACAAAATCCTGTCTTTGTCCTGCTTTATTGAAAGTTTTGATCCTACTTTTATCCTTCCTTTGCACTTAGGTCCACTCAAGAGCCTAAACACCAAATATCTAATATTAATCAGAAATTTGATTGCAAGACTGAATTTTCCTAGTTTTAGGAAGGCTCTTGCTATATGCCACTTCCTTCTCCCAAAATTGTGATGCACCTCCAAGTCCTAACCCCCCCCTCCCTTCCCCCCATCTCCCTTTAAAAACTAGGATGTACATTCCCAAGTATTTTCTGAGTAGCTGTCCCATAACACCTCATCATGAGATTTGATGCTCGAGTCTCCAAAAAAATTGTGACCTCCGATGCTTGGTGAAACATCTGAGGTTTCTTGATAGCTCTTTCCAATCATTATACATACTTGGCACCACCACTAAGCATGGTTTAACACTGGATTTGTAGGAAAGACAAATTATTTTCAATATCATCTTTCCTCTTTCAAATTTTTCATTATTAATTTTTTCAGGTACAGTTGACAGGATTTTTAGCTCTGTATAGGATAAAATGACTTTATGTCAACCTCTGAATAAATTTTGGATATTTCTTCAGGCTAAAAAGCATTTTAACAGTAACCAGGAATGAGAAAAAATCATTAATTAATTAAAGATCAAGTTTCCCAATCATCCAGACAGGTATACATTATTCATAAAAGGGGGAGA
The DNA here is from genome assembly GCA_029531755.1 of Holothuria leucospilota. Classification (NCBI taxonomy): domain Eukaryota; kingdom Metazoa; phylum Echinodermata; class Holothuroidea; order Aspidochirotida; family Holothuriidae; genus Holothuria; species Holothuria leucospilota. Next base: position 30,235,071 of record CM055970.1, read on the forward strand.
TGATTATTCTTTTGGAACGTGGAAGAATTTACGGTTTCTGTTGAGGAAAATGGACATTTGACAAGAAACATTTGGCTATCAAATTGGCTCATTAGTAATTATGGCACCAAAATTTAAGTCTGTGAGCAGTAAATGCCAGGTTCTTGCACTTTTGGGGGGGAAATGTTGAGTTAATGAACTTATCATTTTTGACATCAACTTTGAAATAAATGAGCGTTTTCATGGAAAGTGGGTTTTTGTCTGTAGAGCTCTATTGAGACAAAAAGTTCTAAAAAGACCAAAGAAATGGTACATTTTGATGAAAGAATGTTTGTCTTAAAAGTCTACTATCTTCTGCTAACAGAACAGATAATGGCTATAAAATGACAATAACACATGGTGAAAGGAGCCAAAGATTTGTCTGGAAGCTGTACTTTTTGGGTCAAAATAGGATTCGAGAGGTTATGTTGCTGGCTGGGTATCAGGGTTGATATAACAGATGGCAAAAAGCTGATGTGCCTTTAATGATTTCCACAGTGCCCTCAAAAAGATTATTGAAAGTTGTTGGTGGTGCATTTTCCATATAATTATTGATTCCTTGCCAAAGGCAGGCAAGGAATCTATGCGATGGTGATGTCGTGTGTGTGTGTGTGTGTATGTGTGTATGTGCGTATGGGTGTGTGTATGTGTGTGTGTATGTGACGCTTAGCTTGTAAACACGATATCTCCAGTTAGCAATGACGGACACTTTTCATATTTGATATATAGATTTGTCATGTTGAGAGGAAGAACCCTATTGTTTTTGGTAGAGGTCAAAGGTCATTTGAGGTCACCAGAGGTCAAAAAACAAAAACCTTGTAAACACGATATCTCAAGATAGCAATGACCGACACTTTTCATATTTAGTATACAGATTTGTCATGTCAAGAGAAAGAAGCCTATTGATTTTGGTAGAGGTCAAAGGTCGTTTGAGGTCACTGGAGGTTAAGCTGCAAAAACCTCGTAAAAGGCTTGTAAACACGATATCTCAAGATAGCAACGACCGACACTTTTCATATTTGGGATATAGATTTGTCATGTTGAGAGGAGAAACCCTATTGTTTTTGATGGAGGTCAAAGGTCGTTTGAGGTCAAAAGCCGAAAACCTTGTAAGCACTATATCTCAAGATAGCAATGACCTACACTTCGTATTTGGTATACAGATTTGTCATGTCAAGAGAAAGAAGCCTATTGATTTTGGTAGAGGTCAAAGGTCATCTGAGGTCACTGGAGGTTAAGCTGTGAAAACCTCATAAACGGTTTGTAAACAGGATATCTCAAGATATCAATGACCGACACTTTTCATATTTGGTATATAGATTTGTCATGTTGAGAGGAAGAACCCTATTGTTTTTGGTAAAGGTCAAAGGTCATTTGAGGTCACTGGAAGTAAAAGACTGAAAACCTTGTAATCACGATTTCTCAAGGTAGGAGTGAAGGACACTTTTCATATTTGGTATACAGATTTGTCATGTCAAGAGAAAGGACGCTTTGGTTTTTGGTAGAGGTCAGTGGTCATCTGAGGTCACCGGAGGTTAAACTGCAAAAGCCTCATTAACGGCTTGTAAGGTCGATATCTCAAGTTGGCAATTACAGACTCTTGAGAAGAACCCTTTTGTTTGTGGTAGAGGTCAAAGGTCATCTGAGGTCACCGGAGGTAAAACTGCGAAAAGCTTGTAAATCCCTTGTAATCATGATATCTCAAGATAGAAATGATAGACACTTTTCATATGTAGCATGTAGATTTGTCATGTGGAGAGGAATAGCCCTATTGTTTTTGGTGAAGGTCAAAGGTCATTTGAGGTGTCTGGAGGTCAATGACTGAAAACCTTGTAATCACGATATCTCAAGGTGGGAATGAAGGACACTTCATATTGATTTGTCATATTGAGAGAAAGAACCCAATTGTTTCTGGTAGAGGTCAAAGGTCATCTGAGGTCACTGGAGGTCAAAAAACAAAATTTCTGAAGAATTCCCAAGATCGTCATATGGGGTCACCAGAGGTCAAAAAGCAAAATTTCCCAAGAATTCCCAAGATTGTCATATAGGGTCACCACAAGTTGAAAGGCAAAATTTCCCAACAATTTCCAAGATTGTCATGGGGTCACCAGACGTAATAAAGTAAGAATTCCCAAGTGTCATTTGGGGTCACTAAAGGTCAAAAAGCAAAATTTCCCAAGAATTCCTAAGATCGTCATCTGGGGTCACCAGAGGTCAAAAAGCAATATTTCCCAAGAATTTTCAAGATCCAAGATCTATTGGAGGTCAGAGGTCATTTGAAGTCATCAGAAGTTAAATACCAAATTCATTGAAAAACAGGATATTTCAAGACAGGGGTGTTAGATACTTGTAATACTTGTAAATTTGAGGGATAAACCTCAGTGCAACAAAGTATCCCCATTTGGCAAGGAATCACTAAGCCTTTGGGCTTTCTGGTTTTTGCTGTTCCTATTGTAGGCTTATGTCAAGCCTCAAATGGGTTTCTTTAGAGTTGAAAGTTTTGATGCCAAAGGATTATCTATTCTCTTCCTATCCTTTTTTACTCAATAAAAGTTACATCTTTCATATTTTAGATTTTCAGTACTTGAAGTCTGTGTTCATTTGCAAATTTTTCCTGCTTATGGGAAAGGATTACATACTGTTGCATACTCAAGTTAAGTGATCATTAGATCCCTCTTTTAATGGGTGGGTCAAAATTAGGGATATTTGAACAAATGGCATATGGGACCATTTGGATTGGAGGGGGGGGGGCATTTTGTGCCCATATCTTTGAACCTTTTGCAAGGAATTTTGCCCTAATATTTCTGCAAATTCTCCCTGAATTATGGAATTTTCCAATCTTTTTTTGGGGGGGGGGCAGTCCCCCTGCCCCCAGCCTCATATTCCCATATACGTGACAAGTTGTGAGCCATGAGGATATTTTTAAAATTTGAATACTACTTTGGAAAAACAAAGTGTAATGATTATAAATTGTACACCAATATTCTAAACTTACCATTTATTGACATCTTTAATAGCCATTTCAAACTTAGAGCTCCTCCTCTGTCCTCCCACATTTTAATCCTCTCCCCTTCCCTTCCCATTTTCCATGAATAAATTCCCTACTGTGTGCTTGACATTATGCAAAACATCCCATAAACTTTGTGGAGTGTGGCTACCCATTGAATAAAACACAGCTCTGTAAAACTATTGGTCCAATTTATAGGAAACAAAAAATTTGCTTAAATTGCATCAACATGACACAGAAGTATTAAAACGCCTTTTATTGTTTTTAAACCATTCAGTCTCACCAAAATAGACTAGCTTTGTATTTTCTTCACAAAATTATTATCCATCTCAAGAATTATTAATATTGCACCTTGCGAAAATTTGAAAGTTTGGGTGAACAAATTATTCATGGATTACAAAGCAATGAATTTCTTTCTGTGAGAACCTTATTTCTTGAAAATAAAGTTCCCCAGCTATTTTTCTTTGAACTGGCTCTCATTTTTCATTTATAAATCATGGCTATATAAAGGTATAAATATTTTGTGTACCGCAAAATGCAACGCTTTCCTTTAATACATAGTACTTTGAATGGTAATGTCAGCAGAAGTACAGTTAGTTCATATGCTGCAGAGCCTGCTTAACTGGCTGTAAGGATCTCTTTTTAAATCAGTGAGGCCAAGAATGAGTGTGTAAGCTACCTCTACTCTGCAGGTCAGTGGTGAGGTGGCGACACCATGCTGAGTGAGGATTTTCATCTGATAACTAAAGATAAAGATTTATTTTATGTCTTAGGGGCTTGATGGCTTTCCAGGCTTAGAAATATTCACATAGCTCTTTAAAATTTATCTAGCGGATCGGTGATGTGAATCTTGTGTGGCCTTTCATAAATTGTTCAGTGCTATGTATGCTTGGAAGATTGTAGTACGGATAATTGTTAGTAAAGTGTTATACCAAGTTTGTGGTATGAAATACCAGTTTAAAGGAAGGGTTTATGCAAAAGATTATTTTTTGTATGTGAAAGAGGAACTAAATCTACACAATTTAGTAAAACTTCCATTCAAATCAGACTTGTAGTACTCGAGATACCAGCAAATGAAGTTACTGCATTTGTGACCCAAAGTGAGCTTGAAGCAAGCAGGGGTTATATCACTTTCTCACATTGATGAGAAATGCATTGTTTATCTTTGTGCTTTCAGTCTGTTGTGTTGTGCTTTCAGTCTGTTGTGTTGACCTTGAAGTTACTGTAATAGGGATAGGAGCTGGTCAAGGGGAATTTGAAGTTTGTAAATTTCCCAAGCCTCTCATGCATTCGCTTTCTGATGACATGGGATTATGCAGGAGAAAATTGGTTGTGAAGTTTAAAGAAAAACAAAAGAGTACTCATTAATGTGAGGCTATGACATCATATGTGCTTGCTTCAAGTTCACTTTGTGTTGAAAGTGTGACAACTGTAACTACTCATATCTTGAGAACCACACATCTGATTTCAATGCAAATTTCACCAGAATTCTTATAGAACCAGTACCCCTCTAACATATCAAAACTTAATTTGTGCTTAGACCCTTCTTTTAATACAGTTCTTCAGTTAAAGGGTACATTAAGTCTGAAATTATGAAACATATTTTACAGAGTATGATCTATGATGGTCATTTTCTGAACTGCCACCTTCATAGCTTTTTCCCATGTAGAAGTATAATCTGTTACTAAAATTGTCACGATGAACATGCCTGCAAAAAGCTGGATGCAAAGACACATTGTGTCCGCAAAAATCATACTGCAGCTAGAAATTTTCATCTTAGTCCCAAATTAAGTAGACCAGGTGAGCTAGAAATTTTGGTTTTCAAAGTATGACATGCGCCCGCAAGGTTTTGCAAGTTTTGCAGCCCTGACGATGAAGCAGTAGTTTGTTTTTAAAGTAGTGAAAAAATATGCAAAAGTTTGTAAAACAGTAGTCAGGTTTCAAGAGTCTCAAAATGTTTTAAATGGAACGAATTATTGCACCCATCGGTGGAGATTTGTTCTCGATATTGGGGGGGACATGACCCCATTTTCAAAAAATTTACTGGGTGAAAAATTAAAGTAAATGGGCGATTTCTCAAATATCGGGGGGACATGTCCCCCTGTCCCCTGGGATCACCGCCCATGTTTGCACCAGAAGGGTTTAAAACTTTTCATATACAAGTAGGAATGGAGTGATATGACCTCTAAGGTACAGTTTTTTTATCAGCCATTGTATAAGTGAAGCAGGCTGCACTTTTTTGAAATTAGCAGGGTAGAACAATTATGAGGCCTTGATCTAGAAAATTATTGAACTTTTCACATGTTTCAAGGTGCAGGACATTAGATATGTACCAAGAAGTAATATTTTGCTTACACTTCATCAACATGGCACAAACAAGAAACAGCTTACATCATTATTAAAACCTTAGGTTTCACAAATAAACTCTGCCAAAAGATTTACTCTCCCAGATGTTGTGCATTTTAAGAGGTACGATTGTTGCATCATTTGAAAATTAAAAAAATATGGTTGAACAAATTATTCATGAGTGACAAAGCTGTGATTTTTCCAGTGAAAAACTTATTTCTAAAAAACAAAGTTCCTCAGCTACAATAAAGATGACTGTAAAGGGACCAACATTTTCCACAAAGTCAATATTACCCTTTAAAATTGTGTAAACTTGTGTATACGTCATGTTCAGCATTTATTTACAGTCTGCATTTACTGTGTTTCCGTGTTTGTGAATTTTGATGTGCATCTTGTTCTCGTGTAAACCCCCTGTCTGTTCTCGTAAGTCTTCATTAAACATTCATATGTATAGTTTTGCTATCATGCTTGGCCTCAACAGAAATCAGTGAGTTGCGTGGTTTGTGTACATAATCATCAGCAGGCCTACAACCAAGAATTCTAAAAAGGGGGTGGTGTATAGGAACTACCCAACACACTCCGGCACTCAAGAAGTGGTCATCTTGTGATTTTTGTGGTTGGTTATCTTGCATCCACTTCCATTTGAATATATTAAAATGTTTCATTCTTATGCCAGCAATTTTGTGAAAACCACAGAGTAATCAGTGGGGTCTTTGCCCCTGGTGATTGATGGGGAATTGCCCCAGGACCCTACACCCACAATAATTCCTCTCATGCCACTTAATCCTATGTGTATTGATGCACACCTTTTATGAACTTACTGTCACTGGGTTAATAAATGTGTTCAAAACACTCCTACCCACCTACCGAATCCTGGTTATATGCCTGCTGTGGGTCCTTTTAGAACTTTTGACTTTCACTCAAGTGCTGACCTGCATAAGACTAGAAAAGCCTCAAGATTTAAAATAAAATGGAAAAATTTAAATAAATTAAATTAAAATTATTATAAAGTGATAATTGAAGTACCTCACAAGAAACCCAAGGAGGGCCCCTGGACCCTACACCAGCAATGGTGCTTCATATTCGGCTTAATCCAGCATATTGTGATACAGTCACTAGGTTAGTGAAGGTCCCCCCTCCCCCCTTCATCCAAATACTGATTATGTCCTGCTTTGGGCCATTTTAGTGTGACATATGCTAAATAAAATGACCCACAGAAGACTCAAGAAATCTCAAAACTTAAACTAGATATAAAAGCTGTTCATTTTGGCTCCTATGGTTATTACACAGTACACTTGGCCCTCAGCCCTAAACACTTTAATAAGAAACCTTGTTCTAATATCTCAGTTTTCATGATGAAAATATCACTGTTTCATGTTCAGTATTTTTTTACTATAGGGCACCATAGGCTATAGAGTCACTCACTAGTGTCTCAACTGCATGTTGCCAGTGGCATAAGAGCATGAGTCAAGGTGGGGGAAGGGGGTCTTGTTTGTGACAGGTGCAGGCCCTGAGTAAAAAAGGTGAAGTAAAGGACAAAAAAAGGAACCACAATTCTCCAGGTAAACTTCATATCATGAATGTTTGTCAATTAGTTTAAAGTTCAGGGCAAACATCCTTTCCCCTCCCCTTATTACATTTAGTAATGTTCAGCCTGTGCAATTGTCACTTCCTGTGGGGGGGGGGGCGGTTGAGATATACCTTCCTGCTACAGTTGAGGTTAATTCGACCACAAACCTAGAAAAGGTGAATCATATATCTCATCCTGAATCATTCACAGCGGCTACCATAAATGTGCAGAACCGCTTTCAAATGGGAGTTGACCACTTTTACCTGCAATTTTAAGAATACTTGCCTGAAAAATAGATGTAGTGTGTCACCAAACAGTAAATTCATTTCTGAATGGAGTAGGACAATTTTAGCCCCCACCCGACCTTACATGCCCTATGGCTGGTATTTCATTATCAAGCCTTCATGATAGTTGTATGCAAGTGTCCCTCTAAACATTAAAATTGCCCCTTTAATCCTCAGTAATACCTCTATTAGTGGTCTAGAAATAGGCCTTATGCATTGAAGTCACGCTACATCATTTTGGAGAGTAAACAATGAAGCACACAGCATGCTCAACATGGACTGTACCACTGTATGCAGATATCTGACTGGTGCACAAATCAGCTGTCTGCACTTGTTGGTGTAAGTTACATGATATGCAGTTATTAACCCTTTCACAAGAAAATTACTATTTTTGTACTTAACATGAATAAACATAAGTTACATATGCAAATTTATGACATGGAAAGAAAGACTCATGAAGTATGTCTTATGTTAACCTTTGTTTGTTTAGCCTTCATTGCAAGAATAGTTGTAATGGTGGTATGTCCTGAGGGGTTTATTTTTAAACAGAGATGCCACTTTTCACACAGATTTTAGTCTGACATCAGATATTTTTAGAATGCCCATCAAAAATTCAGATTTTTTTTACATTAGAAAACACTTTTTTGATTCCAAATTTTTGGTCAAATTTACCGAAAAAAGTCTGCTCTGTTCATGTTGCATGATCTGAGAATTAGTCCAACATAAACCACTGATTGTAGCAAATGTGTTTGTTGTACCAAGTACCTTATGCAGATGGCACAGCATGGAGAATCATTAAGTACTGGACAGACTTTGTGTACTAGTTTACTGTGATTGTCTATCTGGCAGTTTGACACCTTTAAAAAAATTTCAGATTTTTGGGGTATATGCTGGTAGCATCTGTGTTGAAAGTGCTTACCTATCAACTACTTTGAAAATATCCACATAAAATACCAAACTAGAAATTAGCTATAATTAACAGATAATTTATAAAGGATCAACAAAAGAAATACAGACAATGTGCGATATACACTCCACATCTCAGTTTCAGCATAGAAAATGGGAAATCTCAGAAATGCTCAAACTTTGAAAAGATTTATCCCGGGGTGGTCCCAGAGGAGGGGGGGGACAGGAAGGCCATGCTCCCAGTCAGTGAAGTATGCCCCCTTTCGCCGGGGTCGTAATGTGTGCAATAAAATATGTAATGACAACGACAGCCAGCCCCCTGATGATCTACTTGATTTTTTTAAGAAAGGACAGATTCTTCAGTAAAAACCTCAAACTTCCCTAAATATAAACCCAAATTATTTTTCAGCTTTTTGTCAATAAAAATCCAAATTCTTTGGGTTTTTGTCAATTACAATCCAAATATTTCAATTTTTTCATCAAAATCCCTGAATTTTCAAAGTTTTGTAAGTAGAAGAAAAACTAGCATTTAACATCCTTTTTGCAACCTTTTTCCTTTGTCAGGCTTCAGGTTGCTGACCCCCATTGACGAACTTGGTCCCTCTGTTTAAAAAATCCTGGCCCCACTCCTGGGCTTGTCTTGAGATCAGTAAAAGATGGTCAAATAATTCCAACAGATTTTTATCAGGTGATCTTAGTCTATCTCGCTCCTCATCACCAACTATTTACATGTAATTCCCCAACTTGCCTTCATCTATCGTTGTTGATCTAGTAAAACTGTTTTAGTTACATGTCCACAGACCTCAAAACAATTAACACATACTTCATATGCCTGTATTTAAAAAATAGCTTTCAACAAGACTCGAATCAAATGATATCAGTCTTCATCCCCCTCCCCTTTTTCTTCCACTTTCCATTTTCTTCCACTTTCCCTTTTCTTCCACCTTCCCAGTAAAAGAGCAATACTGAAGCTACAAGATATCGTAGAGATCAGGGACATGAAGTAACTCACTATAGTAGGGGTCAGTCATTTTCATTCTCACTTCAAACTGCAACAAGCAAAACATAATCTTCGTTTAGATCCAGTCCCTCTCCCAGAACTTACTTTGAAAACTGTGAAAAACAAATGTTTAGTGAAAAATCATTATTTTCTGTTGTTTGGAAAACATCTCATGGGTCTGTAATCCTTCCCTTCTCCCTTGTATGCTTTGTTCTCTTGTGGAAATGATGAAAAAAATGGAGAAAAAATGGAGAATTCTCCCAAAAAGCATCATGCTGTTTATTATTGTGTGAAGAAGCCATGCAAACACCCCCCCCCCCACCCCAATATATAGTGCTGTATCTGCCCATAGCTGTAATTAATCACAATTTTATTTCTTCTAATATCAGTCAAAGTTCTTCAAATATTGGTTTGTAAGTGTAACTCTAGCATTGATGAGAATGTAGTAGTATTAAAACTAGTTTTCTTGTCTTAAATTTGTCTGGGCTAATATGTGGAAAGTAAAATAGCCTGTTGATATGAATGTAACTAATTGTAGGCATGAAAGGCCAGGGGCAGGGGGCTGCATCAGCCAAATCAGGCAGCAAATGTGCAGTTTTAGGGCAATGCACATGCTATATTTTGAGTAAATTTACTTAAAATTTTGGGCAAAGTGATGAGCCCCCAAACCCTCACCCACTCCCCACCCACTTACCTATTGACAGTAGCCCGGTACATAAAGGTGACTAGTTTTTTTCATGCTGTATGTACAAGTGAATTCATCTAATGAAAAGGGTACCAGGGGATGTGTCAGGGAACTGAGGAGGGGAAGAGGGAGGGTGGGAGATTAATCCATTTCTCTTAAAATTTTTTGAATTAGTCTTGATCTGGTTAATATTGCTCATCAAAGAATCTGCAGTAAAGTATATATTGCATGGGCAGCGAGTTTTTTCTCAATATGAACCCATTTTCAAATAATTTACTGTGTGAAAAATCAAAGTCAGTGGGCCATTCCTCAAATATTGAGGGCGACAGCTGTTCCCCCTGCCCCCCCCCCCCATCCAGATTGCCGCCCATGATAGATTGCATTGTGTAAAATTTGTACTGTTTGTGGACAAATGACATTGTAATGCATTTGATGTATTTATTTAATCAATATCTTAGTATTATTGGCTGCATTTCAGCACCATCCAGTCAATCCTGCATGATGAAATACTATGTAGTCTGATGAAGACGTAAGTTATGTTGTCTGCACGATCCTTGCTTGCCTTTTTAAATTTCCACTTTAAGTGCAAATTTTCCTTTATTATGAGGAAAGAAAACTCTAACATTTGCATGCAGCATAGATTAAATTTCTTGCTTCTAATTCTCAGCAAATATTAAAACCTTGAACAATTTTAGAGCACAGCAAATTTCCTTTTTATTAGCTCTAGCTTTTAGAGACTACTCTGCAGAGTAGAATGTTTGATGTAGTCAAGTATATCCACATGAGAATAAACAGAATCCCATTTTGGAAAAGTTTCACTCATTTCAGAATGTTTTTGCTTCTTTCATGGGAATTTAAGCCATTTGCTGACATCCTTTGTCTCACTTTGAATCCATTTAAGTCCTAAATCACCCTGTTTCTTAAAATCACAGCACGTTTTATCGTTACTTTATAGTGTTAAAAGTTATCCTGCAAACTTTTAGAAATGCAAACACTCCTTTTTCATGAAAGGCCATAGTGGTTGTATGGCTCTCTGTTGTGTCAAACTTGACCGAGAGTAAAGAGAAAAAGGGGAAAAAATGTAAAGAAATTTAGTGGAATGTAGTCCGTGTAGTTTGAAGAGAGGAATATACTGTACCATTAAGTATACAAGCATACAAAAGTATGTATTCCTGCCAGAAATTTAACATTGAACCCCACTTCAAATTTCAGTGAGTAGATATTCAGTTTTTTAGAAAATATTTTGACTTCAGCTGCCATCATTGTGATAATTGTAATATACCAAAATCCAAAAAAAAAAAAAAAAAGAAAAAGAAAAAAAAAGGAATGAGGTTTGGATTATTCTTTTAACTTGGAACAAGGTAGTTATTTGAGATAGTTGAAGGAAGTGGGAGATGGGGTAGGGGTTAGGAGAGGCTGGCTCACTCGTTTATTTATAGTACAGTCTTAAAGGGTAGCTGTATACCTCTGTAGAGAAATGCAGATGTGAGAGATGTTGTCTGGCTTACTTTACAACTCCATATTGATAGCTAGCCAACTGAGTATCCAAATTATGTATGATTCTTTAACACAGGCATAAGAGACAAGGGGGAGGGTGGTGGGCTGCCCTGCCCAGGGTCGTCTGCATTAAGGATTTTGTTTTGCATAGCAAAACTGCTATGCATTTTTTATGTTGTATAGCAATTAACATTTATTTCTTCAATTCTTGTATCGTTACTGTGCTCATTTGCATCGCAAAACTGCAATGCGATATGGCTATTGCGGACCCTGGCCTGCAGTGGCGTAGCCAGGGGGGACAGGGGGGCGAGTTGCCCCCTCTGGAAAAATCTTGGGGGAAATTTTGAAAGTGAATATATGGTGAAATTTGCGCATGATCTGGTAAAATTTTAAATTTCTAAACCAGTACACTTTACTTATTTAAAAGTATATGCCACACTGGCACAACCAGTCCTCATTAAGGTTTTCAGAGATGGAATGATGACACCATGCTTATAGTTGTACTAGTTATGTTTTACTATCTGTTTTATACAGCATGGGATCTCTGGACCTCTGACAAGGGACTCTGTCCTTTTACTGTGTACTTCCAATGTTTCTTGATAATTAAAGCAGCAGCATTGTGGTATATGCAGTTTGTTAGAATGGGTCAGTGGTCAAGTGCTATACTCTGCTACAAGGGCAGGTCCTCGTAAAATTTGGACTGATTGTAGTGAATGTGGTGAACTGATGAAGGGAAAGGTGTACCAGGGTTCACTTAATTACTGTACTTTACCCATTGTCATTCTGATCTACCAGTAGGACTCAAGAAAAATTCACCAACACCTGAAGACAAGCAAGATAAAAAAAAGCTTCCTAAAAAATAGGAATTCTTGGTGATGTATTCAGTTTACATTTAGCACCAAATGTGGCACCATTTTGCATCTAGCCCACCTTATATGAGCAAAAATTTTCCAAAGGGGAGGGGGACATCCCCTCCCCTTAGACCCCTCCCCCAGGATGGCGATCAGTCACATCAGCCAGGTCAGAGGAAAGCGCCCAGACAAAATTTGGACCTGCAGAGAACACTCACGATTATTAGGAAGCAGATCACTAATTGGGGGAAATCTTAGTGCTCTTCCCCCCTCCCCTGACAAAAAACCTGGCTACGCCACTGCTGGCCTGGCCCTGCCAACCCGACCAATGCTGCCATGCAGACAACTTAAAATCCAGTAAAAGCTCTGCAGTTTCTGGTGAGACTACAGACCCCCTCCCTGAGAATTGGAGCTATAATTTTCTGGCAGTGTTTTGGTTAAAACTGACCAATTTTCTTGGGAAAAAATGGCTCAGTCAATCCCCAGCAAAACGCAATGTATGACTATGCTTGAAATTCATTTTTCTGTTTTTTAATTGTTCAGTTTATACAGAACAACTTGTTTACCAGTGTGTAATATTGCGTTGCGATACATCATAATTAGTGGAAGACCTGTAGGAGAAATAAGAGGTCTGTTGGGTTTAGTTGGCAGATGTTTTAGAGTAAAGTTTAAGGGGTAATTGGTTAAAGGTCAGAGACTTTAACAATTAGAGAAGTGTTTTTTATTAAAATTTCAGAGCGTGAAATAGGTAATTAGAAAGTTTTATAACATGCCAAAGTTGTTTGTAGCTAAGAATTCAGCATTGTAAAATGTGCATTGGGAGAAAAATATTCTCAGACATGTCTGGCCTTCACCAATCCAGTTGGAAAAATTTGAACCATTTCAGAAGAGAAAATTGATCCTTTAATTTCCATGTGGGTGGTATTTTTTGAGGTGATAATGCCTGAAAACTCTTCTAAAACAAAGTCTTCATTCTGGTGTTTCCATAGGCATACAGGATTTTTTCCAGGAGGGGGAGGGGGTGGGGTAGGGTGGGGATGGCTGAGCAGTTTTTAACCAAGCAAAACCTGTATTGCCTGAGGAAATTGCCCCATTTTACTCCAAAATCTGCCCAAGGTATAGGTTTTCCCAAACTCTGGGAGCTACATATACACAGCCTGGCCAGCCCCTGGCTCATATGCCTATGGATATGGCAAGATTTGATACCCTACTTACTCTATGCTTGTTCCATCCTTCATTCCCTACATGCACCTGTCACACTCTACATACCTACGCTATGAATATGCATTACCACGTCCACATAACATGTGCATAACATGTCGTCTTTAACAATTGACATTCTTAATAGTTAATTGCATCCTAAATTTCATCAAGTTCCAAATTTTAAAATTATTATCTGAGCTGATAATTGGTTTTAAATCCTTCTTTTCAGATATAGACGCAATCTCCTACTCGTATTGCCTATCAAAAGATGGATATAGTAAGTCCCGGTAGCAGCTCCCCCTGCCGAGTGACCTGACCCCCCTTTATTCTTCTGCTTGATGTTCAGTGTTTAACTGCTTCTGCACAGTCCTGCAGTGATATACACGTAACCTTGTTGTATATAGTCATAAATGTCTGCACCCTTAGAGTGCATGCAGTTTACCTCTCTTCTGTCCTTAAGTGGCTCATTCTTGCCTGAAAATACTTTGTCCAAAAACCTACAAGATAAAACAATATTCAGGACAATGTCCCTCAGGAAGAAAAAGTTCATATCTTCATTACAATGTGTCAAAATTATGGAAGTCAGATTCAGTATTTGTCTCAACTAGCAACTTATGTGCCAGGCCATTCTCTACACCCCTCCAGACAGAATGTAGTGTTCATATTTTGTGAAGGGGCAGGGGAGATGGGGGGGGAAGTCTGGATAGGGTTTTGATGTTTTCAAAAGAACTTGACATAACCTTTCATGTAATTTTTGAGAAGTCAATAGACAGTTACTCAAAACAGGCCTTTAAAACACACTGTTTTCTTTGTGTTTCCTTTGTGGTTTAATAGCATACTATAGTAACAATTCCTTCTAAAGTATTTTGAAACAAAAACATCCCCAAAATAGGTGAATTTCTAAATTACTCTGAGCTCTACCCCATATCAAGTTACCCTACCCATGATTTTCAAAGTTCATGCGATAAAATATACCCTAAACCTAGTTGTTTTAGCTGCTATATAGTAGCAACTTACAATACATAATTTTTCTCATTTACATGAGACAAATTATTTTGGATAACAGAAACATAAATTTGTTTGAAAATATTTTAAATGACTCAAATAAAACTAAGCTCTATCCTGCATTCAGCCTCCACCTGCGGAGTTTCTTTAAAACTTGTAAAGTAAATCATTTTTGTTACACATTGTTTTTCTACATTATTATGTATCTTCTCTTGTTGTACCTTGTACGTAACTATCATCTGTAATTTGTACATGTTTCAACCTTGTATCATGAACAAATCAACTCCATTGCCATGGATATGTAGCTAAATGTTAATAGGTCATTTAACTGTCACCATTTGCATGGCATCACTTTTCAACATTTTAATCATTTATCGATAAAATTAAACATCCTGAGGTCATTTCATCATCATTTCAACGTATCAGTTACTTAACTGTGATGAATTTAGAGTGACTTTGTAGGGTATCAACTTCGCTGGGTTAATTGTTAACCTTCTCAAGCAGAGACATCAAACCACATCTGTTTCAGTGCCTTATCTGAACTTTTGTTTTTTTTTTATTTTTATTTTATTTACTCATTTTTTTTTGGAAGGGGGGGGGGGGTTGATATTTGGTATTGTGTAATTATATTTCTTTACACTGAACATTGCATTAGAGCAGAAGTGTCTGCATAGGTATCAATAGCAGTTACTGTAAGTGCAACTCAACACTGATCAGTGTACTACACCTGAATTTATTAAGTGTGTATGTGCTTCCAGCTTTGAGATTTGTGTGATAGGGATGGGAAGGGAAGGGGGGGGGGTGGGGGAAGTCCCTATTGAAACCATTCCATTACCCCAGCCCTTAAATGAATTAAAGCCATGGAGCACAAGTTAAAGCAACAGAGATAGCATTACAAGAAAGAAGAACAATTTAGAGCATTAAACAATTGAATTCTTTTGACAGGCAGCTCAGAGATGACACCCAGTGCTTATAGCCAACAAACATTTTACAAGCCTACTGATTGTTGCCACGTTAATTGCATGTTACTACTCAAAACATTTTCATCAGTTACATGTAACACCTCTGTATTGCTTGTGAAATTTCACTTTTGTTCACAAGACGAGTATTCTTACTTTAATCCAATTTGTGAATATTGCTTCAAGTCGTCCATCTTTGTGAGGTTGCCAGATTAGTAATCAAGTTTGACGTGTTTTCAGTTTGCAGAGTGTAGCTTGCTTCTGAACTGTAATGGTTGAATGTTCTTAATGAAAGAAATACGAGACTTTCTCACTCGTCTGCAGATGTACCTGCAAGTGGAACATCGTGTATTAAGTTACAACATCCCGAGATTTATGATAAAAGGAAGAAAGATGAAGCCCTCCAAATTCTGGCTTACTTTGCAAAAGTGATGAATATTCCATTGACAAGAAGAGGGTTATGACCACATTATAAAGATTAGTTTGCTTTGGTTCAGCATGTGTGCTTGTTGATTGTTGCATTTGTTTTCCTTAAACGTCTGTGTCAGCTTAATTGTCTGTAGTATGTACCAGATTATTGTCGCATGGTCAGGGGTTGGGATTGGTAAAGGGGTAGTTAAGGGGAGGGGGAGGGATGGATTTTGGGAATAGATATTGGTTATATTGACAAACAGAAAGGGGTTAGGATGTAGGGGAACAGGAGCAAAAGTGGTTCAGGTAGGTTATGCATGGGATAAACAAGAAGATAGCTATTGCATGAATAGGGTCATTATATCACTGCAGATATAAATGGGGTTTTCCTCTTAATTATGTGTGATGGTGGGAGGAGGGAGGTGGGGGTGTAAGCCCCCTTCAAGTCTGTTACCCCCAGGAGACTTCCATTGGAAAACTGGAGTGAAAAATTCGACCACGTCTGTATGTGAAGCCCCCCACCCTTTAATGACATGGTAGAGCCTTCATGAGTCCAGCCCCCCCCCCCCCCCATTGAAAATTTGTTTGGCTGTGCCATTGGCTGCTGGAATTATTTAAAGCCATCCCAGAAAACTTTCTTATGTCAACTAGAGCTGAGGAAATTCCAAAAAGGTTGGTTTACCCCAATGTATGTAACTCCCAAAATAGAAATGAGTAACTCCAATTATTCATGGATATTTTTTTCATAGCCTGATTTAAAAAAAAAAATATCAGTATGTTATCTGTAAGAAATTTATTGGAAGGAAAGTGGGGGGGTTATCTCGGTCTGGTTGGGTACCCATGTTCCAACCCCTGAATATTTGTGGTTTGTGGATGCTGTGTTTGCTTTTCATGGAACCTACGCTTTAATTGGTGGCGTGTCTATGTATGCCAGGTATGTGAAACATCAGAGTAAGCCTGTTTTACCTAGCTGATAGACATATGCAGGGGTGAACATCAAATCCAAGACTACATGGGGATACTAACTTAAACATGGCAAGGACTCCACACTGTTTTTTATCTATTTATGTTTTTAAATATATTTTTATTTTGAACAACTAGACATGACACCATGAAAACAAGTATTTCAAGGTGTAAGCAGATGCCCTGTCAATCTTGCTGTGGAACGTCAGCTGGCTTTATCTAATGACCTCATATGGCATACTTAAACTCTTTGCATAGCAGAGGGAGCTGAGTACTAGCAAAGGGGGGTGGGAATTCCCTTCCCTTGGAGTTTGCACGAAACCCATTTCTCAGCACATTTTTGGAAAAATCTGGCAGTTTCCCTGGGCAATACAGGTTTTTCTCAAGTAAAAGGGCAAAAGCTTGCTCTCCTCCCCTCCCACCGTAAAAGAAAAAATCCAGTGTGCCTTTGATCATTTGTGACATTTCAGAACATAAAAAGGCCTAATTTGGATCTTAAAGATAAAACCATGGAGAGGTATCTTGTACAAGTTAACAGTCTGTTTAATAACAAAACATCATATGTATTAGAAGCATGTATACATTATTTAGCTTTATTGAAAGAGTGGTGACTTACACATCAGAAACATGTTGTGCAGTTGTAGTCTATTTAGAAGGATAGTGGGTCCTTTTTTGATAGAGTTTACAGACTGGTCCAGGTAGATGAAGGCTTACATGTTGTACGTGTGTAGAGGACGAACTTAAATAGGAGAGTTACGTAGTATAGTTATGTAACTTTCTTAGTAGTGTATCGGTATTAATGTGGTTAAGTTGGGTACTAAGTAGTACAAATGGCTGTTATAAATTAGGCATGTACATGAAATTCAGCTAAGCTACTATTTGCATGTTGTCAGACACGCCTTTATGACACAACTTAATGTTTATTTTTTTTTCATTTGGGGACCTTGATGTGGGTCTACCAGCTAGGCCTAGATACAATGTCCCCAGTACCTCATATCCAACCCCCTTTCCAATCCACTTCATGGCTACAGGTGTAAGGTGCACATGGATGAACTTTTTTATTCATAATGCAGTATATTTGATGCATATAGTTAATATATTTCCATTTGTAATGATATAAATCTACTTCTTCATAGAAAATTGTCACAAACTGGGGTTAGTTAAAAAAGAAACATTGAGAGAGTGACATCATTTTTTTTTTTTTTTTGTAGTTAAAGGATTGTTAATACGTATACAATAAGATTAAATTCATATATTTATTGTATTTGTCATATGCAGTACTATTAGCATTGGAAACATCACGAAAGACTTTGGTAAGTAAATTAATATAGCCTGGAAGTTTGATAGGTCCAGATCATGTTTCAAAGCACGATTGAGGTGACACACCCATGGGACATACCCTCTAGACCATAGGTTCACTAGATCGAAGGTTGCGCACCGAAGATCCACTTGACTGAAGATCAGCTTAGAGTTGGAGGTAGGAGTAGGATTTGGTTTAGATACAGAATTAAGTTTAGCATTAGGATAAGGATTAGTCATGAGTACGATTAGGGTTTGGGGTTATGATGTGGGTTAGGGTTAGAATTAGGTTAGGATCTTCAGTCTAGTGAACCTTTGGTCTCGTGAACCTTCGATCTCATGGATCCTACCCCACACAGCTACTCCCTGTAGAGACACCCCTATTAGAAATAATAATAATTCAGGCCTTGAAGGGCAAAGTGGCCACAGAAGTGGGAGAAGCCAATGGCTTATGAATTTCAACTTCACGTCGGGTGGCCAACCAACTCAAAAATTTAGATCAAATTTGGTTTCTTTTGAAAGGCCAGTTCAGATGGGAAAACCATAGATTGCTCTTGGATGAAAAACCCACCTCATTTCGACCTGGCTGGGGATCGAACCCCAAACCTCCCGGTTGCTAAGCTTCAAATTATGCCACCGCCTTTATCCACTCGGCCTCATATGTATCCATATGTATCCAGATTGACAAAGAGTGGGAATCTGGACAATAGCAAATAGCAGAATTGAATGCCCCACAGTTATATCCAGTCACTGACATCACCACAATATAGAATGAACATGGTACTGAGAACAGCCCTTCATCACCACAATATAGATCGATCATGATGCCGACTACAGCCCTTCATCACCACAATATAGACAGATCGCAATGCTGACTGCACCCCTTTATCACCACATTATAAACTGATCATGTTGACTTTGGCCCTTCATCACAATATAGACTGACCATGATGCTGACTACAGTCTTTCATCACCACAATATAAACTGATCGCAATGCTGACTACAGCCCTTTATCACCACAATATTGACTGGTCGCAATGCTGACTACAGCCCTTCATCACCACAATATTGACTGATCATGATGCTGACTGCACCCTTTTTTCACCACATTATAGACTGATCACATTGTTGACTTTGGCCCTTCATCACAATATAGACTGACCATGATGCTGACTACAGTCTTTCATCACCACAATATATAAACTGATAGCAGTGCTGACTACAGCCCTTTATCACCACAATATTGACTGATTGCAATGCTGACTACAGCCCTTACACTAACCATGAAAGTACTACCTCACTACTTCCATGCACTAACAGTGAATGCACTTCATGTAATAGCTCATCATAATTGGACTGATATTAAATGAACCTATGAAACGTTCTAAACTAGCTTGGAAATAGGAATGGAAATAGCAAATTTAAATTCTTCAATTCTAAGATGCAATAATCTCTAGCAAGCATTATACATACATAATTGATTGTACTGACAGCTCCTCCTGGTGCATGTTGTAGCACACATTAGGTCATATACTGCATTAGAAAGTAGTGTACATATACCAATCTATATTTGTCATGCACTAATTATACTGTACACTTCATTTCATGATCATAAGATGTTCTCCATGATTGTCAGCCACACTACCACACTTCGTCTTTCTTTCTTCCACTGAAATTATGAATTAATAATTGACCAATTTATAATACATTAATGTAAATCATAATTGAAAAGTTATCACCAGTGGCCTTTGAGAAGACATGACTCACAGCTGTGAGGATATGTTCCTCTTAATTTCACCGGTATCAACGGAAATTTGAAAAACTGATGTAGAACAGGAATTTTACACCTGTATAAAAAATTTTATATTAGATTCCAGTTCTGTGGATCGAGACAGTGTCAGTCAAAGAAATGTTGGTAGGCAGGTGTGGTGATATATTCCTGGAAGAATTTTGAAGTACATGATGATCAGAGTATTTCATGGAAATTTAATGTCATGAAAATTTTATCTTTTTGATTTCTTCAAAAAACCACATGGCCAAGGAACACTCTATTCTCATTAGTCCAATGTAATATGATGTTAAAAGTCTTTTGAGAGTTTGCCAGATTTATGGTGCTCTACCTACTAAAATTGTGAAAATCAGCAGTAAAAACATAAGGCCTGCAAATCAAGTTTAAATTGCAGACTTTACATTGAAGTCAGCTGTTGGAGATTTAGTTTAGAAGTCATATACACATAAAGATAAACATTGAAATTTTAATGCATATTTCACCAGAAAGGTTGAGTTAAGTTTTTTGACACCCAAAATTTTATCTAAAGCCTTTCTTTTAAGTTTGAAAACCCTTTCAGAACCACACAGCTTATAGGCTGCCCTCATGTCAGGACAAACCAGCTCATACAGAGTGAAAATTAATATAAGATTGGATTTCAGTCTTCACTTTTCATAAGAAATCCCCTTCCTGCAAAAAATGTTGAATGCAAGTTTTGTTCAGGTGGCAATATAGTATTTCATTTGAAACCAAAATATATTGAATACTGATCCCTTTCTGTAAACTCCGGGGAGTAACAAGCCTTGGCCAAACCCCTCATGACCACACTCCATGTTGCACAATATGCAATACAGATGGCCTATAGACGAGTTGGGAAATTAGATTTTGCTGTACCATTGTACTACCACAGATAAAGGCCACGGATAATTGCGCACGGACAAGAGGGCATTGAGAAAGTTTTTTTTGTCTTTAACAATTTACTGCCATACTGCCCAACCTTTTCGGTCCACGATAAGGAGACTAAGTTTATAAAGAACTTTTCCTCTAAAGAAAATTCTCTTTGACCCGTGATTGAAGTCTAGAGAACCATAGTTTAACACTGGAAAATTGAGCGTGATTACACAAAATACTGTCTTGCACATGCAGTCTCTGCTGTGGTACACTTTCCTTCCCAGCATGCATTGTATCCCGCAGTTTCCCAACTCGTCAATTGGTTAGGCCTCAGCCTAGTCTTAGTGCGCATTATGTTGGAAAGTTTCAATAGCAACATGCATCATACTATGATACATGATGTAATAGAAAAATTTGTACTCTACGCAATCAACTTTAGCTCTAAAGTGGTGGCAGTATGTATATACTCATTTTCTCGAAAGAAAAAATGTCTAGTGTGGCTGTAACCGATAGGCGACCATGGTATTTTGCCAATGTCATTGATTTGTGACATTGGTCCCAAAAGGGTTAATATGCTATGCTTATGTTCTGAAATGTCATGAAAAGTATGTGTGAGTGCAGTAAGAGGATAGTTCAACCATTTAGCTGATGTTTCACAGAAAAGTTAGGGCAACTGCTCCTTCCCTTTAAAATAAATTCTTTGATTTGTCCTGGTACTAACTTCACATGGTGTTCTGTTTGATTTTATATATATATAAAACAGTACTAAAAGTTTATCATCCAATATTCAACATATTAATGGAAAACAACTTTTGTCATTGGGAGGGGAAAGGAGGAGGGAGTTAGGAAAAACCCTCGCCATTGGGGGGGAATGTTGCCATTAATGTAACTGGGGAAAACTGCATAATTTGCCAGTTCAACCAATCAGAAGGCAGATTTTGTTTAATAATTGATGTTCACATCCATTTTGACCAATCACAGTTAGTATCTTTACTAGCAAGGCATGGATGAGCTAGGTTTTACTGTATAGGAGAAAAATGGTCAAACTTTACCAAATATGGAATAAGTTTGCTTCACCCGTTTCCTGGTGTTCTTTCATTTCCTTTCTTTTTTATTTTGCTGCTGCAGTTCTCTTCAATAGAAGCCAGTTCTCTCATGTTCAAAATGAATAATTCATGAGGTAAATGTCAAAGGTCAAAGCCATGCAGTGCATGGTAAATTGCATATATTTTTACTCTACAGCTTTGCAATCTTACCTGCAATAAAGTTTCAAAGAACTTACCACTTTTAATGTTTTTCTTTTGCTTCTACAACATTTTCAAAGCTTTATATTAGCAGCTCTGGAAGTTTGTATATCGGGTGTTACAATTAAGGACTTCATCAGTTCATGAAAAACAGATCCTTACATTTTGTGGATCTGTGTTAACTATTCTCTGTCAACTGCTGGTTGGGAATATATTTGTAATGTGCAGAGTCAGTTTCATATGTGGAATAATGAATGCAGTTTATGAATGAAACACATTCATTGCTGATATTCCAGAAGGGAATTTGAATGTTTGGTGTGTGCCCAGAACTTTCGAATACTAATTCTTAACAAACTGATCTACCATCCACACATTGTGACGATTTCCTTCTGCAGTAGTTCACCTCAAAGTAGGCTTCATTTACCTCAGAGTAGGCTTCATTCACCTCAAGTAGGCTTCATTTACCTCAGAGTAGGCTTCATTCACCTCAAAGTAGGCTTCATTCACCTCAAAGTAGGCTTCATTCACCTCATAGTAGGCTTCATTTACCTCAGAGTAGGCTTCATTCACCTCAAAGTAGGCTTCATTTACCTCAGAGTAGGCTTCATTCACCTCACAGTAGGCTTCCTTTAGAGGCCTTGAGCACCGTTTTTCTTTTGCAGCAGCAGTTCCTGCCATTTCAATTATTCAGGGTTATTAAATATTCTGCAATAGATTTACATATTGATTGGACTTCTCTCTCAAATCATTAGATTAAAAATCAATCTGAAAAAGTGGGATGAGGGACAAGTCTAACTTTGGATTGAAAGTTTTTACACTAATAAGATTTATTCTCAATCTGTTAGACTAAATATTCCAATCGAAATTACCGATTGGTCAGTCATACCAATGTTTTGAATTAAGGGAGTGCAGTTTTATCAAACCACATGACCTTGATATGACACTTAAAAACACTTGGGTCATGAGGGAATACACTCCACCTTTGTGGTCAATTCTGACCCCAATTGTGTCATTATTTGACTAAACAATCTGAGTAAGTTTGCTTTTGACCCTAAATTTGGGAGTCAACTTTGACCCATATGTATTTAGATGAAGCCAACAACAAAAGAAAGTAAAGATTAATATAATAAGTAGTATCTCTGTTTATTCCACATTCTTAGAGCTGGCAGTTCAGTTTTTGCAGCAAAAGTGTGTATTTTCTTGGTAGAACATAAATTTCAGTGTCTCTCAGCTTATTTTTGCAAACTCATTTCATTCAAAAATCCACCCTTAAGTCAAACTGCCATGGCTCTTTGGTGCCAGTACCTTTGAGATTATCTCTGAAGGTCACTTGTGTGGCATGAAAGCCAGTGTATTATGTAACTATCCTTTCAATAGTAGCAAAAGAAAGTAGCCTGGATTATTGGCTTTCCAATTTTGAATTTCCTGTGGTCTACTGGAAGAGCCTTTATAGGTAGTAAAAGTTGGCAGTCTGACTTAAGGGTTGATTTTCAAAGGTACTTTTGCTTTAGATTTGAAGCTGGTGGCTCCATGTTTGGACTCATTGGGAAATGTGTGGACAGCTTTTGTTCGCTTCGTATTTAAATGTTAACCAGCAGGATTCACTACTGATAGTTTCTTGTTACTAATTAATTCCATTAGCTGCATTTTGATTTATGTGAACAAACACAATTATTTCATACTCATGTTACTTAAATAGCCAATATAATCTGAAAATATTTCTTTAATAGTAGTGCAGTATATCTAATCACAGTTGATTTTCTGTAAGCACACTAATATTTGAGGCAAAACTTGTTTAATAAAAAGCTGCCACAGCCTATTTTGGGGGAAGTCTACCATTGATAACCAAAAGTCCTATATATAAAGCATATATCTCTGCTGCACCATGAGTCCAACACAATTACATAGTATTAAAAGTGTTTAATGGCTTGTAATGGCTAGCTAACCTACAACCTTTTAAGTTTATTTGCACAGGTTTTTCCTTCAGCTTATCATTTCTTAATAACTCGTATCATTGCTAGTCCCCAGTTTCACTGAGGACAGGATGAATGAAACTGAGAATTCAACTATTAAAGATTGCTCTGTGACCCTTTTCTCTAATTATTTCAGTGCCTCTCAGGAGGACATCATGTTAATTATTTTTCAAATTACTGGTGTGACAGATGTTTGCAAACAAAAGAAGTAGTACTTGTGAATTGTTTGCCTTTAGGCTTTTAGATCAGGTCCAAAATAAAAACATAGCATCGGTGAGGCTTTTAGTTTATTAATTTGTCCAGATTCAAGGTAAATTTGAGCTCCACAAGTTTGTTAAGAAAAATGAGCAGCCTCACCTGCGTAGCAGTGGTTTGTAACAAAATGGTGTGATACTGCATAATTTGAGAAGATTAAAGGTAAAATTGAAAGTATCAAGGAAGGTGAAAAAAATGTGTAATTTTCAAATAATTCTGTTAAACTGATGTGATTTTTTTTTTCTTTGAAGAAAATCCATTTTATCAAGAAATATTCCCTTGGGTAGGTGTTGAAACATTTAAGTTTCACAAAGAGGTTGAATAAAATGTGAGAAAAGATTAAGATGAAGCTTTAAAAAATTGCTTTCGTTATACTGAGGTGGAGGTTAAGATGTAGATAGGAGCTTGGGATGGGGGAAGGATTGCTGGGAAGGGTAGAAAAATAAAAGGTCTCTTTCTGCTACATATGTTCAAACCATGGGATTTGAAAAGCAGAATGTATAAAAATGAAATACTCTAGAAGATGGTATTGTTAGAAGTGAGTTTGTGTGATTGGATTATGACAGTAAGAAATTAAATTTGTCATAAAAGGATATGAAAACTATTCAAAGAAAGAAAATGATTTTTGTCCTTATCAGAAATTCTGATTAAGCTTTTTGAAGAAAATTTAACATTGGCAATTGATAAATAAATGTGTGAATTTTTGAATGGCCAGTAATTTTATGACTTGTACTGTGATAGTATGATTACTGTGATTAGATTAGGCCAAGTTAAATTATAAAAAGATACACATATTTTGCAACCCTGCCCACTTCCTCTTTGGAGGGTGTGGAATTTTTGTATATTTTTACCACCAGAAAATTAAGTTTCAAAAACAGAAAAAGTGAAATGAGATGCTTGCAAGTTGGGACTTTTAGTAGAAGCTCCTTTGGTCACCCACACCTCAGACATCACAGAGTTGACCCCAGTGTCACTTTTAAAGCACATCTTTGTGAGAAGGGTTTCGCAAGTAACTGCCCTTCGATGTTAGTTGTGGTGTTAGTGTTCCTTTGAGTACAGAAATATAACAAAAGGTTGTCAGATGAAATTTTGAATGGCAGCCATCTTGAAAACAATAATAAAAAGCTCTAACTACCATCTGTTTTTTTTTTCTTTTCAAAATGTTGGATTGTTTATTTTTAAATGGCTGTATCAGTGGTTTGCTGATCTTAAATTTCAACTTTTAGCAATGTCCAGCAAGCAGGATCAGATAAGCTGCTTAAATAAAAGTTCAACAGTGTTAAGAGAAAAAGCAGTATTCTAGAAGTAAGTTGTTTTTATGTAGATGTTTGTTAATAGTGTATCACATGATTGCAAGCACTGTCTTCATCAAATCTTTTCATTTTCTCTTCATCTGTTTTTTATTTCCGAGCAGATAGTTTCTTTCCAAAAAGTGGAAAGTCCTACCACAGAGCAGAGCCAGAGGATTACATCCGTGGTTACAATGAGATGTCAAACAAGTTATGATGACAAGAAACCAGTGACAATTGTTGAAAGCAGCCTTGAAGAATAAAAATGAGTCTCCGATATCTTCCAGAGACATCTTGCATACTCAGTTTCTAAGAACTTCCATCACCGACAGATATTGAAGATGGTCGGATGATGAAGATCGGCTGCTTCAGGAATGAAATTGAGGATTGTAAGTTGCGATTTGGTGACAAATTGATTTCAGAGGAAGTGCCAATAATATTGTTCTTTAAAATAAATGTTTGATGGGACACCATTTACAGCGGATATCAGTTGACCATCGTGTCTCCATCAAGCAGTGGTAAATATGTGAGCGAAACTTGCGTTAGCATTTGTTTTAAATTGAATCTATTATACCAGAGAGTCTTGCAAGAGAACCCTCATCTTCAGGTTCCATGTTGTGGAATCAAAAACAAGCAGAAAACATGGCTTGTGGCTTCTGAATATTAATCCAGTAGAACTGTATTGCCAACAGATGTGAGTTTTGGATGAAAAGTGCAATGCTGCTGGGAAGAATAAAGCAGAGTGATTATTAAAGGTACAGGGTATATATTCATCGTCACAAGCTCACCTAGAACATTGCTGTGATAGCAAGATAGCCAGAAGACAATGAATTATTGAGGAAAAATGTGCAGTTTATGATAATAACAATAAAAACTATGGTGAAAAACTATGGTATTGTTGCTTTTGTGAGTTTTCAGAGGAAGAAGGATGGTCAGAGCAACATATAAAACCTTTAGACTGAGCTTGTGGGACTTTTGTAAGATGTGAAAAAGGAACTGACAAGAAAATGCAAGATTGTCATGCAATTGCTCAGTACTCACATTATTAAAATGTATCTGTTGATACACCGATATGTACACATATTGTATACTGATGTATGTGGTTGTAAAAGTCCATCTTAACAGGGAACAAGATGTGCTAAGTATAGCCATTTGAGAATCTGCCCTTCCTTCAGTCAGACTGCTATGACTGTGTCTTTGGATCACATTAGACTTCTTCAGAATGTAAGACTGAGAATTACGTAACTGTTATTCCAACAGTAGCAAAAGAAAGTAGCATGATAATTCACTTCCAATGGTTAGATTCCTTGTATTGCCCACTTTAAGAGCCTGTCAGAGTGCCTCCGGCAGTAATAGTTCAGATGGCAGTCTGACCAAAGGGAAGATTTTTAAGTGCACCCGTAGGTTTGCCCTTCCCAAGTTGCATTGGGCCGGGAAAGAAATTAGCGAGGGATAGTGTCCACTGTGTGACTTTTCCTCCTTGCGCATTTACACTTTTAGCATTAGAAGTGGATGCCCTATCCTTAAATTCTTCCCACTGTTAGTGAAATCATAGAATTATTTGATCATGAATGGATGCTGCAGCATCTTGCCTGCAAAAGTGTACATAATACATCTACCAGTGTGATGCATTTAATTGGTTTGCAAGTACAAACAAAGCAACACAACTGTTTGTGGCTGATTATGCCCCAAATGGTCTCTAATTAAAGGTACTATCACAGTTTTAAATCTGGGTGAACTAATATTGAAAAAAGCTATCTTTAATGGTTTTAATATTTCAAATGCAAAAGTGCCAAGCCTCATGGTTTGGCCAACTGGTCTCCAGTTTTCCTGAAAAGAAAGGCATATGTGGTGGAATAAGAAATGGTATCCTATTGGGGAAGACCTTAAATTTGGAGTGGAGAGCCCATAAATAACTTGGACTTGATATCATGCTGTGAAAGTTTTGCTGAGAAGAAAATACATTCAACATTATGTCATTACTTTCAACAAGCAATCCTTTACCTTGGACAGTTCTATGCAATAAAACACAGACAAATATGACCATTGATTGACAAATTAGAACTGGAACTAATTCTGCAAATTGGGGCGCTGTTACCTTAAACCTGTGAAGAAGTGTCTGCTACATGATGTAACCCCTGTATGATTGACTGTAGTGGGTCATTCATGCAATCATAAGTGGACTGTAATAGCTGTACCCCAATGACCTTTTGATCAACTGGGGTGAAGAAATAGGTGATTTTAGCATGAGTGGCACAGCATGTGGTGTGTGTTAGATATAGGTTCTGGTTAACCTATGACCCTGCATCCAGTAGATGTTGCAAGATGTTCCTCACACATTGCATTAAAGCCTGCATATTAAGACAGGCTTTCATCAGCTGTTCTCAGCTTTAAGCATTGAGCCACCTACCTATATTTAAATGTTAATAAAGTTTAAGTAACTCATGGCGATGGATTAATTATGAAGACATGGACAGTATTTATTGTTGTTAAGATTAAATAAATAGTTGTAAGTGCATGTTTTTATAAATGTGATTGCGGTCTTTACCTGATGTTTATGCATGTTACCATGGCAGCCAAATTTCCCCCGTCTGTACCATACATCTGTTTGAGAAATTTGTGCTGATTTTTGATATTCCTCTGCTTTCATGGTGCCTTACCATTGCTGTCCGAACTTTAGCGTGGGAGTGTATAAATGATAAAGTTTTATCAAGTAACATATACTGTACATAAGTAATGTACACTTTATAAATATCACTCCTAAGAACTGAGCCCTGTGGGTTAGCTCCATGGAAAGAAGTGTCTACCCACAGTCTCTTGTGTGTGCAATTACAAGCATTCCCAGTAAAATGTTGTAAATTCTAAGTTCGTATATAGTTTTCAGAAAATATATGATCAAATGGTTGGGGGTTGGGGGTGTAGGGCTTGAAGACTTTCAATATGTATGCCAGTTATGGGAATAACAGGCTAGTCTGAGACATCAGTGGTTCTGTTTAAGTAGGGAACTATGTTGATTAGGCTCATAGTCAGGGAAGGGGGACTCAGGGAAGGGGAGGATGACCGTGATCACTGTGAGTCCCTTTTGATATCCTGCCATGGTAGGTGCCATATATTCTACAATTCATGTTTTGTCAGTCATTTTAAAAAAACTTATTTTAATAATCAGGTCTGCAAAGTTACTTACGTGCTCTGAATTCAAATATTCAGCACTTGGGCTGGCCCCTTGATCCCAAACTCATTCCCTGGCTATGGACCTGAACCTGATGCCTCATTCACAGAACTTGTTTCATTGTAATATGTGAAAGTATCTGATGATATCATTTAGCTGTGGATCTTTGTACAAATCAGATGAAGATCTCTGGCAGATCACAGAAAAATGAATCATTACCTACAAAAATCTGTAGCTCTCTAAAATACAGTCATCTTTTGTCTTCGGTCTGTTGTCTTCCTAAAAATCTGCTGCTAAGACTGCCTCTATTAAAGCAGCTCCTGTACACAGAAGCAGGTGCCCAGTGTGGTCCCTGGTATTTAATGATCCCACCAATAGCCATTTTTTACTTCGTGTTTCACTAATTATTTGAAGTTATTGGAAGAAAGCAAAAAAAAAAGTGATTTTGTATTTGTAAAATACTTTTTAAAAATGATATTAGTTTAGGATGTAATTAATATGTATAAAAGAAATTATAAAAACAGTTTAAATAGCTGTCTGTAATCATTACTAAACTTGCAATTGTTTCAGTCTTTAATTTGTGTTCTTCTTTCAGTCTGTATCTTTCATTTTTATAAAAACAACCTCAGAGAGGGAGAGAGAAACAGTGGGGATGGGGAGGGAGAAGGGGTGAGGGAAGTGGTAGTCCTCTAAATGAGGTTTATGCCATGTTCTTCAATACTTCTCCACCTGTTGGTTGTTATAGACAAGGGTAAATAATCAGGTCAGCATATTGTCAGAACTAAGGTTTTTATCTTACAGGAATTGCAATGCTACTGTCTCAATTTTTGCTGGATTTTGTTACTTTTTCAAAACAATTCAGTCATAAAAACTGTACTCTACTCACTTTTATTGTCAACATCGCATGCTAAAGTGACATTTAGTTAATTATCCTGACACTCCTATGTTTATAGCCAGTCAGTGTTAGCCTGTACCTCCTCCAATGTATCTGCGTTACGTTAGCTTCAATTACCACTTTTGACGTAGGAAAGTCAGTGTTTGACGCATGTGCTTGTAATGTCTCACACTCTGATAAAATAAATGTCGTGAAGATTTTACCCAAATGACTAGAGAAGACAAATTCTAGAACCTAGAAACATACAAGTGCTAAGATGGTATGTTTACTCAATTTGAGGAGCTTTTACCCTGGAAAGCTGTGATTGTTATGCTTCATGCAACAGGAATCATCGGCAAAATTTACTCCTTATGAATTCTCACATGACTATGAAGCATTGAAAAATGTCATAATTTCGAGTTTGTACTTTTGGGTCAAATTCTTACATAGATTAACAATTAATGATGTAAATTTACACTCCTAAAAAAATTGATGTTAATTAGTCATGTGGGACATCATTTTGACTAAAGTTAGTCAAAGCAATGTCTCATGTGAGTTATTAAGACTTTTAACTACTTTATGATTAGTTAGTGTGTAGGGAATAGTTAGTCTACTAATTGATATTTAGAGTGTAGGGACTAACTAACTTGTTTTTTACTAATTTATGTTAAAGTCCCAGTACGACTATGTATAAGAAACACTTAAACCGCCAAAAATCGTCATAGCACGAGAGCCAGAGCCCAGATGTATGAAGTTGGTAACAGTTTAAGAGGTTCTAACCTATCTAGAAGAACAGTCTTAGCTTCTTTCGGGAGTAATCTTTGTCTGAAATGCAGATGTTGAATTCGGATTGCCAACTGAAATTCGAGTTCTCTCCTCGTAATGAGCCTATCAGTCAGGAGTATGAACCTGAATGACAGTCTGTTTGTTTATGATTATTCATGAGTAAACAACTATAGGTGCCTTGCCTACATGCTCAACTGTAGTGAAATGTATGCACGTAAACAGTGTAGAGCATTTGCTTGTATATTCGATGGATGGACTACACAAACAGCCTAGGACTTTACTCAGGTTAGTGTAGGCTTAGAATTGAATTGTAGTCAGAAATAATTACCCACGCCAAAAAAATTGTTGCAAAACTAACATGAAAAAGGAGGAAAACCTCACCTGAAATCCTTAGCAAGATAACGTTGCCTGGCACAGCCAGGCAAAATACAGGCAGGTTATACAGACATGCACGCCCACAGTCCGGCCGCCAATGTCACGCAAGTTGACTGCTTGTGTTATGGCCCTATAGCTACATTCTTCATGCAGCAAGCACATCGTAGCCTAGCATTCGTCATTGATTAGTGCACAATGAAAATACGGTACGCTGGTGCGGTGTATGCAGTAGATGTACACTGGCTGCATCGTGCTGTCTCGCCAGCTGGACAGTCATTGACATGATGTAATCTCGAAGCAGCTGAGTAATGAATATTCATAATGATCTAGGACTTCCCACCGTGATGAACCTTGTGCATACTGAAACAGCCATTACATTTACAACCACGATTTGTTAAAACAACCTTTCACTTCCCTAAATGTCTTTCTTCTCCAACAAATCATTTCTTTGGTTATGTTTGGGTTTAAGTAACCTTAAGCACCACTCATTTCTCGTATCCAAATTTGTATACAAAGTCGTACTGGGACTTTAAGACTGTTGGGACTAATTGACATTCTTTTGACTAATTATGTTGAGAGTGTAGGAACTACTAAGTTATATTTGCAGTGAAGGGCCTAATTAGGATTGTTTTAACTAAGTAGTTAAGAGTGTAGGGACTAATTGTGAGTATTTTAAATACCTATGTTTAGAGTGTAAGGACAAATAAACATGGTTCTAACTAGTTCATGTAAATTGTGTAGGGACTTATAAGGATTGCTTTAACTAATATATGAATATAGTGTAGAGACTAATTTGGGATTGTTTCGATTAATATTTATGTTTAGAGAGTAGGGACTAATAAGGATTGTTTTAAATACTTTATGCTTAAAGTGCTTGGACAAGGTAACATTGTTTCAAATAATTGTTGTGTAGATTGTAGGGAGCAAACCAGATTATTTTAACTAATTTATGTCTAGAGTATAGGGATTAATTGGGATTGTTTAACTAATTTATTTTAGTGTGGAGGGACTAATTGGGATAGTTTTAAATACCTCATGCTCAGAGTGTAATGAAAAATTAACATGGTTTTCACTAATTGATGTTTATAGTGTAGGAACCATTTGTGTTTAGTCTGCAGGGAAACAATTCTGATTATTAACTCAAGGAGGGATTAACTCAAAAGTTACCATTTATATACACATCAACAGGGAATTACAAGCACGTTATGCAGTATTTGTGGAAGCTTTTGATGACTGAATTATAAAAATATGACACATATTAAAAGGTGCAAAATTATACAAATTTAAACATCAAACTATAATTTTTTAGTATATTTTTGGTAGCCTTGAAAATCATCCAGGGGTTGTGATTCCAAGGAAAAAAGAGTCGTTACTCGACTTCCTGGCCAAGAGTCCTGACTCTGAAGTAGAATCGGGTATTAAACACGCCCAATTCTAGTGGTCTGCCCTATCCCAGTGGCCACCTTGGAAGACTGCTGTGCTTTATACTTGTGCATTTGTTCCATACAAAAAAGCAATCACAGTTTACAGAGTAAAAGCTCTTCAGTTTACAACATATTGGAGGTACAAGACCAATGTGAAAATTTCATCCATACATTGTCAGGTCCAAAAGTTTTGAGTGGTGTTTTGTGTTTCAGAACAACTTTCATGATAAAGAGCAGTTGTCCCCCCTCCCCTCCTGCCTGCTGGCAAAAATTTATTGTTGTATGAGGAGAGACTAAGTACACGTCATTGTCACAAATTTTGTGTTCTTACACAAAATTGCTGTCAGAGAAAATGAGACTTATTGCAAGAGTAATTCTTATACTACACTGCCTGGGAATGCTTCTCTTAGAGAGTGAAGGCGGTCAATTTTTGATGTTCCATTTGATTTAGGTTTGATAAATCTGTGGACGTGAGAGTTCTTTCACCCCGAGTCATAGTAATCAATTTTGTATTCCCACACCTTGATTGGGTAGAATGTCACCTTTAGGACAGAGGTAATATTTGTAAGGATATGAGCTTACGAAATTACTTGAAATTTCTGCGGTCGGGTCTTGCAGTGTAAAAGAGAGAGCTGCCCACCCACTGATTAAATAATGAATATTATTGCGATGAAATGGCGGAATGAGATACAGTGTATAAAGAGAAGTAGCGATATGGTAAAGTGATACCATGTGTAGATGTGTTGATTTTCTAATTAACGGTGACATGGTATCCTGATCAGAGGACAAATTTAACGGAATAATTAGCCACCCCAAACTTATTTTGAATTATCCACTAATTCTTGGAAATCTTGTAATTCCCTTACAAGGATTTTTAATGTGTTAGAACAAATATTGCATACTGATGGTAAACCAAGGAATTACTCTAGACATATTTTACAATTTGGTGACAGTATCTTTGCCACATGAGTATTAGGATACCAGGGTACATGAATTTAAATTGCAGTGACTGCATTTTCCCTCTCCTCTTTTCATGTCGTATTGACGGTGATTTGTAGATCCATGTGCACACAAATGGAATGCAAAAAACAGTTTTTTCTCGAAATGATTAGTTTTAAGATGGTCCCTGATCAAAGTGAAATCTTTAAAAGAAGATGATTGATGGGTACAATGTATACGACATGACATGCGGAAGTTTCCTTTTACTGGAGCTTGGGCACATACATTCTTTCAGTTTTCCTTAAAGCTTGTATTACCTTAGGAGAAACCTTGACCACTACTAATGTTTAAAACAGATAAGTGAAAACACGACATGTCTTTAGAAGACAGGAAATCGGTATCCTTACAAAATGACCTTTTTTGTGCAACTAACTCATTTTAAACTGGGCCTCCCTCTCTTTCTCTCTGATTTCCATCCATTCATCTTTTGTGCTATTTTTTGTGATTTTAATTATTTTTGTTTTCTTGTAATTTAACTTGCTTGACCGATTGCACCTTCATTTACTTTCTTAGGTGACTGATTTCAGTGGCTATATTTTGACCTCTTGTCTGGTTTTTTAATGCATTCTGTAACCTCTATGCGATGGCTTAAGTGCAAAATACTCAAAATTGTAAAATTTGTACAGAAAATGTGAAATCTTGTCAAAACACAGGGTTTCTGTGAATATTCTAAAAGTCATAAAGATCTCAATAAGTCGACGATTTTGAGTTCTGTCATTGTCTTCGTGGTTGTAAACATGTATGTAAGAAGTATTGTAGAATGGACGTAACCTAGAAATGCAACGTGAAGTATCGGAGTTCGTTTGTCGTCATGTCATCAACGTGTTTCTTATTGAGCGGGGAAATCCCTGGTAATGTGCAAATGTAGAACAGCTCAAAGATTCATTGATGATTATAAGCATGTCTTGGCAAACTTATCTATTAAAAGTGTCAATAAATTATGTGAAATGATGAATATGCATGATGTAATAAATATTGAATAAATTAATGATTCTTACATGAACTAATTTACATAATAATTTCTGGAAGTAAATGACATTATGTATATGGAAGAAACAAAAATGCATACTTTCTTGACAGAAAATGTAAATGTTATTTATAGATAAATATGAATGTCTGTGTGGTCTTTGAGGGTAATGACCATTTTATTATCAACTTGCTTTTTTATATTATTATCACATCCCATGCATGGCCTCAAGTGTAAAGCTTGGCTTATTACAGGCTTTTGAGTGACTCCTACTTTCTTTTAATTTTGAACCTCTCCTTTACCCCCTACCCCCTCCCCCTCCCCCCAGTTCTACTTGTTTCTTGAAAATCCTTCATTAATTGTGCTATAAAAATTGCACATTAAAAGTATTGATAAAAAGATTTCAATAGAGTCAAATAATATGCTCTCAGTTACGGTGGGTATTAATTAAAGGTACTCCTGAAATACTGAAAATAGCCTACTTTTGGTCTTGAAATCCACCCGTTGTCCTGTTTTATTGAGAAATTGTATCCTACTTTTGTCCTACTTTTGTCCTACTTTCGTCCTACTGTCTCATCTGGTTTCACTTAAAAACCTGTAATTATTTTAATAATTTCTCCTTTTATTGTGAATTACCTGAAACTGTTCCTATGTACTTTTAATGCTGGTCATCATACAGTTTTAAATTTGATTTCATTGCAAAACTTCATGTCATTAATACTTTGCCAACATTAATTCTATTTTGGTTTTAAATTATATTTTGTTTGGGTTTCTTTTCTTGTCATAGAGAATGTGGCATGCAAACAAGAACTATTTTAAATATAGTTTTGGCTACTGTTGTTGAAAAGCAAGACGATTCCACCAAGTATTAAAGAGTAAGAATCTGAGTTAAAATTCTTGTGAAGCTTGCATTTTTTGGTTTTGTTTGGGCTTTCCATAGAGTAGGCCTTATGGTTTCTCTACAAGTGCCCAGGTTTGGATGGGTAGGCTATTGCCTAGGGGTTTACTTGCAGGGAGCCACCATGGGTCAAGGATCTGTATATTTTTTTTTGTGAAAGTTCAACTTAACCTGCTGGATCATAGTCACAGCTGTGAAGATGCACTCTTTCATAACTGACAATTTCTGGTACCATAAAGCAAAAGGGGGACTTTTTCCTAGCTCTTATAAATGTTCATGGAGGCTTGCCCTTATGTATCTATCCCAAAATCCATAACTAAGTGGGAGGGGGGACATTACCCCTATTGGGAAAGTTTTTGCCTCCCTCAAAACATTTTGAGAAAATAAATTATACTGCCATAAAGTACCTGGTTCCTTTCCCCCTTTCAACACCATCAATACAGAAAGGCCTGATCCACCCACCCACTTACCCACCACCACCTCATCCCTCACCTTCACTTATCAGTTTTCTGATAATACAGTATGTAGGATTCTGCTGCTAAGTTTTCCTGTTTACTTTTAATTTTTATCATTCTTTATACATAGAGATCGGGAAATAAAAACATCCTGATTTTTGTGGATTTGAAAACTCGGGAAACATTGTCTGTTTAAAAATAACAGTTGATGAGGATACTCAATGACACCCACTTCTGGAAGTAACAACTTCAAGTAATTAATCTAGGTATCACTCCCCTCAACTTCTCTCAGATGCTTTTTCCAGTTCATTCTATTGCTGACAATCAAGTGTCTTGTGCACCACATTTCACAGTTTTGCTTTATTTTGTGGGAGGTTCAAGGATGAAATAGCCCAGCTGCTACTAAAACTGAGAAATCCAGAATGATAAGAAGGATCGCTTCTATACTGCTTTGTAAAGACAGTTATACGTGTCTCCTTCAATTTGTGATAAAACGAGAGACTTCTAAATTCTTGCATGTGAGTTGGTGGAGCCATCAAGTTTTGCCCGTTATCCTGTCCATTTTATTGCAAAGCAAACTCCATTCCTGTCAGTGAAAATAGTGACTGTTTAAAATCATATCGATTTCAGTGGGTGTTTATTTTGCTTTTTGGCGAACTTGATAATCAGATTCATAGCATCCTTCTGGATTGATACACACTGCAGTAACTCATAGTAATATCTTCTTTTTAAAGTGGCCGTTGCCTTGGGGACAGAACATTTTAACCCTCAAAGTTTGCAAAAGGATTTTATTCCCCCAGAAATCTGGGGATGTGGGACACCGCCACTGCGTCTGCATCAATGATGCATTTTACGATCCTCTGAGTGCAATAACGAGAAATAATTTTTGAAAGGGACTAAAAGAAAGCGACAAATTATTGGTGATGTGAGACGTATTCAATGATCTTTACAGAGTGTTTTAGGCTTAGGCTGTGTGGAAACACTGCCATTTTGAGACTCAAGAATTCTAAGAGCAGGTTTCGACGAGACAAATTAATCAAAGGGCTTACTCATGCGAAAAAAAGATTTACTGCTTTTCTGAGTTTAACAAAAAATAAAAATTGATACAATGAATACCATCGTGATTGGAGCGGGAAGTCACTAGGCTAGAATGGGGAAAATTGATATATCTGAGGGGGAACACAAAAGCTTGCAAATGAGCTTTTGGTGAAACGAACTTAGTTGCCACATACAGGATTTGTGGTCCCAAGGGGAGTAAGTGTTGGCAGAGGCTCGATCTTAGTCATCGCTCTCTCCGATCATTGTAGTGTGATCTGATGAATCAGATGAATACCGTGTGTGAATCTGAAGTTTTAGATCTAACCATGCGAGTAGAGAGAAAAAAAATGCGATTTGATTAAACTTTGTCACGGCAGACTTTGGTGTGATGTTGTGATCATTCATACGCTATGTAACCTGCTAGGGGGTTTTATAGCTGACTGCAGGCAACAGACAGGAAGTGATTATAAGTGACAGACGCATTTTACACTTCCTGTTTCAAAGATGCAGCGTCCCCTATTGGTTAAGCACATATGTTCCGACAACCCTCACCCTAAGATAGTGCTGTCAGGACATAGAGCAGCCACCCTTTATAATTATAGTACTGCTCATGGGTGGCTAAATGTGTTGCCTACTGTTGAGGTCAAACTTCTATGGTGTAAAAGTGGTTTGCCCTCTTCATCTTTGGGTGGCAGATTAACAGGTGCGGGCGTGGAAGGGTGGGAATGAGGTTGTAGACAAAAATTCCTACTCACATTCAGTAATCATTTGCAATTTTACATGCTACCATTCGTAGGCATAGAAAGCCAGCTGTTCTCAACTGGGGGGCTGGACGTTGTTTCGGACTCCCGTCCTGGGGGAGGGGTTTCCCATCCCCTTTGGAAAATTTTTGAATATTTGAGGGTCCTTAGATGCAGTGAGTTGGTGCAATATTTGAGCAAATTTTAAGCAAAATTGCAATTTTTTAGATTTTTGCAGAGGGAACAAATAAAGAGTTTTTGTCCTTAGAGTTGAGGGAGCAGAATCATACTTCTGCTCCACCACATTTTTGACTTCTTTAGCCCCGCCCCCCCCCCCCTCCTGATTTCTAATGCCTTGCTGCAATTGATGAAGAAATTTATCATAGATATACCTAAACCATTGCAGGGGTGGAGGAGGTGGATTACTGAGTGCAAATGAGTGGACTCTTCAGAGCTAACAAAGCTTTGAATTCAGATGTTATGCGTTCAACTTATCCATGGGAAAGAAAGGACTCAAAGCCTAAAACAGTCCTTTAGAACTTAAATCTGAGGGACACTAATTTATATTGCCACAAGGTGATTGGCTGCCTGATTGCATGGAGAAGCCAGTGGCGGAGCCCCCATTAAGTCAGTTCGCCCCCCCCCCCCCCCGTCCCCCATGGACTCAAATCGCCTGTCTGCGCTCTTTTTAGGTTTTCCATATTGAGTCGACTGAAAAGCACCAACTACCATGCCACTATAATTCAATAGGCTCGTTTAGCCAAAGTTCCCCGGGAAAAGGCCATTTTCCCGGGTGAAAAATAAAGAAGTATTGAGTCGCCTGATGGCTTAGAATCCTCCAATTGAATTCTAGCCTCATGAGGCCGTTCTTGCCCCCTCTGACTGAATTCCTCAGCTCCGTCACTGGGAGAAGCGTTATACCAAGGTACAGTGCTAGGTACATGCAGCCAGGGAGTGCAGGGTAACTTGGTACTTCCCTGCCACAAAACAACCATGTTTATACCATGAGCTAGTACAACAGACTGATGGCCATAAAAGGGAAAATGCAATGCAAGTTCTTAGTTTGAGACACTATTCAGGAGTGCAGGGATAAGTCTTTGTCTATTGCTGGTAGGCTTGGGGGATCAGGAGCTCAGTGTGGCAGAAGCTTAAAGAACTGTTATATTCAGGCTAAAATGGGAATTAAGGGGGCAGGACCCTATCCCAGGTGTGTAGCTTACAGGGGGTGGTCTCAGGGCACCCCAGGTGTTTGCTAGCTGCCCCCAGATATTGTGTTTCCTAATAAAATTTGTAACAATTAAGGATTAAATGCATGATGACCCCCTATCATTGGTACCTTAGGGCCTCTAAAAATTTCATCCTAGCTACGCCCCTAGCTGCCCTATCCAACGCCAAGCTATGCTCTTTGCATATATACTTACATATACTTGCCATTGTCCCCGCACATCAGATCCATGCCATCCATGACACTTATACTACACATTTATGCAGAAACACTTGCTTTTCAACTGCTGTGAAGGCTTCGTCATAAATGCCAACTATTAGCTATGACTCAATGTTAAAATAAAGCTTTTAAAAGTCTTATGTTACCAATTCAAAATTCCCTACAGTTTTGCTTTTGATTGTCCACAAAAAAGCATTGAACGATGCTTCAAGTTCTATCTTCCTTTCATATTTTAATGGTGACCATGCCATTGGGCTGGCTCCCTTTCTGACATATGCCTGTTTGACTACTTATAGAGTTGCATTAAATAATATCAGTTCTGCCTCTCTACTTAAAATTTACCAAATCTATAGTACCCAGAGGACTTCGATAACTTAAAAAGCAGGACTTCTCTTTACATCGCTCCCTGACTCATCTTTGGCTCCAGATGACTGAAACTATTTTTGCAAGGGAGGGAGGCCTAGCAGCTTTTTGAAACAAACATGCGGAAAATTGCCCACCTTCTTTACATATCGCTGGATAATTGCCGAGTTTAATTTATTGAGTGTAGGTGTGTGGGGTATGTCCTCAGCCTCATAAGGGTGGGGCCTTTATGGGTAGCTTGGAAAGATTTCAGGCTCAGCTTCCTTTTTAAAATGGTACCTTGCATGTGGATATCAGATTCTGTGACATGGTTTTTATGGTTAATATTTGAAAATTAGGGAGGAAAGCCCCTTGGGCCATAATGACATGAGACTTGCTGATGAAGACTTGTGAGAAACTTGATCACTTTCTGCATGTTTTTGTGTCATAGGAGCCAAATTGATTCCTAGATTGGGTACAAGCGGCCATGATGGTGTAACCATTGACTGAAGACTATAGCGTGTGATAAAGGCACATCGTTCCAACATTCATGAGAAATATACTAAAGCACGTAAGTGACTGTGAGTCAAGCCTGTAACTAGCTAGTTAGGTTTGGATGGGTGAAAGGGAGGGTTGGGGGATGCAGGCAATTTACGATTTGGAAACCATTTTTGTGAATCCACCCTGAAAGGGAAGGGGGAGAGGGTGGTCTGTGGTGGAGGGAATTAAACCACATGGAAGGTCCAATAAACTGAAGTTCCTTTAGCCCAAAAATCTGGTAATTGGGGTTAATTTACAGATTAAAGGCAGTAGGCAGTCACCCCAACCAGAGTGAGTGTGCCCTGTTACTCTAGTTCATGATTGGCCTATTTTGATCATGTGACAATGTTTTTGTTGGTGAATTGTGAAATTCAAGGAGAATTTCTCCTTGCTTTACCTATTGTTTGTAAAAGTTAGGTTCAAAAGATCTTCAGAGGTGGTTGTAATGCAATAAGAGGAGATTTGCAAGAATTTGCTGATTTTTCAAAGAAAATTTTGGGGCGACTGCCTATTGCCTTTAAGGAAAAGATGTGAGTGTTAGGATGAAGAGTGAGCTGGATAATATGAGGGTAAGTGATAGCTAGGGCGCCTCAGGTCTGTTAGCTAGGGCACCCCAGGTCTGTTAGCTAGGGCACCTCAGGTCTATAGACTGGACCTCATATCTGGTGGACTTTTCTGTCTATAGCAGGCCCTGCTCAGCTGCATGGCTAAAAACTTTGGGTGACTAAAGCAACTTTGGGAGCAGGGGGCCAGGTGAGACCGTGACTGATTATTACCCTTAAATGTCCTACACATGGCCACATGTTGATACCTATTATAGCCCTACCAGTATCTATTCTTGTTACACTAGCTGTATTCTGAAGACAAACTAGGCCATTTTTCCTTTGCTCAGGTGACATTTTCATATAAGAATAAGTTTGTAACTGCGAGGGTTGATGGGAGTGATCCTGAAGATAAAGTGATCAAAAAAGGCAACTTCTAATTTTCCAGTTCATGGCATTTGCACTGACTCGAGTCAGCCTTGTATAAAACCTACAGCGCATTGTCCTACAGTGAATGGACTTGACATATGTAAGTGAAACATGCATTCCTTGTATGTTACTTCTTGTGAGCTGTTACGAAATGGGTTTCCATATTCACAAGGCTGGACTCATGTTGAGCTATCGCACTGACTACAGGGTAGTCACTGCTGCATTGACAAAGGTCAATAGCCAAGAGGCTTTCAGGTCACTATGAAGTATGAAGTAAGTTGCAAACACTCATCTGCAGAAAATTTTAGGGGGGCAGAACTTTTAATTGATCAAATCAGCGGAAACTTTTACTCCCAGAAAAGATCTTAATTACTAAATGTCGGCGCCTTTTACACAGGTGTAGCCAGGAATTTTCCAGGGGGGGGCAAAGCCTGTAGGCAAACTATCTTAGCATAGTGCCACCATAGTTTGGCGCAAAGTGCCAAAAAATTTCGGCCGAAATGCCTCCTAGATTGCTGAAAATGGCACAGTTTACAGGCCTTGTGAGTTGCATCTAATCTGTCGAAAGCTCATGGTCTGGAAATTTTCTAGCAATATCCTTCAAAACAGTTGATGTTACTTTTCTTCAAGTTTTTTATTTTCCAGGGGGGGGCACCCCCTTGTCCCCCTTCTGGACGTGCAAGTTTGAGGATGGGAAGGGGGCTGATATATCCGTGTACTGGACAAAAAATCTGCTGAGGGTTAGGATGTGTATTGGGTTTAGGATAAGGGTCAGAAATAGTATTGGGGGCTAAGTTCAGCAGTAGCACACCTCTGGTGGTCTTTTGGACCATCCTGGAACCTCAGCCCTAGGGGTCCTGCTTGACAATGAAGGCCATAAAGGATAGAAGTTTGCTACTTCAAAAGTTTTTCCTTGCTATGTGCTGCATTTTCCAGGTACCATAGGTTAAGAAAGCTGGGGTAGGGGCTGAGGGGGCTAAAGCCCCCTGTCAAAAATGTG
Source organism: Holothuria leucospilota (assembly GCA_029531755.1). Taxonomy (NCBI): domain Eukaryota; kingdom Metazoa; phylum Echinodermata; class Holothuroidea; order Aspidochirotida; family Holothuriidae; genus Holothuria; species Holothuria leucospilota. The sequence goes on from CM055970.1 coordinate 30,276,518, forward strand.
GTGGGGGCAGCATACTTCCCGTCCATTCAAGGATGAAAAACCCTTATTTGTTCCTGCTGTTAAAATGTCAAACATAATTGCAGTTAAATTTTCTTTAACACTAATGCTTGATATGTTCCACCAAATTGCATGTGAGCACCCTCAAGTATTCAAAAACTCGATCCTAAAGAGAAGGGGGATACGTACCCAGTACAGTGGTCCGAAACAATGTCCACCCCCTCCAATCGGAAAAGCTTCCTATCCCTATGACAGGTACCATAAAGTACATGCAGTACCTGCATGAAATGCATTGACCTTGCTTAGCATAATCATGGATATCATAAAACCAGCTGCTTTCATGAGCTAGCATTTCTTTGTTCTCTTCGTACATTTCCAGTAAAACAAAGGCCATGCATTTACATGTAATCAATACATTATACATAACACAGACATCGCTGGATGGATGCATGCAACACTGGATGGATGCATGCAACGATGCGCACCTGTAACTTCATTTCATGACGGTCTTGAGGAAATAGATGGTATGGAAGAATGCACATGATTGCTGGGACACTATGACTGTCAGCATATTGTTTGTATTATATGCTTCAGTGGCCTTGGGTTGTCTACAGATGGCATGGAAGAGCAACACACATTCCTGGGACACTATGACAGCTCGTATGTTGGTTCAGCTGCTTCAGAGGCCTTGGGTCCCCAGTTATTGTTATTAATGATGGTACACCTTATCAAACTGTTTTGCATTTTTTGCAACTGTTTTTGGAGAGTTGGTTGTGAATGTAAAAACATGTATGAAATCAGATTATTATATCAACCTGCTTGAGAAGAAACTGGCCATTGCCAACTGCATACAACCATTGACAAATGATGTTTGGCACTGGCAATCCATGAAAGCAATTGATCAACTAAAAAACAGCCCCCAACCCCTCCCATTTACAAAAAAAAAAAAAAAAACCAAAAAGGAAACTTGAGAAGAATGAATTGTCTACCATATTTCACCCTCCTAAATCATCACCCCCTAGAAAATCTTGTCCCCCCCCTTCCCTCTCAACAAAACTTTGCAAAATCTACCGCTATTAGCAATTTTTCTCCCCACCATATGAACATTCTAGCAAAAGTAGTAGGCTATAAAAATAGTGGAGGGAGGAGGGGGTGGAGGAAGGGTGGGATAGGGGTGGGGGAGGGATTTGGGATGGGGGAAAGCAATTGTGGTAAGCTTAGAAACTTTGACACTCAAGTATATACCATCGATGAAGAGAAACACTGCTGGAACTACATTATGGGAGGCAGACTACCAATTCCTAAATTTATGCTTCACCATTTATGAGCACATGAGGGGAAAATATTGGCAAGTTAGGGTGAATATTTGCTTCTTCCATACCCTCATATGTTATTTTGTCCATGTACAACCACTAATGCCCCCATCTGATCCAGCCATAACACAAATGACCCTTTTCAGAGCAATTTATTGTGAAATGATGCATTTTGTATGTATCTAGCATATGCATATAAAACATGTTTAATATTAACGATATTTTCAAATTAGAGTAAATTTCCGAGTTTTGCATGCATGCTTCTGGCACACAGAATAGCTTTCCCACAGCAACCCCCCAAAAAAGCATATATTTGATGCAATATTAAGTGCTCTAATTATAAAGCTCAACCTGTATAACATTTCACTATGTAATGAAAGACATTTGATAAATTCATTCACATGGTAATAATTAAGTCAAATTTTATTTATTTTCTTTTTTTTTTCATACAATTGTGGTACCTGGGGCATGTAAATCATTGAGCGTATGAACAGCCTCCCTAACCTCTACAACATTAAACATTTGACTTAAAATACATTGATTAATTACTCTGACACATGTGGCCTACGTCTTTAACCATCACAAAGACAAAAAGCTGTTTTTAAACCTCGATTTGGAGTTGATCACTTCATCCATCATTGTTGACAGGGTGCGCTGGTGTCACGCACTCCTAAACGTCATCAGTCATGGTCTAAACAACACACTGCTGAAGGATTAAATTTCAAAAAGGATGTAGTCACAATATATTAAATAGAACAAAAAGAAAAAGAACTCATTTCATAAAGAGAGATAGATTCATGTGAGGTAAATGTGAGGAAAATTTTTTATTCAGTATGACAATGTTTTGAGCATCTCTCCTAAATATTTCAACATATACTTGCATTTTAAAAGGACGAATGCTGCCACCCAAATTTTAATCAGCACATACTTCATGTCTCTTCATTAGGTATGCTAATTATTGCATCCCGCTTGTTTATCAATTACCAACATTTGTGCAAATGAATTGAATAACTTTATGATTTACTGTTTGTGTGAAATATTAATTTCTGAAACATGAAGGATCCTTCTAAGAGAAATAAAAGCTTAGAAATTTTTGGCTGATGTGGTCAAAATAAGGTCAAGAAATCAACTGCTTACACCCTCTAAAGCTTTAATAAGAAAAGTAAGAGATGTTGTACTATCTGGTACAATATTGAAATAAATTAATGACACGTTCAGGGTTTCCTTTAGCTTTGAATAATTTCCAGGTCAGCTTTAAACTTAAAGTCAGTAGCCCAAAGGAGACTAGCTGCAGGGCTAAAAATAGTCCATGGAGGCCAAAGTTTCGAATCTAGTGCCAAGTATAAATCTGAGGGCCCCACGACTTCCGGTGGCGAGTTTACATATAGTCAGCGGCCCAAAAAGACTAGCCTCAGGGTCAAACATAATTTATGGAGGCCAAATTCTCAAAATCTGGTGCCAGGCATCATTTTAAAGGCCCCACAACTTCCGCTGATCAGGTTTATAGCTACATTGTAGATAAACTAATCAATACGATGAACTTATTTTATGTTAGGGGTGGGAGGAAAACTTTAATTTGTATCTTGACAAAGAGGAGGGAAGACAGACTACTTAGGCAACTCCAACATATTTGGAGTCAGGTACCCACAGGCCCATTAGTCGCGACTCTGAAGGAGTTGCACCTCCTAACAGTGACGTCATAGTTGACGGAGGAACAGAACATCTCAGCAGCCATAAACTGTCAACTAGCCTACCAATGTGTATAATAAGTACACAAGTAAGCCTACACTGCAGGTTTCTCAATGGCTGAGGTACCTGCCTGATATTGTTTGAGAATCATTGTGGCCAACTTAAGGGAAAACTTACAAATGAATAGAGAAAAAAGTCAAATGAGCTGATTGTATTATAACGCTTCATTAAAATCTGTGAAGTAACACAAATGTGGATTCCAAAATATTATTTTTGTCCATATTTTTGACAGTAGTAAATGTCCAACCCTGGATCAGAGAACTCTGTAGCAGAGTCAGGTAACCCGCCCAAGCCTAGTAAATAGACATTGTATAAAAGATGTAAGCTTCCCTGTAAACCAAATATTCCACAAACTGGAAAATGCAGTTAGTATACAATATAAGTCTATAGGAGCACCACCCCTGAAGTCTACTTCTATGCCATGAGTCAAAATTGAGAGAATTACTTCCCAAATTTCTACTTTCTTTGATGCAATTAATCTAAAACCTATTATCCTTCCTTGGAAAAAGATGTGATTTCATTTACATGGAACTTGAAGGTCTACTTAAAACTCTGAAAAAAAAAAAAAAAAAAAATAATTAAAAAAAAAAAAACTTGGAAAGATATGACTATGGTAATGCAAATAAGTGAAGCATTCTGGATTTAGTACTTAATGGCACAATTACCCTGGGATTAATGAATATCACAATGTACAGTTTACTGTTAAAGTGATCATATCAATCATATGCAATGTAATCCTAAAAGGTTTTAAGTTACGCCATCTTCTCCATCGTTCAACGAAAGCAATTTAATAAAGCATGAAAAAAATCTCTTCTACCCAAGATATGTCTCATGTTACCTACTGTCATTCTGACAACTAAAAATTTGGAAGCAATTAAACAAAATTAAATTTTTATCGTTTGATTATTTTTTCATTCGACGCTCAGATCCTCCTTCATTTTCAGGTTCCCCGAAGCACTTTCATATTTCGAAAAAATTAGAAATGTGACTCGGCCTCAAAAAGGTCATGATGCTGTTTTATGTGCTTCAAGGCAGTTTTTGAATAAAGCATTTTTTGAGCATTTTAGCACTGGTTAAATTGTAGCGATCAGCCTAATCTTCTGCTAAAAGTGAGATACCTTGCCAAGCTGCAACTGTAGGGCATCGTCCTGATGTTGTGAGAGGTATTTGAAGAAAGATCGTCTTCCAAGCTAATGCGTTTGTCTCTGTGCCTGCTGTCAACGCAGTATGCCTTTAGCAGTTTGTGGATAGTTATGTAATCACGCGTAAGTAATTCATACCAAAGCCTGCTCTGGATGTAATCTGAGGTTTTTTTGATAGACAGGGTGAAATGGTAGAAAAATTTGCATTGATCGGATGGCTGACTGAAAAAATTGTGTAAGAATTTATGGAACGGAAAGTTCAGTGGCCCTTATTAGGCTTGTATAAATGTTTAAATGTCATGCTAAATGAAGCATTCATTTGGATTCCGCAATGGGCTAAGTTTTATTTACTTGTCGTAAATGCTGCACCTTCACTCAGCGTCTAATGTAAAGCTTGCATCATTAGGCAGCACGTACACTGCTGAAAAACCGCCACCAATAATCAAGTTTATAATGACATTTAACGAAATGGTGGTTGACAATGAGCAATGAGGAGTCCTTCAACTTGAGCATGATAAAATGATTTTATTATGAGGTATAATAAATGAATAAAAGGCAGGATGCAAAGTATTGCACTTGAAGTATTCAGTGTACCATACACGTCCATTCTTCTAAAGCATGTGGATTATGTGTAAATAACATATGTAGTAGCCAAATAGTTCTTGTATTCTGTGGTTTTAAAAATGCAATTAGAGGTACAGGGTATTTCAAGAAGTTTATAAGCAATGGCATGACAACTCTCAAACTGGGGTTGAACAGGGGGCTCTTTATCAAGGTCCGTCAATACGTCAGTTATGTCACAGCAATATAGATAGCTAGTAATAATTTGGGGTAAAAACATGTGACTTTAGCACTACACAACATTGGCTTTATAAAATCCCAAATATTTCCAAAAGAGGACACCCTCTTTCCTAGGACTTTCCCCTCCCGCTTTCAAGTATCATATCTCCACTGCATAACAAGTGTTATACATCATAGATTATCAAGTAAGGTAAGGAGATCAAATAACCATGGACACTTAAAAGGGCAAAAGTAGTCAACCTAATCTGAATGAAGACCAATTCATAGCTACATAATTCCTGCATACTTCTTTTCTATATTACATTTTTGTAACTGAATTAAAATCATGATATATAAGTCCCTAGCGTTACCCCATATAAGCAATATTTGTTTTCAAAACACAATAAAACAATACTCTATGTGTAAGGAAAGTAAGAGGAGATATTAAAAAGATTATTAATTAAACCCCAAGGCAACTACAACAGTAACACCACAGGTGTAGGAAGTTGTTCTCAGCTGGGGGGCTGAAAGTGAATGCTATGGACCACAGTTCTGGGGGAGGGGTCTAAAGGTTCCCCCTCCCCCTTGGGAAATTACCAAATATTTGAGGGTCTGTTCATGAAGTTAACGCAACATATTGTGCAGATTTTGAGGGAAACTATTGTAAATTTTTGAGGAAAATTATTGAAAATTTTTGACATGAGAGGGAACAAATAAGGGGTTTTTGTTCTTGAATATGGTGACAGAAGCATACTTTCCCCCCTTGCCCCCAGGGCCCTCACTTCCGATGCCTATAAGTGACACTTTATTGAACCTTTATTGAGCTTGCAACAGAATTCAGGAAAATGGTCGTGAAAGATCCAGTCAAACTGATGTACACACTTCACCAAAATGTAAACCATTTGGAATGTATATAATGTCATCTCTTAGCTTATATTTCAGTTACTCATGACCAACAAAAACAAACAATTACTCGAAAAGCATTGGCATTATTATACAAAGAATTTGGCAAAAAAGATTTACCACAAATAGAAAAAAAGTGTGTACACATGGTAAAAAAAGAACAACACATAAACAGACAGGCAAAGGATAACTAAAGCTAAAGAAGTACAAAATTACTCTCAAACTGAATGTGTGTGGAGTCTGATTCTTAGCGCTCTTTACGGTGTGGAGACTGACTGATAAACCCTCATTTATTTGCAGTGAACAATATCTGAGTCCAAAATATGTGGGTCTAGTATGCCCTAATAACCACAACAAAGATACAACCTGCCAATCAACCTACCAATTGCATGACGCTAGAAATGAGTAGCAAGTTTTAGCCATCTCTAGTTGACCACTCTTAATCCAAAATCTATCAGAGAACTTCCTGTTCAGGTATCTTGAGATCAATAAAGTTGAAGGGGTTTGAACCCCTTTAAAGACTGTTGGGTCAATAGAGCAAGTTTGTTTGTAAAAGGGATTAACTGTTGTAATTATAGAGATAAGCTTCACCCGGGGGGAAAAAGCCTTTTTCTTGGGTAATATTGGCTACAATGTCCTATTCAATTCTAGCAGCATGGGGCAGGGGAGGGGGCTGACAGCCTCCCCTCACCACCCCCTTCCAATAATTTAAAGCAACACATTTCACAATGGTGTCATTGCCTACAGTTAAAACCAGGTGGATGCTTCCATACCTGACTAAGCAAAGAACATGTGAGGCACTACAAACAATGCCAAGAACTGAGCAATTGAACTTGTGGTCAACTGGACCCCTCTCCTCCCTCAACCATCCAAAGTCCCTGGGTTCCTCTTATTCAAGATTTCATAGACAGAAAGCCATTCCCATGAGTAACATTAGTTAAGAGGTGCAATATGAAAAACTGGAACTGGACAGGAATTTTAATGGAGAAAAATATAACTGAAGTCATCCATATCTGAATTATTATTACCTGGTATCAAAATTCATGAACGAATATTTTAAATAGGGCCACATAAAAAAAATAACTTGATTCTCATCACTTCCATCTGAAAACATCCGTCGCCCGGTCCTTTCTTATTTTATATTTTTTTTTACAAATCAATTTTCAGTGAGTTCTTTCTGGGCCCTCTTTTATACTATACATCGTTTATCCACAGTGTTCTTGTCATGTTGGCCTAGTCCTTCGGTCGCAATTACGGGAAGAACGTTTGATTGTGGGATTTGGTTGGAGTGATTTGAGGCAATATATTTATGCAAAAAACCGTCAGAAACGATCGATGTCAGAGATCACGCTTTCTTAAAAAAAGGTGCGTGTGGAAATTATTACGTTGGCTTGGGAGGTTTTTCTTCATTAGATTAAAAAATCCACCCGGCATCCAAAATCAGCCCAGCCGGTGATGAGAATCAATTTATTTTTAATGAGGCCTAATGTGATAATTTCAATATGAAATTGCTAAGTTCACACAGAATAAGTCTTTACTTCATCTTTAATACACAGTACTAATATTAGAGAAGGTCATGAAAGATACTAATTTTAAAGGTCTGGTGACATGCCACCAAAAAGAGCCGTTTCACTTGTCAATTAAAGAATTAAGGCTTCCAATGTAAGATCCCTTGGAATTATTTCAATATCTTTTACTGTTCTCAAAATATGTCTTCAAAGTTTGATGGTTTCTGAAGTAACTCATTGCCTATGCAAACATAATGATGTGGAGTGTTGCACAGTGTTCAGATTTCTTTTGTTAACCCTATATAAATTATCTCTTAATTACTGATCTGATATTTTACAGTTTGATGAGTGATATCAATATTTCTCAAGAAAACAATTTTAACTTTAATAATAAACCCCTCAGGTGATAACAATGCTACCAGTGTCCTTGGAATAAAGGTTGAAAAAACAAAGGCTAACATTAACATTAGCCATATATGGTATGTCAATCTTTTGATGTCACGCATATTTAGCGCATGTTTATTCATGATAAAAGTGTGAAATAGAAATTACCCGTAAAATGGTCAATATTTAATGGATTTTAATGGGAAATGTAGCTATTTCCTGGATTTTAATGCATTTTACATCAAATATCCAACTAATCCAACTACGTAATTTTCATGTCATCAGACCTTTAAGGAAAATTAGAGGAAAACTTGGGCATGGATCCATCTCCATAGGTGGGGGAAGGGGGACTTTTCACCATTTGTGAATCACCGTCCTGGGGGAGGGGTCTAAGAAGAAGGGTTCCTCCCTCCTTTGAAAAAATGGAAATTGGAACTTGTCTATGTGGCAAATGGTGCCATATTTGAGCACAATTAATTTAGTTTTTAAAGATTAGTGCCAATTCGTAAGCTATGTTACATTATTGAAAAAGTGTGGGGGGAGACGTCCCCCTTCCAAAAAGGTAAGGGGGACGTGTTCCTCCTCCCTCCCCCCCCCCCCCCCCCTCTATGCCCATGGAGGAAATCTGCAAGATTCAGCTGACATTTCAAAATGAATTTGACTGCCAATCCCCTTAAAGATGGATAAAGGCCGTAAGGAAGTCTGTTGGTCATGTGACTGTTTGCAGAGCTAGGTCTCTGTTCGGAGGCAGAACATCAAGTCTCACACTAATGTTGTTTCTGAATACTTAAATTGAGTTAAAAAACATTGAAACCTCAATTTGCCAGTAGGAAAGAATTACCGCGATAAACCAGAAAAACTGCATACTACATGGTCTAGAAATGTACCTTCAGTACCCATTAAAATCCTTATAAGGCACAGTTCCAACGTTGGGGAGATCATTGACCGTCGAGTATTGATTCATTCTTAATCCTACATTTCAAGGAACTCATCGTAAGTCCTTACAGCATTCTGTAACAAAATATTACCTGCCGACAGAGTGAATCTTAGTCACGATGAAAGATCCTTGAATTACAGTCCTCAAAGATACTTCACTTAATGAGCGAATAAAAAACGAGAGTTGTAATTATGATAATACAATCCTCACTCAGCTCACCTTACTGCAGAAAATCTGGAATATGGCTCTAGAGATGTAAAATAAAACTCCTGAAGAGGCAATCCGTCTTAGAAACAAGGTTAAATTGGTACATTTTATTGACTCAAACACCACCTTGCTCTTACAATGAACACACCACTCCTCTTTGTATTTTTATACCGAAAAATCCTCAAAAGTAGGTGAAAATTCAAACCAAAATCAAGTGAGAGGTATTGATTTATTGTAGACTGAATATCATTACATCTCATGAATATTCATAGTTCCTTCTAGCAATGAGTGTGGGGCTGAATGTAAGTACCTTCATTAAAACGCGAACAGCACTTCAATTTGTTTTCAAATGCAAACCAGTTACAACAAAATAGTCAGGCTTGAAGTAGCTCATGCCCACTCATTTGGAAAATGTCAAAGATGAATTAACTAAAAGTTTGCTTGTCTTAAAAGCACCAGTACAGTCTCTTAATTGACCTTTGAGTGCCACTGGACCATCATAGAGAAATACTGTAAGTTGATGGTTAATGCAACAACCAATGGGGAGGGGGAAGGGGGTGGTGACATAGTGATACAGTTTCTAGAGGAAATGAACTGGCAGGGGAACTGATTCTCAGGAAGAGTGGGGGCGAGGGTGAGAAAGGGTGGGAAGGGAAAGCTGGGAGATTCTTCTGTGGAACTGTTGTATCACCAGGTGATGTAACTTTCAAAATACACATGAAACAAACTTAGATATATCAAAACTGTGACTGAACAACTCCCTACCCCCTCCTCCGACAACAAACTCTAGAGGGTGGGAGTTGTGAATGGGGGAATTTTCCAGGGGGACAAATACATCACAGGGCAACAGGAAAGGGAGGGGGAGGAGAGGTGAATAACCTTGGCTCCCTCAACTGATAAACCATTATTTTCTAAGTTGGTGCTTGCACATGAGCTGCTACCCCTACTCCCACCCCACCCCCAAAAGACTAACAGGTCTCTTCAGCAGGGATTTATTCTCTCCTGTCCCCTTTGTTTCTCTTGTTAAACTGGCTTGTCACCCATGGATCACATTCTCTAACCTTTGAGAAATGTAATAATTATCAAAACTATCTCACTACACTTCACTGAAAACAAGGTCCCATATTTCATTGCCACCGAGACCTCAGAAATAGGAAATACTCAAATGAAATTCTATCATAAGACCCTCAAAAAATTGTAAATCCCAAGCTCAGAATTAATACGTTTGTGATACCACCCCCACCCCCCTCATACAATGTAATATAACCAGGAGTGAATTTAATTTTCTTTTTTAATTACCTACAACCAAGATAACATTTGGAAGATTTTTTTTACACCAAACTGTAATTCATGCTCCATTTACTGCAAAACTTTAAAAATACAAACCTAAAAGGTTTCATGCATCCTATAGCCAGGCCTCTTTTTGAAAAAGTGTCAAATCCATTTAGGCTAGCAGCATGCCATACAAAGGCATTAACATAACATCAACACCAAAGAAATAATTAGGCATGCGAAATGGTTCTGTCTCATTTAGATTCACTTTATGATTATTTTTTCAAGTTCTCATATTCATCAATTGCCTTTAAAACCAACAACTTGATGAAAATTATAAACATATGTTTAAAAATAAATAAAAAGTTGCTAGGATATCCTCTTCCCTCACAATATATAAAACTGTGATGTTTTTTTGTAAACCGAGCAGTCTTGTCACTTTCAATTAGTACGCAGAATTTCTCCACCAGTGCCGAGTTATCCTTTGTTATTTTACGCGCAATTTTGCTTGGCAACGGCGATATGATATCACCAAAAATGTCAACCTGCGGCCACATGCCTACTCCCGCCTATGATTAAATTATGATATATAATGGTGTGAAAAATGTTGTTTCAATGCACGTCAAAGTGTTTCAGGAAGATACAGTTTGTTTTCGGGCACGGAGAATTAAGTCTGTTTAAGTGATATTGAATAACAACAGTACTGCGCACAAGGAACCTTACCCTTATATGCCCACTATTCGATTTCTCCATATGAACAAAAAGAAATGCCCAATCGGCATTTAACGGCTTAACAAATGACATTAGCTGTCAAATTCTGCACATTACGGTATGAATCTGCCCTAAGGCCATTCAATATAAAATTCAACAGCTCTTCAGTGAATGTATGAGTGCCCCATGGTAATGATATAAAGGGTAGGATATGATGGGGTCTTGGAGCACTTCTAATGGTAAAGGAGCACTTTGAGAGTCCCATCAAGTGTTATCAAAAACCATTAAGCACAGGACATGGAACAACCAGCCTACAGTGACCATCCAGGTTTAACTAAAGGCAAGAATTTCCAGATACCTCTTGTCAATTTCTAATATTATAGATATATTCACTGCACTTCATGTTCACTGATATCAGTTTTGTCTTTTACATTTTTATGAGGACATAAGTTTGTAATCCAGCAGAAATGCATTGTGGGATAACTTCCTGTCTTCTAGCCATGCAAATGGCTATCTGTAAGTGGCCTAATACTATTATAAGGGAACATACCAGAAGCAGAGATCAGATTAAATTTCTCTGCGCCTTAAGCTTTTCTAGCCAAGTCAATCTGAATTCCCAAACAAGCACGTAGGATATAAGTACTACTAAAAAAATAAAAACCATAACTGACATCAACTGAGCAGGCTGTTAGTTGTACATGTACAATTATATCAGTAGGTACTACAACTGTACAACCTGTGGTAATGAGTGCAAGTGCAAGAAGGGTATAGTGTTATCATAGGCAATTAGGCATACATGGTAAAGGAGGAGGGAAGGAAAGGAAGGCTGAAGACAGAAGACAGGCATTTCCCATTTTGTGGAAAATGGACATAAAATGGACAAAATAAATGGAAATCATAGTACAACACGGAAGGCAGGAAAACTGAGAAGACAAAATAAAAAAAAAAAAAAAAAAAAGCACAAAATAAAAAAAGAACCCTTAAAAAAAAGTAGAGAAAATCAAATATGTATAGTAACATCAGTAATCACTGAAAGTGTGATGTTCAAGCTCCACTGTAAATTTTAATACCCCAAAACACATTATTACAATACTATACAACTATAGAGAACCCAAATGTTAGGCCTACCAAATGAAAACTGACATTTACAGGACAGAAATCCATTTAACTTTAGAAAATGGACTACGAAACAGAAGCTGACATTTACAAAACAGTGAATTCCTATGTCTACTTGTAGACCACCCCTACCCTCCCTCCAACCCCCTCCTCCAATCCCCTCCTCCCTAACAGTATGCAATATACTCACCACAAGTCTGCATTTGAGTACTCTCTCAAGCCTGACATTACACATAGTAACATGTAGCCCTGAGTGACCCAAACATTTTTTTTTATCTCAGTTACTGAAATAAACCCTCCTGCCCTTAACCCTACCCCAACCCCCAAACCTAACCCTCTTACCCAAACCTTACCCCTGACCCAGAAGTAATCTGGATCCCTGAGGTGTCAGGGCATAGAGAAGTTCCAAAAATCAGTAGTCACTAGTGCTTGGGACTGATCTCTTTGACAGTACGTCTTTGGTACTTCTAGCAGATTAATGTGTGTGGATATGCAATACATACTGTAAAGTACATCTTTCCAATATTCAGTAGACACAACTTTTTCCATCCTCCCAAAATAGAAGTCACTGCCACAGAATCAAAAGAAGGCTCCTAGCAACTGACATCTCTTTGTCACTGGACACCAAAGAATTAGCGGCTTAACCCTTGATATTTTACCATGTGTGACAAAGCATGGAGGGAGTTGATATTAACTTTTGTCTTAGTCTCATTTTGGAAGGTAATTAAGTTCGTCATCTTTAATTTCCAAATGGTAAATTGCAGGAACAGACTCTTGCTGTGTCTGTGTTTTGAATGTTTGGCCTTCAAAACAGCTTATCAAGTAAACACACCTACCTCTGAAACAGTGCATAGCTGAGTCATTTAAACCTGGCAGTATCTGCCAAACAGACAAAGGACTGTAAAATTTTACACAACAATGTTATTTTGAAGAACATTTAACAGGATAAATTTGAAAGACTCCCTTTTGATGCACTTCAAAGTAGCAGGTAAACTTGCCATGAAGATTATTGTACAGGTGTTAGACTTAGCATAAGATGGGAAGAGTCCCTACTCTGCCTTCAAATTCAGAAGAATGGGATGGTCCTTAGAATCACAGAATCATACAAAAAGTTAAGAAATAGCCCAAGTCTCTTCAGCTATGATATTATGTCTATATAGTTAACTAGTAACAACACTCCAACATTCCAAACATTTATTATCACAAAATATCCTTCTCCTTTCTCCAACCTCCCTTTCATTTCTTCACAGGGGTGGGGGCAGGGGGCCATAGTCCCCCATTAGGGAGGCCAGTACCACCCCCACCCACTCCAAACCCCACCCACCCCACCCCCTTCGGGGAAAGTTTTCAGTTCCATTGGGAAGCCTTATCAGTATGATAAAGTATGTTATCCCTTTCCTTTCTCTACCTTGGCTGGACCATTTCACTTGGAAAAAAGACTATTCTATAGTGAGAACAATTAACCCACACCCAAATCAATCCTAAACCAACGAGAAATAAGATCACAACTCCACCAATGCACGGTCCGATCTTTTCCCAAATACATTGTGTGAACATTGTATGCATTGTCACAAAAAGACAGCTATTTAATAAGCACTTGACCCAGTGACCCAGAGTGCTGGACATTCTCCTTATATTTATGATGATAACAAAAATCTCCATGTATACCATCCACTAATGGCCTCTTAAGCTCCTTGAAAGATGAGCATTATATCTGCACATTTCACTTGCAAGGGGCACAGTCACCCCTGTCATGTGCAGATGGTACAGCACATCATACCCTGCAGAAAGCTTAATTGGTAATGATACCTGAAATTTAAGATGCTTTCATAAACAAAGAAGTCGTCCCCATTTAGATCAATTATGTCAGCTTTATTACAAAGTGTATGTCGCCTCAGGTATCGCCAGACAATTTCGGGGAAGCTGTGTTGCCAAGTGAAATACAGTTGTACAAGTTACCTGTCTCCCAGCTACATTGGGGGCACTATAAGGAGACTAGCACCACAGTTCAACAATGTTTTCTTCTCTTTCTGTATATCGTCCACTTGAAAACTGCTTTTAGATATCACTGCTCTAGGGCGCCCTCTGAGGTACTCCACTTTTAATTACTCATGGTATGTTCTCAGTGAATCATCAATCTTCTGGGGGAGGCCTCACATAAGAGCGTCTGTAACAGAATTGAATCAAATGTATTTATTGCAAGTCCTTGACAAAGAATTGATAATCAATTAACTTTGCCTTTTCGACAGAATGACTAGTAAAGTGGCAATTAATGAGAATGTTTGCTATTTCCAAATCACTTTGATGTGGTCCTTCCACTGACAGACTGAAGGAGGGGGAATTTTCTCTGGGTGCAAGGCTATGGGGGGAGGGGTAGCGCACTGTGATTCCATAAAAATCTTTTCATTATTTGATGTTGGCAAAGTGTGGGTGGGAAGTAGGGCCCAAAGTTTGCCTTTGAACATGGATAATGCTGTCTGTCATCACTGGGCCATACAAAGGTTATCTTATGTGATAGTTCAACACTGGAAACAGAATACTTGAAAACTTTGTATTTGCGAGGCAATATCATTAACCCCATCCTTACTTTGGCTAAATCATAAAACTCTATCCTCTTATTTCCTTTGCAAGTATCCTTCACATGTTTCAAAACAAAAATGTTTCATTTTGAAAGTAAATCTAAGGGTTATCCAACATGAATGCTTTCCAAAATATATATTGTAACATGATTAACAAGAATGTTAAATAATTAGTAAGTTGGAGGAGACACATTTGAACAGATCAAATACGACTTCCATGAGATGATAGTGACATTACAAGCATATTACCATCACACTGTCATCAAAAGAGGAAAATGTAGTCACAATTTAGTTCGCACAACTTCCAACAAAAAGCTTGTGTAGCTAGCTAGTATACCTACAAGTAACAATGTATCTGCTAACTTTAAAGCTTGGTGAAAACAAAATAAATCACCCAAAGTTTGCCCCCTTACATATGAATATAAAGCTCCTTGGTATTTTTATTGTGCCTGCTGACTGTATATTTGCTATTAGGGAATGTAACTTCAATTGTAGAAATAACACTCTTCTTGATCAAGCCCTTGATACCAGAATGACAGAATTATCTCAATACGGGAGATCAATTAAATTTTGAAATGCTGCACATACTGAGGGCGCTATGCAGTTACTGCCATTTATGAGAGATATGTCTAATACTCACAGAAGGTCATTTGCCTTTTGCAGATCTGCTATTTTCTTCTCTGTTGCCTCCATCCACTCTCTGTATTTTTCGCCCCACTGTAATTTCAGCTGGACAGAAATATATTCACAAAGATATCCAAACACATTCGTTAGACATTTTGCTACATTATGCACAAACTTAAGAGTTAAGAGTCGTTCTCCTTCCCCTTCCAACAATTTAAATCCCTCATTTTATTCCAAAAGTTCTATGACTTTCCCACGAAATTTTACTTTTGGAGCAATTCAAGGACTTTTTCTGATCTGAAAATTGCAATTTTAAACTCTTTCAAATTTTTAAGGCTTTCCTTGGGAAAGGAATTCTACTCCTTTAATGGATTAAAAGCTTAATCCTTCAGTTTATCATGTTCATGTAAATATGTACATAGAATTTTATACATGTTACATGCTAGTTCCATCCATGCAATGTGTACACATCATTGTAACATTAAAGAAAAGCCTTCACGATATGATATAAATGAAATCTGCAAATGTACATATTTAATAAGATATGCTGGGGAAAATAATGTTTGCAAAGAACCTTAAAAAAAAAATGAAAAAAATAAAGAAAAAATTGGAGGAAAAAGCTTGAATATTTCATACTTTCATATTAAGTTGCTCTTCCTTTTCACACCACTGAGCTTCTTTCAAGCTAAGTTCAGTAAAAAGTTCTTCAAACTTTGACCTGAGGTCAACATTTTCTGCTTCGAGGTCACTATTTGTTGACCTCAGTGTAGCATTCTCTTCCTGTAACCTCCCCACTTTTTCCCTGAGTTCTTTCAGTTGAGGTTCATGGTCACAAGCTGTTGTCTGCAAATGAAAAAGAAATTTCAATAAGTCTTTTTCTGTATTATTTTCAACTGCCAGCATTATAATGGGGAACATGCAGTTATCCAATCCTCATTTTTGACACATGACCTACATTTTACAAATATCCCGATTATGTCACTTTCACACACCTACATTATGTTTCAGAGTATATTTTATAATCAAGGTAGGAAAACCATGAAATTTCTCTGCATGAAATTTTACGACTCAGAAACAAAAATATTTTCACATGATTATAAAGAACCATAATGATGTAGAGTAGGTGGGTATACTTATTTAAACTGGGGAAACTGTATTTCTCATTTATAATTAACTCCATGTGACTTTCTTAACACCATTTACAATGAGAGGTCATTAGAGCCCAACTGAACTGTCTTTTTCCTTGTACACAGTCATCCCAAATCACCCCTCCAAGCCAATGCTTGTTGTATTAAAAAGCTTCACAGCAATTGCCCCCCCTTCACACCTCACCCCTTGCCTACAAAAAATTACATAAAGTCATAAATTAAATTAAGGGGCATATGATTATATCAGGAAGCAAAGGGGTTAAAAGACATTTTACTAAATGTTTAATGGCACACTGTCAACACTCTCCCCCTCCCATCCCCTGGCATCCATCATCATTTAAACTTACTCAAAGTCCTTTTTTCTACCATAATTATCCCCTTCGAATAACCAAAACCCACATCAGGCACCTTACAGACTAGCTTTAAAATTTCATCCTCATCATGTAAAACGGGGTGAAATCTCTAATTATGAGAAAAGTAAGAGAAATAGCAACTTTTTTCCAAAATATGAAAAAAAAGCAGCACTTTTGTGTGATGCTAGTGTGCTTAGAATTCATTGGATTGTTTTGAATACCTACCATGAACTCTTATTATCCTATCATGGAATGTTTTTAAGACTAATCGACCATATGAAAGGTAGCCACAAATGGAAAGTGAATATAGTCACTTCTTTCTGGCATGTTTTTTCCTAACCCTGGCTTTATCCCACCCCCTCCCACCCCCGCTGACAATCACTTAAAAATATTAGAACTGAGAGCCAAGGTGAATATATTCATCCATTCCTACCATTCCTACAATGTTTCTCTCCTCTCTCAGACATTGCCTTTTGCCATTCCACCTTTCCCAACGTAAATACTCCTCCTTCCGTCTTCTATTAACCATTGTAAATGAAATCTCTCCTTATAGTCTCAACCTGTTACTAAGCTTTTACAACAAGAAGAATTTTACAAAAAGATGTACCAAAACCAATGCATGATATAGGTCACACAGAAACTCTTAAAACCTATGTAACATGTAACATAGCTTCCACCCTGAGGCTCTCTAAGTTACAACTGGGTACAAAAGAAACATGACATAACCCATTTGTGTCACAGTCCCTGTTTTTTTAGCCTACATCAACTCCCTCTCTGCTTATATATCCTATGTACATGTAAATTCTCTTATTTCATTCACCATCCATCAGTCACTTTAACCAACATCATCAAACATGAAACCTCTTTCATACAGAAAAATCCACTAGAGTTTCTAAAATACATTTGATATATATTGAAATAAACAATTTTAAGTTACTCAGAATCCCCCAAAACTAGGCCATTTGGCAGAAAAGAAGTACTGTACATTTGACAGTTCTGTGACACAGAATGTAACTATAGGCTAGGAACCTTGCCATGAGACTTAGTGTTGCCCCAGATTTGGCTTTACGTGTGAAGAAAGTATCCACTAACAACTCCATCAACATCTCTGAGAACTGAATTGGAGAAAACTGCTCAGAGCAAAGTCCAAGTTTTAATACTGGTTGTAAATTATAAATGATGGCACTTGATTGATTTTATTATTTGAGTTGGAAGAGATAATTGAATAGTTAATCAACCTGCACACACATTCATTGCATGAAAAATTTGGGGGGAGGGAAACTCAACTCTGAGTTGACACATTTGTAACCTACATTGATGAATCAAAAAAGAGTACTGTATCTTACTTCATGATAATTGGAATGACATTCCAGGATTTTATTCTGTAACTTGTAATCAACTGTTTCAGTAACATATGTTTCCCTGTTTCAATACTGACAAATAAGGTATTCACATGCAATAAATTACTCACAAAATGTTTCAAAGGTAGCACTCTTTTGTATTTATTCATTAACAAAATCAATATAAAGAAGCTACTTCAACTGCAGGTAAATGGATGACAGTAACACTTGTTTCAAACCTGAAATTTAGAAATAAGTGCAGAATGGAAGGTGAAATTTGGTTGTAATGACAGCTGATTGTCACTGAGTCTGAAATATTCCTCAAGGCCTGTAGGTTTGTCTTGTTTTCTTGCTTCAGGATTCATGGCTGTGAAATAGGTTGTAGTTTAAAAGTTTACCTCTTCCAGAGAGCAGAGAATTTGCCTGAGCTAAATTCTAATCCAGAGTCCTGAGTTCAAGACAAATTCAGGCCCACTGAAAGCAATACGCATTTGAGCCGGGGGGCAGGGGGCCATGTCCCAAATGCAATCCTTAGATTTAAAATAAATTACCTTCTTTTGAGAATCTAATAGTTTTTCATATTGCTCTTTTAACTTCTCCATCTCAGTACTGTGTGTTTCTCTAAGTTTTTTCAGTTCAGCATTGTGGTTCTCCTGCATCTTTATAACTTTTCCATTATCACCTGATGTAGCATCTGTCTGGTTCCTCGGGCTTCTAACCATTGAACTGAAAGACAAAGAATGAGAAAGGAACATTACCCAGAAAATGAAAGAGTAAAAGGAAATCTGACAGTTTGGTATCTTTGAGATCATTCCTGAGATTATATTTTTAACGCAAAGCGCCTCAGAAAACCTTTCGTTGTGTAGTGGGCTATATCAAGTGTCACTTAATACATAATTTACATTACAAAAGCAAACTTAGGTTTGAAGTGTAACAAGTGCCTTGCCATTCCTCTACTAAAAAATTTTGTTACAGAGCACCATGGGACCTAAACAGCCCAACTCTAAGAAAGTGACCTCCTAAAGGTGAAGTTTTTTCTGATTTATGTACTGTATGGCTGCATTGCAGTGTGCTGATTTGAGTCCCTTGCACAACTATGTACTCTCAAGACGACTGACTTTTCAATTGTGAGTAAAGTGTCTTTAGATTCATGTACTGTACGGTACTGTTACTGCAAGATGGTGAGTGTACTAACTGCTACAAAGACATTCATGAGGGCAAGGCCATTTTTATATCAGCTTTTAGGGCATCTCAATGGGTACCAAGGACAAACAGAAGATTTTGTGTTATCTGGTATATATGTTTGGTTCTATTTTGTTTATAATAAGGCCATGACTGCAATTAAATTACTTATGATGAAGCTAACTCAAGTTCTGCCCCAACAAAATGATACACATGGCAATGATGTCATCAGGTCCATAGTCAAGGGGGGGGGGGGGTGGAGGGGGCGAAGCTCCCCTTGGAAAATTTTTTGCCCACCCTTGAAGATCAAAAAAATTACTATTGCCGTAATGCATTTTAGTATGTTTCGCCCCCTCTGAAAGAATTTTTTGCCCCCCTAGAAGCTTTTTCACCCGCCCTTCAGCACCTTGTCTGGCTACGGGCCTGGATGTGACCTCTACATTATGAAACAGTGCACACTGATCAACTAAACAGATTTATGTATGCTGTTTCTTTCATTTAAAGCAAAATTCTGGGAAAGAAAGTTTTTTAGAATGGCAAACTCTCAGAGTCACAACCAAAATAATTCATTAATTCTATTAGCCCATAAGAAGCTTCATAACTACAGTTGCAATCACAATTTATGTGGAGGAGGTCTAGATCCTCTCTATATTCAAAACTTCAGGTTAGGTACCGGTGGCTAACCAACTCAACAACTTAGATCAATTTGATTCTTTTTACTTGAAACTTGAAAGATCAGTTCAGATTGCCAAACTTTATATTGCTCTTGGATGAAAAACCTACCTTTCTTTAAACTGGCCAGGATCAAACCTCAAAAGTTCTGATCCCTGGTGCTAGGCTTCATTTATAACTTTTCCCAATAGACCCTTTTCCAAATAGCAGCTACAAAGGATTGTGGTATAGAATTTTTGCACACATCCTTTCTGGCCACAGTAAAATGCCATTAACATTAACAATGCATACCAAAAACTCTATCCCACAACTCTTTGCAATTACTATTTGGAAAAAGGTCTATGTGCCACTATCTTTTTCTGGCCATAGAACCCGATGATTGCATGATGCTACAGGAATAGCACCTATCACATACTGTTCATTTCCCTATACAGAATTGTGTTGAACTGAATTTTTAATCTGAGCATACTAGCTGGGATCAATGTCACCCTAACTTAGGCCTACTTTTCAGCTTGCATGACATTCTGCATGTGGCTGCCATTACATGGAGGCAACCAACCTACTGTGTTTTATATGGTGACTCCACTATAGGTCATCAAATAGTACATCAATTGGTTGATATAGTGCATGTAGTTAAGCAATCGTTATTGCTAAACTTGGTCTGCTTCACTTATGTCCCTTCTTACCCTACTTACTACTTACCTTTGGTATTTTCGAGAAGTAACATATTCCTTCTCCTTCTTTAGTACTGTTGTATTTTTGGCTTTGCGTAGCTCATCCAGTCTCTTCTTCAGAGAGGATACTTCTGTCTCCAACTAGAAAAGCGAGGCAGAAAAATTGAATTCATTATTTCATTCTTTTTTCTTCAAGTATAACCAACTACAAGACAGAGACAACCACTCAGCAGGGATTTGTATGAAAAAGTAGGAAGGGGGAGGGTGTGTAAAGGGCCATTAAAGGCAGTAGGCAGTCACCCCAAACAGAGAGTGTATCCTGTCACTCTAGTTCATGAATAACCTATTTTGATCATGTGACAATATTTTTGTTAGTGAATTGTGGAATTCAAGGAGAATTTCGCCTTGCTTTACCTATTGTTTGTAATAGTTATGTTCTAAACGTCTTCAGAGGTGCTTGTAATGCAATAAGAGGAGATTTGCAAGAGTTTGCTGATTTTTCAAAGAAAATTATGGGGCGACTGCCTATTGCCTTTAACTGAAGCATATATGCATAAAAAAGTGAAAGTTGATGGAAGCATCTCCAAAAAAGTGTGTGTTTAAGGGGAGGGGTACAGAGACAAAACCTCACAGTAGATGACAGTGCTCCATACCTTTCTTCTTCTATGGGGTCATTTCCACTATAAGGAAAAAGAAAATTATAAATTTGGCCAGAAAAATATTTCCCCAGAAAATAATGAAATATAGTCAAGTTCTTATTCCACATTTTTCCATTTATAAAAGAAATAATCATATCTTTCAACCCCTAAGGAAAATGGATACATGTACATATTCCAAAGCCAAAAAAGCAGGATATGGCAATATTTTGCTAGTCCTTTGCTGGTCTGCTCTTGCATGTGAAAGTCATCAAAAGTTCAGTTTATTTCTTTCCTGCCCAATACTGGAAAGTTCAACATTTCAATTTCATACAGGTCTGTGATGTATGAAAATGTTTGCCAGGTGCATTCTAAGTGTAGCCTGTAGGCTAGGCCTACGGTAGGCCCTGTGGCATAATCACAAAATTTAGGACACCCGCCTTAGCATGGTGCCCAATTACAAGGTCATTAAATGTCATGTGACAACATATTACACCCCCAGGCATTCGAACACATACTTTAAAACAGTACAGTAGCATAGGCTAAGTCATTATCCTGAGACTTGGTGAGATGTCACTAGTGAGATTCATGTGGCATGTCATGTGCAAAGATTGGCACATACCAAAACTATCGGAAAATAGACGAGTTGGGAAAATGCTTTCATGCTATGCATCATGGGATGGGTCAAAGGTCAACTGAACCACTGTCTAGTATTAGTAAGTTCGCTGATGATACTTAGCTCTACAGCAAGGTTAGTGATAAGGATGATGCCTCCTTACTGCAAAAAGACTTGGATAGGTTATCTTCATGGTCTCAGACTTGGCAAATGTCTCTTAATGCAGATATGTGCAAAGTCCTTCACTTTGATCCTAAAAATTTCAGCTATGATTATAACATGAATGATGAATGGTAGCATTCTGAGTGATGTGATTTTTGAGAAGGATCTGGGTGTAGTTATTACAGGTGATTTAAAGCCATCTAGACAGTGTGCAGCTGCTGCTGCTGCTGCTGCTGCTAGGGCTAATAGGGTGCTTGGATTGATCAAGAGGAATTTCAGTAGTTTTAGTAAAGAAATTTTACTAAATCTGTGTAAGCAGTTGGTAAGACCCCACCTTGACTATGCAGCCCAGGCTTGGAGTCCCTTCTATGAAAAGGACAAGTTTCTTTTAGAGCAGGTTCAGAGGAGAGCCACTCGCATTATAATACCCGAGGTGAAACACCTACCTTATCATGTTAGACTTAAGCATCTTGGGCTTACCACCCTGGAGTTGAAAAGGATTAGGGGGGACATGCTTCAGGTGTACAAATTTCTCTCTGAAAGGAATCCTTTGTCATCTTGCAATTATTTACAGCCTGTCCAAAGTAATTCTAGGGTTCGAGGCAATTGTAAGAAGCTAGTTAAGTGTTTTGCAAGGCTCGACATTAGGAAGTTCTGCTTCTCTCATAGAGTTGTTTATGAGTGGAATAGTCTGCCTGAGTGGGTAGTTACAGTCACTCCACATCTGTGCACTGCTTTAAGGTTAACATTGACAAGTTCTTCCATAACTGTGGTAGAATCTAATTGTGCTGGGCTTGCTTGGTGTTGGTTATTTGTTTGTTTTCAGTTAAGGTTGTATGGACTTAGGTCCTGCACAACTCTAGATTATCCCAGTTAAGATCCTTCAGCATGCTTTCAACACTACTGGTGCAGCGATTATTTTATTATAATAAAATTAGTAAAATCGAGCAAATTCAACATAGGGCAGCTAGCTAGGTTTGCCTGTAATGACTATACTCCTCTCCCAGTAGTGCAACTGAAATGTTGAGGGATTCAGGGTGGGATAGTCTAAAAGAAAGAAGAACAGTTAATAGGCTTGTTGCTCTTTTCAAAGCTAGATTGGGCCTCCTTGCTTTGCCAATTACCAATCTCTCACAACCGGTCCGGCGGCCTTCTTGGCACCAACACTCGAACAGTTCTTTCTGTTATACATGCTAATAAGGACTGTTTCAAATATAGCTTTCTTCCTCGCACCATCAGAGACTGGAACCTTCTCCCCCAGAACATTACAGATCTCGAGGACCCCCAGCAATTCAAGATCTCCGCCTTGAGGTTCCTCAGACGGGAGGACTAACTCATCCTGCACACCTCACCCTGCACACTTGACTCCACCTAGGAGTGTTGTGCAGTACCTTTCTAGATCCAGATCTAGCAGCACTGTGTTGCACTTTTTTTCAATAGAATCAATATGTGTAATGCAATAAGGATCCCAAATAGACTAACTGGCATGTACTCTAACTTTAGTCTAACAAGAGATTTGTATGAGATTTTCTTTATGGATGGAGAATAATTCCACAAATTCTTCTTCAATAGCCCAAGGACTTTGCAGTTTGAGAGATAGGCCTAGGCCTATACGTACATGTAAAGACCAAGCGAGGTCATGAATTTGACAATTCAACGGCAAGGCAGGCGTGTGCTTAACTTCGTGAAGAGCAAAATCACCCATAAAATAATTGAAGCAAACTGATCTCTCCTTGTGAGTCATCCGCATAGTGAAACATTTGGATGTTTATAGCCTATGGTCGCATAGCCTCATACATAGTCCTTAATGCTACGACATACACATAACACCTGCGGTAGGCTTAGCCTAGCTACTGATTCAATGGTATCATGGTTACGTGACGCTATTGCATACCGTGGAGAACCTAAATAAGTAAGCCCCCGATCCATACCTCTCTAACTCGTTCTTTCAAGTTTGCTTCACTTTGACGGAGTCCACTGTATTTGGTGCTGGGCGACACGGAAGAGGTTTTCACTTTCGACATGTTAAACCTAAAAGGACAGCTCTCAGCTGATTTTATCCTCGCCAAACCCTCGAAATCCTTGGCTCGGCAGTATCAGCTCTCACGTCATATTATAGACGTATGTACGCATTGGTAGTACGTATTGTGCGTAGCCTGTTATATAAGCAAGAGAAGTTCTGCAAACTGCTTCCGACTTATGTTATTGTTACGATGATGTAATCAAAAAGTTGTGGCCTGTAAGCCCTAAGCCAGCGCTTCTCAACCGGTGGGTCGCGGCCCACTGGTGGGCCGCTAAGCTCTCCCAGGTGGGCCTCGAGATCCGCCATAAAACATAAAAAAATAAAGAAAAACGAAAAAAACTTTTTGTAAGGTGGGCCTCATAAAATTCTGAGAGTCAAAGTGGTCCTCGAGTTAAAAAAGGTTGAGAAGCTCTGCCCTATAAGCCATAGGCCGTGCCCAATAAGGACTCTTCAAACTTACTTTATCTCGTGGTGGAGTGGAGCAAAGGAGCCTACTTCTCAAAGTCTTATTGAATGGTTTTAATTATGCTACTCTTTAAAATATATGTATTTCTTTGTTTTGAAAACTATTTTAAAGGCTCCAAGTAGTAAGCTCATCTTGAAATATTGTACTGTAAATCATATAATGTTGAAATACACGTAAAACCTATATTAAAACATGAAAACATGTGGCAATCTTATTTTACATTACGTTTACAAAATTTACAAACATGCCTTATACATTATACAAATCTTCTTTTTAAAGTATTCAACCGTAACAGTGCCACTTTTTGTCACAATTTCTTTTACAAATATCAACAGTGTTATACCTGCGGCAAATTATTTTTTGTAGTCCACTACAACCACACTGGCTAAAGACTACCTCATATTATTTCGTAACAGACCTAGCCTACTTATAATTTCAGTGATGTGACACGGCGCGGCCATGGGCGTGGATCATGGGGGGGGGGGGACGCAGTCCCCTCACTTTTTTGGAAGGGGGGACATCTCCAAAAAGCCCCCCCCCCCCACTTTTTCAAAATGATGAAAACTAAAACTGTGATGAATTGTATTATAACATAGATTACGAATTGACACTACATTTTAAAAGCTAAATTGCGCCCAAATATGGCACCATTTGCCATAAAGACACCTTCTGATTTCCTTTTTTTTCAAAGGGGAGGGGCACACCTCCCCTTGAGACCCATCCCTCAGGACGGCGATTTGCAAATGGTGAAAAGTCCCCCCCCCCCCAGCCCCCACACCTTTGGAGATGGATCCACTCCATTGAACACGGCACCATTCTTTTCTTCGTGAATGGGATCAGTAGCGTGTTCAAAGGAGGGGCCGGGGGGGCACTCTCTTATCTGCTTTCTAGCAATGTGGAATGGAACTGCTGAAGATCCTGGAGTAACTATACAGCGCGCGTAGCGCGCCGAAAAAATTGGGTTCTTATTAGAGAAATTGTCCTCTCTCAGGCGCCGTCGGAGACTGCCTGCATACTCTATCGTATCGATTAAGACTCCCCGATGGGGCTCCTTGCCCCCACCTGGCGCCATTCCTGTTGTGTGCCCTGAAATAGCATGGGATAATAAGTCATATTCCCTTGTCACCACCTCTTCGACAGAGGGGCTGTCGAAGCTTGGGGTGGCTGGCATGGCCCAGCTCTCTGAAAATTCTGTCGCCAACCATGATCTGTTTACTTATTTTGGCTTTCAAAGGGTCATTTCTACAATGAAACCCAAGATTTCTGGTACGCTTTGCCCACTCTTCCACAGTTCTGTTACTTATAGCTAAATATAATACAAACCATTTCCACCTTCTCAAGTAACTGAAGAAGTAGAATTCATAAATTTATGTAAAAGTTGGGAATTTCACCTCATTTCATGTTATTCAGTCAATGTTCTCTTGGGTCTGTTGTGCGGTACGGCTACAGTGACAAGAGGAGAGAAGTACAATGTAAGTTATGCCCGATAGGGGCCAACTGCCCGGACAATTGACCTTTATTAGCTTTTAATAATTATTCCGATTCTTTTTAGTGAAGGATAACCCAAAAAATTTTCGCTCGCTTTGCAATTTCACACTTTAGATTCTGGGGAAAACATTAAATCAGCCCTGAAACTATGTTCATCTAGTATATATACACCCATCTTTATGAAATATATGTCCCGCAATGGCCGCTAGTACACAGATTTTGTTCAGATCCCTCCTCACCATCCCCTTGACGGCATCGGGGCTATCGGGGCTTCAGGTCGCTGCCTCCGCCCGTCTGGCCACCTGTCGGGCAAATCCTGGCGCCATTCCTGGCACTCAAAACTTAGAAGTAGCCTACAGAATGATATTAGAAGAGAATTTTTTTCATTTTTTGGTCGTTTACCAAAGGATAGAGCTCTTCCAATTGTCCTCCAGTGAATAATCAGACAGAATGCTATCAATATCAATATCTGTCTCATATGTTGCAATGGTGCAGGTAGGCCTACTATCATTAAGTTCCCTTCGCCCTTCGCTCTTCGCGCTAGTCACTTTATTCATCTGTAATGGTAAACTATATAGGTTTAAGGATGAAACAGAGCTGTTGACTTTTGCGATCATCTCAAGGGGCCTTCTTGACTGGCCTCGTGATCTTTAACGTAGTCTTGTCAATGTATGTGACACATTCTGTTGCAGCTTTCAACGCATAGAGGATAACCTGAACTCTCCGTCACTGACACCGAATTCTAAAAGATCTGAAACAAACGAAACCTGATCAATAAGGCCTCTAGAACCAATTTAGGGCGGTCTTATCAGCTTATGTTGTAGGAGCTTCCGGGGGCTTCGCCCCCTGGACCCCCACCGGGGCTCTGCCCCTGGACCCCGCCAGGGGCCCTGGCGCGGGCCCCTGGACACCACGCGTGCAAACTCGCGCTTCGCGCTCGTGGTGCACCTTCGGTGCACTTGTCACACCCCTCCATGTCAGTCGGGGGAATCACAGGTTGTGCCCCCCACCTTCGAAATCCTGCACACGCCACTGAATGGGATCACAGGTTGGTGTCACTTGATACATATGTCACAGTGAAACCTCATTGCTTCAATGTTCATTGGAACCGTTCGCTACAATGACTTTTACAGGCCTAGGCCTTTAAGGATCGAGAGGGCATGGAATTACGTACCATACGTAATTCAGCTGTGTCCAACGCTCGGATCGACATACATTTGCTTAAAAAAATGCGCAAATTAGCATCTGGGAATCCTTGATTACAATGATTAGTCTCGATTGTAAAGACTTTTTGCCACGGTCCATTGTAATTATTCCATTGCTAATGTTACATGTAATGTTGAAGTGCCGTACATACGAAAGCCCATTAGTGCCATAGTCAAAACTGTATTTTAAGCAAATTTGTTTTTTCGAGAAATATATTTTGGAACAACTGTTTTTTCGAGAAATATATTTTTGGCCAATTGTTTTTTCGAGAAATATATTTTGGAGCATCTGTTTTTTCGAGAAATATATTTTGGAGTATCTGTTTTTTCGAGAAATCTATTTTAAGTATATTGTTTTGTCGAGAAATATATTTTGGAGCATATTGTTTTTTCGAGAAATATATTTTTGGCCAATTGTTTTTTCGAGAAATATATTTTGGAGGATCTGTTTTTTCGAGAAATATATTTTGGAGGATCTGTTTTTTTTCGAGAAATATATTTTGGAGCATCTGTTTTTTCGAGAAATATGTTTTGGAACATCTGTTTTTTGGGGGAAATATATTTTTGGCCAATTGTTTTTTCGAGAAATATATTTTTGGCCAATTGTGTTTTTAAGAAATATATTTTGGAGTATCTGTTTTTTCGAGAAATATATTTTGGAACATCTGTTTTTTCGAGAAATATATTTTTGGCCAATTGTTTTTTCGAGAAATATATTTTGGAGCATCTGTTTTTTCGAGAAATCTATTTTAAGTATATTGTTTTTTCGAGAAATATATTTTGGAGCATCTGTTTTTTTGAGAAACATATTTTGGAGGATCTGTTTTGTCGAGAAATATATTTTGGAGCATCTGTTTTATCGAGAAATATATTTTGGAGCATCTGTTTTTTCGAGAAATATATTTTGGAGGATCTGTTTTTTCAAGAAATATATTATGGAGGATCTGTTTTTTCGAGAAATATATTTTGGAGGATCTGTTTTATCGAGAAATATATTTCGGAGCATCGGTTTTTTCGAGAAATATATTTTGGAGGATCTGTTTTTTCGAGAAATATATTTTGGAGGATCTGTTTTTTCGAGAAATATATTTTGGAGGATCTGTTTTTTCGAGAAATATATTTTGGAGCATATTGTTTTTTCGAGAAATATATTTTTGGCCAATTGTTTTTTCGAGAAATATATTTTGGAGCATCTGTTTTTTCGAGAAATATATTTTGGAGCATCTGTTTTTTCGAGAAATATATTTTAAGTATATTGTTTTTTCGAGAAATATATTTGGCGGATCTGTTTTTTCGAGAAGTATATTTTTGGCCAATTGTTTCTTCGAGAAATATATTTTGGAGCATCTGTTTTATCAAGAAATATATTTTGGAGGATCTGTTTTATCGAGAAATATATTTTGGAGGATCTGTTTTTTCGAGAAATATATTTTGGAGCATCTGTTTTTTCGAGAAATATATTTTGGAGCATCTGTTTTTTCGAGAAATATATTTTGGAGCATCTGTTTTTTCGAGAAATATATTTTAAGCATATTGTTTTTTCGAGAAATATATTTTGGCGGATCTGTTTTTTCGAGAAATATATTTTTGGAGCATCTGTTTTTTCGAGAAATATATTTTGGAGTATCTGTTTTTTTCGAGAAATATATTTTGGAGCATCTGTTTTATCAAGAAATATATTTTGGAGGATCTGTTTTTTCGAGAAATATATTTTGGAGCATCTGTTTTATCGAGAAATATATTTTGGAGCATCTGTTTTTTCGAGAAATATATTTTAAGCATATTGTTTTTGCGAGAAATATATTTTGGCGGATCTGTTTTATCGAGAAATATATTTTGGAGCATCTGTTTTTTCGAGAAATATATTTTGGAGGATCTGTTTTTTTCAAGAAATAAATTTTGGAGCATTTGTTTTTTCGAGAAATATATTTTGGAGCATCTGTTTTTTCGAGAAATATATTTTGGAGCATCTGTTTTTTCGAGAAATATATTTTGGAGTATCTGTTTTTTTCGAGAAATATATTTTGGAGCATCTGTTTTTTCGAGAAATATATTTTGGAGCATCTGTTTTTTCGAGAAATATATTTTGGAGCATATTGTTTTTTTCGAGAAATATATTTTTGGCCAATTGTTTTTTCGAGAAATATATTTTGGAACATCTGTTTTATCGAGAAATATATTTTGGAGCATCTGTTTTTTCGAGAAATATATTTAAGCATATTGTTTTTTCGAGAAATGTATTTTGGCGGATCTGTTTTATCGAGAAATATATTTTTAGCCAATTGTTTTTTCGAGAAATATATTTTGGAGCATCTGTTTTATCGAGAAATATATTTTGGAGTATCTGGTTTTTTTTTTTTCGAGAAATGTATTTTGGAGTATCTGTTTTTTCGAGAAATATATTTTGGAGCATCTGTTTTTTCGAGAAATATATTTTGGAGCTTCTTGTTTTTTCGAGAAATATATTTTGGAAGATCTGAACCATGCAGTACTTCCACATTCCGAAGGAGATTCTTTAAGATGTAGATGAAATAAAAATTAGTAAACGGAACATTGTTGTTATACCCTATATCCACAAACGTCAAACGTGTGCCAAGTAGGGGGCTTTCTGCTACATAGGGAAAAGAAAATAAGGTCCGGAAATTCGAGATAACTTATGGATATTCATCTTCATTCAAAGAATTTTAATTGCAATATGTGGAAGTACTGCAGCTGCGCTTTTTGTACCCGTTGTAAATTGGGCTGAAGTTAGCGAACACTAACAGCGAACATTAGTGGCGAACAATAACAGCGCACGATACCAGCTAACGGTAAGCAAAAAGTTACCACGGAGCTGCGTAACAGTGGCGTAGCCAGTATTTTTTGAGGGGGGGGGGGCACTCGGGGTCACGAACCTTTCCTGCCGGGGCACAATTTCTGAATTCTCTCGCCCTATAGGACCGTATATACTTCCAAACATTTCGCATGAGGAGGGGGGGGAGCACCTGGGGTGACACGGCCAAGTTGTCGTGGGGGCACGTTCCCTCTCGTGCCCTCCCGGAGCTACTCCACTGCTGCCTAAGGGTCATTATTATAAGGCTTTAAGGAAAATCACAGTCGGTCTAGTGAAGAAAAATAAAGCCAGGTCAAAACTTCATTAGTTTTAATATTGCACAGTACCGATACCGAATTTCTTGGGGATGTCACTGTAGCCGAAATTATAATTGCATGCTAACCTATCCCGAGGGGTGATGTCAGGGAGGGGGTAACAAGCCCCAATCGTGGCATCATTAATAATGAGGTTTTCCTTTTCTTGCCGTGTTCCAATTGAATTTGTAACTCAATAAGATGATGATGCACGTTTTTGGCGACTCAATCTTCTATCACCTCATTTATGTTAACCGATCTCGGGTGACGACATCGGGGAGGGAGTCGCAAGCCTCCCCCCTCCCAAAAAACGTCCTTAAATGTGAAATTCTTAATTTAAACCCGAGTTTGGCTAACAAATCCAATTTGTAATTCAGTAAGATGGAGGTGCCCATAATAGCTGACACAACCTCCTATTATCTCATGTTAACCGATTCCGGGGGCGATGTCGGGAAGGGGTCACAAGCCCCCAGAGATGCAACAAATGGTGAAAAGTTTTGGAATTTAACCAAGTTTTTGCTAAAACATCCAATTTGAAACTCAATAAGATGGGGGGTGCCCGAAGTCGCTGATACTTACTTGACCCCTCTTCCCGACATCGTCCCCTGATCAACTAGTATGACATGACAGAGAATTGTGTTAAGCTACAAAGAACACCCAAATCTTAATAATGGAAGCCACAGCTTCGATTGTAGGGATTGCTCTGCTTTGCTCCGTCCAAATTACCGCCCTCTGCAACGAGCGTTACTACATCATCTGTAATCCGTGCAGCACATATTTACAACGGGTATAGGCGCAGCTGCAGTACTTACATATATTGCACTTATAAGTCTTTGAATGAAGATAAATATCCATAAGTTATCTCGAATTTCCGGACCTTATTTTCTTTTCCTTATGTTGCAGAAAGTCCACTACTTGGCACACGTTTGACGTTTGTGGATATAGGGTATAACAACAATGTTCCGTTTACTAATTTTTATTCCATCTACTTTTTAAAGAATCTCCTTTGGAAAGTGTAAGTGCTGCATGGTTCAGATGTTCCAGAATATATTTCTCGACAAAACAGATGCTCCAAAATATATTTCTCGAAAAAACAATTGGCCAAAAATATATTTCTCGAAAAAAGAGATGCTCCAAAATATATTCCTCGAAAAAACAATTGGCCAAAAATATATTTCTCGAAAAAACAATATGCTTAAAATAGATTTCTCGAAAAAACAGATGCTCCAAAATATATTTCTCGAAAAAACAATTGGCCAAAAATATCTTTCTCGTAAAAACAGATGTTCCAAAATATATTTCTCGAAAAAACAGATACTCCAAAATATATATTTCTTGAAAAAACAATTGGCCAAAAATATATTTCTCGAAAAAACAATATGCTTAAAATATATTTCTCGAAAAAACAGATGCTCCAAAATATATTTCTCGAAAAAACAGATGCTCCAAAATATATTTCTCGAAAAAACAGATGCTCCAAAATATATTTCTCGAAAAAACAATTGGCCAAAAATATATTTCTCGAAAAAACAGATGCTCCAAAATATATTTCTCGATAAAACAGGTACTCCAAAATATATTTCTTAAAAAAACAATTGGCCAAAAATATATTTCTCGAAAAAACAATTGGCCAAAAATATATTTCTCGAAAAAACAGATGTTCCAAAATATATTTCTCGAAAAAACAGATACTCCAAAATATATTTCTCGAAAAACAATTGGCCAAAAATATATTTCTCGAAAAAACAATGTGCTCCAAAATATATTTCTCGAAAAAACAGATGCTCCAAAATATATTTCTCGAAAAAAACAGATCTTCCAAAATATATTTCTCGAAAAAACAGATCCTCCAAAATATATTTCTCGAAAAAACAAATTTGCTTAAAATACAGTTTTGACTATGGCACTAATGGGCTTTCGTACGTACATATATAGTTCCATTGTAAAACATATTGTAACTACCGTATCAAATATTGAAAGATACATAAATTAAAATTTTTAAATCCCACACAAATGGTAGTCAATGTTTTTGAACCTGAAATAATGGTGTAATACTGTTGGGTCATCAGTACCGCCACAGTTTCCTTATGACAACGACGAGTGTGAGATGAGGTGCACAGGAAAACCAAAATGCTCATCAGTTCTCCAAAGTTCTCTGCTTAAGAAACCCAAATTTTCATCTCCGAAATTAGCCAAAAAGGCGAGCTTCCTGCACTAAGTAATGGTGAATGGTCTATTAGTTTCCTGTCTCTGCAGATTCTAGATCTCAATTTATTGACATAATAAGTGTTTTTATTTAGATGCAAGTTAAGTTAGGGATCGGGCGTTTGGGGGGCAATTGCGCGCGAAGCGCGTCGAAATTGTGCATACATAAGACATATTCGTTGTAAAACTTGCAGTCAGGCAGTATTTGAAACACTTCAGTTTCCTAAAAAATGGGTCTGTCATGCAGGAAAATAAGTCTAATGATTTGTAAAACTGCAAAAGGTTCCTTCAAATGCCTTTTAATTATTTCAAAACTAGTGGAAGGCGGAAAGTCTTCCCAAGTTACAAACTTTACTTTTGCATAATTACGATATGGAGAAGAGCATAAATGTAATTATACAGCATATTAACTCCTGAAGGAAGCGAAATTGCATGAAATGGTATGGAGGACAAAATAAAAAAGAAGTGAAGGTCTAAGTGAGGCATGAAAATTTAGTTAGTTGGTGAACGATTCGTAATCACAGAATACAAATAAAATACGTCAATCACTCATTTCTCAAGATATTTCATCTCACCTTCTGTGGAAATTCTTTGCTAAAACGTCTTTGGATCATCGTAAATTTCGATTGAAAGCCGCTAGGCGTGTATTCCCCTGCCCCACCCCGTCCAGTACGTGCTGTTTGCTGCTAGAGTATACTTTTAGCAAGATATTTATAAACTTTGGGGTCGGGGTACGTCTACTCGATAGCACGTCCTCTTGCCAGCCCGGTGTCTTTGACGATCCTAGAATGTCTGTAAGGCAAAAAATTTTCATCTCAAACCCTCTAAATTGCAAAAGATTTTACACTAGGCTATAACACAAATTTGTAACTACAGTTCAATGTAAGAAACCGTGCCTCCTCCCCACCGCGGATATTATTGTGCATTCCAGGGTAGATACCTACGTACATTAGCACAATTACTCAGCCATGTACCTTTTTTCGCACACTGTATATAGCCCCCTGTCTAGGAAAACGTGTTAATTTGTTCTCTTTTCTTTCTTTCTACTTTCTTGTTTGTTTCTTTCTTTTTCTTTTTTTTCCTACTTTCATCTTTTTCTAGATCGGGAAGGGGATTGGGGAGGGTGCCAATCACCTATGCCTCTTTACTCCTCTCCATGACCAGAACCAGTTCAAGCGCGAATCCCGAAGCCCTAGCCGCTTGAAGGCCCTGGAAAACTTTGGAGAGAACGTGGTCTGAGTTGTAATGTTAGGCATTTTCTCGAGATTGTAATCTACCAAAGGGAAAATCCAGTCACCCCAATTGCAATAAGTGTACCCCATGCCAGTATCCTAATTCATGACTGGCTTTGTTTAATTCATGTGACGGTATTTTTGTTATTGAGTTTGTTCAATCCATGCAGAGTAACTACTTTGATTTAACTGTAATATATTTTGTTTTTGTTTGGACAATCATGAAGGATATTTGTAAGGGAAATATAAGGAAATTTGTAAGATATAGTCGATGTTTCCAAATAAATTTGTGGAGACTGCTCTTTCCCTTTGAAGAGACCCTTTTCCAAAAAGCACTTACAAAGGGTTGTGGGGAAAGGGTTTTGGTGTGCGTCGTTTTTTGTCTTCAATGAAATGCCATTCACCAAACGATGCATACCAAAATTCAGTCCCATAATCCTTTGTAAAGGCTATTTGGAAAAGGGTTTATGGCTGTTTCGATCAATTCCGCGTTTGATTCCATTACATCAGATATTGTAAGCTATGGTGTCAAACATGTGGCTACCAAATTCGATATAATGTGATATGATATCCCCACCATTTTTAAAAGTGGGGGACACTTCCCCCGTCCATAAAACATAGGAGATGGGGGCTTGGGATTTCCCCTCACTCAGGCAGAAAATGTGCCATTCTCGAGTAAAACATGCTATTTTCGGGCAAAAACACATGAGAATTGGGTTAAAAAGTACTGCAGCCCCCTATTGGAAGTGGTCTGATATGCTTCTGCCCCTGACCCACCTGTTAACGCCCGTGACATTTTTATCTGAACATGATATTGGACTTTGATCGTAAAATTTAGATTTGAGAAAAATCACCAACATGGAAAAAGTCTGACTCTTTCTGCATAAATATAGTACCGGTTGTTAAAGGTAAAGTATATGAACATCTTAGTGATAAATTGACAGCGTTGTACCCCCCCCCCCCCACAAATAAAATAAAACAAAAAATAGAAAATAAATTGATTCCAAGAAACTTTCTTTTGCAGTCTATAAGAAACCTTGAGGTGAGATCACGCTGGCAGGTTAAGTGCTCTATCGCCTAACTTTTCTCACACCTTCGGAAAAAATGAAAGTAAAAAACAGAAAAGATGGCTAAAGAAAGTCGGAGAGAATTTTGGTGTAATGGATAAGTTTTGCAAATAAAAAGTAATTAATCAATAAAATGAATGGAGTGGCACCTACGGAGGAGGGGGGGGGGTTGGCCAATAGATTTTGAAAACTTATGCGTTTAAGCTATAGATTTCTGTAAGGGTAGGGAGAGGTTCTTTAATTTCTATTGAGTGATGGATCTATTTTAATCATTTTGTATCACAAATCGTTCGTAATCTATTACAATTTCCATGAATTCTTCCTACACTATCAAAATTTAGCCCTCTAGGCGGGCTTTCATCTATTTATGTAGTTCTATTTTTTCTTTAATACCATTACTAGGACGATGAGAACTAGCTTCGGAAACTTTTAAGACTATAACCCCAGACTTGCATTTAGAGACGATTATGTAACAAGCATGAATTGAGGGCAACATTTGTAGCGTGATGTACTGCATTTGAAGTATATGCAAGCTTGTATAAAGGTCATTACATCTACAAAGAATCATTTAATACTTTTGTAATACCTTCACTATAAAAAATTATTAACACTTTTTTGTAACAGATAATAAACGCGTCTTGGCGTTTATGTAACCGAAAAAACAATAAAATACATAAGCAAATTAAACATCTAAAACGACAACTTTAACACATTGACGCCACTTTAACGGAATCTCGTAAACACGTTTATGCGTTTATTTCATGATTACTGTAAACATCAAGTTTTATCATTTTCTACAGATTTAAAATTTATTATTATGCTTGTAGCAAGGGTAGAAGTTTTGCAGTGACACATGGGCCTGAAATAACTTTTTTGTAGCATGAGGGTGAATTGTATAAATGGAGGTTAGGCCTATACGCCATCGTTTTCTTTTCTATGTCACCCTAAACCAAAGCATGATCATAATTTAGATCACTACGTTCCAAAGGGAATTTTTGCAAAGTAAGACAGACATATGCACAAAATAATTTCAAAGTAGAAACATTTCTTCAGTTTTCTTTTTTCCTTGATGAAATTAATAGCAAAACATGCATTGTTGGTTACACATAATTTACACAGTTCCACAAACATGAAACGTAATTCTTCTAACAATTACGAAAATCAACTCAGGTCGGAAAAATCCATGCTACACCCATAATAGTGCTTGCTTGTTCGACAAGCAAACAAAGTAACATGCATACGAGTCAGTTACAGATGCAGATAATTTACACTGTCGCACAAATATCAAACTATTTCAACAAAATATGTCCTAACTTTTTCCACAAACTTTTGCAAGTTATAAAAGATTTAACAGAAGGTCAATATAGATGGGGAAAACCGTAGATTTATAGCGTGTGCATTGCATTAACGCCGATACGGTAAAAGCCCACTTCACTTTTCTGAGAGAATTAGCCGTAGGTGGTTAATCCATCCATAGTCTTATTCGTTGTTCGTTGAGGGATGCGATAACAGTTCAGCAAAGCAAACTTTAATGAATAACCCAAATGGTTATGACGATTACGTAGCAGGAACACACAACTTACATAACTCAGATCTACTGCAAAGTGGGAGGACGATGTACACACTATGATAATTGGATGAAAAACCCACCCTGCCCTCTACATACATTACATAAGGATGACTTTGACAAACGAGCAAATCTACAGAATAGGTTCAAAGTTTCAACCCTTTTTAAAGCTTTATGACGAAAAATGTCAGTGCAGATGAGACATTCGTAAATCCCTCGAGTATGTAGTAAAGGAAGATGGATTCGAGATGCAATCAAAACAATGTATAAATCATTTCAAAGTCGTTTTCTCGTAATTATCTACAATTTGTGGTAACAGGGACTGAGTTCAAACTTTTTAAAGGAAGAAAAACCGTAAATGCTCATGGATGAAAACAAAATCCACTTTGGAATATCTAGAAACAGGAAAATTGTATTAATAACCCTCTCCTATAAATTTGAATTCAGATGATTGTGTTGAAAACGACATCAAATTCACTGCCTAATAGCTAAGAATAAGCAGGCTGTGTTCACTACGTTCCAATGAGTTAAAGGTCAAAAGCAGTCGCCCCAAACTTATTTTGAAACGATAGCAAAATGTCACAGATTTCTTCTTATTTCTCTTCCAAGTATCTTTCATAATATTTTTGGACATAAATATTGCATATTCAAGGTAAACCAAGCAGTGGCTCCTTGTAAATTATACAACTGAGTGAGAAAAATACTGTCACATGATTCTCAAGATCCATTCAGGAAATAGGATAGTCTACTATACAATTCTTTATTGGGGTGACTGCATTCTCCCTTTAAATTTTAATGACCCACAAAAGGTTTGTAGTCAACCCAAGGTGGTTTCAAACTATATACTCGTGATAATGCCTACTATCTTGTACTTCTCTTCATTTACTGCAAGTTATCACATAAAAATAATTCATCCGGGCTAAAAAACCCCACATGTGACAAATAATTCAACTATAAAACGGTACAATTGAACAACCTCAATACTTCGTACAATTTGGATACGTGACTTGATTGTAACAAGGGTTAGCCTGCCATTAGCAAAGTGTTGACTTCTATAGGAAGTCTATTACGTCTTTTCAGAACCTCAACTGTATGTGTTCCATACAGTTCACAATTTTTTTCAAATATTTTTTTAAATTAGTTGAATGCAGTTTTTTTCTTTCTAGCTGATGCTACTTCTTAAAGATGTGAAACTTTTATTTAAGGATACTCACATTGACTCAACGGAGCAAAGTTTGGCTATTTCATCGGGTGGTTTCGACACAATGTATGTTGTCCCCGATATGATACAGTCTGCAACCCTTACAGTTTTTATGCTTTTCTCTATGTACTTTATGATAACATGTTTTTGTCTCAACCTACCAAAAATTTTCGCGCCCTTTGCAATTTCACGATTCAGACTCAAAAGAACAGTATATCAGTGCGTAACTCAGCTCTTGACATATAATGCAAAATTTACGGCACTCTGCAATGGCATGGGATAGTTACAGGCTCCTTTCATATCCCTTTCTCAAACCCCTCGACACGCCGTCGGAACTTGGGGTTTCTGGCATGGAACCCCCCCCCCCCGTCGGGAAGATTCTGTCGCCACCCATGGTCGGTTTACCTATTTTAGCTTTCAAAAGGGTCATTTCTGCGATAAAACCCAAACTTTTCGGTAAGCTTTGCCCACTCTTCCTCAGTTTCGTTACTCATAGTTAAATATAGAACAAACCATTTCCATCTTTTCAAGTAACTTAAGTAGAATTTATTGTCTTATGTAAATGCCGGGGATCTCATCTCATTTCCCTAAACTACGTTAACGTTCTCTTGAGTCTGTTTTTTGGTACGGCTAATGACTCGTAGAGCGGCGGCGTAGGAAGATGTTTGACGGGGGGGGGGGGGGCAGACCAGATGCGATTTCTCGACCTTGATCCCCCCTTCCCACACCAGAACATCATATTTGCTCATTATAATTACCAGCTGTGTCGTCATTATACCCATGCAAAACTTAATTTAGCAAAATATCTTGTCAAGTCATGCAGTGGCGTCACAAGGGTTGTTTTCAGGGGTGTCAAGTGACTCGACGTGCGCCTCCAGAGCCCGTGGCCCAGACTACCTGTCTGTTAGATCATCCCCTGTGGGAACTCAGGAAACGCTTATTTAAGGTCCAGCTGGCGGTGTCATTTTTGCAACAAAAGAACATGTACCGCATCATACCGCTCAATATAATTTAAATGCTCTTGCCGTCACGAATTAATAATTCATCGGAGGCGGAGAGGCGCGAAAAGTACACAAGCTTTCATTTTCCTTTTCCTTCTCTTTTCATTTTTTTCTTCTTCATTGTTTTCCTATCTTTTTCTCTATTTGTCTGTTTTCGTCTGCCTTCATTTTGTGATCTCTGGCCCGTGTAGGGAGGGGCAGCTACTTTTGTGCTGTTACATAGTCAAACAAAATCAGTGCATTCTTAGTGCATGTGGCTATACACTTATAAATTTTGCATTTTATTCAGTTAGAGTTATATTTATCAGAGAAATCTACCCATTGCCTCTCATTTTGTAAGCGTCCTCGACTGTTCAAATTACCGTTTCTAAAAGGCATCATAATATCGTGCATGACACGTAGCAAGTAATCTAAAGCTTCTTGGCCTGGGTCAGTGCAAAATCCGAGGCAAATTCAGTTTCATAAATTGTTCTGCGGCATAATTAATGGGATTTTTAAGTAGCTAGAATACTCCTGCTCTAAATGAACTTCTGTATTGCAAGTCATACGTTAAGGGTTATCCTATTACAAAAGTAAATTTAGGTTTTAGGTATTAAAGATCAAGAGTTTATGACTGTATGAATTCAATGATTAAATATCTGTGTTTCACTTGTTATAATATTTAAACAGGGGCGTAGATTTCTTTGCAACTTTGGGGGGGGGGGGGTTGGGTGGGTTGAACTATCGCAAATGTGGAAAATGTGCACGCGAAGCGCGAGACCATGACGGGTGGGGTCCAGGGGCTAGCCTTAGGGCCCCTTGTGGGGTTCGGGGGCGAAGCCCCCGGAAGCTCATGGGTTTTAATGTCTCAGAAGTGCCAGGAAGACTGTTTTAAGGGGTTATTTTCAGTGGTAATGTTCTTTGGTAGGCTATTGGTATATTCATGCATTTAGGAAATAGCCTACTATTTTAAGCACAAAACTAGTTGATAAGCTGCACTGGATTGAAATTGTACAAGAGTAACAGTGTCCTGTTAAGCTTAAAAGGTAGGGATCAACATATAGGATCATACCAGACAACTGGATTTTGAATTCGGAGATCATTGCAAGACCTGCAAGTTGGCTTGAGATCGGTGGCGTCGCCAGATTTTTTTGTGATTGAGGGCCCATAGATGATGTCGTAATAATACCTCAGTTCCCCTAAGTCTGCTTCATTTACACCTTTATTTATCATGCGTTCCTGCATTTGCATGCAGCAGTTTTGATCTTTCGTTTGTCACTACATAAAGGTGTCGTCCCGGGGAAGGGGTTTCCACTCCCCTTTAAGAATTTTTTTTATTAATTTAAGGTCTTTTAGATGCAAAATGGTGCTATCTTTGGGATGTTTTTGGAACTGGTCTTATATGGCCGGAAAATGTCTATAATTTAGTGAATGTTAATTTTTGGTAAGGTAAAAGAGGAGAATATGTTGTCTATTAAGAGACAGATACGTTGTCAACAAATCTCCTGAAGCCCCCTCCCTTCTGTCTATTTTACTGCCTTCTATTTCGGGAAATTTTTTACACAAAAATATGTGCGTGGAGTCCACAGAAACATTCTTGAGTTATTACGAAATATGTCCTTTCCTTCATTGTGCATTGTGAAAGGGCATCTAAGACTAGCAGATACCTATATAGGACCTCCTGAAAGCTCTGCATTAATCATATAATTTGGGGGGGGGGGCAATTAAAAATGCGTATACTACCTGACATCCAAATGATAATATAGAGTACGACGCTGAACACTTTACAACTATCGTATTTTTACTACTTTTGAACTACAATCCGGACGAACAGCTGCCAGCAATGAAAAATGAGAGGGAGGGAGAGTATGGGTGCAGGGAGGTGATATTAAACCTCCCTGACAGGTGTAGGAAAAGGGCTGAAGGACTAATAAGAGCGTTACCAGGGATTCCGCTAGAAATGCAAAAAAAAAGGGGAGGGGGATTAATTGCTCCTAAACCCCTAGTCCAAATTGATGCTGTCCCTGGCTAAAGAAGTTACAAGTGGGTTTGGGGGGACAAAAGCTTGATTCAGGACCCCTATAAGGTGCATTTTGAAGGATTTTTAAAGGCCATTTACTTATGAAAGTCCAAACATTGCTGCAAAGGCGTGTCCTCTTCTTAAGTAAGAAACCAAGATATGGACAATTTTTTTAATTTTTATGGAAATGAAGGGGGGTTACCCACCTTCTTCTGGAAAGGGGGGGGGACAAATCCCCCCTTTTCCCCCTTTGGCAGAAATCCTGGTTACAGATCCTGTTTTCGTCATAAGTGTATTAACAATCACCATCTGTACCGATATTTGCTCCGCGCGAACTGGCGAAGCTCTGGTAAAATTTTTTGAAAAATGTATAGCGGCAGATACGTATTCCAACCTTCTACATCATGCTATATATTAGATTGAAAGATCCCATATTGGTGCGAGGTCCCCCACAGATGTTTGGAGATGTATACATGGGCGTCACCAAGGGGAGGTCGGGGTGTGCAAACGACCCCCCTTTGAGCTTTTTTACAGAAACGATTAAAGGATGTGCCAAAAATGGAAATAGGTTTCTTCTGCCATTGCAAAGTATAAATTTCTTTTAATGTGTTGAGTGTTTAATTTCGCTGCAACTGCAATTACAGATCGAGTCCCCCAAATTTCTATTTTCCGTTACCTATTTTAATGGAATAAATTATATGTACAGTATTTTCTAGGTCTTGAAGGAGAAAGGTTGAAAGTAAAAAACAAAGTAAATTGGTAAAACTCACATTTTGCACAAACTTACTGTTCTGTAGAGCGTGATAACTTAAGCAATTATGAGACTCTATTTATTGCAGATTTGAACAATTTTCTTAAATTTCTTTGCATTGCAGAGTTCAGTTTGCTTAAAACCTTGCTGTGATTTGTTATTTGAGGTAAGCTATTTTTACCCCCTTAATCTTGAATATTTCATTATATTCAACGAGCTTCCGAGGGTTTTGTCCAGGGAATCCTTGGCTCTGGATCCTACCAGTTGGTTTCCTTGACCGAGCCCATGGTTCCCATGATAGGCCTCTAACTTTAAAAGAAAAACGTTCTGGTGCCATTGTCATTTTAAGACTTAAAAACTTCCTCTTTGATCTCCATCCATGGGTTCACGTTTTGCTTTTATATGAAATCATATTTTGGGCATTATGATACTAGCAATATTGACGCGATAATTTCACCGCATTATGGGCATTTGAAATGCCTAACTCCTCAGAGCTCCCGGGGCTTCGCCCCTGGACCCCACCAGGGGCCCTTAAGTGGGCACCTGGACCCAACGCCGTAGTGCTCGCACTACGCGCGAACGTTGCCGCTAACGCTGCAATAACTTCCTCCTTCACACAAAATACGACCCCCCTTTAAAAATGTCTGATGACGCCCATGGTATATCTGTTCTTCGGAAAGTGTCGTGATAGAACAGTTTCGTGTATTATTAGTTTATTACCTTAGTAATGGTCATGACATGGAATGTAAACAGTGACGAATAATATTTCCATTACAAAAACTGCATTCAGACTCTACATCGAGACACTTTCAATTGCCCAACAAACCTACATGCCACTGCCATAAGCCAGTCTTTTACCTACTATTAATTCGTAACTTGACTTTCAACATTTTGCTGCTGTGCTTCTCCGAAATTTGCTATCATCGGAAGATATTGATAATATGAGTGACACCGACGTAAGGTTGGAAGCGCACGGAGCGCGCGAAAATTTTGATAGATTGCCAACGATTTGCTAAAATTCTGATAGTTTGAGAAACATTTGTCATAGAAAGTGAAGCGCGATTGAAAAAATTTCTTACGAAAATGAAGAATAAAATATACTTTCCATCATACACGTATCTGAGACTGAAACATTGGGGGGGGGGGGGTGATTACATGGGCCATCCCCCCAGTCAAATGTTGGGGGGATATATCCCCCATCCCCCTGGGATTTACGCCCATGAATTTAAAATCCGACGGATTCAGAAAAATTTGGACGGGGTTGGGGAGGGTCGGAGGTCGCCGTAGATGTGGAAGGTAAAATCAATCTAGAGTACGCATTTGTCCCCCATTCTGACTCCAAGTGTGTTGCTTAGTATTTTTCATATCATATTGGTTTGCCATGGAAAAGGAAGCATGCACCCCCCACCACCACCACCACCACCAAAATGCACTGATGTGAACTTTGTAATTCCTAAAACTCAAATGCTTAAAATTGTAAATTTCTTAATTTTATTGTTTAACAGCTAGCAGATATAGCAGCAAACAGTTTCCAGCAGCATTTGTGTCAATAGTTCTAATAGAGTGCCGTGTTGATAACCTATACCGAATAAAGTTACACATGTTATACGTGTGTAGTATGTGTACGTAATGTTTCGAACGCCTGTGGTTGGAACTTGCGTAGCCTAGAATTCATACAAAAGTTTCGGGCGCAAATCGTGAAATCATGAGCCAGTAATGTAAATTTTAACAGAGCCAGAAGCCCCGTTACCCGTCTGTCAGTTGGAAAGTGTTACAGGGCGTTAGATCTCGATCGGAGTTGACAGATTTACATTTAGATCGCACTCACAGCACAGGTCTGTTTCCTTTTGGAATTTCATTTGATCGTATTTGGTCAATTGTGAGTAGCAGTTTCGCGATATATCCAAAAACGACCTGACCCTAACGTTAAGGCAAGGCCTGGGGCCTAGCCTAGGCCTAGTTAACGTTAGGCCTTTTAGTCCTCAGTAAAGGACTGAGTATGGCCTTTCACCTACAGCTCTCTCTACACAGAAAGCTTTGTATAGCCTAGGGAGCTGTGTATAGGCTCAGGGCTACAGTATGTGTATAATCACAGGCATTCGAAACATTTACGTACCGTCAACACACTATGCCAAGGCAATAGCGTGAAACACATTTATTGATTGTATTTTTCAGAACTTATCAAATGTAGGCCTAGGCCTACATCATCAAGTATCATCCATATTCAGTAGGCCTACAAAGACAAAGTCTTTCATATAGCATTAAAATAATCTTGTTAATTTTAAACACAGTTATATACGTTTCACGCTATTGGTACACATAGGCCTTAGGAGCTACATGTAAAATCCCAGGCTTTTGGGGGGATCTTTTAAATGGTGGGTTGGCAACTGAAGGACTTTTCGTCTTCCTTATGAATATGAGGATTCAAATAAAGGAAGTCTTAATTTAAATTCCGTACAAGAAAAAGATAAAAGGTAAAGCTAGTTTTCCTTCTCGGTTTCAACAATATTATTTTCCCAGCCCGCACCTTACAAAGTGTTTCAGAAGTTACGGTAATTAATTATCAAGATCAAAACATCAGAAATCAATCATTAAGTTTGGCAAATAAATCATTAAAGTGATAAAGAAAAGAAAAACGTAAAATTAACTTAGCTCCTTAATCGACCTTCATTAAATAACCTCACAGGAATCACCCTCCAATACACACACCACACTACAACGTCCGTCCTCATCCGTCCCCAAAATCCAAGTCCTTATTTGAACTAAAATTATAAAGCATTCCACGCATCTGTATGATATTTTTAAAAAAAGTAGATTAAACCGTAATATAACAAGCGCAGTTAGGGAATCGTCTATGACGCATTGCATTACTCATCAAAACATTACGTCATAGACGATTCACAGTGATTTAAGAGCGTGCGCGTAATGCACGCCATACAGTGCAGGATATGGCTAGACACGGCGCACTGTATTACTATGCCGCGCATGCCGTATATTAAAACTACGCGGCTCAAGACGCAGATTAATGTCGTCAGTAACAAACTAAACAGATCGGTATAAACTATAAACAATAAACAATTGTTGCTAAGAGAAAAGTATAAAATGTAGTCAGACAGCGGTAAGTAATAAACATAACGTTAGACCTACTCGTATAGCTTAATTAGCTAGTCTCAGGCCCAAACCTAACATAAGGATAGCTTAGGCCATACAGTTACTACTACACAGTGCAGTACT
Source organism: Holothuria leucospilota (assembly GCA_029531755.1). Classification (NCBI taxonomy): domain Eukaryota; kingdom Metazoa; phylum Echinodermata; class Holothuroidea; order Aspidochirotida; family Holothuriidae; genus Holothuria; species Holothuria leucospilota. Next base: position 30,321,087 of record CM055970.1, read on the forward strand.
AGTATTTAGCCTAACTTACGACTGCCGTGTAACTTAAGTGAATGCTGTTGCTATACCAACCACCCAACCCAAGGACCCTGCTACCCACTTTACATTCACAGTACAGTATTGGCGACTGGCTGTGGGCTAGGCTGTCTAGCCGGTGCAGTGACTTACATCCCTGGGTACTTCATCATCTTCTTCTGGTGTAGCCTAGTGCCAACTTCAAAAGTGAAGACTCCTGCATTGGAGAGGCATATTAGCTATGTGGGTACAACTGTCCTACATGGATTTTATTCCTAAAAACACTTAAGGAGGGAGCCATTTATGATATCCTCAGGTCCTGTCTGGAAAACGTATGTTACGTCGAACATCATTGGCGTGCAGTAAGACCTTATACACCAATTTGATGGCGTGATTTTCTTGTCTTTTGCATACACAGTGTGCTTAAAACACAGTACAACAATTTGGCGTGGCATAAAAATTGAGAAGAGGTGACTGGCACTGGCGTAAAAATTCGGTGTAGCAGATACAAACTTTCCAGACTGGCCTCAGGTAGACAGTTCCATTCACGTAGGGTACGGGGGAAAAAAGGACATCTTATAGTAGTCTCTAGTAGAACTAGAAATAAAGTATGCTTGGGAGTTTTCATGACAAGTGGGGAGTTTATGAATTTTAGAGATAAGATACTTAGTTGGATCAATGGTGACTAGTTGATTCTAGATCTTATAAAACATTGACAATCTAGCTATCCTTTGTCTCTCAGCAAGGGTTGGACAACGCAAAATCTGAAGCATGCATCCAACACTTGAAGTACGATTGTAGCAAAGGAGAGCAAATCTTGCAGCACATCTTTGAACCATCTCAATTTTGGTTTATCAAGTTGTTTGTATAGGGGTCCCAGACAGTACTGCTGTACTCAAGGATAGGTCTAACAAGAGACTTACACACTTGCAGTTTTACATGAGAGTTTCTGATGTTAATATTGGGACTAAGAAAATTTGAGGTGTTTGTAGCCTGCAGAGTGATGCTGTCATGTGCTTATCCCAGCAAAGGTCATGAGTGATATATTGACCCAGAGGTACTTTAGATGTGGAACATGTTTGAGCTCTTTCCCATGGAGGTATCTAACTAAACTTCTTTGGCTGGTGTGTGCGAGTAATGCTGATGACTTCACATTTGTCGGGTGAAACTCCATCATCCATCTTTTCTCCCAGTCTTGTAGGGTGCCAAGGTCTTTTTGCATTAATTTGGCATCAGACTCGTTTTTAATCGTCAAATAAATCATACTTACCCAAGTTGTTTGTATAGGGGTCCCAGACAGTACTGCTGTACTCAAGGATAGGTCTAACAAGAGACTTACACATTTCCAGTTTTACATGAGAGTTTCTGATGTTAATATTGGGACGAAGAAAATTTAAGGTGTTTGTAGCCTGCAGAGTGATGCTGTCTTTGTGCTTATCCCAGCAAAGGTCATGAGTGATATATTAACCCAGAGGTACTTTAGATGTGGAACATGTTTGAGCTCTTTCCCATGGAGGTAATAACTAAACTTCTTTGGCTGGTGTTTGCGAGTAATGCTGATGACTTCACATTTGTCGGGTGAAACTCCATCATCCATCTTTTCTCCCAGTCTTGTAGGGTGCCAAGGTCTTTTTGCATTAATTTGGCTTCAGGCTCATTTTTAATCGTCAAATAAATCATACTCCCCCCCCCCCCCCATGGTTCGCCTGTCCATTGGGAAACTTTGAATCATTTTTATAAAAAAAAAAGTGAATAATAAGAATCTCAATTCTCAATTACTCTAGGCTAGGCCTGCTACAGATTTGCCTAATAGAGGGATGTTTGAAAATGTGTTTAATCATAACTTCAAGTACCATGGGCCCAAGATTTAGGTATCTCCTTTCTGACAGAGATAGGCCCAAATATTGTTGAATGTTGATCATTAGCATTTTGGTACCTTCTGTCATCTGTTTGTACCAGCTTACTAAGTGAATAGTAGTCAGTCTGGTGACTGACTCATGGTTTCTTAGTATGTTGATTTTACCATCTTTTGAAGACCTTACCACTAACAATGTCTATATATTATTTTCTATCCTGCAGACATAAGGAATGGCCAGCAAGCCAGTTGGAAGTGGACTTGGTAGCCAGCTGGGTGGAACTGATCGTGGGGGAGGAAGGAGACGAAAAGTACATAGGAGAAGACCCAGGGTAATAAGTATTTGCAGTAAAACATGGAGAGAATTTCATTACTGACAAGGCTATCAACAAATACTGTAAAAATTTTCTTTGTATTGTGCTTTAGGTGTGACAGCAGAAAAGTGTCTCTTAAAAGTAATGTACAACTGAAATTAGCAAAATTATACATCATGGTACAAAGGTTGCTAAAAGAAACTCATTGGTTGAAGTGTAATCATCATGCTACATATCCAAAATCCAAAATCCAAAATCTTTTCATGCCTATGTTAGGTCTAAGCAGAAGGTTAAGGAGGGTGTTGGGCCTCTCCAAGGTAATGAAGGCACACTAGTTAGTGATCATCAGGATATGGCTAATTTATTAAATGATTATTTCGTTTCTGTTTTTACCAAGGAATCATCTATTTTGGGGACTTGTAGGGGTTCTGATAATTCTTCTTTAGTTAGTGATGTTGTCTTCTCTGAAGAGTTGGTTTGTAATAAGTTGAAGAGTTTAAAAGCTAGTAAGGCCCCCGGGCCTGATGGGATCCATCCTGCCATTCTCCATGAATGTTCCGAGATTTTGTCAGTTCCTCTTTGCATTATTTTTCAGAAGTTTCTGGATTCAAACTTTGTACCTGCTGACTGGCGGATTGCTAATGTTACTCCAATTTTCAAAAAGGGGGATCGGAGCTTGCCTTGCAATTATAGGCCGGTCAGTTTAACCAGTGTTGTGTGCAAAGTTATGGAATCTGTAATCAAGGATTGCTTGCTTAAATATCTTTTAGATAATGGGTTACTCAATCTGTCACAGCATGGTTTCTTACCTAGTAGATCTTGTGTTACTAATTTACTAAGCTTTCTTGAGGATGTCTCTTGATTCTGGTCACAGTGTTGATGTCATTTACCTTGATTTTCAGAAAGCTTTTGATAAAGTTCCATTAGGTAGACTTATGGTTAAACTGCATAGGTTAGGCATCAAGGGCAGTTGTGCTGACTGGATTAATTCATGGCTCAATGGTAGATCTCAGAGAGTGGTTGTTAATGGTAATTTCTCTTCTTGGAAAGAAGTTACAAGTGGAGTTCCACAGGGTTCTGTTCTTGGCCCGCTTCTTTTCTTGATTTTCATCAATGATATTGATAGCTCTCTCACCTCTAGTATTAGTAAGTTCGCTGATGATACAAAGCTCTATAGGAAGGTTAGTGATAAGGATGATGCCTCCTTACTGCAAAAAGACTTGGATAGGTTATATTCTTGGTCTCAGACTTGGCAGATGTCTTTTAATGCAGATAAGTGCAAAGTCCTTCACTTTGGTCCTAAAAATTTCAGCTATGATTATAACATGAATGGTACAGTAGTATTCTGAGTGATGTGACTTTTGAGAAGGATCTGGGTGTAGTTATTACAGGCGATTTAAAGCCATCTAGACAGTGTGCAACTGCTGCTGCTAGGGCTAACAGGGTGCTTGGATTGACAAGAGGAATTTCAGTAGTTTTAGTAAAGGTATTGTACTAAATCTGTATAAGCAGTTGGTAAGACCCCACCTCGACTATGCAGCCCAGGCTTGGAGTCCCTTCTATGAAAAGGACAAGTTTCTTTTAGAGCAGGTTCAGAGGAGAGCCACTCGCCTTATACCAGAGGTGAAACACCTACCTTATCATGTTAGACTTAAGCATCTTGGGCTTACCACTCTGGAGTTGAGAAGGATTAGGGGGGACATGCTTCAGGTGTACAAATTTCTCTCTGAAAGGAATCCTTTGTCATCTTGCAATTATTTAAGGGTTCAAAGTAATTCTCTGGTTCGAGGCCATTGTAAGAAGCTAGTTAAGTGTTTTGCAAGGCTGGACATTAGGAAGTTCAGCTTCTCTCATAGAGTTGTTAACGAGTGGAATTGTCTGCCTGAGTGGGTAGTTAACTCTACATCTGTGCACTGCTTTAAGGTTAACATTGACAAGTTCTTCCATAACTGTGGTAGGATCTAATTTGTGCTGGGCTCGTTTGGTGTTGGTTGGTTGTTTGTTTTCAGTTAAGGTTGTATGGACTTCAGGGCATCTTATGGGGCCTTAGCCCTCCTTTGCCCTTTAACCTGTCATGTTATGTTATATCTGTGCTTTGCCTTGTAAAATGTTGAAAGTTAATTTAATATATTTTTAAACCTAAGACAGTGCAATAAATGTTGCTTGCCTGAGTTCTTTTAAGCCTTCAAGGGTACAGTACCATTCCTATTTTATCCTATGGCCACAACCCCTTGATCCAAAATGTGATCTTCATGACAATTATATTTTGCAACAGTAGATAACTTACTGTATGACGTTATTGATCTACGATGTCACCTTTGTAAAAAAAAAAATGTTGGTGCAATAGTGTATTTTTGTGTTCTAGTAGGCCAGACTTTAATTGTTGTGACTCTGAAGGAAGGTGGAACTACATCATAGCTGAGTCAGAAACATGTACCATAGCAGTGGTGATTTACTAGCCTGCCAATGACTATTATTACACTCAGGGTTTTCAAAGGCTGATGTTCCCAAATTATTGATATCAGAGTGTATCAAGTGAAATCTAGCTTGTGATTTAATAAAGAAAAAGGCCAAAAGAGCCAGTTTAATTAGAGTACTTCTTTGGAACCTATGAAAGTGCACAAACATAAATGCCAATTACATGATTTTTGTGTAAGTTTTTGACTGTATCCAAAATTCCCCAAAAGTTGCAACTCCTAGGAAAGTAGAGTTGTTCCTCATCTCCCAGTCAGGAGTCATGATTTTGAAGTAAAGCCTTGTATAGTAACTTGCCAGTCTAATTTTCAATTCATAAAGGGTGCTCAGATGACATGAATACTGTAGTTTAGATCACAGTTTGACTGGCAAATTCCACAGGTTGATTCACATCGGCACATGGAAGTATGAAGCTCATTTTGTTCAAAGCATGTCAGTTTTATCCAACTGGAAGATGGTAACAGTAGATGTTTTCCAATAGCAGTTACAAAGGATTGTGGGATAGTGTTTTTGTAGGTGTCGTTTTTGTCAGCGGCATTTTACAGTAGCCAAAAAAAAAAGCGTACCAATCCCTGTCCCATAGTCCTTTGTAATTGCTAATTGAAAAAGGGTCTATGAAAATTCATCAGTGCACAAAATTCACGGAAGAGGTGGGTGATTTGCCCTAGCAGCTGCTAAGATCACTCCTAGAAACACTTTGAGAAGGGCAAAAAACTACCAGATGTTATGAAAATTGCCGTCCTCCCTTGTAAATAATTTCATACAAAAAAACCCCCCTTTGGAACCCAGAATTGCCCTCATAATTTTTGTATGGGGTGACTTCTTTCCAAAACATTGCAAAGAGCCCCTGCTGTACTAATATCCATATAGTCACTCCAGTCATCCTGGTATGAGAAATGATGTAGATAGTTGTACATCCAGTGCACATTTCATGTCTCATACTCTTTCTTTCTAGACACAGAACAAGATTTTTTACCAAGAATGTATAATTGTGAAAATTTTTTTGAGTGGTTTTAATACCTGACAGCATTGTGTGTTTTGTTGTGAAAGAGATTTTAGCCTGCCGTTGCTTTCTTCTTCTTCATTTTCCCCCTGAAATATGAATGAAAGCATAACATATTTAATTTTATGCAGCTGTTTACTGTTGTGTTGTATTGTTTGATTCATGTCTCAGGTGCCAGAGGGCCCAGGCCTTCCAAGGGAGAGGGAGCCTGTGGAAAATTTTGATCGTGGATCTCCTGCAATTTTGAATAAGCCTCCAAAAATACTTCAGAAACATCAACCAGAAAAAGTAAGAACATTAATAAAAGAATTAGAAATAAAAATAGTAAAAAAGGAAAGGGTTTTTAAGCAAGAATAATTTGTAACTTATTGGTGTTTACTAAAACTATTTCATGGCTTCATAGCAAGGAGAAATATGTGTAGTGCACTGCAGTATTAAGTAGGCCCACATGCAATTTGGCTTCCAAAAATTTAATGTCTTAATGTCGTTTTACGTTAATCCATTGAAACTAGTCTTTTCTTCCAAAACTGTGAAATATAAGGGGAAGTTGTTTTACCTATGATTTTTATATAAAAAGAAATTTGAGTGTACATACTCTTTTCATAGGCCCTGAACACTCAGTATGCATAGGTTTGCTATAATACCTGATCTGTGATCGGGCCTCACATTTGCAGTCATGGGATATGTCTGTGTGCCTGTATGTGTGTGAGATTTTACCTTGTTTACATCATATCTCAAGAAGTAAAACTTTGAAAGTTGTTTTACAAAAGTTAAAGATACAGTTGTTGGCAGAGTGTAAAAAAAGATTCATTTCAGGGCATGGCCATTTTCATATTAGCTACTAGGGTGCATTTATTCAGCTCAGAGGGTTTCAAGGCCAGACAAAAGATTTTATGTTATCTGGCATATGGCTAGTTGTATTTTGTTAGGAAAGGCACAAAGGCCAAGGTGGCCTTAAAATGTATGCCATTTTGTTGGGTACCAAGGTCATTGCCAAAAAGATGAAGGCCATGACCTCTGGGGCTTTTGTTTATTTCCCACCCTGTCATTTGTAACTTTTGTAAAGTTACGTTGATTTGTTCCTGGGGTTTCTGGGGTCACAGATTGTGTTGTGAACCTATTTCATCCCCTGATATGAAAGAATAACAAATGAATTCCTTTGCATAAAGCAAACTTTGAATTAATGCTGCTCAAATTTGTTTAAAAACCAGCCAAGAGTTGCCGCTGATTATGCAAGCCCAGAATTGTTCCAGCGGAAGCCTCATGCGGACACTCCTTTCAAGATCAAGACGAGAGCTAACGATGAGCCAAAAGTCCCTGATCATCGTCATTCTCCAGCCGAAAACGTTGTGCCACCAAGGTCATCAAATTTTGGCACCATTACTATAGCCAGTAGTAAAATGGGTACCCCTTTAAGAATCAATGTGAAGGAAGAAGTTAAAAAAACACCAACTCCTTCTCACTCTCCAAGACCAGTAGCTATTGAAGGTAAAGAGAATAAAATGTTAAATTTGTGTTTTTACATTAAGGTACTGTATCAAGAGATTTATATTGTGGAAGGTGGCATTATTTGGTACAGAGTGGACATCTAGGATGACAAAAAGATAAGCCAGTGTTTGCCAAAAATATCCCCTGATTTATAGAGAGTATGGAAGAACCAGGGAGTACTTGTGATGACCAGAGGTCAGTGAAGTATTGCTAAACATATTTGCTGCAAATTTTATGGAGGCTTGTATCTCATTGGCTAATGTTGACTGCGTGGGAAATTAAAGATATGAGAACTAGGAGCAACTTTTCCTTAGAAAGTGTCCCTTGAAAGAAAAAATTCATCACAACCAAAAGCCACTGGGGGTTGACTAGGAGTGACATGGCCCTTGCTTGTTTTCAGCCTAGGGTGACAAGAGGTCTGCTTAATGACCAACGAACTAAGGGACCTATCGGGCCATTTAAGCTGGAAATTGCACCTTCTTCACACAGAGCCTGATTTGAAAATAAAGGACCGCTTGCATATTTTAGCTTCCATTGCCATATGACCACCATTACAAGGTGTACGATATTTTTAAAGCTGCCTCTTTAGTTGGTTAGAGTTAGGCTCATGGGGTCTTTCTATTAACCTTAATATGCATTGACATCACACTGACATCATTTTGGGTGAAAACAATGAAGCGCACATGCACTCACGGTGTAGATTTCGCTGCACATGTAGTAGACTTACGCGCATATACGATTGGTTGACAAATCGGCTGTCAGCATTTATTGGTGTAACTTACAATGATATGCGCTCTTCCTCCATTTTCCTCCAAACGAGGGAGCACTTTCTCCCTTGTGGCATCATATGCATAAGGTCTATTGGTATTCCCCTACAATTGTACTTCTGGTTGTAGTCCTTCAATATAGAATAAAGATCAAATCCAACTTGCTACTGTTTGTACCCATTAATGTAACATCATGCTCCAAGATTGTAATATTCTTGGTTTGGAAGGGGGAGGTGGGACATGGAGGTAGGGGATTTGAAATGATTCAAGAAAATAGAATACTAGGATCATAAAGGAGAGAACTAAGGTTATCAAAGTATGCAAGACAGTGAATGGAGTCTAAAAGAAGTGCTTAGGCTTAAAATTTTGCTTTGATATCTTGGAGAGGTACTAAAAGCATTATGTGGGTCTTTAGAAATTAGCAGAAGAGGCGACTTCATTTTTCAACCCAAAGTGAAACTTAGAGTAAGCATGTGTGATATCACTCCTGCTTGCTTCAAGTTCACTTTGGGTTTTAAACTTCATCTGCTAAGATTTGGAGAACTACATTTAAGAAATGAATGAAATTTTTTTCAAGAAAGCTAAGATTTGGTTCTTCCCTGACATATTAACAATGAATTTTTCTTTTAATACTTCATGTAACTTATAAGTTTTTGTTTTATTGTATTAAATTGTATCCTTTTATCTTTTGCTTTGCTTAATCAAGGAAAAGGTAATCATCTTCTTGAAAATCCTTTTGTTGGTAGTCCTGTTCCCTTTGTTAAATGTTGATCTTTTGTTGTTGAAACTACCTCCTGTGAACCCTGTCTTTGTATGAAGGCTTTCTATTGTCTATACCAACAAGCTACGACTTGGTATCCTGCAGTCTTTCCTATAGTGTCTGTACATAGTATATCTGCAGCATGTTTACTGTTTCCACTTTGAAGTCTGTCTGTTGATTGTTGTATTCCCTTTACTGATTGTTGATCTTCTCTCATTGATGCTGATCTCCAGTGAACCCTATACTGTACTTGTATTTAGGGTTTCTATTGTCCAACAAGATATTAAGCACCAGCTAGGACTTGATATCCTGAACTCTGTGCTGTAGTGTCTGTGCATAGTATGTGTGCAGCATGTTCACTGTTTCCACTTTGAATTCCTGCTGTTGGTTGTTGTATTCCCTTTATTGGTTGTTGATGTCCTCTTATTGATGATGATCTCCTGTGAATCCTAGCATAGTATTTAATATCTCTCTAGTCCATCAAGATAATGCAAGAAGCTAGGACTTGGTATCTTGGACTCTGTGCTGTAGTATTTGTGCATGGTACATCTTTAGCATACTTACTGTTTCCACTTTGAAACTGTCTGTTGGTTTTCATATTCCTGTTGTTTTTGCATTCTCTTGTTAATGTTGATCTCTTAAAAATATATCTGTGTAATTCTGGTCCCTTTAGTGTGTAGCAACATAAACCAAGAATCTAGAACTTTGTGGCCCAGTCTCTACATCCTGTTTACAACTGTTTGTAGCATGCTTTCTCTTTGTATTCTGAAATCTGTTTTATTTGTTGTCATATTCCATTTATTAATTTCTGATCTTTGTTTGCTGATATGATCTTCTGTGAACCTTATTCCTTTCTTGTTTGTGCCAGTCCTGTCTGGACTGTTTATTGAAACAAGGCTATGTTAGTGAAATATCTTCTGGGATCTAATTTTCATTTTGAAAATTTTAGTATAAGTTTTTTTTAAGAATGAAAATTTTATAGCTCAGGCAATTTGTTGCTGCTAATCGGTTTCCAAACATTGAATTTGTTATGTGAGTATGTAAAGCTGACTGCAAGATGACTCACTTGCCAGTGCTTTTTAGTCTCTAGTAAAGATATTTCACCTACCAGGGTTCTATCTGGGCAAAGTTTAGTGCCAGCTAATTTCATATATCAAATACTGTAGAGTGTAGAAACAGAAAAGGGGGTGGAGGGTGAAGGGGCCTTTTAGAGTCCCTCCTGAACCTTGTTGGCCCTCTGAAATTGTATATTTTGTGGGAAATCTGTACTTTTATTATTTTTAGCTCGTAGGAACAGGTTTGCCAGTCCATAGCAGGGTTTTTGTTTCAATTCTGTGCCAGTTGGCAAACTGCAAATTCACATTAAGAACCGGTCCCCAAATGGGATTCTGGTTGCTCCCAACCAGTACTAACCTGCAAAGCCAGCACCCTGTTGCAGTTGTCATGTATGTCATCATCCTTTTCCTTGAGTACCTGCAGATTCAAGGCTTTCTTTCCAACAATTTCTTGTTGTTGACTCCCTCCCTCATCCTAGCAGTTTAAAAATGTAGCTTCATATTACATGTCTTCCCAGTGGCGTAAACATTTAGTTTTGTTCTTTTCATGGTGTAATTTTTTTGTAGTTATTAACAGAATTTTACAAGATAATCTAGAGAGGGTAGAATTAGTTAGGACTCAAATGAGTGCAGAGTGCAGCGTTTGGTGGCATTATCTACAGTTGGTCATATTATCGCTTCTCATGTAAACACTTCTTTTTTAGTGTGGTTGTTTTATTACAGATGTTGCCAAACTTTCTCTCCTAGTGTACCATTTCACACTTTCCTGATTCTATCAGGTACCATTTTCCAAGTATACCCGGCCTCCAGTACTCATGTTTTATAGTACTTAGTCTAGTGTGGTAGGTAACACCAAGAAAGTCCAAATATGACACCAGTGGTTCCTGCAGTTACCACACTTTGGGACTTCCTGTTTTGTGAAAACAAAATCAGTCAGTCTTTAAAGGGGAAATCTTCTCATCCCAGACAGTTCCAATTCTCCCAACTAAGCTAGTTCTAGTGCTGCCCATAACTGTCTTTAGTTTCTCCTTGTGCAGACATAAACATAAAGAGGTATGACCGATCTTTAGTTTGATTTACCATGCAAACTTAACATTGAGTTTATCTCTTTGTGCTACAGGACCCAGATGACTTGATGTTTCTGGATCACTTGACACAACAGTGCTTACTTTCATATAATATTTTTAGGGTCCATATTCAGACATCAAAATCTTGGAGGAGCTTGACATAGACCCTTTTCCAAATAGCAATTACAAAGGATTATGGGATTGGATTTTGGTGTGGGTCGTTTTTGGCCACAGTAGAATGCCATTGAGAAAAACGCCCTTCAAAAGTGTATCCCACAATCCTTTGTGACTGCTATAATGAAAAGGTTCTGTGGAATAGTTCATTTCAAAGTTTTAAAAATGCTTGAATTTGGTTTACATTTCATTTGATCTGCATGACAAAAACACTGGTAGTTCATTTGTTGAAATAATATTTAGAGCTGATATAGTATGTATATATGTGATTCTGTCATTTCCTAAAAAGTATGATAGTTATTTCAAATGATGTTGAAATAGTGTGTGCTTAAAAAATATTGTGGTTCTTAGAAAGGTGTTGAAAAGTGGCTAATTTTTGTTTTCCGACTAGTTTATGAACAATTTATGATAGGTTCGTACAGTCTTGCAGCACCTATGTCTTACTACGTTCACTTGTTTTTGCAACTGAGACGGAGATCTTAATAGGTCTTTTTGTTTACTATCAGTTCCAGTTCACAAGAGACTGTCTGTACCAGCAGAAATGACTCAGTCTGTTAAACTTGTAGATGAGAGTGGTTCTTGGTGTGAAAATGGACTTGAAGTAAGTTTAAATCTGTAAACTGTTTTCTTTCAATAAAGAGTGCTATATGTCCAGTGATTCTTGCCTCACCCTCAAGTGATAATGTGATATACATGATATTTGAGTCTGTAAACTATTTGTAAGTTCGCAATATTTATTTTACTCTCAAAGACTTCAAAGTGTTTGTGAATACCTTGTTTAAAATGACTCTTAATATTAGAGTTGTACCAATGTACCAGTAGCCGATATTACTCATACTGTTATATCCATTCTCAATATCGGCTGATACCGAGAAGTGAGCATACCGCACACTTTATTGTAGGCTATTTGGGCACTACCACTAAGTGTCGTGTCATTTTCATAAGGCAAAATATTGGAACTTACAGTCAAACATACTAAAATTATAAAATGTTTTTATGAAGTATGAGAAAAGGAACATTGGTTGTGTCATATCAGCATCTTAGGTAAATTTTACTGATAGGGATACAGGATAAAAATGGCTAAAATATTGACATTGAGTACAAATGATCGGTCCAACACTACAGTACTTAAAGGCTCTGAAATCTCACTCCAGACAGTAAAAATTCTTCCTACTAAGTTAACTTTCAGCCACGTCTCCAATTTATACAAAACATCTTTGTTGCATACTTCCAAGACAGAGCCACAGGAACCTGCACTGAGTTTAAATTGCTCAAGGTCATATTGACACACTACTGTGTGTGAGCTTAATTGGAACTGATTGTACAAGTCATCATTGACCAACCAGAGTGGAATTAATGTGTGAATGAATGTCAATGAAAGTGCAGACACCAATTGTATTTAAAAGTATAGGGCTATTCCTCAGTATATATGGGGGTATGCCACAGTCCCTTCAATATCAATGAGATAATTGTCTCATTTTATCCCATGTGCAGTGTACAGTAAAATGATAAGAAAACAAAGAGTCAAACTTTTGGGTCAGGTCATGGAAAATAACAGAAGAAGTTGAATAGAACCCTCTCCAGATAGCAATTACAACTTTGATTATGGGATGGAGTTTGGGTATGCATCATTTTGATCAATGAAATTTTACTGTGGCCTAAACTGGTAAGCTCGGAGACAATCTCCCATAATGCTTTGTAATTGCTATTTGGAAAAGGATCTGTGGATACAAGCTAAATTGAAGTTGTTCTGTACTGTTTTTTTTTTTTTTTCCTGCTCTTGATGTTTTACTAAATACTGTTTTTAGTGGACTGGTGTAATTGCACATTACATCTTACTATTTTGTACTAATTTCTTTAGTATTTTTGTCAAATATCATAGTAAATCAGCATAAAATTAAGTCAACTTGGCCTTTTGAAAATACTCTTTTATAATTGCTGCTTAGGATAAAGCAGTCAAATAACTACAGCTTTACAATTACAAAACTGCACTTTTTGTCTGTTACAGATGCTACTCGATTTGAATGACTATTTAGTAGTTGGGGCCCTTGGGATGCAGGGAAGTGGTAAATCAACTCTCATGTCCTTCTTGGCTGGAAATGATTGTGGTGATGAGAGAAGGTGAGTTCAGTTTAGTCACTACCGGAATTGTAGTTAGTACTGACTCTTACTCACACTCCGGCACACTTGCATGTAATCATGAGTAGGGATTTATTCATAGGTGTGTGAGGTGGATGTGATGTGGTGGTGAGGGTGCAATGCTTAGACCTAGAACTCCTCTAACATCAAAATTAATTTTAAATCTAAACCTCTCTTTTAAAGGGCATTAGCAGTCGTCACAAATTTGTTTTGAAACAAGCCGTAAATCTTACAAATATCCTCTTATTTCCCTTCAAGTATATTTCATGATAATTCAGAACATAAATATTGCATATTCAAGGTAAACCAAGGAGTTACTCTGTGAATTTCACAATTCAGTGAGGAAAATATTGCCATATGATTCTCATGAGCCATTCATGAAATAGGATACCAGGGTACCACTAATCCAAATTGGAGTATCTGCATTTTGCCTTTAAGTAAATAATATCGTCATAATTATAGGTTGAGCTTCATTGCCATGTTTGTTTTTCGGATTTGTGTATGTTTGTTGTTTCTATTTAATTCTATTTGATATGATATGGAGTGTTGTGAAAAAGGTTCGCAAATGAAGACATTGTTACCTTAGATTTAGTCCTAACTTAGCTATGCTGACACTAAATTGTTTTAATTCACTAAGTCCTTCACAGAAGTCTTTAAGTTGTCATTCACAGTGACAAACTTTGCAAATGTATTGCAACCTGACAGTCAAAGAAAGAAGATAAGACAGTGTTTCTTAATGCTAATCTTTTCTACAGTTCACTTATTTTCAAACCAGAGTCCAAGGACACTATACTTAAGGCAAGTCATGAGACTTATGGGATTGATCTATTTGTAACAAAGGAAAGAATCCTTCTACTAGATACTCAGCCAGTCTTGAGTTCATCTGTTCTTGATGATCTGCTCTCACACGAAAAGAATCTTCCACCGGAATACACATCAGCTGAAAATTATGCAGATATGCAGGTAAGTGTAGCATTGAGGGTGCTCTCCATAGTTTAGATCAAAGATGTTATAAGCATAGATTCGTAACTCATATACCTACACTGATAAGCTCAGTGACTCCTCATGGAAACCCAAATATCAGAGCAGAAGTGTAAATCTGACATGCGCACAGTTCTGTTTGGCAATCTGTGTACAAAAATTAGAACGCATCATAGAAAATTCCATTTTAAAAGAGGTTAGCATACGTGCACATTTACAGCGTGTTTTATGTATGTGCAGAACACATTTTCCTGTGTATTGTCAGGAATACTTGACGCACACTGCTGCATGCTTAAAAACAAACACGCTAGCTGATTATCCGTTGAGAGCGCGTAAGAACTTAAACGCGCATATAAAAGTGTTTTACTTAAGGATACCGTAGAAACTGACCAATGAGTAAGTCTGTGAACTTCAAACCAGTCATTGTGCATTCATTTTCAAGTGTAATATGTGGAATGCTGCCAGGAAGAAATAAACTTCTTCAAGTAAGTGGAATTTATTGAGGAGTGATACTTCTTACATTAACAATGTTTCGAAATAACAAGTGTTAATACTTTTGTAAGACATTTATTCCCCTGTATGTTTTCAAAATGGCTGAACAGTGATCAGCACTTCGCCCCGGTATTTTATCTTCCATGAGGAGTCACTGCTCCATTTTAACTTTGGAATCTATGCTTATAATATCTTTAGTTTAGATAGAAGGCTGGCTGCCTGCTTATGTCAAGTAGGTGGGGTGGAGTGGGGCAATTAAATTCATTGTATTTTCTTCATGGGAATGAAGAAAGTATGCTTTAGGTGATGTCAGTGTGTCTGCATTAAGGTATTATTTCAGGGCACCCACACAGTAGGGAAAATGACAAATCTGGAAAAAGTCTGGGATTATTGATGGCACTGAAAGTACTTGAATTTAGTTCAGTTCAGTTCAGTTTATTTCTTCCTTCTCATTATTACAAAAGATATGTACAATCAAAATGATACAATTTAATAACACATATACAGAACGATATTAAAGAATGTTGTCAGTACTAATAGTACATGAAGGGATTTAGTGAGATTGGTTTGGAAAACTAAAAAGATGACTGTGCACTTTAGATCATGTTTGTGTGTGTAAAATGGTTTTAAACTTTTTGAGTGGGGAAACATTTTTGCATACATCCTTGAACTGACTGATCACATGTGTTTAGTGTAGTTAAGGATACCATGATGAGTGTTTCAGTTGTGAATAAATAAGAATTTTTTTCCAGGCTGTATCACTTATCCCAGAGTCATGCTAGTGCTGTTGCTATCACTTAAAAGGGAGATGGCAGTCTCCCCAAGTTTATTTTCAAAACTCTGCTAAGTCTTACAAATCTCATATTTTGCTGACAAGTATCTTTCACACTGTTTCTGTAAAAAATCATTGAGTATTGAAGATAAACCAAGGGGGTTATTCTGGATGAATTTAGCAAATAAGTTACAAAAATATTGTCACATGATTGACCAGAGGCATTCCTGAATTAGGATGACAGGGTACACTAACTCAGATTGGGGGAACTGCATTTTCTCTTTACACAACTTGGTGTTCCAGTAGTAAAGCATCTGCCCTTCAGCCCTGAGGTCAAGGTTCAAAGCCCAGTAGGTTTATAGGAAAAACTTTAAATATGGGACCTCTTGCTTGGCATAACAGATGTTAGTTTTTAACTTGAGAATATTAATGACATCTAGGTTACATAAGTTCCAAAGGGACTTGGTTTCGTAAGTTCTAAAGGGACTTGGAGTAGTCAGGAAAGAAAAAATTGTTGTAAATCTTTGGAGCTGATTGTTTTAATATTATTGTTCATTGTTTTTAGTCTCTTCAGCTTGCTGCATTCCTTATGACTGTTTGTCATGTTGTTTTGGTGGTCATTGACTGGCTTCCAGATTTAAGTCTGATGGAGTTCTTGAAACGTGCTGAAATGTTGAAACCCCCTACACCCTCCCCTCCTACAAGTCAAGCCCAGGATGTAGAATCAAGTAGAGACAAAGAAGATTACTCTCCTAACGTTGGTAAGAATAGCATTACTACCCGAGATCATGTCAACTAGAGTCAGGAGATATGAGTAAGCAAAATTGGATTGGAAAAACTTCATAGCTGTGTTGGGTTATGTGTAGGTGTATGAATGTCTAAGAGATTTGTGTCACATATTTTTATCTCATCGCTCCGTGAGGAGGATGAGATATTGTAGTCACTTGACCTGTTGGGCTACATTCGGCAATGCCAGCAGAAATAACAACGGTTGCCATGGTAACAGTTAATTTTCACAAGTTACTAGTCTAAAGTCCTAACCCATGGTGGGGTACCCCAGGGTGACCAAAAGTCCATAACAGAGGGAGGGGTCAAAACGTGTCCGTGTGTGTGTGTGTGTGTGTGTGTATGTGTGCGTTTGTAAATGCCGTCAATCGGGGACGTTTTTATGAATACACACCTACCAATCGGGGACGCACATGAATTGGGGACGCGTCCTCGTTTGAAACAATGGTTTTAAATAGCCTCTTTGGTCAAAATGATGCAGCAATGCAGATATCTATTGAATTTAAAGAAATATATTTACAGTCCCCATTGAGATAGTGTTGTGGTACGTCCTCGTTTGCAGGTAAGCGTGTGTATCATGTTATGTCCACGGTTACCTGTGGAAAATCACATACACACTCACAATTAGATAAGTATGCTTCGAATGGAAACATTTTGAGCGCCCTCATTTTTGGCTGTTGCAAAGGACATCTTTTTCTTGCAGTATGCATGCTATGAGCTTTATTTAAGGACGTCCACGGTGGAATGGTAAAATACAGGCGTCCCCGTTTGGCAGCATTTACAAGTATGAGTGTGTGTGTGAGTGAGTGAGTGAGTGAGTGTGTGTGTGTGTGTGTGTGTGTGTCCAATTTTGTTTTCTTAATATCTCCAAAACGGTAAAGCCGATTTTCTTCAAATTTGGTGGGAAGGTGCCCTAGGTGGAACCCCAAGTCTACATCGACTCCTGGAAGTAAAGGTCAAAGGTCAGAGGTCAAAGGTCAAATTATGTGAAAATCACTCTTTTTATAATAACTCCAAGAAAAAACATCCCATGAACCTGAAACTTCACACATATAATAATAGTGTCTGGCACTACGAAAATATATGGTTGCCATGGCAACCAAGGTCAAAAGTCACGTGATACTAACATTTTAAGCGAAAAAATGTGAAAAAAGTGTTCCATGAACTCCTCCTTGTGGGCTAGAACGATTCTTTTGAAATTTGGTGGGTAGGTACCCCAGAGTGTAAACTTGTGTCTCCGTGACTTTCGGCAGAAAAGGTCAAAGGTCAGAGGTCAAATTCAATTTTTGGGAAAATTCACGGTTTTTTAGTATTTTTAGTATAATTCCAGAAGGAAACGTTCCACGTACATGAAACTTTGCACATATGATGAAAGTGTGTAATGCTACCAAAATATATGGTTGCCATGGCAACCAAGATCAAAGATCAATTTTTGTAAGAAATCACACTTTTTTAGTATTTTAAGTATAATTCCAGAAGGAAACATTCCACACGCATGAAACTTTGCACATATGATGAAAGTGTCTAATGCTACCAAAATATATGGTTGCCATGGCAACCAAGGTCAAAGATCAATTTTTGTGAGAAATCACATTTTTTTTAGTATTTTTAGTATAATTCCAGAAGGAAACATTCCACATACATGAATCTTTGCACATATGATGAACATGTCTAATGCTACCAAAATATATGGTTGACATGGCATTGCCATGGCAACCAAGGTCAAAGATCAATTTTTGTGAGAAATCACATTTTTATACTATTTTTAGTATAATTCCAGAAGGAAACATTCCACATACACAAAACTTCACACATATGATGAACGTGTCCAATACTACCAAAATATAGGGTTGCCATGGCAACCAAGGTCAAAGGTCAATTTTTGTGAGAAATCACATTTTTTAGTATTTTAAGTATAATTCCAGAAGAAAACATTCCACATACATGAAATTTCGCACATATGATGAATGTGCTAAATAGTACCAAAATATGTGATTACCATGCTAACCAAGGTCAAAGGTCACGTGACAAGAAGTCAAAGCTCAATTTTGGTAAAAATCACATTTTTTAGTATATTTAATATCATTCCAGAAGGAAACATTACACATACATGAAACTTAATTCACACATATGATGAACATGTCTAATGCTACCAAAATATATGGTTGCCATGGCAACCAAGATCAAAGATCAATTTTTGTAAGAAATCACACTTTTTTAGTATTTTAAGTATAATTCCAGAAGGAAACATTCCACACGCATGAAACTTTGCACATATGATGAAAGTGTCTAATGCTACCAAAATATATGGTTGCCATGGCAACCAAGGTCAAAGATCAATTTTTGTGAGAAATCACATTTTTTTTAGTATTTTTAGTATAATTCCAGAAGGAAACATTCCACATACATGAATCTTTGCACATATGATGAACATGTCTAATGCTACCAAAATATATGGTTGACATGGCATTGCCATGGCAACCAAGGTCAAAGATCAATTTTTGTGAGAAATCACATTTTTATACTATTTTTAGTATAATTCCAGAAGGAAACATTCCACATACACAAAACTTCACACATATGATGAACGTGTCCAATACTACCAAAATATAGGGTTGCCATGGCAACCAAGGTCAAAGGTCAATTTTTGTGAGAAATCACATTTTTTAGTATTTTAAGTATAATTCCAGAAGAAAACATTCCACATACATGAAATTTCGCACATATGATGAATGTGCTAAATAGTACCAAAATATGTGATTACCATGCTAACCAAGGTCAAAGGTCACGTGACAAGAAGTCAAAGCTCAATTTTGGTAAAAATCACATTTTTTAGTATATTTAATATCATTCCAGAAGGAAACATTACACATACATGAAACTTAATTCACACATATGATGAACATGTCTAATGCTACCAAAATATATGGTTGCCACGGCAACCAAGCTCGAAGATCAATTTTTGTGAGAAGTCACATTTTTTTAGCGTTTCGGTACACAAAGACTTAACATTGATGATAGCAACGTAAATCAACAGTACACAGTGTAGACGCGCTTGTTTCTAGTACTGACCAAAGATATTATAAGCATAGATTCCAAACTACTATACCTACACTGTTACGCTCAGTGACTCATCGTGTAGACGCAAATATTGAAGTGTGAATTTGACATGCGTGCCGTTCTTTTCGGCGATCTGCGTAGCCGGGAAATGAGAACGCGTACGTTACAGAAATTTCACTGTTAAAAGAGGTTAGCGTGCGTGTCTTTTTACAACGCGTTCTATACGTGCGGAATACATTTTTTTCTCTGTGTATTATCCGAAATCCTTGGCACACACTTCTGCGCTCTTGGGAAGCAATGCGCTAGTTGATTTCCCGTTGTGAGGGCGTAAGAAATTAAACGCGCATATAAAAGTGCGTTACTGAAAGATATAGGAACTGACTAATGAATGTAGGCGAATAAGTGCATGAACTTTAAACCAGTCATTGTGCATTCATGTTCAAGTGTACTTATTTGTAATGCTGTCAGGAAGAATTAAACTTCTTTAAGTAGAATTTAGTATTGAGGAATGAATACTTCTTACATTACAATGTTCCGAAATAGTATTAATACTTTTGTAAGACATTAATTTCCCTGTAGCCTGTGTTTTTTAAAACTGCTGAACAGTGATCACCACTTCTGCCCCATATTTTGGGCTCCATGGGGAGTCAACACGCCATTCTTAATTTGGAATCTATGCTTGTAATGTTTTTGGTACTGACTGTCCATTCCAATGATGTGCAAGCTAACACAAGCAAGCATGCACATCGTAATATGTGCACATATTTTCTGTATAGCGCACTGAAACGAAGTTCGAATATCGCCACGCGACTTTCATGCCGCGTCGTAGAAATCTAAAGCGCAATAGTTCCAGGGCATTAGCTCGACGACGTGGACTGTGGATTAAAACGCCGCGTCGCCCTGCCCACGTCGTGTAATCTAAAGCTCCCTAATAATAGGTACGCACAGGAAATTTCATTCCTAAAATAGCGTGGCATGCGTGAGCGTTGAGTACACGCAGGATAACGTTCTCTGTGTTTTATCCCGAATACTTGACTTGACACTTTTGCGCGCTCCGGAAACAAACGCGCTAGTTGATTTCCCGTTGTGAGTGCGTAAGATATTAAAGGTTCATTTAAGAGTGTGTTCCTGATGATTCAATAAAACTGACCAATAAATAAGCCCATGAACCAGGGAGCTTCCAGCTCTCTGCATGAACTGAGCTTCGAACGTGCCTTTGTGCGTACATTTTCAAGTGCACCTAATGCAATGCAAAATGCCGTAAGGAAAAAATAAAGTTCTTCTTTTAAGTGAAATCTATTGAGGAGTAATACTCCTTAAATTTACAATGTTTCAAAATAATAAGTGTTCATACTTTTGTAAGACATCTGTCCGTTTGCTTTCAAAACGACTGAACAGCTGAACAGAGCATTATCAGCACTTCCGGCCCGATATTGTGGCTCCATGGGGAGTCAACGTGCCATTTTAAGTTTGGAATCTATGTTTATAACATCTTTGTATCTTTCCATTTAGCGCACACCCTATTTAGAATTAGCACTATCATGAAGTCTGTAGGCCAATGGAGTTTTAGATTCGTATTCTTGGGGTTGGATTTACTTGTAAACCCAAAGGTAATAATAAGTAAGGGTACTTATCGTTTTTTGTCACACATTAGTACATTTGCGTCAGATACTCTGATGTGTAGCCATTTCATTAAGTTGCTAAGGCAATCCATGTACTAGACGCAGTGCAATGATGTGGATGAGAACTAATGCGTGATTGTGCGAATTAAAGCATTAGAGGCCGAAGAGGCGTTAAGGACACGCTACAGGTGTAGGGCGCGTTACCATGCCCACATTGGTCAGTGTTACATTATTTCCGAAGGTGACCTACATAACGTGATCTCCAATTCGGGTTCAATTTCACACGGTGTAGATAGTTCTCACATGACGTCATAGGAGCTTTTCACTGTATTATTTCAGCCATGTCTGAGGGCAACCCCGGCATATGTGTACAGGCTTGCCCTCAGACATGGCAGTTGCTAACCTCTAGCTGTGACGTCACTGAGGACTTTCTATATTCCACACATAGAGCAGGATATATATTGCTCTGTGATTCCTCCAAAGATATTACAAGCATAGATTCCAAACTTAAAATGGCACGTTGACTCCCCACGGAACCCAATATATCTGGGAGGAAGTGCTGATCACTGCTCAGTCGTTTTGAAAACAAACAGGCAAATGAACGTCTTACAAAAGTATTAATACTTGTTATTTCGGAATGTTGTTGACTGAAAAAGTACTACGCCTCAATAGATAGTTCTTACGTGACGTCATAGGAGCTTTTCACTTGTATTATTTCAGCCATGTCTGAGGGCAACCCCGGCATGTGTGCACAGGCTTGCCCTCAGACATGGCGGTTGCTAACCCCTAGCTGTGACGTCACTGAGAACTATCTGTAAATTCCACTTGAACAAGAATGACTTATTTCTTCAACGCGGCATTTCACGTATTTACACTTGAACATGAACGCACAATGACTGGTTTTGCAAGTTCATGGACATTCATTGGTCAGTTTCTATGGTATCTCCAAGTGACGCAATTTTATATGCGCGTTCAACTACCTACACGCTCACAACGGGAAAGCAACTAGCGCGTTTGTTTCAAGAGTGCGCAGAACTGTGCGTCAAGTATTCCGGATAATACACAGAGAAATGTATTCTGGGCGTATAGAACGCGTTGTAAAAGTGCACGCACGCTAACCTCTTTTAACGATGAAAGTTTCTGTGACGCGTTCTTATTTTTGTACGCAAATCGCGGAATAGAACGGCGTGCATGTCAAATAAACACTTCCGCCCCGATATTAGCGTCTCCATGGGGAGTAACTGAGCCTAACAGTGTAGGTATAGGAGTTTGGAATCTATGCTGATATCTTTGGATTCCACATTGATGTGCATCCTCTAGTTATACGGCCTAGCACTGCCTGTGCTGCGATGAGATAAGCAACTCCGTGGATTGCCCTCTTGTTTGTGTATTGCAAGTGAAAGGACATTGGTTTGTAAAGTGGGATGTGGCACCACATAATTTGTCCCCTTGCTAGAGTTAGTAAAAAAAGCAGATTTTGTCAAACTAAGGTCATTTACTGAGGTAACATGCTTTGATTTTTTTAAGTTAATTTGGCGAAAGAGGGTCCAGCAGTTAACTTTCCTGATTCAGATCTGTACCACCACAAAGATGTCCTGTCAGTGTCATTGTGGGGCAGATGTAGGCCCAGGGTCACCTACCACTTTCAACTTTTGTAAAAGTGGCTTTTGACTGGGATGCCACAGTACATGATCAAATGGGGATGGTTAATGATGTACCTGGGAGCACTTACCTTGTTATAATTCTGGTGCAAATCAATGCTCCACTTGACAGGGTCTATGGTAAGCCTGACTTAACTAAGCTGGCAGGGGAACCTCACAGCTGTGGTTGGTCTCTTCACAATGTTCATTTTTTGTCAATAAATATGATTTATTTACTAGTCTCATGCAAAAAATTAGAGTAGCAAATTTGAATGGAAATTATTGATACTTCTTTGTAAATTTATTTTCTTTGGGAGTTGTTGGCTTTGCCAACTCCTACCATCCCAGATCACATCATAACTTGTGTTTAACTTTCAGATCAGCATTTTAAAAAAAGTTTTATTCTGGGAAATAAAATGTATTGGATGTATTTGCTATCACAGCTTTTGTGCTCAACAAGGCCAGCCCATCAGACTTTCATCCCAGTGTTGTGAAAGAAGTAGAAAAGTCCATTACATCTGTCTTTAAGAACTCCAAACTGAAATTTCAAGGTAGGTTTAAGGCCCACCTACATGATCATACATTTTTCCATAAACATCGTCATACAAATGTTTGAACATGTCAGGAAGATGAAACTCATCCAAAAGTTTGAGCACCTCCATACACATTGGACGATTTTTCAGATTTGCTGTGAAAGCAGTCCATTTGATCATATGTTGTCCTTGAGCATTTTCATGTAAATATATGATGAAATCTTTGAAGAAACGTATGATCATGTAGATAGGGCTTCATATCCAATTAGCTTTAAACAAATTTGTAATATAGCTGATATAATATTGGAATATTATTCATCGTGAATTGAGAAGAATACGCCAAGGTCACTTGAGGTCAAAACGATTGATTTGTAATAACTTTGTTACCAAAATAAGGATTGCACACAAACTTGGTAGATGTAATAACCTTTTGGCTCTGAAAAATGTGAAGGTAATTTTAAGGTCATCAGGGTCATTGGAAGTCAAATTTGTAGTTTTTCTGTGATTTAGGTGAAACTCAGAAGATGTAGTCAACATTAATTGCCAGAAATTTTGGAGGTCAGTTTGAGTTTATCTAGGGTCATTTGAGGTCAAATTTGCAAAGATGGCTGGATACACATGAAACTTAGAAGCTGTATTCAATGTTTTGTGCCAAACCTTATGGAAGTACTGTGGGGGTCATGGGGGTCATTCAAAGTCACATTTCAAAGATTCATAGATGTGCATGTAATATTTGGTGCCAGAAGTTTTGATGATGGCCATATTGAAGTTTCTAAATTTTCAAAGGTCAATCAGGGATTCATCAGCAAATGGACCCTAGTGCCCTTGTTCACGATGACTTGCACATTAGTGATAAGCAAGCTGGCTTTTTAGTGTGGCCTCAAAATTGAGCCCTTCTGGTGCTGGGTTCCATGTTTGCTTGCGGTTCACGGAATTAATACATACCAAAATTCTGGTTTAAGAAGCCCTTGTGGTCATTGTTGTATAGACCTGGGCCACTTTCTCAACAGTACTTTGGAGTCATAACTCCCAGGTTATACTTGAGAAGGGACTCTACTGTAGTTAAATTATGACTCGGTAAGTACTTGATGACTCATGTACTTATGACTCCTATGTACTTATGACTTCCAAGTACCTATGACTCCTAAGTACCTTCCACAATGATAAAATTAGTTTCCAGTTTCTTGTTTAATTTTATGATAAGAAATTTAAATTTTCATACTTAAAATGCCAATTTGTCAAAAAGTTACCATTTCAATGTGTTAGCAAATAAATAAAATATTCATAAATAAGTCTGAGGACTTTTTTTTGAGAATGATAGTATCTATTCTATAATAGTATAAGTGGTAGTTTTATCATTTTTGAACAGTAAGCTTGTTACATTGTGTATGATATCATTCGAATTCGTTATTGTGAGTCATGTTTACATTTGAAGTACCACCCCTCACAAATACAACTCCTTGACTCCAAGTATGGAATCACCCATGCTTTATGGTAGCAAATCATAATTAAAATGTACCGAGACTCAAAAATCATATAAGTGAATTGTTGAAAAGAAAGACATTTATTTGGTAAAGTTTTCAAGCTGACATAATTACCATACGTTAGTAATATGTTGGTTTCTGACTTTGGTTTTTTGGTTTCGATGATAAGAGAAACCTATGCATTCATGATGGTGCGTGTGTGTGGGTGTGTATGTGTGTGTGTTTGTGACACTTTGCTCGTTAACACGGTATCTCAAGAAGGGAAACTCAGACAGTTCTCAAACTTGGTACATAGATGCCCCATATTGAGAGGAAGAACCCTATTATTTTTGGTGGGGGTCAAAGGTCACCTGGGGTCAAACTCTGAAAACCTTGTTAACACAATATCTTGGGGTAGGAAGCTTGGATGGATTTCATACTTTGTATGTAGTTGCGTTATGGTATGAGGAAGAACCCTATCATTTTTGGTGGAGGTGAAAGGTCATCTGGGGGTCACCGGGGGTCAAACCTTGAAAACTTCGTTAACACGATATCTCAAGAAGGGAAACTCTGACAGTTCTCAAACTTGGTACATAGATGCTCCATATTAAGAGGAAGAACCCTATTGTTTTTGGTGGGGGTCAAAGGTCTCCTGGGGTCACCGGGGGTCAAACTCTGAAACCTTGTGAACACAATATCTTGAGGTAGGAAGCTTGGATGAATTTCATACTTTGTATGTAGATGCGTTATGGTATGAGAAAGAACCCTATCATTTTTGGTGGAGGTGAAAGGTCATCTGAGGTCACCAGAGGTTAATCTGCGAAAACCTTATAAACGGCTTGTAAACACAATATCTCAAGAAGGAAAGCTCTGACAGCTCTCAAACTTGGTACATAGATGCCCCATATTGAGAGGAAGAACCCTATTGTTTTTGGTAGGGGGTCAAAGGTCACCTGGGGTCACCGGGGGTCAAACTCTGAAAACCTTGTTAACACAATATCTTGAGGTAGGAAGCTTAGATGAATTTCATACTTTGTATGTAGATGCATTATGGTATGAGGAAGAAGCCTATCATTTTTGGTGAAGGTGAAAGGTCATCTGGGGTCACCAGGGGTCAAACCCTGAAAACTTTGTTAACACGATATCTCAAGAAGGAAAGCTCTGACAGCTCTCAAACTTGGTACATAGATGCCCCATATTGAGAGGAAGAACCCTATTGTTTTTGGTGGGAGGTCAAAGGTCACCTGGGGTCACCGGGGGTCAAACTCTGAAAACCTTGTTAACACAATATCTTGAGGTAGGAAGCTTGGATGAATTTCATACTTTGTATGTAGATGCGTTATGGTATGAGGAAGAAGCCTATCATTTTTGGTGGAGGTGAAAGGTCATCTGGGGTCACCGGGGGTCATATCCTGAAAACATTGTTAACACGATATCTCAAGAAGGGAAGCTCTGACAGTTTCAAACTTGGAACATAGATGCCCCATATTGAGAGGAAGAACCCTGTTGTTTTTGGTAGGGGTCAAAGGTCACCTGGGGTCACCGGGGGTCAAACTCTGAAACCTTGTGAACACAATATCTTGAGGTAGGAAGCTTGGATGAATTTTATACTTTGTATGTAGATGCATTATGGTATGAGGAAGAGCCCTATCATTTTTGGTGGAGGTGAAAGGTCATCTAGGGTCACCAGGGGTCAAACCCTGAAAACTTTGTTAACACGATATCTCAAGAAGGGAAGCTCTGACAGTTCTCAAACTTGGTACATAGATGCCCCATATTGAGAGGAAGAACCCTATCGTTTTTGGCTGGGGTCAAAGGTCACCTGGGGTCACCTAAGGTCAAACTCTGAAAACCTTGTTAACACAATATCTCAAGGTAGGAAGCCTGGATGAATTTCATACTTTGTACGTAGATGCGTTATGGTAAGTGGAAAAACCCTATTATTTTTGTTGGAGGTGAAAGGTCATCTGAGGTCACCGGGGTTCAAACTCTGAAAATCTTGTTAACACAATATCTTGAGTTACAAAGCTTGGATGAATTTCATACTTTGTATGTAAATGCATTATGGTAAGAGGAAGAGCCCTATTTTTTTTGGTGGAGGTCAAAGGTCATTTGTGGTCACCAGGGGTCAGACCCTGAAAACCTTGTTAACCTGATATCTCAAGGTAGGAAGCTTGGATAAATTTCATACTTTGTTTGTAGCTGCCTTATAGGTAGAGAAAGAACCCTATTATTTTTGGTGGGGTTCAAAGGCCATCTGGGGTCACCGGGGGTGAAACCCTGAAAACCTGGTTAACAAATATCTCAAGGTAGGAAGCTTGAATAAGTTTCATACTTTGTTTGTAGATGTGTTGTAGTAAGAGGAAGAATCCTATCATTTTTGGTGAAGGTCAAAGTTCATTTGGGGTCACGGGGGGTTAAACTCTGAAAATCTTGTTAACACGATATCTCCAGGTAGGAAGCTTAGATAGATTTCATATGTAGTATGTAGATGCATTATAGTGAGAAGATGAATCCTATTGTTTTTAGTGGAGGTTAAAGGTCATCTGGGGTCGCCAGAGGTCAATGTCTGAATACCTTGTCAAGACGATATCTCCAGGTAGGAAGCTTGAATAGATTTCATACAGTAAATTGATGTGTTATAGTGAGAAGATGTACCCCATTGTTTTTGGTGGAGTTGAAAGATCATCTAGGGTCACCGAGGGTCAAACACTGAAAACCTTGTTAACACAATTTCTCAAGGGAGAAAGCTTGGATAGATTTTATACTTAGTATGTGGATGTGTTATGGTGAAAAGATGGACCCTGTTGTTTTTGGTGGAGGTCAAAGGTCATCTGGGGTCACCAGAAGTAAAAAAAGCAAAATTTCCCAAGAATTCCCAAGAATTCCCAAGACTAAATAGGAATACAAAACTGTATTTTTCCTACATGTTAAGATAGCATTTGACCATTGACTGAAAGATATGGGACATCATGGCTTTATTTGGAATAGAACATATATCATCGAAACCTCAATGCATTTTTGCATTCTGGTTATGACTTTGCATTAATGTTCGTTAACATTTGTAAAGGCACTGAAGAGGGCAGCATTGTTGATATGAAAGCACAGAATATATGAAATGACCACCTATGCGTAGAAGACCTATAAATGAGATACTGATACAAGAAACCTATGTAAAAGGACATACATTAAAGACTTAGAAAAGAGAAATCTGTGTGAAAGACTTTAATAAAAGAAGAACCCTGTTTAATGAAAGACACATTGTATCTTACAAAGAAAGAACATATCCTTCAGTTCAAGGCCAGGCTTCCACAATTCCCCCATCGCCACACAGGGGCAATTGGAAAATCAGTCAGGCAAGTGCTGTGCTCAATTTTGTAGATCGCAGGGTGAGTAACCCCTGCCTTAAATAAATTTTACAAAATGGATGACGTATAAACCTACACTTGCAATCATTAAATTGACTACAACTATCTTTTACTAGTCTGAATATCTTTAAAAACCCACATTTTTGATCAAAACGATATAAAATAAGAATCTAGCAGTTACCATTTAAGAATATCCTTGAAGTCATTAGCACTAAGACATACACTATACTGTGGTAGTGATAAGAGATCAATATTCACTTTCTTTCAGCTCTGTTCATCAACTAGATAATTTGACTAGACAGAGCAATGGCCACCACAAAAGCTGGCCCCTTGAAGTGGGCAGTATGGCATTAGTAGACTTTTGTAGTTGCCACTGTATAGTAGGTTTTGAGGCAAGCAGGTATTCGTACGGGCAAGTAAATTTAGAAAAAAGCTAACCCTGCTGGCAAGTACAATGTAAAGAAATTTTGAAGCCATGTGATGGCTATCAATATTATGAAATATTAAGTGACGTCATGACTGGTCAGTAAGAGATAATTTAGACATCTTCATACTTGCCAACCGTTCCTTTTTAAGCGGGACTGTTCTGTTTTATGAGCTTTAAAACCCATAAAAAATCAGAACATTCTGTTAACCAACTTTTAGTTTTAAAATGTTAATTATCAGAAAAATGGTGAAGCAACAGCTTGGCAAAAATAAAGTCAATCTTTGCATACACCATAGTGATTTCAACATACATTGTGAACATTTAGAGAGGAAAAGAGGAGTTTCACCCCCTGGACCCCACCCATTGAGGTTAGCACCTGTGTGCTCGCCGCTTACAGTGGATCATATGCAGCATATGTCCCGTTTTCTAAGATGACAATGTTAGCAGGTATGCATCTTGATCAGATTCTGCCTGTCCTGCTGGAATGAAACAGTAGAATCTTGTTTCATTCACTTTGTGGAGCACCAGAGTTTACACCTGCAGTAACTTACAAATTGTATATTTGCACATGCTCTTTGCCAACCAGCTTGAACCATTATATCACTGTAAATGGCCTTGTAAATTTTAAATTGGCTCCACAATTTCAGTTCAAAATACAATAAAGAACTGTAAGTGTCAAATAAACTTAAAGTGGGTATGACACGACCAAAGTAAGTTTCTCAGTAAATATTCTTTGGGCACATCTTGAAATAAAGCGAATGTTTTTCTGTCTAAACAACGTCCATATACACCGGAATACGACCTTGTGAATTCTCAAAACTGGTCACACTCAGTCCATCTGAAATCCGAAAGCGAAAAAAACGTAGTGAGCATGTCTCAAGACGTGACGTCATTGGCGGCACGGCCAGTAGCACTTCTGTGCATGTAAGAGGCAGTTCATCTCTCGTTTCCACACACCGAATCATAGACATGGTAACGCACGTTAGTAGGTACATCATCTCAACTAACACCAGTGCTAGCGTGATACTTGAGTAGTGCGTGCTTAGCATTCGCAATAACACTGTCACTGAACAGCCTATAACAAGCACTTGTTATGGACTGTTCATATCATACATGTGCATGGCTGTACTGTACAGCACGTGCGACCATACCGCATACATTCTTTTCAAAGAAACTGAGCTGAGGTTTATGTACGTAGGAAAACTAAAACACGCGCGCTCATATGCAAGCGTTCATACTAGCCAGTGATGTGCTTCCAAGACATGGTCCGTGCCAATGACGTGTATGCCCAGGCACAAACTCGTCGTAGCGCTCGTGCTCAAGTGCACGCATGCCTTAGCATGTACATCATTGGTTCGTGCTTTGTGTTTACTATTATGATGTAAGCATTTTCATGAAGTTGCTAAGATATGAAATTTTCCCAAAGCGTTGTATTAGTTCCACATCTAGATATGTGTTCTTACATAGCGCAGTGCGGGGTGCCGCCAATTGCGTCATAAAAGTCTGGTGACCTGTTACGGCATTTTTCGAAACTGGAGTTCTGGACGTTTTTCTTCAAATTCTACTAATGCCGAACTGCGCCGGTTTAATTGTGTGTGTGATGGTACTTTTACAATAGTGTACCTAATCTTGCAATACACAAAAGTTATTTTGGCCATGTCATGCCCACTTTAAAACATCATTCACCATGTATTATTTCATTTCCAGTATAACTTCAGGAGTTGTATATAATTGTCCTAATTTACCCTGGGCCTATGCACATGTAATAAGGACATATTCAAGAATGACCTGCAGAAAAACACTTTGTAAAATGAATTGATCAAGGTAATACATCAGTGGGTGGTTCTTAAAGTAAATGTTGACTGTACTACTCTTGGTACCCTCCAAACTGGTAAATATATTTGGCTCAGTTGTATTATATTTTATATCAGATGTGAATTAGGACAAATAAAACAATGACCTTTCGCAATATTTATGCAGTGACCATCAAAGATCAATTGACATATCCCATAGTTTTTATACAAGTCATGCATGTTGATATGTACAGTAGATGGCTACACAAGTATTCAAAAGGGATCTAGAGGTATCAATAGACCAAATGCATTAACATCCCTCTGCACGCACGATGTAGACTTTGTATGCGCGCGTAGTAGACTTTAGCGCATATCTGACCTTTCCACAAATTAGCTGTCTGCATTTGATGGTGTAAGTTGCAATGATATGTGTTTGCCTCCAACTTAATGTCATTTGCATAAGGTCTGTAGCTTTTCCTGGGGTAATCCAGCTATAGGTGTACAGGGGTGGGGGGTAGGGGGCCGCAGGCACTCATTCAGGCAGAAAATTTGCTGTTTTTCGATTTTCTGGCAAACATGCATAAGAATTCCAGGCAAAAGTGCTGCCCCCCTCAACTGGATGTGTAGTCAGGTATGCTTTTGTCCCCATCCTTCCTTCCATTTGGCATGGGGTGCCATAGACATCAGTCGCCCATCCAACAGAGTCAGTTATGCTCTGGACTTCAGTACCCTTAAGTGGACCAGTTAAGTGGCTGACTTGGCATTGTGGAGGGTTCAAATCATTTGAACCCTTCACAGTCTTCGTGTAAAGTAGGAAGATGGTTTACTGGTAGCTTAATCCAACCATATTTATAGAGCTGTGATTTCTTCTGTGGAAGGGTCAGACTAGTGTATTCAATTGTTTTGACCTTCCATAAAAGATGGTGTGGCTCTGGTATGGTTGCAAGTACCTTTAGTTATTTTACTAGTTTGCATAGTCAGGTTTAAGCAAAAAAAAAAAAAGGGAATTTGGTTTTAACTATAAGCAGCTAAGCTGCACCGTTTACTGAAGAAGTAGTATAGTCATTTTTGAAAGTTAACAGTTTTAGTTCAAAGTTTTGTTTCCAGTGCTGACTACCTGTGTGACTTTCCCATTCATTTGGGTCACAGTTGTGTAATACAAATGTTTACAGTTACAAGTAATATGCAAAGTGCAATGTGATACTGCCTTACTTGTTTCCTGCATTCAACTATAGCACGAGTTACTTGTAAATATGTAAGAGATTGCACTGCTTACTTTTGAAAATGATGCATTTAAGATCAGATGAAATTCGATGTCAGTTATGTTGTAGTAAGGATATGAACCAAAGAATGCAATGCTTTGTAAAATACAGTAACACTATTGTTTAGAACACCTTTCCTTTTTTCTGCTTTTTATGGAGAGTAAGTAGCTCCTTTGTAATGTTTGGGCTTACATCTTACATGAATGAATGCATGAAGTAGAGTACTGTGTAACATTGACAAATTTTACACAAGATTTTTCTGAATGACATTCCACGTTTTGTAAGATAATAACATATAGGCTAACTAATATCGCTGTACAAGAACAAATTGTGTCTCCCCATTGCAGAGGGCACAGTAAAAAGTAAAATTGGGGCTGGACATAACTGATGGCCGTGAGCCATTGTGCTCTTGACGTTTGCAGCTGTGATCCTCCTCAAAACAATGTTTAGGAAATTGCTTGGATTGCTCTCAGTGCCTGTCCCTCAGATTCAGATTCGTGCATGCCCGTTCATGTCTTATGTGAAGCCCCGTAAAAATAATGTCATGAAAATGGCTCTAGCGTGTGCCAACTCCAGCTCTTCTGCAACACTAAATTGAGCCATTGCAAGTTGTCCATTGCTGCTGTGCTATGTGAGTCTATCGGAACCACGTACACTTTACTTGATTTCAAAACAGTCCCATCTTGTGGAGACTCACAACACCTCATTCAACAGATATTTCCATATTTTGTTGCGCTACCTTTCAAGGTATCTGAGTCTGTGAAGGCTTCTGCCACAAAGGCTTTATTGTAGGCGTCTCATTATAGCTGATGCAGCTAATCCGTCTTTATTGTCCCGTTGCTGTTTTGATCAAGTTTATGTGAATTTGATGTCATTTTTGGCTCAGTTTCTTTCATCAATGGTTGAAGGAAGTTTTTCATGCCAAACTGCAGAATGCTGTATGTAAATGGCCATCCCACCATATAGATGGCCATCCCATATATTTTGAAAATAAGCTTGGGCTTTGGATTCGTGACAAATATATACATAACATAGCTACCCAGCACTAAACGAAAAGTGATAAAAATGCATGTTGCCACTAGGTGCAACACAGCACATTTTAGAATGTGAGTTCTCCCCCATCGTTTGAAGATGTATCGCACTGCTACCAGGATGGGGGTGGTTATCTCAGTTCCACCAAGCATGATGTTTGCTTCTGTACCAGTCTGTTGGTAATAAAGCAGGGTGGCAAGACCAATGGATGTCACTACGTGATGGAAGAACATAACACTATGAGTGTCACCCCTGTTGAACAGACTGTACAGGCTTTCAAAGATGTAGTACCCCAAAGTGACACAAAGGGTGATATTCTCGGGAAGTGAGTTTGGTCCGTCTAAAAAAGAAGAATGAAACAGAAAAGAAAGGGGAAGAAAATTAGCATATTAATTTAATAAATAATAATGATAATGGCAGTGACAACAACAACATTACAACAATAATTAAATAATGTCCCATTATTCAGTGAAAGTTTTCAGCTCAATGCCCATTACAAAGTTCATAAGAGAGCTAAGCAAGCAAAAAATTGAGTCCTTGAGAAATGTTCCAGTGTTGAACAATTTAAGAGGATATTAAGTGGAAGAAGATAATTATTAATCACACGCTCTTTAAAAACACATCAGTACAGTATCTTGTTCATAACCCAAAAGCCTCCTGATGGGTTATTCTTGTAAAGGAAGACTTGGAATTTTTTCGAGTTTGGAAAGTGTGTAATTATACAGTCATATTGCTTCCAAAATGTTTTGCTCTTATTCAGCTACATTTGTTTCACCTTGAAACTTGACACCAGTGCAACCATTACTAAAAAATCATTTTAGAATTGAGATCAAAAATTTGTTATAATAAAGGTTAAAAAATTAAAAGTGTTTATGTAAGTCCTTTCTTGTCAACAATACAACGAAGTGAATATTTTCGGTTCAATCGTTCTGCCTGTATGTCATCACATATTTCCCATAATGCAGTTCATAGCCATGAAATGAATATTTCACAACTTCAGATTTTGTGCAACATATTATTTACATTTGTTTATTCCATGAAAGGGATAAAAGAGTCCATGATTTTATGAAGTGTTCACTATTTTGTCACTGGAATTTCCTTTTAATGTATCTTTGTTGAGCATTATTAGTAGGGGAAGAGGGCAGTATGCCTAATATTTAGTAGGTTTAGAGCCCTCAATATCTTTCTGAGGGTGATTTTATCTGCTGGGAGAGCAAGCAAGTACAACAAAATACACATGTGGTATTGAGTAAACAAATTCTCAAAGTCAATAAGACTCCTTCAGAATTTGTTAGGTCCTCGTAAAAGAGTTTGACCCAACTATCACTAATATTAACTGGAATGGTACCATTGTGCCACTACCTGGTACGGCTAAATTCCTTGGTATTTACTTTGACTAGAACTTGTCATGGAAAGACCACATCCAGGTTTGAAATGTTCTTATCACCCTTTATAACATACTGAAATCCCATATTTAAATTATTGTTATGTTGTTTGAGGTGGTCCTAACCCAAGCAGGCTATTGTCACCCCTCATATTCTCAAAAGGGTCATTTGTATTAGTTTCTAGGGATGTACACTTTCACATGTACTAACTTTTAGAGAAATGAAGACTTTATCCATATTTGATGTAAATCATTTTAGTATCGGTATATTTATGTATTAGATGTGTGGTAACTTTGCATCTGTCTTTAACAATCTCTTTAGATTATCTTGTAATATCCATGACCAATCCACCCGTGAATCTCGTATTCATGTCTCTATTCTATTCTGTTGTTCACCTCCCTGTCAGCATAGCTAGTTAGATGAGATTTAGCGACACACCAACACGAATGTGTTATATAGTGTCGACCAGGTAAAACGTAAAAGTTTACATACGGTTTCAAATACAGTTCAAGTTCAGGTTCGGTTTCAAATTCACTTCAGATATGGTGTAAGTCCTCCCCTTTAGTCGCCTCTTATGACAGGTGGGGAATACTGTGGGCATATTCTACAACCCCTAGTCCACAGGGGGCTCTGTCAGCATAGCATATGTTTTCGAGGGCCTAAAACATGGAATATCTTACTCAGGGCTGGACAACACTATTTCTGGGCAAGCAAGTCAAATTTCCCACAATTTTTACGTGTGCTCTGGTACTTAACTAGCCACATTTGCCTTTAGCTGCTCATATTTCCCTCCAAATACCAAAATTTGCCTGCAAGAATCTTCCTACATTCCTGATTTTTTCCACTTATTACCTTACCTAAAAAATTTGTAGCTCCTGTAGTATAAATAAAAACCTCTAAAAGATCACATAATGCAGATTGAATGAGAACAAAGGCATCATTTTCTTTTATTTTCCATTTAAGCATCATTGTTTTGTTTGTTTATTCTTTTAAAATCTTCTGTTAAGTTGTTCTTCTAAGTTGGTGTGTATATGTTTTGTTTCTTTTGGTAAGGATGACTCCTTCTGACAAGTAGCTTTTCCTTTTTGTGAAATGTCCCATGTCTTATTTACTTAAAATCACTATGTGCTCGTTGTTTATTGATTAAAAGGACTGAAAAAAATGTCAAGAAAAATCAAAATGATGAGGAAAATTATGAAACATAAAGTACCGGTTGCTGTTTGGAAGTTTAAAGCTGTGGTACAGTTGTGCCATATTTGATGTGCAGAAGAACCAAGAAGTACGTGCTGTAGTAAGCTCTCATGTGGGGACCAATAGTAGGAGTACTGACTGTCCATTCATGAGAGCTTACTAGTAGGTACTTCTCAGTTTCAATTAGGGCTATGGACGTGATAAGGAGACGAATGAGCCTTTGGACCTGTAGAGGATTTCGTCTAGTGGGTATTTGGTCCAGTGGGCCTTCAGTCTAGTGGATGTACTGCAAGTGAACCTTTGGTCTAGAAGGCCTTCAGTCTGCTGGGCCTGTGGTCTAGTTTTAGTGGTCTTTGGACTGAAGATCATCAGTCTAGTGGGCCTTTGATCTGGTGGACCTTACAGTATATACTGTAGGTCTAGTGGCTTTTTGGTGAAGAATTTATGGAAGGGTAGGCTTTTAGCCTTGTGGTCTACTGTACATTACATCAAGGTATTTTATCTTTGTACAAAAGTGACATCTCTAAAATGGACAAACAGCAAAGGAAATAAGAGAAAAGAGCCATAGTTTTTATAATTAACACATAACATGTCACGGTCATAAAATTTTGATGAGAGTTGCTAAATTTCAAAAATCACATATATTGGGAGGCATGTCTTTGGTACATACCTGGATCTGTCATGAAGGAATGGTTGTAGTACCTTCCAGTTATGAAACTCAGGAGGACCAGAATGGTGGACATAATTCCCACAAAAATTCTGTAGGCTGCTACTCTTTCTTGGCTGAAACGGAGTGAATTGTACAAAAGGAAAGAAAAGGTAAGGGAGGCCAAGAAAACGAGTGTCAGCTCAGTAGGCAATAGAGACATCAACTCCTGTTGGAAGAAGAGAATAGAAGCATTCTGTAGAATCAGTGATATTCTGTCAGTGCCTTTTGAATTCTTACACACAAATCCTATGTGCGAGAAAATAAAGCATAGAAAGTGTGTAATTCTTTCAAAACTAGGCCTGGGAATAAGGAAGACCTAGTTTCCTGTTGCGTCATGATTTGTGTCATTCCTGAAACCATAACTTTTGGAAACATAATTTTTTACCTATACTATCACTTCCTTGTCTCCCCCTCCCATAGTGCTTTCAGTCTTTTCTGGCCATCTCTTATGTAAGTGGCTGTAATGTATGACTAAATTACTGCCTGCTCATTTACAGTAGCAATTAAATGTGGTGCTATGAATTCTTAATTCACAAGTGTCCTTCTTCTTTCAACTGTTAACATATTTTTGGTTTTGAAAAGAGAAACCCCATGTGTTCACAATAGCCTGTGTATGTATGTGTGTATGTTTGTGATACTTACATGTAGCAGCTCATTAACACAATATCTCAAGAAGGAAAACTCTGACAGGTTGTATACTTCATATGTGGATGTCCTACATTGAGAGGAAGAACCCTATTGCTTTGGTGGAGGTCAAAGGTCATCTGACATCGCCAGAGGTCAAACTCTTGAAAGCCTTGTTGACATAATACCTCAAGCTACTAAGCATGGATACTCTTCATACTTGGCATGTAGATGCATTGTGTGAAGAGGTTTTTGTGTGAAGAGGTTTTCAGTAAACCTATTTATCTCCAGTTATTAAGGGTGGATACTGTTCATACTTATCATGTAGATGCATTATGTCAAGAGGAAGAACCCTATTGTTTTGGTGACAGTCAGATGTCATCTAGGGTCATCATGCAGAGGTCAAACTGAAAACCTTGATGGGAACATGTACTGTTGCTTTCCTCTGACCTGGCTGATGAGACTGATTGCCATCCTGGGGGAGGGGTCTAAGGGGAGGGGATGTCCCCCTCCCCTTTGGGAAATTTTTGCTCATATAAGGTGGACTAGATGCAAAATGGTGCCACATTTGGTGCTAAATGTAAACTGAATACATCACCAAGAATTCCTATTCTTTTTTAGGAAGCTTTTTTTTATCTTGCTTGTCTTCAGGTCTTGGTGAACTTTTCTTGAGTCCTACTGGTAGATCAGAATCACAATGGGTGAAGTACAGTAATTTAGTGAACCCTGGTACACCTTTCCCTTCATCAGTTCACCACATTCACCACAATCAGTCCAAATTTTACACGGACCTGCCCTTGTAGCAGAGTATAGCACTTGACCACTGACCCATTTTAACAAACTGCATATACCACAATGCTGCTGCTTTAATTATCAAGAAACATTGGAAGTATACCGTACAGTAAAAGGACAGAGTCCCTTGTCAGAGGTCCAGAGATCCCATGCTGTATAAAACAGATAGTAAAACATAACTAGTACAACTATAAGCATGGTGTCATCATTCCATCTCTGAAAACCTTAATGAGGACTGGTTGTGCCAGGGTGGCATATACTTTTAAATAAGTAAAGTGTACTGGTTGAGAAATTTAAAATTTTACCAGATCATGCGCAAATTTCACCATATATTCACTTTCAAAATTTCCCCCAAGATTTTCCAGAGGGGGCAACTCGCCCCTCCTGTCCCCCCCCCCCGGCTACGCCACTGCCCAGGAGAAAATTCCTGTTGACACCTCTTGAAATTTCAACATTTCAGGGATGAACAGGCTGTTCCTGTATTAACAGGGATTAACAGGGATGAACAGGCAAGTTTCCAATTACCTGTTGGAGTGAATGAAATCAACAGGTGCCAACAGGTAGCTAACTGGTTCCTGTTGGAACCTGTTAAGACCTATTGAAATCGTGTTGAAACCTGCTGATACCGGTTTCCAATTACCCTTTGAATCTGACAGTGTTCAAACCTGTTACAACCTGGTCATACCTGTTCAACAGGCTTCAACAGGAATTTTTACCTGGGTATTGTTTTGGTAAATATCAAAGGTCATTTGGGGTCATGTGAGGTCAAAGGGTTAAAACTGTAAACAGGATATTCAAAAAAGGGTAACTGTGAGGGGTCTCATAATTTTGATTCCTATTACAGAATGGAAACTACTGCCTTTGTGCTTGGTTCTCAGCATGAACAATGGAGTAGGGAAAACAAGCCAGTGAGCCATAACTGGAAAAAAGGTCGTGGTCGTCTCGACGACTTGAACCAATTGGTTGGAAACTGGGACGTTAAACCTCATCTAACCTAACCAAACCTAACCTAACCTATTACATTTGGTGGACGTCAAAGGTCATTTGGGATCAACAGAGGTTGAATAGTAAAAAAAATCTTGAAACTGCTCGTAGACACAGTATCTCTAGAGGGGAAACTATGAGGGTTCTCGTATTTGGCACGGATTTCATATTTAGCATGTAGATGACCCATATTGAGGTGATCCCTATTGTTTGGGGAGGTCAGATATCATTCGGGGTCATGAAAGGTCAGAAGAACAAAATCTTGTAAACATGATATCTCAGGTAAGGTAACTGTAAGGGATCTCATACTTGGCATGTGGATGGCCCATATTTAGTAGATGGTCAGTGTCATTTTAGTAGAGGTCAAAGGTCATTTGGGGCCTTGGGAGGTCAGACTGTGAAAGTGGTTGAAACATAGTATCTCAAGAATAGAAACTGTTATCAATCTCATACTTAAGATGTTAGTGCTCCATATTAAGGTGAAAATGCATAATGATTGTGTTGGAGGGTGAAGGTCATTTGGGGCCACCATAGGTCAAGTGGTATACGTTGATTACTTGAAAACTGTAGGTAAGCATAGTATCTCAAGATGAGTAACAGTGAGGGATGCCATATTTGGCATGTAGATGTCCCATATTGAGGATATGATTGTCTTGTTCTTGGTGGGAGTCAAAGGTCATTTTAGGTCAACCTGCAAAAATCTTTTAAAGATAATCTAAGAGAGAAAACTTGTATTATAGTTGTATGCAGAATGGCATGTGTGTGTCCCATATTTAGTATTCAATTTCAATTTATTTCAATTTATTTATTATTTATAGTAGATTTATTTATTATTTATTTATTATTTATAGTAGATGATCTCTATAAGTTTTGGCAGAGGTCAAATGTCATTTGAGGTCTGAGGAGGTCAAAGTACTAAAATCTTGTAAACATGCATTCTCAATAAGGGAAACTTGTGTTAATGTCAGAAATGGTAATTGAGTTCCCCAAATTAAAAAGATGATCTTTGTATTAGTTTTTGTCAAGGGCATGCTTGTTTGAGGTGACCAGAGGTGAAACAGTGAAAATAGTGTAAACATCATAATCTCAAGGGAGAAAACCCTAAATGCATCTCATACTTGGCATGTTGGTACCCCATATTGAATGTATAACCACTATTGCATGTCTTTGGTGAGGTCAATGTTTGTTTTAAGCCCCTAGTTGTCAAACTGTGTAAACCTAGTGAAAATAATGTCTGCAAGAGGAAAACTTGTATTTTTTTCATATTTGGCTTGTGGGTACCCCGTTTTGAGTGTGTGATATGTGTTGTTTATGTTAGTGGTTGTAGGTTATTTGAGGTCACCATAGGTCAGTCTGTGGAAACCTCCAAAACATGATTTGTCAAGTATGAAACATGTTTGGATCTTTTATCTGTAGCATGTCATGCCCAAAATTTAAATGTCACGAAACTAATGTATGACCATGTTAACATGATATCAGCATTTGAGTTTTGCCCATGGGTATTGAACTTCTACCTAAATTTCAGCACAGTAAGTTTACTTTGAAATTGTGTCAACTTGGAACCACAGTACTAAACTTACATCTGTGTGCAGGGAATAATTTAGTATTCAACTTTTGCATAGCAGTTTTGAGAATTTTTCCTTCTGTAGTGTAAAATTACTGAAAACCCAATGGTTATGCACACATAAAAGTGTTACACGTTTTTGCATAAAAAGCAATTTGGCCAGCATGTGTAGCAAATTGCGATGTGATACCGGATAAATTATTCCCTGGTGTGGCAAGGAATTACTAAGCTGTTTTGCTTTCTGGTTAAATACCATTTTGTTATAAAGTTACTGAAAGAAGACAGTCTCACTTTGGGCTGCCCCAGTTTGTTAAAATTTTAAGTGCAAAGCAGTGGCAGAAATTTGCTGGGAGAAATAACTCCTATGCACAATGCACACTCACAGCTGTCAGGAGGCTTCTTAGATTTTGGACTAAGACCCTTCAACTCCTGGACTTTGCCATTCTTGAAGGTTATTTTGTAGCCATTCTCAAACACAGTAGATTCTTTCTTTTGAAAACTAAACTAAAGGGTGGGAGCAGCTATAGTTTCCTTTCCCCATCCCCGGCCCTGTATTCTATTACAGTGCATTATTTTTTATGTGCATCATATGCCTAGATTACGAAGAGTTTATAATTAAACTTTTTTTTTTTTTTTTTTAAAGTTGCCCTTAGATATCAAATTGGCATGTCATCCTTTTCAAGAGGAAAAATAATATCCTGTAACTTAACAGCTAGTACAAATTTATTAAACAATATTCCAACTTACCATTTTGAGTACATAGAATAATGGTCATTAACTGCAATGAAAGATTTGAATCCTTATGGAGTAAGTTCAGAATCAAATCGTAGCTCTGAGATCATCCTTTATATTAATAGAGGTGTGCATCTCCTCCCAAAAAGACAGGTGTTACCAGAAGATATTGAAAAAGACTGCATTTGTTTCCTTAGTCTCACTCTCAGTTTCTAAACACAGAGCTGTCACTTCAAGAAATTTACAGTTCTTCTTTGGTCACTGCATGCATTGTGAGCTCTTTCACTCACAAATTATTGTGTGAAGAGTAAGTAGTACAAGTAGCACTGACTTGTTCATGATTTCACCTTCATGTGAATATCACACCACTAAAACTGTCAAGCTTCTGTTGAAATCATGTCACCATTCTCATCTGTCCCCTTCAGAATTGATTGGGCAAAGGTAGGTCTCTCTCTGCTTAGCAGTAGGTGACTTTCCAGTGTGGGTGCCAAGGTTGAATTGTTATCTACAAGTACAAAGGTTTTTTTATTTGTTCTGTGCTGCCCTGTTATCTGCAACTGGTGTTACATGAGTACAGTAAGAGGCAACCAATGTGACACCTGTATGGCCTGGTACTGAATGAATCTTTGTGGTTTTATTGACCGACTGTTGTCGGCTAGTTCATGGATACACTGGCACAATTTTCAGACTGATTGGAGAATTTGTTAAGGCTGGGTTTCTTACAGTGCTCTCATTGTGATCTCTTTTTACTGTCCGTTACATTCTCCAGGAGGCACTTTGTTGGTCAGTCTTTTTGTCCAGTAGTTCCAGCCATTGTTAATCCCATCCATGGAGGATTAGGCAAACAAATTCTCCCAGCCTTCACGGTCCAGTGCACAAGAAGTGTACTATGCTTTACTCAGCTTTAGCTCTAGGGGATGGATTAAAATGGGCCATTGTATGGTATGAAAGTTGGCCATACAGAATCTAACAACACCTTGCTACTGAAGGGATATGAGGTGTGGATTTTAATCAGCTAAAGAGCCAAATGCAGTTACATGCATTGTCGTAATTTGTCACTAATAGGCTAATGAAGGTGTTGATCTCAAGGTTTGATGTTTGTGAAGAGAGTTCAATGACCTGTGTTAGTGTAGTACCTAACTCTTGTAGTTAGATTTAAAGTGGACCTAAAGTCTAAAAATTCAAAAATATATATTTTAGAGGTTACAAAATTAATCTTATTGGTCCAACTCCCATTGTCATAGCTTATTCCATTGCTGAGATATTAAATGTTAAAATTTATTCACTTAAATCCAAACAGTTCATTGCGCAATAACTTTTGACATTCTTGTTGTACAACTCACATTAAATGCTTTGTTTTCTTTTAAAATTAAAAATGTTTATATGACCTTGACCGCTTCCTGTTTTCTTGCATGACATGCTGTACAGAGAGGGCTTATATAGTCAAGTCACCCCAAAGCAGTAAGAACGCGATCACATTTTGGCACAAAGTGTGGTGGCTTTCAGAAAAACAAAGAAATACAAAGATTGTAATTTGAGTAGTACAACAATGACATCACAAATTATTGCGCAATCTACCTTTTTAAATGGAGTGAATAAACTTCAACATTTTATATCTCAGCTTAAGAAAGTCCTGTGAAGATGGGAATTGGACCATTGGAATTCAGTTTCCATGCTCCGTAATATATATTTTTGAATTTTCAGACTTTAGGTACACTTTAAAGTTTAAAGAGATTGACTAAGACAGTTGCCCCAATAAAAACATAAAAATGTCCCTTACCCCTCTCTCCCTACGGTACATGACAAGTAATCTTTCATGATGTAGCAGATGATAGCTATTACATATTAAAGGTAATTAAGTTAAAGGGGATATGGCATCCCCTTAAAGCAGGGAGTCGGTTGCTAGCAACTCTCTGCCCAGACATATTTCGGAATAGCCCTAGAGTTCTAAATACAGTTGATAAATGCACTTTGATTTACATTCATTCAGACAGTACAGTTTCACTCTGGTTGGTCAGCAATGACTTGTGCAGTCAGTTGTGTTGTCGTATAAGCTAACACGCACTACCTTGGGGGACAATATTGACTTAAGCAATTTAAAACTCAATGCAGGCTTCTGTGGCTCTGTGACCTTGAGAGGTGGTTTGGTTTAAATTGGAGGAGGGGCTAGAAGTTAACTTAGTAGGGAGAATTATTACTGTCTGGAATGAGATTATATAGAGAGCCTTTAAAGGTGATTCAGTTAACCAAGATGATATTCTGAATG
Organism: Holothuria leucospilota; assembly: GCA_029531755.1. Taxonomy (NCBI): domain Eukaryota; kingdom Metazoa; phylum Echinodermata; class Holothuroidea; order Aspidochirotida; family Holothuriidae; genus Holothuria; species Holothuria leucospilota. The sequence goes on from CM055970.1 coordinate 30,363,665, forward strand.
AATTAATTATTCAGTAACAAAATATTGCCATGAACATGATGAGCGGAAGAGTCATGCACGGTTGCCAATAGCAGTGTGAACATTTTTTTAAAATTGGGGCGATTTGCTCTATTTGCCCCATTAATGAAACCTGTAGACCCACATTAAAGACAGATTTGCATCACCACTAGTATGACTTTTAGTTGGGGGTAAGCAAAAGTCTCAGTTGGTGACTACTCTTTGATTGACATCAGAGTTACAAAATTCAAAAGATGCAGAGCAGCTCATATTACACAGCACACACAGAGAATGTTTTGATTACACATCATGGGGTCTTTTATACTCATCAGGATGTGGCCTTGAGCAGTGAACTATGTTTGTGTCTGCACAAGGAGAAGCAGTGAAGACAATTATGGGCAGGGCTTACCACCAGGTAAAAGTCATATTTGGGGTGATGCAAATCCCTCGTGAAGACATTACAGTCTAGATGTGAAAAAAGGGTCAGTTACATAATGTACAGAATCATGCACATACATAGGCCATGACCAAGAGCGCATCAAAGAAAAACAGAACATTTTCTTTTAATAATTGAACCTCATCTCGGTGTGTTTGATGTGATACTGGTATACCCAATTAAAACTTCACAGAACATTCCAAAGGTTGACCTGCCTGTGTCCAGGGAGTTGCTATTTAGAAGCAGACGCATTGGAAGCTTTAATTTATGATAATCTAATTAGATCCATCTCATCGTTAGGAGATTATCTTTTCAAGGGTGATTGTTGGAGCTATGGGTACCCACTCCTTTTGTCTGGTCCTTTTCAATTGATACCGTGATACTCATATAAACCTTATGTATACCTATACTTATACCCTATGAATAGAATTAGGGTGAGCAATGCTTTGATCCAGCCGTTGTTACCAATAGTCAAGTAACACTGTCTAATAAACCAAATTGACTGCTAATCTCTATTAACGGGTGGAGAATGACTAATGTGTAAGAAGAAGGACTCTCACTGACACAATGTATAAATGATGACGAAATAGTGGTGTAAGAGTATAATTTGTTGTAATATTATATTAATTTCTGTAAACTTTTGCACCTTGCAAAAGGTGTGTACATGTTCAACATGTTACAAAAAATTAACTAGCTTACTGTGATCAGCATTGGATTGTGTTGGGAGCTGCAAATTAATTTTCAAGGAAAGCAACAGGCATTGCTATAGCACATAGACTTCTTTTTTACCTTACTTTCCAATGTAGCAGATGGCATGGACTTCCGTGGTCAAATACTAACAATAGCTTTAAGCATGGAAGTACTGCCTTGTCCAAGGTATTACTTCCATGCTATAAGCCTGTTATATCTTCAAGTACTATACAAAGCAATTGAACTTGGCAGCAATGTCGTGGGTACAAAGGAAAGAGCTGCCATGTCATCTCCTTCTAAATAGCAACTCCCTGCTGTGTCCATGGTTGTGGCTGCTTACACTACAGTATCACTGGGCTCTTCCCAGCATTCCTAGATACTGTACATTACTGAATGTGTTTGCATTGTTTTCATCTAGCCATAACATTATGTTTTGCTGCTGCAATTTGTGTTGAGAGTATTGCCTCTGCATTACGTACATGAAGGTTATTCAAAAGGACACAAAAAGACATATAGGGGAAGGGGTAAGAGGGTCCCTAGAATGAAGAAAAAGGCTTCCTGTATTTTGAGTTTTCTTCCGAAAGTGTTTGCTGCTCTTAAGTTACATTTACAGATCCTAATAACAATGATCTCCGAAAATTCCTTTTTAAGCATACAGCATAATCCACCTCCCTACCCCAATTGGAGCAGCTGGCTTCTAGCCCATGTTTTGGAGATAACAGAATTTTCAAACATACAGTGCCTCCAATACCCAGTGGACATGTAAACAGTTTTGACAAAGCAAACTTATCTGGTTGTATTTACGAGTATTTCTAGTAAACTGTAAATATTAAATTGTGGACTTTTAATTGACCTTTCTTTCAGGCTGTTCCTCCCTGGCCCGAGCCAACATCATGCCCAGTCTGACACCAGCCAGCCTCCCACTTGATGTCAACCTTTTTTTGATTCCACACTTCCACGAGAAGGAGATGGATATCACTACCATCTACAACAATGGTGAGTTTAAGTCTTGTGTTCAGCTTCCTTTGTGTTTAAAAAGGGAGAAGTAGTCTCCCCAAATTTATCTTGAAACATTGGCTACTTCTTAAAGGTCTGTAGACATGTAAATGTCATTCCTGCCAATATAACATGAAAAGCCTAAAAAACCTTTAAAATAACCAGTTCCCATCAAAATCCATCAAAACTTGGCCATTTTACACACAGTTATTGTTTTTGCACTTATATCATGAATAAACATGAGCTACTTATGCAAAGTTGTGACATGAAAATAGGGACCTGTGAGGTGTGTGTGTTATGTTATCCTTAGTTTAACCTTTATTTCAATGACAGTTGTAATGTTACTGTAGCATGTCCTGAGGTGTTTATTTTGGAAGTAGCTATGTATTACTTTGAAACTGTTCACATTAAAAACCAAACCAGACACCAGCTGGTAAGTAACTAAGAGATAATTTATGAAGGATTAACAAAAGAAATTCAGATCCTGTGCAACACTCCACATCACAATTTTTGCAGATGTTGCAAATGAGTAATCTCAGAATTGGTCAAACTTGAAAAGGTGTATCTTGAAAATGGTAAAAGATATTCAAATGCCAACGGATTTTTTACCGAGGCCTGATCTTAATCTGTCAGTGTTGAGTAAAACCAACAGATTTTTTACGGAGGGATCTTAATCTATCTTTGTTGAGTAAAACAGCTGTTCTGATTACATGTCCACAGACCTTTAAATTTCCTCCTATTTCCAGAGATGATAGCAAGTCAAGTTTTGTTAGCCCAATCAAGTCACAAGTCATTTGGTTCAGTTACAAGTCAAGTCACAACTCATCACAAGTCAAGTCAAGTCACAAATTTTCACATGTCAAGTCACAAGTCATTTATTTGGTTTCAATGCAAATCAGATACGAAGCCTTTTTCTCCAAGTATTAAAGGGGACTGGTCATCATTTTGACAGACAACTTTTGCTGTGACTATGAGTCATCAAGATATGGACCAAATACAGAATAATGTGTTTTGAGACATTGAAAGTTCAGTCTGCTCATTTCACTTCGTATGAGATCCTGGTATAAGCTGTTGAATATTCGTTATGTCGTGTCCTCCTCCCCCTGAAAACAAAGAAAAGAAAGTGAAAACTAGCTACCCTTAGAAAGCAGAGTAGCCAATTTGTTCAACTGTTAATGGTAATGATTTGTGACCTTACAGTATGCCTGCATTGATGGACACTGTCTGTATACATCTTTGGAAGATTATAGCTTGATAACCTCCATGTGCCATTGTCAGCTGGGTTGCTCCAAGGACCCTTGGATCAGTAATTGCATTAGGCAGCGGGATGGCATGATTCCTGGACTTTTCACAATAACCCAGCAGATTTTAAAATTGTGTGCGGGAATATCCCGCATCTGTTTGGAAAACATGTTGGGAAAAGGTTGACTTTACATGTTGCCATTTATCAAGATCTCCCTCTTTGAACTAAAATCCCCCTCAAATGTTTTTTAAGGGGGTGGTATTTTCCCTCTAAAATTCAGAGACCAACAGTAGTGTCAACACTGGCTTGAATATAGGCTTTGCGAGAGTTTCTTACCAGGCACTCAAATTTTTTTGCCTGTGAACATTATTTGCCTTACCTACTTCAACATGTGACTTTCATGTAGCAAGTGCAGTATAACATAGGCATAGTCACATTCCATTATTTACTCAGTTTACTATGTATTTCCAACATTTAAAACACGCATAAAGATACACTAATTAAGGTACTTTGAGCTCTGATACACCAAGAAAGTTACTTTGAGATCTGATGCCAAGGATTAAAAGGTATCCGTCAGGTTCCCCTTACTGTTGGCAAGTCTGTTACAACCTTAATTGAACTGAAAATCATATGTGTTTGTTTTCTATTATCTGCCATGATGTATCACACCACACAGATTTACATTATCACAGGTAAACCAAGGAGATATCTCCTATGTGTGTAGTCATTAACAAACAAATTGTCAGTAGTGAAACATTTGTCATAGTAGTAAACAGTCCCTATCATGATAACTGATTAACACTCTAGACCTGGGTATAAGTTCAAACAGGGGTGACTGTTGCCCAAACATACATGCACGTCCTTAGTACGTTTGATTGTCTCCACTTTGAACCCTGAAGTTCAAACTGTGTATGGTGTTAGTGAAGGTTCACTGAACTATTACATTGAACTCTGTTAAGCCCTTTTAAAAACTTATATTTCACAATGTCCTACTAATTACTACTTGTTTGTCTTGTTTATTATGGGGGGGGGGGGGGGTAGATGGGGGCAGGTGGGGCATTTGACTTATGGTCATGTTGGATTAATACCATTGCATAACTTTCCTACTTTGTAGGAGTTTGCTTTCATCCTCACATTCCATTCAAAGCCTTTGATACTCTGATGTGCTAGGCGTTTGTATAGGCTAACAGGTTCACCTGAAGTGCATTATGATTACAAGTGTTTACTGCTTAGGAAAAACCCTAAATTACAGGGTGTGTTGCAACAGAAAGGTTCAGAGTGAGCATGGAGTTCATGTCTTCTGGGGTAAGCCCTTTGACAATGGACTATCCGTGGTAGAGATAGAACAAGCATAACTGCCTTAGATGCAGGTGGCACAAAGATGGTAGTGTTACCCTCATACACAGATTTAATTCACTTTATAGTTGTTTTGTTTCAGTAAGCAATACTTTATTCCACAGCAGCAGTTGCAGGATCATTCCATTAATCATTTAATTTCTAAAAGAAATAAATGTATAATAGGAGTTACTTGTCAAAGGTAAAGGCTTTCCAGTGACTACTACTTATCCTACTTTATAAGCCTTCCTCTTACTTTTCGTACGGTAGTCAGCTGTACTTTTCCCTTCTTTGCCCTTCTATTTGGACTTACAAGCAATGCATAAAAGGTCTCTTAAACTTATTGAAAAAATGTCTCAAAGAGTCGTTATGATGCCGTCAACACTGCTGAGCATAAAGCTTTGAAGTCCTTCATGAGATCTAAAAGATCCTACTTTTCTCCTGTTATATCAAACATTTTGGTCCTACTTTTATCCTATTTTTCCACCTGAGCCACTTGCCTACTTTTCCACTAGAGTCTACATGAAAGCTTAAAGTTAGAAATTTTTAAAATTGTTCAAAATTAAAATAAAACTTGCTATAACTTCCATTGTATTTTTGTGCTCATGAGTGTATTCGTGTGCTGTTTTAAAAGCCTTAAATTTACTTCAAAGATTTTTGGTGGCTGTGGGGTTGGAGGTGCATGGTGTGATGATACCTCAAACTATGAGTCTTAGGGCTGTGACCCATCAATCTGAATGAAAAAGGGATTCATTTCTTACAAAAGGTTCATCTGAGGTGGAGGTTGATTGGAAAACTTACCCAAAATGAAGTATTGTTTCTTTCAGAGAGGATTGACTTGAAGAGTTTGGTAGATTTTCAAGTTAATTCCCATCATGAAACTGTTGTGTAAACTTTGTTGAAAGTTTTGTCCTCTTTGTTGAAACAAGTAGGAAGGATCCAGGCTTTATGGTGAAGATGTTGTAAGTAGAATGTTTGAATATCCAAGTTGTACATGGTTTGCATTGTCACATCTTTAATCGGAATGTTTTTGATTCCTTGCCAAAGGCAGAAGGAATCTATGCGATGGTGATGTCGTGTGTGTGTGTGTATGTGTGTGAGTGTGTATGTATGTGTGTGTGTGTGTGTGACGCTTTGCTTGTAAACACGATATCTCAAGAAGGGTAACTATGACTGAGCTCATACTTGGTGTGTGGGTTGGTCATATTGAGTAGATGATCCCTATTGTTTTTGATGGAGGTCAAAGGTCATTTGGGGTCACAGGAGGTCAAAAGGTCAAAACCTTGTAAACGCGATATCTCAAGATGGGTAAATCCGAGGGATCTCATACTTGGCAGGTAGGTTTTCCATATTAAGTAGATGATCCCTATTCTTTTTGGTGGACGTCAAAGGTCATTTGGGGTCACCAGAGGTCAAATAGTAAATACCCTGGAAATTGCTTGTAAACACTGTATCTCCAGAAGGATAAATGTGAGGGATCTCATACTTACCATGTTCATTGCCCATATTGAGTAGATGATCCCTATTGTTTTTGGTGGAGGTCAAAGGTCATGTGGGGTCACCAGTGGTCAAAAGGTCAAAACCTTGTAAACACTATATCTCAAGAAGGGTAACTTTGAGGGATCTCATACTTAGCATGTGGATTACCCATATTAAGTAAATGATTTCTATTATTTTTGGTGGAGGTCAAAGGTCATCTGGGGTCATCAGAGGTCAAAAGGTCAGAACCTTGTAAACATGATATCTCAAGAAGGGTAACTGTGAGGGATCTCATACTTAGCATGTGGATTGTCCATATTGAGTAGATGATCCCTATTGTTTTTGGTGGAGGTCAAAGGTCATTTGGGGTCATCAGAGGTCAAAACATTAAAACCTTGTAAACATGATATCTCAAGAAGGGTAACTGTGAGGGATCTCATACTTAGCATGTGGATTGTCCATATTGAGTAGATGATCCCTATTATTTTTGGTGGATGTCAAAGGTCATTTAGGGTCACCAGAGTTCAAAAGGTCAAAACATTGTAAACACCATTTCTCAAGGAGGATAACTGTGAGGGATCTCATAGTTAGCACATGGATTGCCCATATTGAGTAGATGATCCCTATCATTTTTGGTGGAGGTCAAAGGTCATTTCGGGTCATCAGAGGTCAAAACATCAGAACCTTGTAAACACGATATCTCCAGAAGGATAAGTGTGAGGGATCTCATACTTACCATGTGGACTGTCTGTATTGAGTAGATGATCCCTAATGTTTTTGGTGGAGGTCAAAGGTCATTTGGGATCCCTAGTGGTCAAAAGATCAAAACCTTGTAAACATGATATCTCAAGAAGGGTAACTGTGATTGATCTCATATTTAGCATGTGGATTGCCTACATTGAGTAGATAATCGCTGTTGTTTTTGGATGGAGGTCAAAGGTCATTTGGGGTCATCAGAGGTTAAAACATAAAAACCTTGCAAACATGATATCTCCAGAAGGATAAGTGTGAGGGATCTCGTACTCACCATGTGGATTGTCCATATTGAGTAGATGATCCCCATTGTTTTTGGTGGCGGTCAAAGGTCATTTGGGGTCACTAGTGGTCAAAAGGTCAAAACCTTGTAAATACTATTTGTCAAGAAGGGTAACTGTAAGGGATCTCATAGTTAGCACATGGATTGCCCATATTGAGTAGATGATCCCTATTATTTTTGGTGGAGGTCAAAGGTCATGTAGGGTCACCACAGGTCAAAACATTGTTAACATGATATCTCAAGAAGGGTAACTGTTAGGGATCTCATACTTAGCTTGTGTATTGCCCATATTGAGTAGATCATCTCTATAATTTTTGGTGCAGGTCAAAGGTCATTTCGGGTCACCGGAGGTCAAAAGGTCAAAACCTTGTAAATACGATAACTCAAGAAGGATAACTGTGAGGGATCTCACACTTGACATGTGGATGATCCCTACTATTTTTCGTGCAGGTCGAAGGTTATTTAAGGTCACAAAAGGTCAAGAGCTAGTAAACATATTTCAAGGAGGATAACTATGAGGGATCACATACTTGGCCTGTGGATTGTTAATATTTAGCATGTAGGTCATTTTGGGTCGCAAGATTTCAAAAGCGTTTGACCGTATTAACATCATATCTCAAGTAGGATAACTGTGAGGGATCTCATGCTTGTCATGTGGGTGATTCATGTTTGTTACAATATATCAATATGGCAAGGAATCACTAAGCCTTTTGGCTTTCTGGTTGTATTCCACAGGCCAGTCCATTCTCTATAGTCTCTTACCCCAGAAGGTCAAATGTCATCCAAGGACTGAGACACTGGTCAGGAGCTTTAGAAACCAGATTTACGGAGCATCCCGTTCTCCATTAACTCATACCTCCTTGACAGAGAAAAATTGGTAAGTTTTTCCAAGGACTATTTTTTTTTTTTTTTTTGTGGAGTTTATTATCTGACAATTCACCTTTGGTAGACTGTTTAGGTAATGAACTCTTGCAAAAGTAGTTGTGCAAACTTTGAAGCGGTCCATCTTGAAGATGCACGAGATTGTAATTATACAATGGATATTTCATTAGGATATGGTATTTGTCAAGGAAAAAGTTTTCATTTTAATGGCATGTCCCATACCTTTAATTGGGTGGGAAGATACAGTGAGTTGTAAGGTGAGTTAAAGTAGCAGTGAGAAATGTTTGTACTTGGGGCTTTGAGAGGGATTTGTTATTAAAAGGTAAACATACAGTACTGTGATCGTTTAACTCCCGTACAATATCGAAGAATCAAATTTCTTCGAATTTGCGTGATTTTGTGTGAAGTTGTTCGAATTTCTGCAATTTTGCGCGATTTCAAAAATCGTACAAAAATTCGACCGCAAAAGTTCGTGGAAAATTCGTACAATCATTTGCGGTTTTTGCGGTCAGTTTTTCACCGTCCAAAATCGCGCAAAATCGTTGACAAGGTCTCTTAAATATCAAACAGTCGTTCAATAATCGGACGCGAGTTTAAAATGTAAACTGTTGATATGGAAAAGTACCGATCATTCACTTAACGTTGCAGTTGCTTATGTAGCAGGATAAGCTTTCATACACTTCAGATGAACTGGCAAAACGTGCGTTCATTGCAAACACTGGTGCACCATTCGTTATGTATACAGTGTACGCCGTAACATAATGATCAAAGGCGAAACATTCATTTTTATATGCGTTTTAAAGTATATTTCAGAGTTTGGTAAGTAGAAGTAACTACAACCGAAAATTTTTATTTTTTGGTTGGGGCACCGTTTTTGACGTACCACCATGCATGTTCATAATCCAACTGTGCAACAGTGTATTGTGCTAATATATCACCTTTCGTAACTTGCTTGCTATTAAAAGACATGAAGTAATATTCGTCAAGTTTAAATCTATAAGAAGTGTGCCGTCGAAACATTGATTAGATGACAGTCATCAGCAAGGGTAGGTATTTGCATATTTTCGGGGAAGGGGGCACAACAGTTTCTGCTTGAAAATGTCTGCATTACCTTAGGTATGACCCGATTTTTCAACAAATCCTCCAAAGAAATAGGTTTGGCCCCTCCCGTTGGGAGGGGGCTGGATTCCCCACCCACCCTTTCTCAGAAATCATACATATTTTCGTGTTGGATGAGGCCTGTTTGTAATAGTTGCCCCCAAATTTGCAATCCAGTGTTAGCCTAATTTCATGTTTGCAGAAATTTCTCTTACCTCGGAAAGCCTAATCAGCCGTCCCGAACCGTCATTCTTTGAATATATATCCTATTTATTTCCTAGTTTGTGAAATGAGCGGAGCTTTCCTCTGTGTATTAATTAATTCATCTTCAGAGCATATAGAATGGCGAGGTGCAGCAATCTTTTTAACGGCCATGGATGCATGTTTCCATACCTTTCCGCTCGGACAACCGCAAACACAATTTTCGGCGGCAATACGATGGTGAATGACCTTTTAATAGATAATCGCTAGGCCCGCATAAATGAAACTGCAACCCATTTCACTGTCATATTTTTCAGCCCATCATTGTACTGCCTTACATTTTATAGCCCAATGCAGCACACTATCACTATTCGCTTACGCTTCCTGGCTACTGTATCTCGTTGCTACATAGCGAATGCAGACTACCGGTAGAGTACTGTGTGTCACTTAAATTCCATGAGAAACCTTCGACTCGAGAATTCCCAGGCACCTGCAATGGGCCCAACTTATTTGCATGCAACGCTCTGTGCATTGCTTTGCTAGTGACGTCATTGGACTTCCCCCTTTTTTTCACAGACTTGATGCGTGTAAAATTTCCATTAGCTGCTACCGATCACCGTAACCATCATAACTGTTAAATCCCGCCCTACTAGGCTACACCCACCTCTTGAAAACATACAGCACTGTCTGACTTTACTGTCTATTTACGATCGTACTGTCACTTCAGCGTGTAGGCCTTTAGTACAGTACAGTAACCTAACGAAGTAAATTTCATATCCTGGGTAACGCGCCGCTCTACGTACGTAATTACGAACCAGCTGTCATGGGCCAAAATTCAGCATGCAGATTTTCAGCAAAATCAACCATTACGAGCTAAATTTTGTACCTTATCTCTTTCATGGGTGTAGAATAAGTCTGCTCTTGAGAAAAGTATTCGGTAAAAGTTTCGTACCGGACGAAATATCGCTTATGTGTAAATCCCAAGATGGCGCTGGCTGTCGAAGGTTGAAAAAAATCCCGGGCGATATGTGTGACGTCACGTTAACGTACGGGGACTAATTGGGCATACGACTTCCAAAAAAGGTTACGCACAAATGGGCGCTGGCCGCTTGTGAATGAATGAGTGTTAAACCCAGAGCTGCGATTGGATATTTCACGTAAAAAGCAGCTGCATTTCCCAGGCATTTGCAGCGGCCCTCATAATAACAGCATGCAACATATGGTATTTGCACATAATGCAGTTGAGTATTAGGCCCATGTGTGAATGCATGGTATTGTACATGATTAGACCTGCAGGCCGGCGCCTGTAGTGTATACAGTGTGTGCCAGTAAAATGGCAATGCAGGTACGGTTTCCCAAGGGCCGGGTTAAAATTCTGATCATGTTAGCACAGTACGCCGCGGGTGAAATTTAGGGAGATCTCGGCAATACTGTATTGCACTCCGCTGTAGGGCCCTGAGTCAGAGATTCAGAGGCGAAGTCTCGAAAATTGATTGCCGAATTTTCCATCTTCATTCTCTCACTGAATGGACTATAATTGGATTAATGTTTTTCCCCAAGGACTCGGACTTCAAAAGTTTTGTCCACAGTAAGTAAGATTCAAAATTTTAGCAGTTGCGTCGTAGCGGGTAAAGTATAGGGAGGTTGGTTAGAAAGGTTCCAAAGGTTAGGGGTGGGGTCAAAATGGGATCCATATCCATCGCAACATCTGTGTGAAATGAAAACGAAAAGGCGGCGAGGCCATGGCCGTACGGGCCGGGGGCGGGTCCCCCCGTCAGAAACCTGACTAAATCGGGCAGTTATTGTCTCAGCCGGGCGGAAAATTGGACAGTTAAATTAGGTCTGGAGTCGGGCAAAAATCACTGCCCTCCCTGAGAAAGACAGTCACGGCCATGGGCGAAGCTTGCATTTGTATTGTACCGGAACATGCGGGTGCCGGAACTAAGATGTGATACCATTGCAATGGCGTTCCCTCTGACTATTTTGGTAGACAACAGAATGGTTCAATTTTATGGACTTGAACAATTGTAAAAGTCCACTCAAACAGTAGAAATTTATATGACTTTAAAGTTTATGTACAGGAAGTTAATTCTTACCGCCTGTGCGAATTTCGGTCGAATTGTTTAGGGCAAAATTCGTACAAATCGTGGAATCGCGTAACAGAGAGCAACCTCGTATTAAAATCTGCAGGTATGAGTATAAATGATATCAATTCGTTGAAATTCCATTCAGTCAAACTTCCAAAGGTGTGTAAAACACCCCACTCAGAGTGGGCAAATTTCCTGAGCAAATGTCTAGTTACAGAATGCCTATAGGCCTCAGGTGGTCCACTATGCCTTCAGTCAACGTTTCCCGGCCCCAAGTCAACTTGTATAGCTAATTACCGTTATTGATTAACCATCGTCCTATTCGCAGTTTCATGCGGCATTGTCCCAATTTGTTACGAATGAAAAGAAACTTCGTTTGATGGACAAAAGGGTGAAGTTGAACAGAAATTTCTTAATTTGCTTCAGATTACATTTTCAGTAGGTTAAACTCACTGATAAACTCCTTTCACGTTTCTCTCGTGTACTCCCGGTTGTACTGGAACCCCGACATAAAATTCAGTTTGCCATCCTATTATCCCCTGAAATGCATACAAACCTCCCCCTCTCCGCCAAAAGTATCCGATTAATAACAATCAAAATAATGTTAATTGTTAAATTACAGTGATTTTTCATCTGTACAAAGTATGCGATTGCTCGTCTATGCTGTAGAAGTTGCCGTAGTAAGCTTCATCAACTTTCGTTGAAAGGAACTTAAAAGTAGCCTGCATAGCTACTCTGTTGTCTGTTCTATGTGATAATTTTATATCGGTAATGAAACTATTTCATAGATAATAAAGTATGAAAAAATATATGCTGTAGCACAATTACTATGGAAAATTTCAAAAACAATGCTTCCTATTCCCATTCTTGGCGTTCGCCGATCGAGACACTTGCATCATTCGTTAACGTAAGCTTTCAGACTCCAGAGGCTTTGCAGTGGAGGCCTTATCGCACTTCATTCCTCACCGCAGCTGTCAACTGACGAATTTCTTTTGTAGCAGTATTTAATTCACATTGCTCAGCTTCATGGTATTGTTTTTCTTTAGTCCCCCGTCAATACCGACAAGCGTTTAATACAACGGTGATATATATCAATAATACAGAGCTGCAACACCTTTATCTCCCTTAAGCTTTGGCTAACAAATAAAATCCGCCGGCAACTTGCAAACTTTATTTCAACGGCTTGTTCAAAGTTGCCCACAGTGTACCAAAATATTATTTCTGTTGCCGGCGATCCTTTTTGTGAAACGGCTTCGAAAATTCTAACCTTTCACTTTATCAGTAAACATTCCATTCTCTGCTTCATTGACCACAAATTCTTGTGGTCATGTGTGCGATATTTGTATGCGTTGATTTGTACGGAATTTCGTTGAAATCTGCGTGTGCGATTTTGTGCGAAATTGTGCGAACTTGCGCGGTTTTCCGCGATCGTAGAAAAAATTCTACGGGAGTTAAACGATCACAGCACTGTACAACCTAGGACTTCTCATTTTCTGGCCTATGTGGGCATACAGGCAGGTTTATGGCGCTGCCCATCTTGTACAGGTTTTGAAGTATTTATGTTCGACTGAATTTATGTTTCATGAAAAAGTTTGATTATCTGCAGTGTTTCTTGATTAAAAGGAAGGATAGTGAAGCTTCAACTATGGGATATCTGTTCATTATTTACTTTTGAAAACTGGCTGTTTGCATATGTCACAACATCTTGTACTCGTTTCTTTAAATACAGTATGGTTACTCTAAATCCAAACTTCTCAAGTGGCTGGTGGAAGGCCATCTATGGTTGAACCTAAATGGCTCCTGGAATATTCACACAGACTAACTTTTAAATCATAAATCAATTTTGATAGAATCTGTACTACAACAGAGATTGTTAAGTGAAAGCTCAAGAAAACGTAGCCTGGTCTTAAATCTAATTTCTCAGGTGATGGTCCACAGCCATTAGCAGCCTGCAAAGTGTGCTGAAATGGCCGTGAAAGATTCCAGCAGCCCAAAACAACAATATGAAATTCACCTTTGTCATTTAGTTCTGGCTACAACAGTTATTGTAAAGTACAAACTCAAGTAATCTTGGCCCATAGAGCAAAACTTTGAAGAACCTCCTTTCTAAACCACTTGAAAACCCCTACCCCAGATGAATCCCCTGTGTGTGGTAAAAGTATCTGGGTCATGTTGACTCATTTGTGGTAAAGTCATGGTGTCCAGGATATAGTCTCACCATATTGCTACTTTGAAAGCCTTGGTTAGTAGATAACAAGTGAATAGTTACTAGCATTGAAGGGTATAAGTTGATACATTAATTTCAGGAAATTTAAACATCATGCTGGGTTCATTTTCCATTCATTGAAGGTTTCACTATGCGGCCAGGACGTGGGAGACAATGCGCAAGTCTAGCCTGATGTCAGACTTTAATCGTCTTCTAACCTGAAACGGTAGAGAAAAAGGTTCATGGATTCTTAACTGATGTTGAAAGCTACATGGTGGTGGAAAGAGGCTTCTCAGAAGTGGTGATGGAAAGAGATTGAAAGTTTGTACCAATTGTGGTAAAGTGAAGAAAGAACCCCATTTGAAGCAAAGGGAAGCCAAATTCAAAATTTCAGTAAAAATTGTGTCAGAAGGAATATTGCTCAGTTTCCACGTCACAGCAACATTTTACAGCAGTGTATTGATACTTTTGATTGTGATGCTGTGAAGGATTGCAAGTGGTTGCTTTGCAAAAGTTGTTGCTCTTTTTGGAGGCCAGGAACTTTTGGGGATGTTCAATTACACATCGAAGATGAGAACTGGCAATCGAACTTTAAATAGTGGGATATGGGGAAAAAAATTGTGTTCAGACTTACTGACAAGTGTTTTCTCTACAAAAGTATTGTAATTTCATAATACTATCTTTCTGGGATGAAATACAAATAAAAGGAGACAGTCATAAAGTTGAGAAACATTGCCATATATTTACAACTTCTTGTTACTTACTGGTAGATATTACATAGTTACAAAGAAATATTTCAAATGAATGCCAATGGAATTGTTTGGTATTTGGTGAAATACATAGATCTACAGAAATCAACGTACTAGTGCTTAATGAATGCAACCATAGCTGGTGGTGATATGCTCATGACAGCTTTGGACAAATAAGCAGAAGCTTCTAATCCTGGTGACTTGTTTGGTTACTTTTATGTGCAGCATCTGAGCTTTGCCTGATCTTCGGTATGTCAGTGTGACATCACACACACACTGTAAGACAAGTAAATATTTCAGACTCTTCTAGAACCTTCTATGCCATCACTGATTCTTTTGGAGCCTCTGTAGGGGGAGGTGTGGCTGCATTCTCCTTTGCTGATGGTGACTTTGACAATTTGGATGGGGAGTGGGGTGAAGGGTTTTCTGGCCTTGTCTCCTCACCATTAACTTCAGTTGCTGGTGGTGTTGTTGGACCAGTTTTACTTAAGTATGCCTGTAATATTACAACAAGAGGATGAGATGTCATTACAATGCATACTGTATGTCCTGTCTACTTTAAATCTACTTTGAATTAACTTTAGCCAAGTATGGGGTTGAAAAAAGGTCAACATGAAAATTTTCCGCTTCAAAACTGATGGTCCATAGCAAAAGTCTCTATAAATGGTGCAAATATAGAAGCAAAGAAAAGTGACAAGGCTGCCAGAAGGATTTAAAGTCTGGGGGCATAACCTCTTACCTTCTGGATTTGGGCATTTTCTGAGTCAAATTTTGCCTTTCTAGGAAGAAAAAGTTTTATTGCAAATGACTGGCATGACGCCCTCCCCCCCCCCCCCTTCCCCACTTAAAATGTCCCTTCATGAGCTGAGCCAGTTTTGATGATTTTACACAAAATGTATCAAATATCTGTGGTTTGCACAGCAAGAAACAAGGGAAATGCTTGAGCAGTGCAATGTGTTTTAAAATGCCAAATACTGCCAACTAGTATCATCTTTTTAATATTTTAAGGAGAACATAGTCACCATTATACATGTGTAAAATGAGCTGGTAAATACAGCCAGATCACACTTCACTCAACATAATACTTTTCAAGAGGTATATTGTGATTATATTCCATCAACATGGAACAGACTGAAAAATAGTTTTACTACTATTAAGATAGACTTCATTATTGTTAAAACTTTTAGTGTCCACCCAATGAACTCTGATAGCAGCTTTTTTACTACTTCAAGAAATACACATAACAAGAAAAATGAATGTTAAATTATTTGAAAACTTGAAAGTTTGGGCGAACATGAAGCAGTAAGTTTCTTTCTGTAGGAACATTTTTCTCGTAAAAAAGTTACCCAGTAAGCTATTTTGAATTGTGTGAAGGCAACGTCTTCTGTTTCTGTAAATTATGGTGTTAAAGGATGAAAATTGTTTCAGGTACAGAGTCACCTAGCATCCTAAATTCTGTACTCATTCTGAATACATTAGAAGGCATCTAATTTTGCTATAAATGAAAGCTTGTCAAATTGCTACTCAAATACATAAATGTGCAACATTGTTTTTGCAGATAGGACCTTAGGGTCTTCAGAAATTATATGATGGAACACCAAATAAACTTTGAAACTTCCTTGAAAAATTTGATGTCTAACTTATTATCAGAGTGTACTTAAGAAAAATTCACTGTAAACGAACCTTTGGTTCCATGAGGAGATTCTTTTTTGGAGACTTGGCATTTTCCATGAACTTTTCGTGGACGATCCTTTGGGTCTTAATTTCAGTGATGGCTGGATCACCTCGGGCTACATATGTTGTGATATTGCCAGGTATTTGGCGTGGCATGTCCCATGTTCCTACAAATTCACCCCATGGTGACCGTTTTGACCTTGGGACACCTTCCAATAAATGGCCACGGTCATTGGCTACTATCTGGGTGAAGCCTTCATATGAGTCTGGTCTCTGAGAAAAATACATACAATGTTGGAGAATCACTGTTACATGGACAAGAGGAAAGCTCCTAGTTTAATTTGTTATTTTGAAATTAGCAAAATGGAAACTAGTACTGAGAGGAATACACCTGGAGGGATTTAAATTCACAGTGCTTGTGAAAGTAATACTACTGTCATAGTGCCATCTTTTTGTCAATGGAATATCTTACCAATTTACAAATTAAATTGTTCCCTGCTTTTGTATTTCCACAGTCCATAGGTCAGGGTCACTGGCCTAATACTCCTTTTTCCATGGAATATCTTACCAATTTATGAATAAAATTTTGCCCTACTTCTATCAGGGAGTTGCTATTTGACTGGAGATTTGTCTTCACAATCTCTTTGAAGTCACCAAGTTACCGACATGTAACATAACACTCTTATCAAAACAGCTAGGTGCAAAAAACCTCCGTGTGCGGTAACTAATTTGCATACACCGCACACACTGTACTACAGCGCTAGCTTCGGCTCTCCGTGTAAACAGCAACTAGCCTAGTAAGAGTAATCTCGATGTGAGAACATGTATAAATAATGGTCTAATCACCTCATACAGTCAAATGTTAACTACAGTCGGGGTTACCCTGATCAAGTTTCGCCATAGCTGCGTAATACAAGCTGCATGCTTTGACTGCACACACTAATGTATATAGAACAAACACTTGCCGTAAAGACAACGAGAACTAAAAATAAAAGCAGCAAAGACCACAAAATCGACATAAATCACTTAACTTATTGCCAATTCACATTTCTACCTAAAATAATAATGGTGCTGAACTGAAAAAAGGTTATTTTTCTATCCCGATAAAGATTTCGCAGAATTGGTATATGGCATTATGGACTAAAAGTAACGTTAAAATTTCCGTTAGTTCCGCTCAGCAAAAACGCGCCAAAATTCGTCAACTTCAGTAACCATAGAAACAAATGGAAATTTTGCAAAATCTAGGCCCCGAAAAATGCTCTTTTCGGTAAATTGGCGCTTGGTGCCACGTTTTTTCTCTTCGTGAAATGTACGTATACAGACATAGCTACCTACACAGTACGTTCAGAAAATGCGATTCATTGCGGAAAAGCACGAAAATACTCAAATCTGAGGCCCTGAAATTGCAGTTTGACCACCAAGTTTTGTCACAATACGATTTTTAGGGTTCAACAAAAACGGAGGAAAACTTAACTTAGAAAAAACTCTGAAAGAAAAGGAACTTACCCATCGATAGATTTATGTCCAAGCTTGAACTGCACATATATTACAACTGTAACACCTCACTTATTTTCTACTGCGCATGGTATAAAAATAGGGAGAGTCCCATTAGATCATCAATTTCTGTACAGAGCAATGGTTTCAAAACCAGCTCAACCCATAGAGGGCGTTTGGAGCTGTCGGTAACATCCTTGTCTTCAAAGGATATTTTACAGGTCCCCTGGGGAGCCTGTCCTTGGTTAAAATTCAAAGAGTTTGCAAAGGCAGGATTGTGTGTCCTGAGGTAGATTTAAGGACAAGGTTCATAAAATTTTTGAAGACAAATCTCCAGTCAAATAGCAACTCCCTGCTTCTATAGTTCCAACATCTTTAGGTCAAGATCACTGGCCTATAAACTCTTCTTTCCACGTTACTGTCTCATAAGGATATGAATGATCCACTGTAGTTAGCATCACTGATTTATAATGGGTGCATCTTGTGAGACCCAAATGGATAACATGTTTTCAAGTAAACACTGACTTTGACTGGGGAGCAGCAGGCAAGTGCAACTCACAAATTTCAGTATTTGCACTATAAAATGAAATCAGAGGGGGTTCAAAGAAGAAAGAAATTCCAATTCTTTTTTAAATTTGGGATTATTTTTTCAATTTCCTATATCATATGCTAGCTCAGAAGATTTGGGAATGGATTTGCATAAGAATGTGTTTTCTTTGTGTACTTTTATGAGATGTGCAGGTGGAGCAATTATGCATTCCTGTGTGGACATTGCTTTGGTTACGTTTTTTACCCTTCCTAGTAGCATCATTGTGGCTGTTTCTTCTTTGGCTACCCACCTCAAAGACTGAATAGAACCAGTATATACAATATACAGTACATGTGAATATTTCCCACCCCAATTGAGTGCCTCATTTGATAAATTATAGTTTTGGTAGTGGTGTGGATTATAGGATTTTAACATTGGCTTGGGCTTTTGGTAAGCAATAAAATTGTAAGCACTGGGCTGTACAATTAAACATTCTTATTGGTTTCAAATAAAAATGCATTGTAAGTTAGTAACATGATACCTGGAAAAAGTAAACAGAAGTTGACGGAACAATAATTTTCCAGGTAAATGAATTTCCCACCTGGAAGCACAGAAATGATGTTGTAAAGCTCCGTCTACACGATCATACATTTGTTTAGGAACATTGTCATGCAAATGTATGACATTGTTTCACAGATTAGGCAAAACTTTCCGTACTAATACACAGTGACACTTAGCTTAGTAGGTGTCAAGGCATCTACCAATCACCATGGAACTCCAAGCAACTACAAAACGCCCCCAAACACCATTTTCTCTCCTGACCAAACCCGGACCCACCATTGCTAGCTCGTACTAAAGGCCGGTCCATTTGATGATACAAAGGGTTTGTAGGTAGCGTGGATGTTTACATAGGTGTAGGAGGCGGGGGGTTGGGGGCTGCAGCTCCCCGAACGAAAAGTTTTTGTGAAAAATTTGGGCAATATGCTGAGAATTTTTCGGGCACCTACTGAAATAAAAATAATGCAATTATGTAGCTAAAAGTAATCAATAATTTAAAAAAATGTCCTTGGTAATTAAATAAAGTTCTGATTTGAATGCACAAGCACCTTTGTATTCGGTATTAATTATTCACCAGTGTGTTTTTCAATGGTTAAACTTATATTCTGATTATCGGTGGTGTATTTAGGGGGAATTGGACCATGCCCCTCTCTGATGCCGATTAACACAAATTTTACTTCAAAAGTAGCATATGTGGCACCAGATTGCATGTAAGGACACCTAATTTTCCAAAAATTTTCAAAGGGGGAGGGGGACCCCCCCTACCCTTAGACCAGCGATCACACGACATAATGCATGCCCCACGCCATGAGAGAAATTCTGGTTACGCCATTGATTATTATCATTATTGTTGTAACGACTTCTCCAAAAATTATAACCAGTGTGGAAGGGTATAGTAAGGCACAGCAAATGATCATATGTAATTGGCATGCAGTGTGATAACCGATGCATGCCTGTATGATATCTACATCAACATGTTGAATGCGCGTGGATCGCGCGGATAGTTTTGGTTATATTTTTCGGGCAAGTCGTTACAGTCCCCCCCCCCAAATCAACTTGTGCTCCTACTCCCATGGATGGGTAATAGGATGCAGTTGGGTTGGAACAATAGTTCCGCTCGAGATGTCCTCCGCGGTGTAATAATGTCGGCTAGCTACAGTTATATATTGTAATGCCGTTAAGGCATCATTTCTTGGGTCCTTCCAGGCTTCCGTAGATGGTAGGGTTGACCATCGTTACCCATACCCTCTCCATGTGACAATCCAGGGATGACCACGAGCCAGAAGGTCAGAGGTCAGCAGACACTGACTCTACCGCATGACACACACACAAGAGAACACCAACTCGACTTTGCGATATGGGATGAAAGTTACGAACTTTCCATAAACTATGTACTCTGCCTATATGTTACTTGGTAAGGTGGACAGGACTTGTGCTGTCCTGCTTTGCAGAATGGAACTATTGAAGAAAATAGAGTGACTCTACAGCGCGCACAGCGCGCCGAAAATTTTGGGTTCTTATTAGAGAAATTATCCTCTTGAGGGTAAAGAACAGGTAAGCCGTCGGGGCGACTAGTTGTCGTCGGGGACTGCGTACTTTCGACTAGAACTCCCCGACGAACCTGTAAAACTTCCCCGATAGTTGGCCAGCCTTCCCCGACGGGGGCATGAACCCTTCCCCCACCTGGCGCCAACGCTATCTCGACTGGGGGAAGGGGTTAAAATACTGTATGTTGTGTTCCCTATATAGTTGCGGCGCGACTGTCAAAAATACTCTGTCAGAAAAGATTACTGAAGTCGAATGTTTGCTTTTTATTTGCGACAGCAGACCGGTCATCGGTCCAAAGACGTCAAAAAAATTGAACCGACTAACATTTCGTTATTTGACCTGGTGGTGATTTTATATTGTATTTTTAAAATGAAACAAACACCGATTCGTCCATTGCGACTTCTGGTCAACTCTTGGCAGTGGACTTTAAACTAAGATTGGCTTTTTATTCCCATCACTAGGGCAACACTAATAAATGAAGAGAGCAATTCCAGACCATGAATATCATATCGTGTTCATGAGAGGAGGGACACTAGCGGGTAGAGGGAAGGTTTCGTAGATGTAGCGTTTAGGAAGCGTGAACAGATCATTATTTTGTTAGACCAAAAGACTAGCAGTGACCTTTTGGAATCAATATTAAAACTCAGTGGTAATACGTTGCATAAAGCGCTAGCTAGTGAGTATGACGTAATATCTGCGCGTTTTACTGTATTACTTTGAAAGCCCAAGCACGCCACACGTGGTTCCAAGCGAAAAGTGATTTAGAATGCCTCACTGTCACGCAGGCAGCAAGAGTTAGAGTTAGATGAGGTTTTACGGCTCAGTTTCTAACCAACTGGTTTAAGTCGGACCGGCCGCGGCCTTTTTTGCAGTTGTGGCTCACTGGCATGTTTTTCCCTACTCCATTGCAGGCAGTAAGACATACTGTAGTCACATTCTCTGTAAAACGATTGCGCTGTTCGTGTTTCGGGGCGGGCAATATAGGCCACCATAGTGAAATATATTGCTGAAAGTTTCTGCGATACATGGCTAGACTTTTAAGGGTGGATTGATCGATACTGGATGGGGGTAACCAAAATCTCCTCGGAATTGGACAACTGTCATTACCTGTCAAACTGTCGTGGTTTTTTTATTATTATTATTTTTTACTTTTTTAGGCTAGTGTGAAAAAAAAAAAATTTTGAAAAGGGCAAATTGGGAAATTTGAGGGGGGTCCGGACGTCGGCGACCCCCCTCTGGATCCGCCACTGAACCTGGTTTGATATTTCACACCATTTTTCACTGTCTCAAGCGACACTTCAAATTATTAACATATATATGTCGGCACGCACCCTCCTAATGGTTTGTGCGTCAAACGTACCTCCGGCACTCAATGAACCGTCACCTTAAATCCTGTATGCTCAAATGGGTCTAACATTACAGCATAAATGAAACCCCCCTTACTGTCACTATTCGGATACCAACTTTCTCATTCGAGCAAGAGACTGAATCACCACAACCATTAAATATACTGAAGAAATGAGTTCTGAGAAAACGTTCCCAAATTTATAGAACAAGTCATCAAAACTGTCTATTCACTAATCAAGATTTTTAATGACTGAATTTCAGTGTGATTGCAATATTAACTTGGCAATATTGGACTATCACCAGATGAATGCAGTATCTACTTATATGATGTAACAAATTGCAGTAATTAGGAGTTTGCCATAATTTTGATTTCTCTACTCCTGGATGTGGTGCACGTGTCTAAGATCTTTGCGGGGACAACTGTGCGCCACCTTATTTTACCAAACCGATCTCCCCCCTCCCCAAAACTATGTAGGCTACAAATGTCATAATCATGGTCGATCCTGATCCATTTGCAGCACTGCCCCCATCTCAGAATTCTTGGTCTCAATCTTGCCTCAGTCCTTTAACGGACCTGTTCTCCACGGCAAACTGCTTCTTGCAATTATTCAAATTTGCATCTGAACAACGCCATTTTGCTATCTTGCTGGCCCTCTTTCAATATGGCGTCATGGTGATTGTTTGTTAGTCCACTAAATAAGTATAGGCCTTTTCATTCCATGGTTTACGCCGGGAGCGGGATTTGGTGTCTGAAAGGAGGGTGGACTGTCAAACGGCACCGAAGGCGCCGCGGGATCGCGAAGCGCTCCCCCTCAACGGTGTGGGGTCCAGGGGCCCGCCTTAGGGCCCCTGACGGGGTCCAGGGGCAGAACCGCGGTGGGGGTCCAGGGGACGAAGCCCCGGAAGCTCTGGGGTATTTACGAAATTGTAGGCATTAAAATGATGTATTTTAGCTTCAACTTCAATTGACGTACGGTGGGCAATTAACATAGGCCTACCACAAAAATCACAATTTGACTTTTTTTCAGTTATATTGTTACTCCATGAGACTAACAGTCATATGGGATCGACAATGCTGAAGGCTTGAGGAAGTAGCGGAGAATGGATATTTTGAGGGTCTCCAGGTGCTTAGGAACAATAATTTTAAGAATGGGAGATCTAGTATTCAGAATGGATGCGCGCGAATTTTTTATACATTTTTTATACTTTTTAGTAATATGAGTAACAGAAATGCTAAAAAAGAAAAGCATCCTCAAGGAGAGGGCTCTTGGCCCCCTTCGCTAAGCGCCTGTCTCTTATAACGGTACCAAAAATGACACCGTGTCTTACAACTTGCATCTAAACAATCGATCGGAGTCGGAGTCGGTAAATTTACACGTATGGTGATAAAATTTTTGCTTTGAAAATTTCTGGGGGAGGGGGAACTTCCCCTACGCTGCATACGGCCATGGGGGCATCGATGGTTTCAATGATAATAGAAGAGTTTGTGCAAAGCTATGAAAAGCAGGATGTTCTACAGGAAGTAACGTCGAAACCCCCGAAGTAATATCTAAAACGGGTGCGCGCGAAGCGCGCAGAAGAAATCAGCGTTGAAACATTTACTTGTAGCCCATTATTTTTCTCTAGTTTTAAATGCAGTATTTTAATTGCATAAAAAGTTTTCTTTCTTCCACAGGTGCCTGTTTCTTTCCATAGAGCAGGATATGGGAACCTAGGGTCCTCCCAGGGAAATCTTTCTTAACTATTTGACGATTTTTGCGGCCATTCTGGAAAATTTTACTTCCCGGTGGTGTAATTTGAAATGCTAATGAAAGAGTTTTCATATGATGATCGCAAATTTAAGATAGTAAACGTCAGTCAATTTGCTGTGGATGGTGGTAGTCAGGGTGGCGCCAGCTGGGGGCATGGCCCCTCGTCGGGGAAGGCTGCCCCCTCCCCCGTCTGGGAAATTTACCAGTTTCTTCGGGGATCCTTAATCCGTGCGATAAAATATAAAGTCCCAACGACCTTCAGTCCCCCGACAATCTGCTTGATTTTGCTCATAGGAAGAGCGGATTCTTCAGTAAAGACCCAAAATTTTCCAATTTTCCTTGCAAAAAAACCCAAATTTTTCAATTGTCTTCCATAAAAATCCAAATTTTTCAAATCTTCTTCAATAAAACTCCCAAATTTTCAATTTTTTGTAAAAAAGCCAAAAAATTTTCGGCGCGCTTTGCGTGCCAAAAATTTTGCGTTTTTAGTCCTTTTGGCCTTTGTCGGGGCTTCGGGCTGCTGCCCCCTCGTCGGGGAGCTTGGCCCCCTGTCGGGCAAATCCTGGCGCCACCCCTGGTGGTAGGTGGTGAGGAAAGTGAACAGAGAGAGGTGTAGCGAAGGTTTTGGAAATGGTAATTTAGTCAATCTGTCCTACAGGAAGTAATAAAGAGGCAATTCCACCACCGTTTTCCTTGCGGTTTCTTTTACATGGGCAGGGTATGGGACTTTTGTCTGCAAGGACCATGGTGTATTTTATGACGTACATTAGTACTTTCAGTGACCCTTATTTCAGAGCTTCAAGTCACAATAGTGGGGGGTTTAGGAAGAAAGAAATTTTACGGTGCAAGACAAAATTTTTAACTATAATAGCCAGTCTTCTCTATAGGTGCGCGCGAAAGGCGCCGAAAAAATTTTCCTAGCAATTTTATGGTTTTTGATATTAATATTTTCCTTCTTTAAACATTGCAAAATTTAATCATAATAGGCTATTGAAAATGCTCTTATAATGTCTCTGGTCTCGCTTACTTTCGCTTATTTTTTAGGATTTTTAGTTTTTAAGCTCTGGAAAACGTGGGGGAAAATGCCCTAGCTTGCCCCCTCCCGGGTAATCCCGCCTTTGGTACGCTTATGGTGTTTCAAGCAATGACCTTTCGAGCTTGCCAACCTGGTGGTCGTCTCGAATGGGACAAAGAAGAAAAATGAGTTGTCTCAGAACTATCTGTTTTTGCCATAAACCCACAAACTTTGAAACAATGCAAAAATGTAAATTTCTTTTTCTTCACCTCTTAGTCTGATGTATCGGTCATGTTTGTAAGGTGACAGTCTTCAAAGTATTACAATTATTGCATGTATCCAAGAAAACAGCTACCACAAAAACCTGAAGTTGCCACTGTCTTTTTGTTCAAACGAGTTTATTGCATACAGCTTTGACGATAATTTTGACAAGCTTTTATATTAAGTTAATATTCGACACAAGAAACGTCTGATACGTTTGTCGGCTTACCAAATACTTAAGAAAATTTTCTCCTTGACCTTACTGAGAATGCACTGTGTAATAACGAGATTCAACTCCCAAATTGAGTCTTTTATTACTGGACTCGGGCTTGAATCGAAATGGAAAGTCCTAGAATGTGAAATGGACATGCCTTATAAAGCAGATTCTAGCCAGAGTTCACAAACTGGACATTATGAGAAGATCACTGAAGGCCCCTTGTTCTCTATGCATAGTATTGTGAAAGAATGGTCACACTCAGTTAACTAAACTACTGGGTGGGTCAGACTTTCGATTTGAATAATATCAATGACTCATTCATAATAGGCCTATATATGTGAAAAGTTTTCAAAATGATGTGTATGATATGCTACATTGTCCAATAGATTAATCTAGGGCTGGACTCGGAAATGGGGTCACAGGACTCGGAACTGGCTGGGACTAGGGCAAGGTACGTAGACTCGGATACAGCCCTGTGTAACAAGTGTTCATTTATGTGCTCGATAAACCAAAATACTGCCCGCCGTATATATCAAAGATCCCCCTTCAATTGCTGCATGACGAATGATCAAAAGAAAATACTGTACAAACTATGGGAATGGCTCGTGGACGTTTTTCAAAAATCTGATCTATGCAATTTTACAGTTCATATTTTCCCTGGCAGAGATTATCTTTAGCAAGGAGAGTTTTTTGTGCTACACCGGACGTATTTTCATCTCGGTAATCTTGATATTGCAGTATTCATCACCATAATAACCACCAAGATGAGCCCAGAAGATGTTCTCAGCATCGCCACCGTTGTAGTCTCCGTTGAGGTTGGATGCGCCACACCAGTAGTATCTATTGCCGTCCCGCCACCTGTAACAGTAATCATAATCATAATAATAACGATGTCCTGGATAGCCGTACCACCACCCTCCACGGTTTTTCTCAGAGCAGTTGTAGCTGGACGCTTCGTTATCGTTGTCATGTGTGCTGAACGGTATATTGTGCAGTTCACCAATACGATTGTAACCTGAGGAAAAACGAAATCACGTTAAGATGGTCTGACTCTAGATTTGCTTTAAGTTAAGTAGTCCCATTGCCATTGCTTTATATAAATTTTTCCATATCAATATTTTCCATTGTAAGCTATTCATGCATTGTTAGCACACGGTGAATACCCATACCCCACAACAGTCAACTACTTGTACTTGTTTCCAATGTTCTTAATTTATAGATTTCTTTAAGAACTGACGAAGAGTGTACGATTGGGTCGTAAATGCACATCACTTATGTCCTTTTTTATAACTTTTGTGTATTTTCACAAATGATAAGACTATTTATTAGTCAAGCGACTTTAAGGACAAATATTTGTAGATTATTCACTCGGGTTACTTTGAAGTGTGGTCACATCCGATTACCCATACTTCTTAAACTCAATCACTGATATGTTTTATGAGTTCATACACATTTGGAACCTTCGAAATGTATAGGCTTTCATGAATGCTTAACTCTCACAAAGTCACAGTGCGCTAATTTTACCCCCCCCCCCCCAAAAAAAAAAAACCTTAACACTTTAGGGTTAAGCCTAATAAAGTAAGAGCATTATCGACAATTAAAATTAAAAAATGACAGTGACCCTTACAAAGTCACGGACTCAATTAAAAAATGCAGATTTACAGATTTCTACTTAAAATATAGCATTAGAAATATTCGGAATACAAGATGTGGCACCTGTATATATCATTGGTGGTAGTCACATTAACGATAGCATATCCACGGACCAACTGTTTGCATGAGCCACCACGATGTCTCATAGTTTTAAAATGCGATCATATAAGGGGTCCAAACAAATTTATTTCAAATAAGGATTTATACAAGTTTAGTTTGCCTAAGTCAGTAAGTTTGCTGATAACGGGCAATGGAGTAATTTTGGTATTAGTTGAGTTTTAACTTTTAGGCATGTGCATATGTAATAGAACTTCTGGTGTAATGAAACTGACCTATACAGATAAAACTGAAGTGTCCATAAATTGATTTTCCGGAAATTCCCATACAAACTCGGACATTACCGACTCTTAAGTTTTAAAATCGTTATAGCCCTACTTCGCCAGCCCGTGGCTGGGATTGCAGGCTCCAGCGGTGCCATATTACCTGAAGTTTTACACAAGATGTGCAACTAAACTTACTCTGTAAGCAAACTGAAATTCGTGATGCAAGTCAGCGGCAAAACTAACACAGAAAAAGACATGAAAACCTTTTATTTTATATGTAAAAGTTAAAATCTGAGTCGGGAAAGTTTGCTCTCTTACAACAATAACATTAAAGTTTGATACTCTACATACACCAAGAACATTGGTTGTTTGTTTAAGTTGCGTGTTACCTCGAGTAGTAAATGCATCGAAAATACTGTAATGTTTGCTATTTACTACAATCATATAACTAAATCTAACGGTGTCGTTATACATCCACTAAAAATGTTTTAAAGTTTTCACTTGGCTGAATGAGTAAAGATGGCGAAAAGAAGAAAAAGGATTGCAGGTCCTGTGCGCAGTTTTCAGGCTATAACATATAACAGCTTTAACATATTTCGATTCTAAAGAAAAACATAAAACTACCAAAAATATTAAGAATCGGTATGCAACTTGAAAGTTTTCAATCAACACTGTGTTTGTACCCAGACAGAAGTCAGTAAATGTGATCAACACTGTGTTACACCATATGGACATAGTTACCTTAATTTGATGATTCAGTAATTGAAACTCCCGAATGCTCACAGTCCTGATCGTGACATTTCGTTCATAAACAATCAAAATCTCCACGTCAGGTCAATAACAATTTTGGACCTCTCAGTGATAACGGTAGTCGAGCATTCTGTCTAACAATTTGAGTCCCCCTCCCGTACCCCGGCCATCCTGCATATCTATCTCATGCTTGTGTGCGCCCACTCAAGTTCGTACGTAGCATCAGCTATAGGCATAGGCATAGGAAGCCAGGCGCGGATCCAGAAATTTTGAGGGGGGGGCCCAAAATGGAAAACCTCATGTGCACCGAAGGTGCACCACGAGCGCGAAGCGCGAGTCTGTACGCGTGGGGTCCAGGGGCCCGCGTTAGGGCCCCTGGCGGGGTCCAGGGGCGGAGCCCCGGTGGGGGTCCAGGGGGCGAAGCCCCCGGAAGCTCTCGCAATATTGCATTTTATGAGCATAGAAATCGGCTCCAGTTCTTATGTCAGTGAGATTTTATACCTTTTCATGTTGCATGGAATTTGATGTGTATGGCTCAGTATAAGTAACTATATGTACCTGCAGAAGTTACGGAGAATCTAAGTTATCTTAAAACTTACACGCCAACATTATGAGCCCGTGTAGGTAACTTGAAATGATTTTTGCCATAATGAGTGTTTTATTTTCGTTATACGGTATTCGGGTAAAGGACGTCAGACGAAACAATTGCGCGCGAAGCGCGCCGAAAACTTGAATTTACATTTAAAGTCATTGCTATGACTAACGGTGTCAATTCCCTTTATGGGTGTCTATCATTTAGAAGGTGGGTTCGATACTAAATTTTCAGTTCTTATAAGAAGAGGAGGGTGAAAAATGAATATCAGTTGTTTTACATACTTACAATGCTGACTCTGAAATCACGTTTATGCACACGAATAATTGGCTTATGGTAGAACCCCACCGATGAGTAATGCGAATACGTTTGGGACCTTATTGATAGTAAAAAGAGCAATTCAAGGCTAACAGTGCGCAGATCAAGCAAAAATCAAGAAATATTGAGAAGACTTTGCAAAAATCGTGAAAGATTTCAACTGATTTTAGGTAAAAAGTGATAAAAATAAATCCATCACTCAATAAAAACGTACCTCTCTCCGTGAGCGTAAACAATTGCGCGCGAAGCGCGCCGAAAATTTTCGGTATAGAGCCTCCCGGGAGCTCTGCATTAATTGTACACTGAAAAGGGGGGACCAACAGGACTCTCACAACCTTAAATCCATATGGGAGGAGAGATGATATATCACCTTCTTTATGGACTTCTGAAGGGTATACCCTTCAGAAATCTATGACCGATGGTGCCAGCGGGAGTTGGTGATTGGGGGAACCGCAGATAACTGCTAAACCGTGCCTTTTTAGGCAGTGGCATTTTGTATACGCTATATACAAGAGTGGGAGAGCCTTTTCTTATTAGTACATGAGAGTGCAATCCCAGGAAGGGGTTTACCCTCCCCTTTGAGAAATTTTTGTTAATTTTAGGGGGCCTATATGCAAAATGGTGGTATCTTTGGGTCATTCTAAAGTGATTGTATGTTTAGAAAATTTAGTGAATTCTAACTTTTGTTCGGGTGATAAAGGGGAGTAAGAGACGGTTAACATATTGTCTTCAAACCTCCTTAAGTCCCAGGAAAAATCATGGGCGTGGATCCATATCCAAAAGTGTGTGTGTGTGTGGGGGGGGGGGACTTTTTCACATTTGTGAATCGCCGTCCTGGTGGCGTGGAAGAAGCAGTTGGTGGTAGCCAGAATTTGCGTCACGGGGAGGCAATAAGTTTTGTGATCTTCGGCATGAGGGAGGGGTCTAAGGGAAATTTTTCTAGAACTGAATGCCCTCAGATGCGATTTGGTGCAACAAAAATGTACGATTTTTAGGTTATTTTTCTTCTAAAAATTTTGTTTTCCTAGGCATAATTGCAGTCTGTTCCATCATTTTTGAAAAAGTGAGGGGGACTTTTTGACGATGTCCCCCTTCCAAAAAAGTGAGGGGGACGCGTCCCCCCGTCCCCCATGATCCACGCCCATGGGAAAATTGTACACGCAATTATATCTGCGTGGAGTCCACAGAAACATTCTTGGACTATAATAAAATTTTTCCTTTACATTTTAAAAGGATATCCAAGGTTGACAGAGAACAGTATAGGGCCTCCCGGGAGCTCTAAATTAGTTACAGTATACAAAAGAGGGACCAACGGGATTCTCACTACCCGACATCCATATGGGAGGAGATATGATATATCACCTTTTTAGGTATAGCAAGAGGGATGGTGGACAGGCAAAATTCGTTTCAGAAAAGATTTTCGTCATTATTGAAAGTCGCGGTAAGATGTTTGGAAAATAAGCAACGGCAATTACGTACTTTCAATCTTTCAAATCATGTGCTAGACTAGATTAGTCAAAGATCCCATAATGATGAGAGCCCTGCAGAGAAGGAGATGTACTTTTTAGAAAAATGTTGCATTGGAATAATTTCTTGCGTCATAGCTTTGTCAATGGTATATAAAATCGGGTGTAAACCCTGTCGTATGCGCGCGAAGCGCGCCGAAATTTTGAATAAAATATTAGTCCATGACAAAACCTGCATTTCAGAACCTGCATCGGACACTGTCACTTTTCCACCAACCTATGCTATTCAGAAACGAATCTTCTGGCTGAGAATTCTTAAAAAGCACTTTTGCTCCTTTGTTCCCTCCTGAGTAGTTACCGAAAGCTATTGATAATAAGGACAACTCTGACACAAGGCTTGACCGTGACGCTAGCGGAGCGTGCGAAAATTTGGAATTTGTCAAGAATTTGCAAAACTTATGATAGTTTGAGAACAGTTTGTGAAAGAAAATGGTTAGAACAAATAAACAAGTCATCAAAAATACATCTCACCCTACACCCTCCACAGAAATCTGTAGCTTAAACGACTTTTGGGACCATTTTAAAAATTTTCAAGAATCGATGGGGGAAGGGGACACACGTCACCCATTGCCCACTGTGCCGACGCCACTGTCTGTAGCTTAAAAGCCTTTTGAGTTCATTTTAAAACTTTTCAGACAGTTTCGAAATCGAATAGGGTATGCACGCCGCTACTTTGCCTGCAACAGCTGGTGCCACTGTGCACAATAGCACGTCACCTGACAGCTTGTCTTCTGTATTCGTTCTGCAAGGTCTGTATGGCGAAAACTTTGCCTCTCAATCCCTCTAGATTACAAAAAATTTCACTCTTTAACACAAAATTGTTACTAAATTTCAGTGCAGCTAGCCGAGCCCATACTAGATATGTCACGATGTTTACTTATTTAGATCTTAAGTCAAGGATCATTACTCAGCTATTCACCTGTTTTCGAACATTGTAGCGCTCCTTTCGTCGCCAACCACTTTGAAAGATAATTATATAAAGAGATAATCCAGCGATAGCTCCACCCAACCCCTACAGAAATATATACTTTGAATACGTTCTTAGACACTTTATTCATTTTTTGCTCTTAATTTTTCTTTCTCGTTTTCTTTTTTTTTTCTTTTTCTTCTTTTTTTCTCCTTCCGTTTTTTTTCGTGGCGAGGGGGGGGGGGGGGCCCGGGCCCCCCAGGCCCCCCCTGGATCCGCGCCTGTAGGAAGCTTCTCGAGACTGGGGACTGAACCTTGTTTCGGATCGCCGTCCTGGGGAAAAGGTCTAAAGGGAGGGGGTGTCCTTCTCCCCTTTTGAAAATTTTTGGGTATTTGAGGGTCCTCAGATGCAATTTGGTGCAACATTTTGGACAAACTGTAAAGAAAATTACCGCAAATTTTCGACATTTCTTTCAAAAGAGAAAAATAAGGGGTTTTTGCCCTTAGATCTAGGGGGCGGAAGCATACTTCAGCCCCCACGTTTTTGACTGGGGGACTAAGCCCCCTCAGCCCCCGCTTCCTACGCAAGTGGCTATAGGGAAGGTCGCAAACAGCCAATTTCCTAAAATCTCGTTACCAGTACACAGGTATACCTCTTTTGTAACATATATATTTGTATATATATATATAAAGACATGATAGTTGGCGTGTGTTGGAAAAAATGATATAGGAAGCATAAAATGAGCTTCTATGCTCGGATGCGTCCCGATAAGGTCTAGCCTCTTACGTATGTATGTTTCAGTACAACTGATGAAGAGCTGTGTATACGACTCTCGAAATATTTTGTTAAGTGTTTTACGTGTGGAGTTATAAAGTTGGAAATGAAAGTATCGTTTTTTCTCGTTTATATATATATATATATATATATATATATATATATATATATATATATATATATATATATATATATATATATATTTTGACTTGTGGTAACCACTTAACACTGTCTGTTTTCCTAGCCGAGGTTTACCGTGCCCAATTTTATTGTGTATTTTTTAAATTGTACGTTTGGCCGTGTCAACGATCAGTTGCATTTTTGCCACCTGATGAAGGGTTTAAACCCGAAACGTCGTGGAATTTTTCCCCAAGTTTTAGCACTATTTACTACTTCATTTTTACCTACCAACTTCATAAGTGCTACGCAGTACTTTGACCTTTTATATAAATATATATGTATATATATATATATATATATATATATATATATATATATATATATATATATATACACCAATGACTAGACTACGTAATAACTTTCATTTCAGTGGTTAAGCAACACTTAAATGAAGGGGGCCAGCGGACCAACTAATAATACCGAGCACTGCTAAATAATCATACATGGTCTCAGTTCAAGGAAAACCTACATTTAACAGCAGTGATTGCACTTTCAGCATTATTTTAGTGTAGATGGGTGCCGGGTGTGAACCTACTTCTGCCGTCATGGAATTGTAATTGTTCTAGCATAATCTGCCACATAAGAAAATAAGCATGCGGAAAGCCGGGACAGCTTTAATACATCCGCAATGCAATTTCAATGCAGTTACTATTGCAAGAAGAAATTCTATGAAGAAAAAACTAACTTGCTGATCCCGAATAGCTGCCAACATCAGTCACGAGGTAGTTGTTAGCTTCGTTACCGATACGAAAGAGACTATTTAAAGCGTAGTAACTCCTTCCGGCCTTGTCCGTGAGATCTGTGCGAAGTTCATAATTCTTCTGATGGGTAATAGCGTGTAGTTTGTCGTTTCCAAGCCAAAACTCGCTAGTCAAGTCTCCAAATCCTATCTTGTAACTGTTCCAGTTGCGGTAGAAGTTTGTGCTTCCGTCTCTTCGACGCTGAAAAACCTTTGTAACCACAAAAATTAATTAATTACGTAGTGCATATTACAACTATCAGTTTCAATCATTAATTTATAGTAAGCCCCAAAAACTGCTCCTTATAGACACTAGTAGATTGGCCAGCAAACAAACAGAAACCAAACTTGTTTTCAGGATAGCAATATGGATGAGTTCCATCCGACTATTAATTAGCACGTCTGAATCCCGATATTTAGTACCTTTCCAGACATCATCATTTAGTCAGAAAGGACATAATCCCTGTTTGACGTTGCTTTATGGATATCTGTGCTGAACAATCTGAAGTTCTGAACACCTGAAGTATATCAGAGCGGAATTGTAGGAGCGTGCTGTACTGAATGTGCTAATTGAAAGCTGTTTTCATACCCCACTATTCTGTTGTGTAAGTGGGGTATCTTATGCATGTTACCAGCGCAATAGCCTAAAGCCTTTGTCAATGAATATGTAAGCTCTGAAATACATTTTTTATGATAGATGTGATATTCCATCAATAATGCCTTCGAGAGCATTGTTTTAGCTGAATTGTGCACCACATACATAATGACTAAGAAAGTAACAGTTGGCCAGTTGACCATTCTACGGAAGCGAATTCGTCAGAAGCACAGGCTATATAACAATCGAATAATTGCTGAAGCGGTTCAAAACAATTATGCTCTCATTACTAATAGACTGAGTGTCTGACTTGTGGTTGAACTTGAAACTCGTGTTTCTCCGGGGACAAAACTCCTTTTATTTTGTCTTCAATGGATGATAACCTGTACGGCTGTCTTTAAAAAACACTACCCCAAGTAAAGGATGTCCAGCCTCTTCCGCTTCACTGTAAACATCCCGACTATACACCTCACTTGCCAAGTTTTCTTTAATTTTTTAGTGATTTGGACCAAGCTTTAGACCGCATGTTTCCTTGTTAGCAAAGCATACGAATCATTTCGTTGAGCTCATCGCTATGATAAAACATACTCACAAGAGGAGGATACAAACGGTAAGGTGGGGGCCAAAAATAGCCCTTACGACGGCCACAAGTCCCCACGGTAATTCCGTTTCTAGTTTATCACACTAGTTGGCTATTGAAATATCTTGAATTTTTGTTTAATGGAATGGTTAAGGTTATCTCTTATCATCGTATCCTCACTTGTGTTGGGTACAACTTAGGCTTAAAGGCAATAGGCAGTCGCCCCAAAATTTGCTTTAAAAAATCAGCAAACTTTTGCAAATCTCCTCTTGCGCATTACAAGCACCTCAGCAGGCGTTTTGAACATAGCCATTACAAACAATAGGTAAGGAGAAATTCTCCTTGAATTTCACAATTCACTAAGAAAAACATTGTCATATGATCAAAATAGGCCATTCATGAACTCGGAGTGACGGGGCATACTAACTCTGATTGGGTGACTGCATTTTCCCTAAGGCCTGAACGTTAGCACCAAATCCGCTTACCTTATCATACCTCGTGTATCTGTCCAACTCAGTATTCCTAAACATTTACTTTTTTAATTCTGCAAATTTTTTCATTAACTTTCTTACCATCCACCCTCCGCCTGCAGTGGTCATATCACAATAAACTTCAAAGCTTGAACCAGACCAAGTTGATGGACGTATTCTGTAAACACCACTACTGGTATTTCCAGCGTTGTATACGTCCAGGCAATCATGGGCCGAAATTACTTCTGTGCATGTTTGTCCATCCCCGTCAAAGCCCTCTTCGCAGTAACACCTTCTGACGTCACTCCTTTCCTCACATCTGGCATTGACACTGCATTCGTATTCCTCACACGTTAGTACATCATTGTTACATGTGCAACGAGATGAACAGTCAGAAGTCACATAAGTATCACCATTCTGTAATGAAAGGACAGAAATCAAATTTACATCAGTTTGGTTAGAAAGAGTTTCCTAAGGCCAGTTCATACTTTAGTATAGCGCTATAAAGCTATGAGAGTTGAACACTGTTCATCTCTGATGAGGTATGTCCGTGATTAGCGCAGCAGGGCAAGGGATGGCCGTGTATGTTCTTTATAGAGAGTGAAAATGTGGAAGCATAAACCGGCTTTTAATTGGGTTTAACTGGCTGAAAGAACCAATCTCGTGATACGAAATAGACCACTATATATTTCTTCTTTGAGCTGTTAAATATGAACATCTAGAGAAAGACAGACGGTTGTGATATTAGTTTTGATCTGCAGTTAGACCACCATTTCAAGAGTTTTTGTTTTAGTTCTTTTATGAGGGAGAGAAATGAGTGTTCACAGTCCACGAAAGTTACAAAACCATGGAAGCGGTTCACAAACAGGTTTAGGCTGCTTCTACGTATTAACAACCGCTTTAATGTAACAACCGCTTCAGTGCAAGGGAGCGGTAGAAAAACCTAGTAAGAAAGGTTAAGAAATCATTACGGATGGCAATTACAGGCAATGACCATCAGACCCCATCCAACACTCTGGTGTTAACCATGTTTGTTAAAATTTAACACAATTAATCAATAACGTATAAGAAGGAAAGATCCTATGAGGTCTTTAATGGTCGTGTGACATGCCACCAAAAAAAGCTGTTTCACTTGTCACTTAAAGAGTTAAGTCCTCCAATCAAAGATCTGTTGGAATTATTTCAATATATTTTACCGTTCTCAAAATATACGTCTTCAAAGTTTGATGGTTTCTGAAGAAAATAATTGCCTATGCAAAAATAATGATGTGGAGTGTTGCACAGTGTTATGATTTCTTTTGTTAACCCTATATAAATCATCTCTTAATTACTGATCATATAGATTGCAATTTGGTGAGTGATATCAATATCTTTCAAGGAAAAACATTTAAGTTTTATAATAAACCCCTCATGGACTAACAAAGCTACCAGTGTCCTTGAAATTAATGTTGAAAAAAAAACAAAGGCTAAACATGTGCCATATATGGTATGTCCCTCTTTGGATGTCACATATTTGCATATTTAGCTTATGTTTATCATGATACAAGTGTGAAATGGAAATTTCCCTGTAAAATGGTCAATATTTGATGGACTTTAATGGAAATTGCGGCTATTTTCTGCATTTTTAATGCTTTTTACATAAAATATCCAACTATGTTATTTATGAGGCCTACATTTATCTCTACTCATGTCAACGTAAGTCCACATTCCTTAAATTTGCATATGAATTCCAGATAAGAGGTGACCCTTTCTGTCAACGCATATCTACTAGCTAGAGCACGTATAAAAGTATTCATTGAAATAGTAAGTGGAGGGGTGATCAGAGGGTTACCTGTATTACACCCTTTCCTTCAACAAAGCATCCACATTCATCCTCCAAGACGCAGTCGTTCCCCTTCAAGTACAATCCGTCAGGACAGAAACAACCCGTTCCCCCGATGCAGTTTTCGTCATAACAGCCATTGTGTTTTTGTGGATCTCCACAAGTTGTTTGACAGGAACAATTACCGAATTGCATGTTTAGTGGACAAATTTCAAAGGAGGGATCTACTCTTACAAATAAAATAAATAAGAAATGAAACACTATTTAAGTTTTGAAGGTGCCCTTTATCATCATAAATCTTGAATATAATGCCAAGTTGAGTAGGTAAACAGAAAGCTTGATTCTTTATAATGTAAATCCTACCACCTCTAGCCATCCGTTATTGAGAATCCTGCATTCTAATTGGTTAAGCACTGACCTGTTATTCAACAACATGCGGTCAGTAAACGCAGATGAAAATGAAGTTTTTACACATTTTGGTGGTAGAATAGGAAGAAACCACATTTGTTGGACTATAATTGTCTCATAAACCGTCTCGACTCCAAATTTGCAAAATAACGGACTCGGCCTCGCCTCGTCCGTTATTTTGCTAAATTTGGAGTCTCGGCCGTTTATTCACCAATAATAGTCCACCAAATGCGATTTATTCCTTAATTATGCAGACAGAACCTGACCTGAGACTGTTAAGTTACGATACTGTTGTTAGTTGATATCAGTTTGTAACTTGGAGGTCAAAATTCTGTTAAGAAAACCTAATACTCTAACACATTTGAACTGAAATAAAAATTTCACATAGAAAAAGACGCAAAACGATACTTGCCAGCGGGCCCGATGTATGAACCTAGCTTGGTGAGTGAATATCCACTCCATTCATCACTGAGACGAAACATGCTATAAGCAACATAGAAAACGGATCCCTCGTAGTTACTCATATCAATTCGAAGTTCGTATCGTTTTTGGTTTGTCAGGTAAGATAGTTTGTCATTTCCAATCCAAAATTCGGAACTTAAGAAACCGAATCCTTGCTTGTATTCTTTCCAACTACGGTTAAAATTCACAGAGCCATCGATTCGACGCTGTATAACCTGTGTGGAAACAAACAAAGTTGCTCTAGAATTTAAATGCATACAATAATTATTGCGTGACATCTGAAGAAATTTTGCCGGCTCTAACTTTTAAACTAAGTTTTTTAGTCGTCTTGTAAAACAAAACTGTTTGCTGAGTAAGTTTGTCGCATCAAACAACAATTTCGCACTTTTTTATTTCACATAACGTTGTAAAACTCAGCTAATTGTATACAAGGAAACGTTTGCATCAAATTGTGTAAATATGTGCTTTACAAAAAAAAGTTCTACCACAAGACTAAATTGATCGCATTTGTATTCAAAATATAATTTTGACATACAGAGTCAGCACGATAAATTCATAGAACAGTGAATATTCAAATGCTCTCATTTTCCAATAAATTAGTAGCCGAGGAAGAAAATGACCAAATGGACCTTTTTATCTGTTTATTGCATATGTTCCGGTTTTGAAAGATAGTTATATACCGTACTTCATTTTAGTGCTTATCATGCTTCATTTTGGTACTCACATATCCTAAATGCCCCAGAACTTCAGGGGTTTCATCCCTGATCCCCATACAGAGGCGGCGTCTCTTCAACCTACCAGGGGACCAACGGAGGCCCATGAACACCACGCCAATGTGCAGGGTTGGTTTACTCCCGATTCAATTCTCCGGCATTTGTCACCTACCAACTTTCAAAAAGTTCGGCCTTTGGACTTCCTAAATAGCATCCTTTCTGGAAGTTAAAAATTTTATCAAGTATAGATATACTGCAAACCAATCCATTAGACTAAAGTTATACTTACAAGCCATCCACCACCCAGGGAGTCTTCCGTGTTGTCACAGAAAACTTCGAATGGTTCCAAGTATCCATCTGGTTTTATCCAATGTACACCACTTTTGTTTTGCTGAAAACATTGGTCCTGGACTTCCCAGCAGTCTCTTGGAAACTCGGGTTGTTGATAGGAAAAGTATGACGAGCCTAAAATGTCAAAGTTACGGACTTTGGTCAATGCAATCACTGCTAGCTTTTAGAAGACACGATAGCATGTTTTGCCTAGCTTTATAATGGGAAAGTGCACTTAAATTGAAACATGTATTTTGATTGGGATGAAAAAAGTGCAAAGTTAGTATGGAAGAAAATTTATGACAAAAATACGTATGTGCTTTGGATAACAGTGCGTGGGTCATCATTTGGACATTTTTGTTCAAGCTGGACAGCACGTTTCCCGTTTTTCATCTTTGTTTTGAATGTAAGAAAAGACACTTTAAGGCACTTGAATGGATTACTCCTTGATACACTTACGACTATGATTCGACAAAACTTACAATGAAAGCAAACCGAATAAAATTACCTTCTGTTAGACGAGAGATAGATTCTTGTGAGTTCTGAGGAGAAAAAAAGGAATGAAATACTGTCAATGAAGAAAAAATTGATGTATTTATCCAAAATTTATGGAGACATTTGAACACGACAACAGGAGCCTCTATGCTTGGAGATATGGCATAAAGCATTATAAATTAAAAAGCTGTTTAATATTGCTTTTGTCGAGAAAATAAACTTGCTTCCCATTTAGAACTTCTTAAAGAAAACTAAAGACAATTGCTAGTAGATTTTGGTTATTAGTTTCTGGAAGGAGCAGCGTTTGAAAAGTAACCAGACTCTACATAACTTGATGTGATATATGCATTTACAATAACCTCATAGTTTATCGGTACTACTCACAAGCAAACAAAACCAATATGTTAAAAAGAAAAACTGCATGCGCGTGGATTATTATTACAAGTGGTAACTACATTGATAAAGGAAAGATTTTCCCAATGTCTCGTAAAAGAAGAGAAGGGACGTCGTGAAATTCAATGACTGAAATTGGTTAATTTATTCACGGGAAAACACACACACAAAGGAATCTGATAAAGTCAAGCCTGCCGGAACGACATTGAGAGTAATATGGGAGGACTAGTCGATCCTGCTCGTCATTGATGTGTCGGTAAAAAATGATTCCAAATTAAGATTAGTTAATGCATATTTATATATTAAATTAAACTTCTTTGAATGACATAAATGTAAACTTTAGTGGTCAAATCTTATTTGAAGGCCATCTTGCCAAATAAGTCTGACTTGGGCATTGTTTAACAAACTTATGGGAAAAGAAAAAACACAAGATTATTTTTAACATTTTGCTTCAATTTTTACCTAGGTAAGTGTAATAAAGGTTTTCTGTTTAAATCTGCAGCTGAAGGTGGCACAAGGTATATAAAAATGTTCAATACAAAAAAGGTGTATATATGGTACGTCACAGAGTTATAAAAAACAAATTTGTAACGATTTTGAAACAGAACGATAACTTTTCAATACTTGGAATACTGCTGTTAGATTCAAAGATCAATTTTAAGACTTTGATGTTAAATCTATCTGTGTACAGAATTATTTTAGAAAGGCGATCTCTTTTCTGACGTTAGCCTATAAACCTACATTTCATTATTTTTCAGTTTTGTAATATCCTATGACTTTTATTACATTAATATACGAAAGCCCATTAGTGCCATAGTCAAAACTGTATTTTAAGCAAATTTGTTTTTTCGAGAAATATATTTTGGAACAACTGTTTTTTCGAGAAATATATTTTTGGCCAATTGTTTTTTCGAGAAATATATTTTGGAGCATCTGTTTTTTCGAGAAATATATTTTGGAGTATCTGTTTTTTCGAGAAATCTATTTTAAGTATATTGTTTTGTCGAGAAATATATTTTGGAGCATATTGTTTTTCCGAGAAATATATTTTTGGTCAATTGTTTTTTCGAGAAATATATTTTGGAGGATCTGTTTTTTCGAGAAATATATTTTGGAGGATCTGTTTTTTTCGAGAAATATATTTTGGAGCATCTGTTTTTTCGAGAAATATGTTTTGGAACATCTGCTTTTTGGGGGTAATATATTTTTGGCCAATTGTTTTTTCGAGAAATATATTTTTGGCCAATTGTGTTTTTAAGAACTATATTTTGGAGTATCTGTTTTTTCGAGAAATATATTTTGGAACATCTGTTTTTTCGAGAAATATATTTTTGGCCAATTGTTTTTTCGAGAAATATATTTTGGAGCATCTGTTTTTTCGAGAAATCTATTTTAAGTATATTGTTTTTTCGAGAAATATATTTTGGAGCATCTGTTTTTTTGAGAAACATATTTTGGAGGATCTGTTTTGTCGAGAAATATATTTTGGAGCATCTGTTTTATCGAGAAATATATTTTGGAGCATCTGTTTTTTCGAGAAATATATTTTGGAGGATCTGTTTTTTCAAGAAATATATTATGGAGGATCTGTTTTTTCGAGAAATATATTTTGGAGGATCTGTTTTTTCAAGAAATATATTATGGAGGATCTGTTTTTTGGAGAAATATATTTTGGAGGATCTGTTTTTTCGAGAAATATATTTTGGAGCATATTGTTTTTTCGAGAAATATATTTTTGGCCAATTGTTTTTTCGAGAAATATATTTTGGAGCATCTGTTTTTTCGAGAAATATATTTTGGAGCATCTGTTTTTTCGAGAAATATATTTTAAGTATATTGTTTTTTCGAGAAATATATTTGGCGGATCTGTTTTTTCGAGAAGTATATTTTTGGCCAATTGTTTTTTCGAGAAATATATTTTGGAGCATCTGTTTTATCAAGAAATATATTTTGGAGGATCTGTTTTTTCGAGAAATATATTTTGGAGGATCTGTTTTTTCGAGAAATATATTTTGGAGCATCTGTTTTTTCGAGAAATATATTTTGGAGCATCTGTTTTATCGAGAAATATATTTTGGAGCATCTGTTTTTTCGAGAAATATATTTTAAGCATATTGTTTTTTCGAGAAATATATTTTGGCGGATCTGTTTTTTCGAGAAATATATTTTTGGCCAATTGTTTTTTCGAGAAATATATTTTGGAGCATCTGTTTTATCAAGAAATATATTTTGGAGGATCTGTTTTTTCGAGAAATATATTTTGGAGCATCTGTTTTTTCGAGAAATATATTTTGGAGTATCTGTTTTTTTCGAGAAATATATTTTGGAGCATCTGTTTTTTCGAGAAATATATTTTGGAGCATCTGTTTTTTCGAGAAATATATTTTGGAGCATATTGTTTTTTTCGAGAAATATATTTTTGGCCAATTGTTTTTTCGAGAAATATATTTTGGAACATCTGTTTTATCGAGAAATATACTTTGGAGCATCTGTTTTTTCGAGAAATATATTTAAGCATATTGTTTTTTCGAGAAATATATTTTGGCGGATCTGTTTTATCGAGAAATATATTTTTAGCCAATTGTTTTTTCGAGAAATATATTTTGGAGCATCTGTTTTATCGAGAAATATATTTTGGAGTATCTGTTCTTTCGAGAAATGTATTTTGGAGTATCTGTTTTTTCGAGAAATATATTTTGGAGCATCTGTTTTTTCGAGAAATATATTTTGGAGCTTCTTGTTTTTTCGAGAAATATATTTTGGAACATCTGAACCATGCAGTACTTCCACATTCCAAAGGAGATTCTTTAAGATGTAGATGAAATAAAAATTAGTAAACGGAACATTGTTGTTATACCCCTATATCCACAAACGTCAAACGTGTGCCAAGTAGGGGGCTTTCTGCTACATAAGGAAAAGAAAATAAGGTCCGGAAATTCGAGATAACTTATGGATATTCATCTTCATTCAAAGAATTTTAATTGCAATATGTGGAAGTACTGCAGCTGCGCTTTTTGTACCCGTTGTAAATTGGGCTGAAGTTAGCGAACACTAACAGCGAACATTAGTGGCGAACATTAACAGCGCACGATACCAGCTAACGGTAAGCAAAAAGTTACCACGGAGCTGCGCGTAACAGTGGCGTAGCCAGTATTTTTTGAAGGGGGGGGACTCGGGGTCACGAACCTTTCCTGCGGG
Organism: Holothuria leucospilota; assembly: GCA_029531755.1. Classification (NCBI taxonomy): domain Eukaryota; kingdom Metazoa; phylum Echinodermata; class Holothuroidea; order Aspidochirotida; family Holothuriidae; genus Holothuria; species Holothuria leucospilota. The sequence continues at coordinate 30,405,723 of CM055970.1, forward strand.
GCACAATTTCTGAATTCTCTCGCTCTATAGGACCGAATATACTTCAAACATTTCGCATGAGGAGGGGGTGGGGAGTACCTGGGGTGACACGGCCAAGTTGTCGTGGGGGCACGTTCCCTCTCGTGCCCTCCCGGAGCTACTCCACTGCTGCCTAAGGGTCATTATTATAAGGCTTTAAGGAAAATCACAGTCGGTCTAGTGAAGAAAAATAAAGCCAGGTCAAAACTTCATTAGTTTTAATATTGCACAGTACCGATACCGAATTTCTTGGGGAAGTCAGTGTAGCCGAAATTATAATTGCATGCTAACCTATCCCGAGGGGTGATGTCAGGGAGGGGGTAACAAGCCCCAATCGTGCCATCATTAATAATGAGGTTTTCCTTTTTTTGCCGTGTTAAAATTGAATTTGTAACTCAATAAGATGGTGATGCACGTTTTTGGCGACTCAATCTTCTATCACCTCATTTATGTTAACCGATCTCGGGTGACGACATCGGGGAGGGAGTCGCAACCCGCCCCCTCCCAAAAAACGTCCTTAAATGTGAAATTCTTAATTTAAACCCGAGTTTGGCTAACAAATCCAATTTGTAACTCAGTAAGATGGAGGTGCCCATAATAGCTGACACAACCTCCTATCATCTCATGTTAACCGATTCCGGGGGACGATGTCGGGAAAGGGGTCACAAGCCCCCAAAGATGCAACAAATGGTGAAAAGTTTTGGAATTTAACCCAAGTTTTTGCTAAAAAATCCAATTTGAAACTCTGTAAGATGGGGGTGCCCGAAGTAGCTGATACTTACTTGACCCCTCTTCCCGACATCGTCCCCTGATCAACTAGTATGACATGACAGAGAATTGTGTTAAGCTACAAAGAACACCCAAATCTTAATAATGGAAGCCACAGCTTCGATTGTAGGGATTGCTTTGATTTGCTCCGTCCAAATTACCGCCCTCTGCAACGAGCGTTACTACATCATCTGTAATCCGTGCAGCACATATTTACAACGGGTATAGGCGCAGCTGCAGTACTTCCATATATTGCACTTATAAGTCTTTGAATGAAGATGAATATCCATAAGTTATCTCGAATTTCCGGACCTTATTTTCTTTTCCTTATGTTGCAGAAAGTCCCCTACTTGGCACAAGTTTATGGATATAGGGGTATAACAACAATGTTCCGTTTACTAATTTTTATTCCATCTACTTTTTAAAGAATCTCCTTTGGAAAGTGGAAGTACTGCATGGTTCAGATGTTCCAAAATATATTTCTCGAAAAAACAGATGCTCCAAAATATATTTCTCGAAAAAACAATTGGCCAAAAATATATTTCTCGAAAAAACAGATACTCCAAAATATATTTCTCGAAAAAACAATTGGCCAAAAATATATTTCTCGAAAAAACAATATGCTTAAAATATATTTCTCGAAAAAACAATTGGCCAAAAATATATTTCTCGAAAAAACAATATGCTTAAAATATATTTCTCGAAAAAACAGATGCTCCAAAATATATTTCTCGAAAAAACAATTGGCCAAAAATATATTTCTCGAAAAAACAGATGTTCCAAAATATATTTCTCGAAAAAACAGATACTCCAAAATATATATTTCTTGAAAAAACAATTGGCCAAAAATATATTTCTCGAAAAAACAATATGCTTAAAATATATTTCTCGAAAAAACAGATGCTCCAAAATATATTTCTCGACAAAACAGATGCTCCAAAATATATTTCTCGACAAAACAGATGCTCCAAAATATATTTCTCGAAAAAACAATTGGCCAAAAATATATTTCTCGAAAAAACAGATGTTCCAAAATATATTTCTCGATAAAACAGATACTCCAAAATATATTTCTTAAAAAAACAATTGGCCAAAAATATATTTCTCGAAAAAACAATTGGCCAAAAATATATTTCTCGAAAAAACAGATGTTCCAAAATATATTTCTCGAAAAAACAGATACTCCAAAATATATTTCTCGAAAAACAATTGGCCAAAAATATATTTCTCGAAAAAACAATGTGCTCCAAAATATATTTCTCGAAAAAACAGATGCTCCAAAATATATTTCTCGAAAAAACAGATCTTCCAAAATATATTTCTCGAAAAAACAGATCCTCCAAAATATATTTCTCGAAAAAACAAATTTGCTTAAAATACAGTTTTGACTATGGCACTAATGGGCTTTCGTATTAATATGACTGTTCACCACAAATAAAACCTTTTCAAGGGTGAACATTGGTAAGAATACAACACCTAAAACGACAACTTAAAGGTGTCTTAAATGATTAAATTACAAAGGTAAACACGATGAAGAGACAGTGGCATAGCCAGAGTATTTTCACTGTGCGCCTTAAGAGGGGGAGTCTCCACCATTTAACGGTGGCTTGAAATATGGGATCAGTATGTTTTTTATTCTTGAGTTCACAAGTGGGGATGTCGGAGTGTGCGAAACTTCTGTCGGGGCTTGTCCCCATTTTTTGAGTTACGCCACTTTGAAGCAGCATTTAAGCTAGGGTGATTTGTTTAAATTGTCATTTACGAAAAGTTTTATATCAGTCGCGACCGGCATGGAAACTTAATGGAATGCAACCAAGGCAAGACTATAACAGGTACCCAAACCAAAATCTTTGCTAAAATTCCTGCACGGCATACAAAAAAGACTTAATAAAAATCTGACAATTTTTAAACTCTAACAAATCTACACCACAAATACGAAAGAGGGGCGCAATGTGGGCTACAGCCTCCGCCCGCTCTCCGGACAAGATGTTTGCTGTTTTCGGTCTAAGTAAGCAGTTCCTCACCCAATTGAAAGCATTCCTCCATTTTTATATTCTGAACTAAATTAAAAATAAACTAAATTAGATTTCTTAGTTGACGTAAGAACTGAATTTTTATTTTGTAGATTTATCCAACCTTTGTGATGCATTGCAAGAGGAAGATTATTTTAAAAACTTACCATTTGATCAGAAGATGTCACATCTCCATAGATTCCAATCCAAAATGAAAATAGAAACCAACGATGCAGTTTTAAAAGGTTAGAGAGACGGCCCATCTTTCTTTTCCTGAGTGTCCACGCGCCCCTAAAGCTTTGAAGTAACACACTTCCCTGTTTGAGTGTATTATACGCGAAAGTAATTACCACAGCTCAAAACTCTGCCGAACTTAAATGCATTTCTATAAAATTAGCATAATAAAATTACGGAAATGTGACAGTGGCATTTCAAGAGCAACGGTTATATTCGACAGGTATGCAACACTTTGTGTATTTATCGTGCCTGATGGTTATTCTTTTTATCCTTACCAGGATTCGACGTCGACATCTATGAATATGTAACACTGCAGCCCAGCATGCTGCCAGTGAGTTTATGATCATTGTTACTATTGAGCCACGATGACAAATAATAGCAGTGAGTCCGTGTATTTATTCCATTTGTAACTGAATATCATATACTTATGTAACGGTAAGATAAAGTGACTTCACGGAATGGGTGATATTGTTTATATTTAAATGTGTTGGTATGCATTAGTTGGTGGGGTTGTTGGCACCGAAGGCCGATTCTTCCTTTGGTGGGAAGGGTCTTTGAGAAATTTATGGTAATGTTAAGTGACTTATATGCAAAAATGGTCCTGTCTGTGGGCTGTAGTATGGTAGCCTTTGATTGGCACCCGGGTGATCGCTCCTCGCCCCCGTATCCATTTACATGTCATTGGTAGTACAGTACTACAAAAGTCTCCGTTAATGACGTGAGATTTTCTTTGTGAACACTGAATGATCATTCACATTTTAGTGCAGTATCTATTCCGTTGCCGTACATGACAATGAATGGGTACGTAGTCTATGTCTTAGTAACACCTTCCTGCCTAAATTTAGGAGGCCGTAAAGGACGGGCAATACTCCAAATATTTCACCACTGCCAACTTGACCATAAACAGATAAGTGAGGTGAATACAGCATGTAGACGACAAAGATATTTAATGTTTCTTTTATATTGAACAACGGCTCTATAGACCCACTTCACTTACGTCACTTTTCCATTGGCAATGCGATACAACCGCCATTTGGGGGATCAAGCTATGTGCAGAAGTACACGCGTACACAGAGTGGCCATCAATAGAAGCTAGACCAGTGGTTCAAGTTACCGTCCCCTTCACCGAATGGGGTTGGGCAAACGCCCCCACCCCGTCTATAGCATAGTATTGTTACAAATAAAACGACAATGAAAAACACATGTCGAAATAAGGGATAGATGTACACAAATATCGCTTTTTACGTGTGGGTCCGACCCAGGGTAGCGAAACAGCGGTGCGAGACCTAAAAAAGTGACTGCGTTTTGAGATGGTGAATCCTAAACACGCGAGTTATGAAAGCGTAAAGGCTTGATCGGGATCAGGGCGGAGGTTTTTTTTAAATTTAACAGTTACCAGGGGCCCACCGGGGTTTGGATCGTCCCTCATGGTCCCTAATGGTGACTGGGGCCATGGGTAACGTCCTAGTGGGGTACCCCGGAAGCTCTGGAGTATTTACGATATTGTCGACACAGAATGAGGCACCGTCAGTCAAATTTTGACAATCTTTCGATTGCCTAATAACCTTATAAGCGCACTAAAGAGATTTCACCCAAAATCATCTTTAGACCAGCTTGTATTTCACAAGTGACCATAACGGAAGCTGATGCTCCCGAGGCTTGTCCTGTGGGTGAGAGGAAGAGGAAGGATGGTAGGGGTCGCGTGAGGCTATGAAAGACTTATGCCGCTCAGGCGGCCCTACAGAGAGAAATGAGAAAAACGAAACTGGTGCACAGACAAATAGCATTTTTGAAAATTTTTAAACGTTTTACTACTTATTAGGCCTACAGCTGAGAGGAATCCGGAGTGATCGAATATTGTGATAGTCCAAAATGTAGTATAGAACACTTTTGCAGTCTTACGTTTAATATGTTTCCCTTCACATATTCCTACTCATGTTAAGTTGCACGATACTCAGAGTAGGGCAACGCGTTAACGCGATATTGACTAGACAGAAATACAGCAAAACAAGTGCAATATTAACTAAAAAGAAAGAGCAGGTTTTAATAGGCCAACTAGTTCCTTTAAGATCCGGTACTACTAGTTCACATTGAATGTCACAAAATGAGGGTGAATAGTATATTTTTTGGTAAAAGTATGTTTTAAGGGTTATTCTTTAATGAGTGTACAGTCCAAATCAGGCCCTCAACCAGATGCGGTGCTATAGCAGGGACGAGGTAGCTTCCAGAGGACTGAGTAAATTCTGGTGACGAGATATATTTAAGACAACAATAAATTTTGTTCTCAAAATTGTTTAGGGGCGGAAATTTCTCTCGAGGCGACGATGCTTGCCCACCAGTCCTCATGCTACCTCACAATTCCTTTACTTTCTGTATGACCCCCCATCAAAGCTTTTGCCTGTCGTTTTTTTTTTTTTTTTTTGATGATGATGATGGTGCTAACATTCGATGGCAGGGTGCCCAGATAGCCAGTATTTAGTGTAATTGGTAGTTATTCAGTGTACATCATCCTCTGAAATTAAGAAAAGATGAGAAGATGGGGAAGAAAAGGAACGGGTAACGCCGCCGAAAGATTTTTGGCACCGTCCTAACGATCATGACCTGCAGGTGGAGTATTTTTGCTGGGTTTATAGTACCTGCATCTAATCTAGGGTTTTGGGGAGCATTTTCAATATTTTATATTTATTATATTTAACATATATATATATATATATATATATATATATATATATATATATATATATATAGGTAAAAATGAAGTAGTAAATAGTGCTAAAAGTTTGTGAAAAATTCCACGACGTTTCGGGTTTAAACCCTTCATCAGGTGGCAAAAATTCAACTGATCGTTGACACGGCCAAACGTACAATTTAAAAAAAAATACACAATAAAATTGGGCACGGTAAACCTCGGCTAGGAAAACAGACAGTGTTAAGTGGGTACCACAAGTCAAAATAATTGCATTTTTTTGACCTGTGGTAACCACTTAACACTGTCTGTTTTCCTAGCTGAGGTTTACGTGCCCAATTTTATTGTGTATTTTTTTTTAAATTGTACGTTTGGCCGTGTCAACGATCAGTTGCATTTTTGCCACCTGATGAAGGGTTTAAACCCGAAACGTCGTGGAATTTTTCACAAACTTTTAGCACTATTTACTACTTCATTTTTACCTACCTACTTCATAAGTGCTACGCAGTACTTTGACCTTATATATATATATATATATATATATATATATATATATATATATATATATATATATATATATATATATATATATATATATATATATTTATATTTATATTTATATTGGTAAATACGAACCCTTCAAAAGGTTTACTGGACTTTTTAGTGGATGAAGGGTGAAAAATTGGTGATTTTGTTCAACAGTACTTTACAGTTTCGGACTTCAAAGTTGGCCTACAGAATGATCGTTTACTTGATCAGATTCTCAATCGATCCGAATTACCAAACAGTTGGAAAAAATGATTCCTTCAAAATAATACGTAAGTTGTACGTGCAAAGTATCGAAAAAGTGGATTGTACTTAACGAAACTGTAGCATCCCATGCCAACCTTTTTTTTAAATTTGGATTAAATTTTATCATCGAGTTTCGTTCTTTAAGGATTTTTCATGTTAATGTTATATGTTTTGTGATTTTACTTATCCCGACTTAAATTTCACACTTTCTCGATAGTTTTGAAATAATAGGGTCAATTTGATGTTACCAGAGGTCAGACTCTCTAAATTTTGTAAAAATAATAATATCATATCACTTATACTTAAAATAGTACGGTATAGGTCTATATGCCAAGGTCTTTCATTCTGCCACCTCCCGATACCGCCCGGCACGCGAGTTTTTTTTTCGTAGGATAGCGAGGGGAATTCTATTCATACGGACCAATCAGCTTCTTGGAAAGAGGTCACACCCCTAATTCCAAAATAGCAGCTTTCCGACCCTTGTTTTGTAATTCTGACACCGGATTATGAAAGAACAGGCCAAATAACCCCCATCCATGTAACCCTAACCTTAATTCGAAGCCTAACCATGATTTTGAAACAAATTTAAAATTTTTTGAAAAATCGATTTTCCCGTCGCTATCCTATGAAAAAAAAACTAGCGCCCGGCACGGGGTAGAATGAAAGACTGTTTGTATCATTTTATGTCAGCAAGAAATCATATGGGGTTAGCTCCAGGTGGGGGAAGAGGGCCATGCCCCCGTCGAGGAAGGCTACCCCTCCGTCGGGGAATTTTTTACAGTTTCGTCGAGAGTCTTAGTTGATACGATGAAGCAGGGCGTTGCATGTCCGTGGTTACACTAACAAATGCGGACAACTGATTTTTCAACCAATCGGATACGCGCGCGTCTTCCACAAGGGCGTGCAAAGTCTACTGCACGCATACCATGTGATTTATAGTTTTTGCTTCTCAAATGACGTCACGTGACGTCAGTGGATAAGGTCTCCACATAAGCATATGCATTCAGACAAAAATAGGAACAGATGCAACCTTAACCGCATAACTCCCAGTGATTAATTTCAACAAGGACAATAGGCCATCGGAGACCTTTTCCCAACAGAAACTTTGGAATTATCCTGGATGAGAATTGACACGGGGTAATTGTCCGGGATGGGAATATACCGGGGTCGGCATTGTCGGGTGTGGGGGAATTGTCCGGGGGAGTTTTTTCAAGGAGAAATTTTGTCGGGAGAAAATTGTCGGAGGGGAATTATCGGGGAACCAGATGCAAGAGTGCAAACTACAGACTATACTGACACATCCAGTAAGTAGTGGCGGCATAAAGATCGGTGGGGTGTCAGTAGGTAAGAGAAGAGGAAAAGAGGAAATTTTAGGGACAGCACTAGCAAGTCAGTTGCTGCATAAAACAACTTTCGGAAAGGAGAGTATGTCCTTCATTCCTCTCGTGAAGTCTCTGGTACAAAAAAGAATAGAGAATTTTTAAGTGGAGCTACTTTGGTAAATAGGCAGTGATGGCATTTAACAACCATGATTAAGGTATTTACATTTTACTTGATGTGTATGAGACAAGACATCTCCTGCAGCTTATTGCCCATTGTCTCATCATAACCTATTATGCATATGCAATCCCCTAGCCAGAAAAGGTACTGAAGCTGCGAGATAGCTTGGGGGAAAATAATTTAGGGGCTAAATATTCTTAAATGTATAAAGGCAAGAATAATTTTTTATTTGTTAAGAGGGCAACATTTCGGGGAGGGGCACTCCCCTAATGCTCTCTTGGCTACGTCTTTCTGTGTATTTTCCACGTCTTCTGGTGCAAGAGTTTCTTTAGTGCATATTTGTTTAAGTCGTTGGATGATGGAATGCCTCTTGCCATGTTCATGTGATTTGACTGTCTTGGAAATAAAATCCACAATAGTTCTGGCGTCGTCAGTCATACATGCCTCTAGGATTTATTATTCATAAACATGTGGATAGCGAAAAAGAGGTGCCAGAGAGGATAAAGAAGTGATTAATTAACCCCTCGAGCATATGTTAGTCATCTTGAACTTGGCACATCAGTTACGTGGTCTGTAAACGGATAACTGTGGTATGTTTGATTATAGACGAATATATACGAAATGTTTTTAAAAAGATGTAAAAATGTTATAATATGATTCGCGCGCACCCATCCTTTGATTGTTCACGGCTACAATATTACTTCCTGTAGGGCAGTAAGCATGAAGTAATATACTTTTACAAACCCCGTACCCTCACCATTATCCACAATATCGGTCAGTCGAGGGGAGACTAAAATAAAACAAAACGTCAAGTTGTGATTTTTGTGGTCTTTAAAGTTCGCACTCACCATCATTTGAAGGTTAAATGCGTCATACGAAAGGCCCACCCTAACACATACCCCACCAGAGGTGGACCCTACCAGGGGCATAACGCGGGCCATTGCGTCTTCCTCCTTTGGAGGGGTGTCAATTAAGTGCTCCCGTGGGGCCACTGATGCCATTTTTCTTCCTCGTTAAGCGCATGCACGCAGTGCCACAGACAGATCGTCAGTCTAATCAGGGAGTTGTTAGTCCTAACAACTCCTGGTCTAATCAACAGTAATTAATACTCTCTACACGTTTACGTACCCCATATTTGGTCCTGTGGGGACAGCATCGACTTCTCTGTACACACAATCAGAGATAACGCACCCATATTCACGGTAGTCTTTATATGCTCTATGTCTGTCTGAAAAATATGAAACTTTATGAATTTGAGTTTTTTTCAACGATATTTTCTTCAAAATGCTAACCACTCCTTAGCGCTGACGAAAATGTTCAGAAGCAAAGTGCATCTCCATTTCTTGTTTGTTGTGTTAAAAAGCAGTGAAGCCGCCAGGAGCTGGTGATGGGGGGGGGGGGTACCACAGATGACGTCGTAATGCGACCTCAGTTAACCCCCAAGTCTGCTTAAATTGTGCTTTTTACGCGTTCCTACGAGTGTATACACCAGTGGGAGGAGCCTTTCTTTGTCATTACTTGAGGGTGCCCTGCTGGGGAGGGGGACACCTTTGAGAATTTTTCTTGATTTAAGTTGGCTTAAATGCAAAATGATGCTATCTTTCGGGAATTTTCTGAACTGATCACATGATTGAAAAATGTCCATAATTTAGTGAATTCTAATTTTGGTGATGTAATATAGCAGAGTATGTTGCCTAAGAAAAGGGTATGTAGTGAACAAACCTCCTCACCCCATTTTGGCTACTTTTCTGCCTTCTACCCGGGCAATTGCCACGCAAAAATACCTCCGTGGAGTCCACAGACACATTCTTGGACTCTCAAAGGCAGCGATTTGTTTTCAGTATTGAGGGGACATGATACTATTTTCAAATAATTTACTGTGTGAAAAATCAAAGTCAATGGGCGATTTCTCAAATATGGGGGGGCATGTCCCCCTGTCCCCCGGATCGCCGCCCATGTGCACTATTAAACATTTTTTCCTTTGCTTCATTGTACATTAGAAAAGGGTATACAAGGCTGACAGAGAGCAGTATAAGGCCTTCTGGAAGCTCTGGATTAATTATACAAAAAGTTTGCACCAAGATGATACTTACGGTATTACCTGTGTTATGGCTCGAGCCTATATGTAACCTACAAACTAGTAAGAGGAAAGATCACAGAAAAACAAGATTAAAGTTCTGTTTCTCATTATTTAACCCCCTCTACTCAATTTTTACAAATACTAAATCTTAGCTTAGGCCTGACTACAGTTATTTACTTAAAGGAGCTGTGGCATCCCCCAAATATATTTAGACATATCCAGTGGCGCCGCAAGGATTTGGTGATGGGGGGCAGAACAGATGTCGTAAAGCCATCTCAGTTCCCTCCCAAGTCTGCGTAAATAGTACCTTTTTGGTTCGTCCCTGCAAATGTGCACAGCAGTGTTGAATCCTTTTTGTCACTACATAAAGGTGCCTTCCTGGGGAGGTCTAAGGGGAGTGGGACACCCCTCCCTTTTGAGAATTGTTAATTTAAGGTTGCTTAGATGCAAAACGGTGCTATCTTTGGAATATTTTTGGAACTGATGATATATGCTGGAAAATATCCATAATTTACTGAATTCTAATTTTTGGTTAGGTGAAAGAGGAGAGTATGTTGTCTCAAAGAAGGGTATGTTGTCAACAAACCTCCTGAAGTCTCCCTTTTGGCTACTTTAATACCTTCTATTCGGAGAAAGTTTTTAAGTAAAAATACGTGCGTGGAGACCAGAGAAAAATATTCTTGGACTATTACGAAAATTTTCCTTTGCTTAATTGTCCATTATAAAAGGGTATCAAAGGCTGGCAGTCACCGGTAAAGTGCCTCCTGGAAGCTCTGGATTAGTTATATACTGTAAAATGGGGCACTGATATGATGATTATTACCTGACATACAAATGATACAACAGAGTATGATGAAGAGCACTTTACATCTATCTTATTTCTGCTAAGTTTGAACGAAAATCCAGACTAACAGCTTCCAGAAATGGAGAATGGGAGGGAGAGTGTAGGTGCAGGGAGGTGATATTAGACCTCCCTGATAGGTTAGGCAAAAGGGGTTAAGGACTAAAAAGCGCTTTTCAGAATGTTTTTTTTTTTTTTCGTCGTTAGTGCGTTAACAATCACCATCAATACCGGTAATGGCTGCGTGCGAAGCGCTCGGTAAAAACTTTTGAAAAATGTGTAACGGGAAAAAGGTACTTTCAACCTTTTACATCATGCTACAAATAAGATTGAAAAATTCCATAGGCCCCTAGAGAGGTTGGAGATGTACTTCTGTTGTTCAGAAAAGTGTTGTGATCCGAATAGTTGCATGTATTATAACCTTAATAATGGTCATGAGATGGAGTACAACCAGTGACGAATGCGCGCGAAGCGCGCCGAAAATGTTCATTTAATAAGATAGCCATGACAAAACCTGCACTCACGTTCTGCATCGAGACACTTTCAATTCCCCAACAAACCTATTTGCCAATTACAAAGCCAGTCTTTTAGCCTACTGAGAATTCGTAAACAGCTTTCAACTTTTGTGGCTGTGCTTCTGCGGGAGTTGCTACCGGAAATTATTGATAATAAGGACAATATTGAGGTAAGGTTTGAAGTGGACGGAGCGCGAGAAAATGTTGATAGTTTGCGAAGGATTTGCGATAAATCTGATAGTTTGAGAACCATTTGTGATAGAAAACGGATGCAATAGATCCATCACTCGGTCGAAAACACACTTCACCCTACCCAATACGGAAATATATAGCTTAAACGCCTTTGGGGATCATTTTAAAATTTTTCAAAAAAAAAAATCTGATATCGATTGGGGGGCACGCCCCCCAGGCGCGGATCCAGAAATTTTGAGGGGGGGCCCAAGATGGAAAACCTCATGTGCACCGAAGGTGCACCACGAGCGCGAAGCGTGAGTCCCTACGCGTGGGGTCCAGGGGCCCGCGTTAGGGCCCCTGGCGGGGTCCAGGGGCGGAGCCCCGGTGGGGGTCAAGGGGGCGAAGCCCCCGGAAGCTCTCGCAATATTGCATTTTAAGAGCACAGAAATCGGCTCCAGTTCTTATGTCAGTGAGATTTCATACCTTTTCATGTTGCATGGAATTTGATGTGTATGGCTCAGTATAAGTTACTATATGTACCTGCAGAAGTTACGGAGTATCTAAGTAATTTAAAACTTACACGCCAACATTATGAGCCCGTGTAGGTAACTTGAAATGATTTTTGCCATAATGAGTGTTTTATTTTCGTTATACGGTATTCGGGTATAGGTCGTCAGATGAAACAATTGCGCGCGAAGCGCGCCGAAAATTTGAATTTACATTTAAAACCATTGCTATGACTAACGGTGTCAATTCCCTTTATGTGTGTCTATCAATTAGAAGGTGGGTTCGACACTAAGTTTTCAGTTCTCATAAGAAGAGGAGGGTGAAAAAATGAATATCAGTTGTTTTACATCACAATGCTGACTCTGAAATCACGTTTATGCACACGAATATTTGGCTTATGGTAGAACCCCACCGATGAGTAATGCGAATACGTTTGGGACCTTATTGATAGTAAAAGGAGCAATTCAAGGCTAACAGTGCGCAGATCAAGCAAAAAATCAAGAAATATTGAGAAGACTGCAAAAATTGTGAAAGATTTCAAATGATTTTTGGTAAAAAGTGATAAAAATAAATCCATCACTCAATAAAAATGTATCTCTCTCTCCGTGAGCGTAAACAATTGCGCGCGAAGCGCGCCGAAAATTTTCGGTATAGGGCCTCCCGGGAGCTCTGCATTAATTGTACACTGAAAAGGGGGACCAACAGGACTCTCACAACCTTACATCCATATGGGAGGAGAGATGATATATCACCTTCTTTATGGACTTCTGAAGGGTTTACCCTTCAGAAATTTATGATCGATGGTGCCGGCGGGAGTTGGTGATTGGGGGAACCGCAGATAACTGCTAAACCGTGCCTTTTTAGGCAGTGGGATTTTGTGTACGCTATATTCAAGAGTGGGAGAGCCTTTTCTTATTAGTACATGAGAGTGCAATCCCAGGAAGGAGTTTACCCTCCCCTCTGAGAAATTTTTGTTAATTTTAGGGGGCCTATATGCCAAATGGTGGTATCTCTGGGTCATTCTAAAGTGATTGTATGTTTAGAAAATGTCCACAATTTAGTGAATTCTAACTTTTGTTCGGGTGAAAAAGGGGAGTAAGAGGCGGTTAACATATTGTCTTCAAACCTCCTTAAGTCCCAGGAAAAATCATGGGCTGGATCCATCTCCAAAAGTGTGTGTGTGGGGGGGGGGACTTTCACATTTGTGAATCGCCGTCCTGGTGGCGTGGAAGAAGCAGTTGGTGGTAGCCAGAATTTGTGTCACGGGAAGGCAATAAGTTTTGTGATCTTCGGCATGGGGGAGGGGTCTAAGGGAAATTGTTCTAGAACTGAATGCCCTCAGATCCGATTTGGTGCAACAAAAGTGTACGATTTTTAGGTTATTTTTCTTCTAAAAATTTCGTTTTCCTAGGCATAATTGCAGTCTGTTCCATCATTTTTGAAAAAGTGAGGGGGACTTTTTGACGATGTTCCCCCTTCCAAAAAAGTGAGGGGGAAGGGTCCCCCCGTCCTCCATGATCCACGCCCATGGGAAAATTGTACACGCAATTATACCTGCGTGGAGTCCACAGAAACATTCTTGGACTATAATAAAATTTTTCCATTACATTTTAAAAGGATATCCAAGGTTGACAGAGAACAGTATAGAACCTCCCGGGAGCTCTAAATTAGTTACAGTATACAAAAGAGGGACCAACAGGATTCTCACTACCCGACATCCATATGGGAGGAGATATGATATATCACTTTCTTTTTAGGTATAGCAAGAGGGATGGTGGACAGGCAAAATTCGTTTCAGAAAAGATTTTCCTCATTATTGAACGTCGCGGTAAAATGTTTGGAAAATAAGCAACGGCAATTACGTACTTTCAATCTTTCAAATCATGTGCTAGACTAGATTAGTCAAAGATCCCATAATGATGAGAGCCCTACAAAGAAGGAGATGTACTTTTTACAAAAATGTTTTGCACTGGAATCATTTCTTGCGTCATAGCCTTGTCAATGGTATATAAAATCGGGTGTAAACCCTGTCGTATGCGCGCGAAGCGCGCCGAAATTTTGAATAAAACATTAGTCTATGACAAAACCTGCATTTCAGAACCTGCAACGGACACTGTCACTTTCCCACCAACCTGTGCTGTTCAGAAACGAATCTTCTGACTGAGAATTCTTAAAAAGCACTTTTGCTCCTTTGTACCCCAGTGAGTAGTTACCGAAAGCTATTGATAATAAAGACAACTCTGACACAAGGCTTCACGCTAGCGGAGCGTGCGAAAATTTGGAATTTGTCAAGAATTTCCAAGACTTATGATAGTTTGAGAACAGTTTGTGAAAGAAAATGGTTAGAACAAATAAACCAGTCATCAAAAATACATCTCATCCTACACCCTCCACAGAAATCTGTAGCTTAAACGACTTTTGGGACCATTTTAAAAATTTTCAAGAATCGATGGGGGAGGGGGACACACGTCACCCATTGCCCACTGTGCCGACGCCACTGTCTGTAGCTTAAAAGCCTTTTGAGTTCATTTTAAAACTTTTCAGACAGTTTTGAAATCGAATAGGGTATGCACGCCGCTACTTTGCGTGCAACAGCTGGTGCCACTGTGCACAATAGCACGTCACCTGACAGCTTGTCTTCTGTATTCATTCTGCAAGATCTGTATGGCGAAAACTTTGCCTCTCAATCCCTCTAGATTACAAAAAAATTCACTCTTTGACACAAAATTGTTGCTAAATTTCAGTGCAGCTAGCCGAGCCCATACTACATATGTCACGATGTTTACTTATTTAGATCTTAAGTCAAGGATCATTACTCAGCTATTCACCTGTTTTCGAACACTGTAGCGCTCCTTTCGTCGCCAACCACTTTGAAAGATATATAAAGAGATAATCCAGCGAAAGGCTCCACCCAACCCCTTCAGAAATATATACTCTGAATACGTTCTTAGACACTTTTATTCATTTTTTTTTGCTCTTAATTTTTCTTTCTCCTTTTCTTTTTTTCTTTTTCTTCTTTTTTCTCCTTTCGTTTTTTTTCGTGGCAAGGGGGGGAGGGGCCGGGCCCCCCAGGCCCCCCTGGATCCGCGCCTGCGCACCCCTCATGGCGTCATGGCGGCGGCACTGTTAAAAATAGCATAAAAAGTTGTCCATACAGGAAACCGGTTCAAAAATGAGTCAATTCTAATTATTTCTGAAACGAATCTGTTCAAATAATTGATTACTTCCTCTGAAAAGATTCTCTTCAAATTCGAATTGGCATTTTTTAGAGTGTAGAAACTAAACAGGGAGGTCCTAACACGTCCCTGGGATTGTAAAGGTGCTAGAGATGCGATGGGGGGTATATTCGTGTCGAACAATTACACTTAGTAACAAAGACGTTACCCCATTCTTCGTAGCTCCATGATTGCACATTCTCCTCGTACTAACACATATGGACTTGTGCAGTTAGGCGAGCTTGCATACAATGCAACTGTACGGCACTTTTATTTACTGATAGCTGTGATAATGGTTTGTCTGTGTGCAATATTCACTCAGGGTCAAAGATTTTGCGCTAATTCGAAATGAAGCGCGGATTTTTTGTGAGCACCAGAGGTAAACGTGTTGGCCTAGACATTAATAAATTTGTAGTTATCACACGATCTGATAAAATCAGAGCGCTTGTCACCTAAATTGCATTTGAACCTACATTGACTGACTAGTTCGTACAACGTATGCGACTATCGTAAATGCGCCCTCTACATATACTTTAGAAATCCTAAACTCTGTACTAGGTTATTTCTGAAGCAAATCTCTCTGCAAATGACAAGTTTATAGAACACCCTCGGATTGGCTTCCTAGCAAAGGAAAATGTTATAACGTCTTGACCAAGACCAGGGAGGTGTTATTAGCTGGAGATCCATCAAAAATTTCTTTGAATCCTACTAGTTGCCCACGATAATCTCTTTTGTGTCTTGTTCTTGACGATTCTCTAGGCTAAAGAGCTGTTAGGAACTAAGTGCAAGTGGAGCTCGTCGTCTGCTACATCTCGAAGAGCAGATCGGGAAATTTGTCCCTTGCCTTAACATTGCCAGTCGTTTAAGATTAAATTAATTTGAGGGTTTCGGCGCGTTTCGACGCTATTTATGACACTCTTAAATAGTTCCCTATAACTTGCTTGATATGGGCGTATCTTTTATCGTGCGCGGAAATGCGGAAATTAGTAATTATCGGACAGCGAAGTTTAGTCTTATACTTCTTTTGCTCATTTACATAAATCATGAGCATTAGTTTATTGTCAGCATCATTTCACTCCTTGGCAATAAACAGTCTTTTTGAATGTCAGAACAGTGTTTCGTACTCGACTGTCGGCAACTAGTTAGACATTAAAAGATTGTTCCAAATTATCGTTTTTGTTGGGGTCGCTGTAGGTGTTAATGAGGTTGCCTAGATATTAGACGAAGGAATTCAGTGCCCTTTAGTTCAATAATCCCCATGGATTTAGTCTCCACTCTGAGGGCAATCTAATTGGATTAGCATAAATTAAAGTTTTCGATGTATCATCAGCTAATAACACCTCCATGTCAAGACTATGTACTGACATATGAATCTACTAGAAAAGCAAAGAGAAAAAGGTATGACAGGATATATGCAGAGGAATGGTCGACAGACGCAGCCGATGTACATCTCTTTTATTATAACTAAAAAGTTTTTTCTTTAATTGTATGTATTTTATTTTATGTATCTACCTTCTAGTGTCAGAGTGACCGACAAATCTGCGATTCCACGTTCGACTCTGCTGTGGTAGACACTTGCTGTTAATATTCACTGATATGTTATATGAATCCGAGGTCTCCTGTCTAATGTCAGAGTGACTGTCAAACCTTTGGTTCCACGTTCGACTCCGCATGCTGTGACAGAGACATGCCGGCTTGTTAATGTTTCGTTATATGTATTTATATGTTTTAATGAATGTTTATATATTTCTTTATACATGTCGGTTTCTATTAATGTACTTCAAATGTAATCCACGGAGGTTGTCTATTCGTCAGTGTCAAAGTGACCGTCAAATTTCCAATTCTACGTTCAACTCTGAATTCATAGACGTTATCCGCTAATAACCAAATTGTTAAATTCATTGTTGTGTTTGTTATAATTTGAAAGAGGTTTTCCAGTGTCGTTGCCATTATGGCAACACAGATTTTGCAAAGCTTCATATATATACTGCTACCTTCTGCAGTCTAGATCATAATAACGGACAAAAAAAGTGATTTCAAGTTGCACACTTGGAACACTGATGTATGCTAGTTTTTGGACAATTTATTGAAACGAAATTTCATCCAGTTTTTGTATAGATTATAATCAAATAGAAATAGCTATGGGGGAATAAAGTGCATTTTTAGCACAAATCATGGGGTTGTACCACAGAAGACCTTGGTATCATTGGTTTATCACATTCCTTGTCTTAATAACACGAAAAGAAAAGAATTGCAATGATTGGACTTTATTATTTACTTATGAATATGTAATATTACCCTCCACAATCACAGTACAAAGTTCAATACTTATTCATGCTACGGAGATTAATGAGTTACACGGATTTTCTACAAAGTTAATTTCAATGACAACTTACATTTACAGACCAGGGAGCTGCCACGGATACACCGGAGTTCTGTTCAGGAATCTCAATACACATAACACGTATGCACTCTCCTTATATTGTTTCCATCAAGTCTGTCAGATTGTTTAATTGTCAGATTGTGGCCGGTTTAATTTGGCCATTTTCGGCGATTATGAAGGGTGCCAATAATATTTCCTATTTTATGACTATTTTCTGACCAAAAACCGTGTGTTGCACAAGTCTGTAAAATTGTCAGCATGGTTGACTTAATTATTCTCATAAGGCTCACAAACCTATGGGGCTGTAGCTCCTCTCCCCTCCCCTCCCTCAGGAGTTCCAAAAAAAGCCTTACTAGAGCAGATGTTTTGAATAAATTCGGGTGATTTTCAGGAGAACAAGAGGTGTGTCTTTGGCAAAATTAGCCTGACCTCCCAAAAATATCCCATCACTATTTTCTGCTGTCTTGCAAGTCTAATCTTAATACCAGATTGGGCACCGGATTTTGATGTAAAAACAGAGGCCTTGCAATGACGTCATCAAAGAGTCAGCATCCATGCAGGAGGACAAGCGTGCGAAAACGTGCGTTGGACATGTACATGACTTATATAAACAGTGTATTCAGCGGCTAAGGTTGGTTTACACATAGTCAAACCTTTTTCCAAGATGTTCCGAAACTTAGGAAATCTCGGAGATATTCGTTTAACCTTCGGAAAGAATAATTTCTGGAAATTTTGGGAAATTCAGAAATTTCAGGGAGTGATGTTTTCTATTCACTTCAGCGAGACAACACCTTCAGACCTTGTTCTTCCAGTTTCCTTTCTTATTAGGCATCCATGGAATGGCGTTCGCTCTCGCAAAAGTGACGACAAGTAACCTGCAAGAATTTTTCCTTGAAAATATCCCGAAACAACCATCAAATTTCGAAAAATGTGCTACTCTATTTTATGAAATGTATTTTTGAGTCGTGGAAGTACCGTCCGTGTAGGACTAACTGTTAAGCAGTATACTCTCGTCTTAAATATGGCTTGATACAAACAGATGCATTGTGACCACCCGAGTGAAGATGGCAGAAAGAGTACCAAAAGAAGACAGAAATTAATAGTGAGACAGATCCTCAGGAAATCCATAAGTTGAACTTAAGTAGTGCCATCGCTAATAAATCATGGTCAGATATCATAATATATATATATATATATATATATATATATATATATATATATATATATATATATATATATATATATATATATATATATATATATACACATATATGGTATTTTAGAGAAACCGTGTGTTGATCGAACAATCATAGCAGAATAAATGAGCGAAAAGTTTGATGTCCTTTTTGTTGTCTGTATTTATGATCTTTTATTCACAAAATTTTCGGTGCTCCCAGAACCTTCTTCAGTGTGAGTAATTAACTGACAGAGTACACTTGAAACTTAAAAGATAACAGTCGTACTGCAAACGTACGCGTTAAAAAGGCGCTTAGAGTTAAAGCGCGTAACATTATGACGTAAAATGGCATACCTATGTGTACAATGGAAAAGTATGCAAAAAGTAATGAGAAGCTTACAGTCCAGAAGTACGATTTAAAGATACGCAAAGAGTTAAGGCGCGTATCATTAAGACGTAATAAAAGTGCAAATAAAAGATGACAAGATAATGCGTACCATGGAAAAAGTACATAGAAGGTACGCGTAAATGATATGCTAAGGGTTAAGGCGCGTAGCATTATGACGTAATATGACATAATAATGTGTAAAATTGAAAAGGTACACAAAAATACGCGTTAATGAAAGGCTTACAGACCAAAAGTACGAGTTGAAGATAAGCTTTGAGTTAAGGAGATAAGCTCCCACATACACTTTTGAAACCTGGGGGCGTAGATGGGCTGAACTTAGCAGCCCCAAACCAGTTTATCTCTAGCTGGGTGAAGGATGCACAGCCAATGGAAACCATTGGTGTTGTAAGCGGGGTAGGGTGGGGCACATAATCCGTTACCCCATCGGAGGAACATACCGTCAGGAGCTCTATGGGTACAAAAAATATGTACCACCGAGGACGAGCAGTCGCCCCTACAGTTTTCATGATTTTGCTCTCATGAAAAGCATATTCTTCAATGAAACTTAAAATTTTCAAATTATCTTGAACAACTCTCCCAAATCTTCAAGTTTTCATCAATCTTAACCTAAAGTTTTCAATTTGTTTTCAGTAAAATCCACAAGATTCAAATTTTCCTCACTCAAATTCAAACACTGTAAAAAATGATTAACACTTTTTTGTAACAGATAATAAACGCGTCTTGGCGTTTATGTAACCGAAAAAAAAAAACAATAAAACACATAAGCAAATTAAACGTCTAAAACGCCAACTTTAACACATTGACGCCATTTTAACGCCATCTCGTAAACACGTTTATGCGTTTACTTTATGATTACTGTAAACATCAAGTTGTTTTTAATGAAGAAAATTTAGCATATATATCAAACATATAAACATGTTTGTGGAGTGCACTTTAATTGACGTCATTATCTTTATCATGTGTTAATATTATTTCAGTCATTTACTGTGTTTATCCATTTTGTTGTTCGTTTTCTAATTCTTAAACGCCATAATGTGTTAAAAAATGAAGATTTCTATTTTAACAGTGAAGTACTTAAATTTTCTTCAATAAAAGCCTCAATTAGTCAAAAAATATATAAAAAGTGTACCACGTTTTCAAAGTTGCCTCTATAAAAATTTGCAATCCTGGGCTCTTCACGTGCCGAAAAATTTTGTTAAAGTTCGAGATCCTTTGGGCAACCAGTCAACTTATCGAGGTTCTAGGTTGCTGCTTCCCCCCCCCCCCCCCCGCTTTCGTCGGGCAAATTCTCGCCCCACCTCTGAATGGTTATATTGTAATATTGATTTTAATTGATCCTCCCCATTCCCTTTGTCGAAGAGTGTCACTGTTAGTCATAATAATAGCACTAATCGGGGACAGCCCGATATTCATAAGATTTTTTATTCATAAGGTTCATTGTTCATAAGGGTCGTTATTCATAACATGATGAACGGCAAAAATAAGGTTCATTGTTCTTAAGGTTCGTTATTCATAAAAATAAATGATAAAAAGGTTCATTATTCATGAGGTTCGCTATTCATAATAGAGATTAAGGTTCGCTATTCATAATCGGAAAAAGGGTTCGTTGTTCATAATCAAGAATAAGGTTCTCTGTTCATAATCCCAAAAAATTTCATCTAGTCTCTTAGAAAGGCCAGTTACAGCCAATCTAAATAGACCATATAAAGATGCCGTCAATATGTTGTAGACAACACATTGGCCTATCATCCCTGCAGGTTTTAAGATGTGCCCCTTCCACGAGATACAGAAAGCCTTTAAAGCTGGATGAACGCCTTTTTCCCATATTATGAATATTGAACCCTTTTTCCTATTATGAATATCGAACCTTTTTTTTTTCCAATTATGAATAACGAGCCTTTTTCCCTATTATGAATGTCGAACCTTTTTTCCGATTATGAATGTCGAACCTCTTTTCTTATTATGAATGTCGAACCTCTTTTCTTATTATGAATAACGAACCTTTTTTCTATTATGAATAACGAACCTTATGAATAATGAACCTTATGACTAAAGAACCTTATGAACATTAACCCTTATGAATAAAAACCTTATAAATATCGAGTAGACCCCCACTAATCAGGTTATAGTAATGGTCCAGATAAATTTAAAAGTTAGTGCCACCTGAAACGGTCATTTAATTACGACGCATGTTTTGTAGATTCCCTAGTATGTGTACGAACAGAAAAATTCAGGTAAAGAGTGGGTATCTTCACCAGTTCAGAAAGTGTTGGGGCAGGGTACCTGCCTAGAATATAAGGTGTTAAAATGTCAAAAAATCGAGGCAAGGGAAAGAGAAATGGTTATTATTTCATTTTACATCTAGAAGCCTGAAAGTAACGAACGACAACTTATAAATTACTATCCAAGAAGTTTAATTTCGGTTGATATGCAGACTTTTTGTGGATAGTAATGAGGTCAAGAGAGGGTCAAAGGTCAGAAAATATGACCTTTAAACTAAATTTGTGCTATGCCATTTAAGAATGTATTTGTGCACAGTTAACTGCTCCATTTGTCCTGCTTTGGCCCGGAATAGCTTATTACATGACTTTAGGCAATTCTAGGCCACTAATGATCCTGGGTTTACTAACGAAAGACCGGTGTCAAATGAAAAGTAAGCTTCTGGAAAAAGTGCTCGAAAACCTTTCTTTAACAGCTCGGACATGACAATCTATTCATAGGTGACAATCATTCAGGGGTGGCGCCAGCGGGGGAGGGGGGCAAGGACCATGCCCCCTCCGTTGGGGAAATTTCCACTTTCGTCGGGGAGCTTAATCCGTATACTACATAATAGGTAATCCCAACGACCTTCAGTCGCACCGACGACCTGCTTGATTTGCTCACAGAAAGGACAGATTCTTCAATGAATACCCCAAATTTTCCACTTTTCCTTGAAAAAAAACTCAAATTTTTCAAATTTTCTTCAATAGCACCCCTAAACTTTCAATCTTTTGGCAAAAATAGGTCGATTTTTCGGTCGCGCTCGGCGCGCACCGAAAATTTTACGTTTGTCGTCCATTTTGGCAGCTGTTCTGCTTTGTCGGGGCATGGGGTTGTTGCCCCCCCCCCGGTCGGGGAGCTTGATCCCTGTCGGGCAAATTCTGGTGCCACCGGCTTGCTATCGTTGCACGTAGTTCATCAACTCGACTTCATTTCGGAGGAAGAGTCTGTTGTGCATGCTGGTCGAGAAGGTTTTTGGTTCAAGATAATTTTCTCACAAATACACATGCATTTGATATTGTGACTCTCCGGATTAGTACTTTAACCATCAAATCTAACCATTATTGGTAAAATATGCCTGGGTCAGGCTCAGGATCAGAAAGTTCTGTAGCGGTGGTTAGGGAAAAGAAACACGAAGAGACAGTTTACACCAGGTAAATTGACTTTTCGTTACAGGCAAGGGGAAGTTTTTCTGTGAAAGACTGCTCATACATTAGGAGCATTATTGGAGTAGACCACATCCTTGGGGAGAGATCGGAGGGAAGAACTGGGGAGACCACCCCTATCAAAAGTTTAGCTCTTACAATGAACTGGCATGCAAGATAGTGCTATATACTATGATCATATTTTTATATCAACCCATGTATGTTCAGGCTTGTAAAGTTACCATTTTAGTTTACCGAAACCGCATTTTTGTGAAACAAGACAAGCTGAGCAAGCATAACATTTCATGTAAGCTGGTCAGCTTTGCCCATTTCCCACTGCAGTGCACTGGCTGATATGATTTCATACAATCTTCAGGACTTCAGACTGGCAGAGGGTACCAGGAATTTGAAATACATGTTAAATCTGTATTGATGTTGAGCAAAAAAAGATGCATAACTTCTTTTGCATTGTATCGTGACAAAAATATGAGAATATGAGAATAAGCACCATATGCGTTGAAGTATTAGTATTAAATTTCCACGCATGTTTTTTTTTTTTTTTTTTTTTTTTTTTTACATGACAGCTAACTATAAAAGAAAAGCAAAAAAGCTTCAGAGCGCTTCGCCCGATGAAAACTTTTGGATCGCATTGAAGGGTTTGTGCTCTTCAGATCAACAAAAAGAAATCCGCCTAGGTGAACGATTGTTGTCGGGGATTACCGTATACACGCTATAGTATATCCTAACCAGGATTCCCGAAAAACTGGAGACTCTCCAACTGGCTTTCAACGGCTCCCTATGCTCCTCTTGTGACCATCCTGTTTAAGCGGTGGTGTAAAACAGTTGTTTCATTTTTCAATGGAATTTCAAAAATGAATTGCCTCACGCGGGCCAGATAACGGCCTCTCCGAACGCAGACTACATACGGCCTGAGGGCCGGATGTTGTGAATACACACCTGATGAACTTAGTAGCTGTAAATTTCAACTACATGGGATAAGATATTGAATTTTCATGAAATCAACCCCAATTAATTAAATGGTTCAGCCAACAATCTAAGACAAGCAATGGCGAAGCTAGAAGGTGTGTGTGTATGGGGAGGGGTCCCCCCACAAAACATCAAGTCTCGATGGGATTTTTTACCACCCAACCATCTTATAACGCATGGAGAGCACATTCGTCCATAATTATGCAATTAAAAGTGGTCCTTGCGTACACAAATTCAGAAACCTAACCTTATAGCTTGTATGCAATCCAAGAAACAAAAACCTTCACGGCGCTTTGCGCTCACCCGTGACTGGGCTATAGAATAACTTCTGATCAGGGAGCAATAGTGGCTAACATTATCCCAACGCTACGTGCGCGGTCAGCCCAAGAGAAAATTTATATTATATTATATTATATTATATTATATTATATTATATTATATTATATTATATTATATTATATTATATTATATTATATTATATTATATTATATTATATTATATTACATTACATTACATTACATTACATTACATTACATTACATTACATTATATTATATTATATTATTTTTTTTTCCTCCTGTTTATTCAGTATTGTTCCAAACTTGGTATAAACATGTTGTGTTAACACTGTCAACATGTACAAAAATTAATCGAGTATAAAAGTCCTCTTAACATCATGGTAAAGCTTTTGGTTCTTACAGTGTTGTAAAACATTTACAGCAAACTTAAATTTGTAAAAAAATACTTCTTTATCTAACTGCTCATTCTTATTTGAGCAAACATAAATATAGTACTTCATGTGCAAAATCAAAAAATTATACGGGCTGTACTCTTTATGGTGAAACCCAAAGAAAATATCATGTTTTGAAAAAAAGAATTGCTTGTTGAGAAACCGTCTTTCCATTTCTAAAATAAAATTTGAAACCAAGCTACAGTCCCAAAATAAGTGTTCGATTGATTCCTCATGTATGTTACAAAATGAACACAATGGAGAATCCACCTTTTTCATATAAAAAAGCAATTTTCTAGTTGGAAGAATTCTGTGTAGGAATTGAAACTGAAAATATTGTAAACGTGCTTCAGAAATACTTTTAAAAGGCATTCTAAAGTAAGTAGTCCACCGATCTTCATTTTCCTGAACAATGTTGTTCCACTTGGAGTGAGAGGTAGGCAAGGTAGCCACCCTCATTAGTAAAATAGGGTAGATGATAGGGTAGATGATATTATATTATATTAATTATATTATATTATATTATATTATATTATATTATATTATATTATATTATATTATATTATATTATATTATATTATATTATATTATATTATATTATATTATATTATATTATATTATATTATATTATATTATATTATATTATATTATATTATATTATATTACATTACATTACATTACATTACATTACATTACATTACATTACATTACATTACATTACATTACATTACATTACATTACATTACATTACATTACATTACATTACATTACATTACATTACATTACATTACATTACATTACATTACATTACATTACATTACATTACATTACATTACATTACATTACATTACATTACATTACATTACATTACATTACATTACATTACATTACATTACATTACATTACATTACATTACATTACATTATATATAAAATTTATATTACATTTTAAACATTTTACCTCGTCTTGCAACTCACTGGTTACTCATTATGTCAAAATGTTCCCCCTTTATGTTCACTTTGCCTTTAGGATATATTTAACCCGGATGCCTGAAGTGGTCCTCCGCCTGTCAAAGTCATCCGAGGAGGAGAAACCTTCCTACGCATTGACGTCACGCATCGTCATTTTTTTTTTTTTTTGAAGGGGAGGGCCGGTAAATCATGAAGCCAGTGGCGTAGGAACCGGGGGGCCAAGGGGGCCATGGCCCCCCAATATGTTTTGAGGGGGGCCAAATGTCATTTTGGCCCCCCAATTATTGCGACAGTTTACAGTTTCGTTTTACCCATTTTTGCTCTTAAGAGGACAATTTCTCTAATAAAAACCTAAAATTTTCTGCGCGCTACGCGCGCAGGAGAGATATTCTGGTTTCTTCAATAGTTTCATTCTACATCACTAGATAGGGCAAGTCCTTTCCCCCTTACCATAACACGTAGGAAAAGTACACAGTTTATGTAGAGGTCGTAAAATTCATCCCAGTATTGCAAAGCCTAGCTACTGTTCTCTTGTGTATTATGCGGTATGGCCAGTTGGTGAAGGACTCACCGAGCAATATTTGGCTATTTCATCGGATAGTCAAGGTAGTTGCGATACAATGTATATTATCTCCTATACGATCTAGAACCCCTACAGCTTTTCTTTCTTATTGTTTTTAATAATTACATAGGCCTATGTTTTTTGTGAAAAATGACCCGAAAAATTTTCGCGCGCTTTGCAGTTTTACAGTTTAGATTCCGGGAAAACATTTAATCAACTCGAAACTTAGCTTCTCTAGTATATACAAATTTTATGCAATATATGACCCGAATGAAATGGAGGCTAGTACACAGGCTTTCTTCAAATCCCACCTCACCAATACTCGACGGCGTTGAGGCTGTCGGAGTTTCGGGTCGTTGGCCGTTCGCCGTGCAAATCGTGGCGCTACCTCTACTCAACTTAATAATAAGTTAACAGACTCTGGCTGTAGAAAATCTTAGTTCCAACTAATCCACTGAAATCCATGGGGGATAACTCAACGCTGAACAATTTTGAATGAAGTCGGATAGATTGTAACAGACTTAAAGTGTTAAAATCAAATCAAACTTTACAAAATTTGCACAAGGACACATCTTGATGGCTTCAAAAAT
Organism: Holothuria leucospilota; assembly: GCA_029531755.1. Lineage (NCBI taxonomy): Eukaryota > Metazoa > Echinodermata > Holothuroidea > Aspidochirotida > Holothuriidae > Holothuria > Holothuria leucospilota. The sequence goes on from CM055970.1 coordinate 30,432,280, forward strand.
CGTGGCAAGTGCCACTTCCGGTGATTTGGGATGTATTAAAATCTCAAATTTTCTCGGTACGCTCCGTCCACGCAAACCTATGGTGGCGCTTTGATTAGATAGTAAATGGGGTTCAAACTTCCAATCGTCGGACCCCAAGTCCAGGCCAGCTCAACTAATCTGTCCTCACAGAAATGTGTTTCATAAAAAAAATCAAATCAAGCTTTACATTTTTTCACAAAAATTGCACATCTTGATGGCTGCTATCAAGCCTGACAAGTACCATTTCCGGCGATCTTGGACGTATTCAAATCTAAAATTTTCTTGGTACGCTCCGCGCTAACCTATGGTGGCGCTCCGCTGAGATAGTAAACGGGAGTCACCCCCACAAAATCTCCAGTCCTCAAGAGCCTCTTAAACAAAACAATCACTCCTGCATGGTGTTGTTTTTGTTTCCTTTTGCTTTGAATATTTTAATTTTGCTCAAATTAAAATCGGAAGAATCACATTGAGCAAATGTGTTTTAGTGTGGGAAGGGGATTCAAGGTCGAGAAGTCACATCTGGTCTCCCCCCCCCCCCCAATGTCAGACATCCTCCTACGCCGCTGGAAGCTCATGGCACGCGACGTAGACTTTGCACTCGCACGTAGTAGACTTAACTTGACGAGCGTATCGGACTGGTACACAATTCAGCTGCCAGCATATGTTGGTGTAAGTTGCAAGGATACGCGCTTGCCTCCATTGGGGAAGCACTTTCTGTCCTGTGACATCATATGTGTAAGGTCTATTGCCCCTTCCGCCTAGATAACCTATAGTGGGACTATAGGGTCTCTACTTCCGCAGAATGCAACCGCCACACTTCCATCCCACAGACATCGTGTAGAGCAGGGGTAGGCTCCAAACTTTTTTGCTTGGTGGCCCCAATTTTCGACTCAGGAATCTTGGTGGCCCTCAGATTGACGGGTCGGTGAAAGAAGTTTGATTTTACTTGGTTATACAGTGTTAATAAAGCAGATCACTGGTTCTTAGATTAGAATCACTCCCATTGCTTATTTTTAGTGAGAAATTTGGTAATTATTTTTCGCTCCTGAATCCTTTTCGCGACCCTCCGAAATATTTTCGCCACCTTCAAAAGGGTCGGGACCCCTAGTTTGCCGACCCCTGGTGTAGAGGTTTTTCACATGACGTCAGCACGTTTCAGTTCGGCATGCTGGCTGTCACAGCTCATACCATGGAAGTCCTGTTCACCTTATCAAGTAACGTGTGGGCAGAGTACACAGTTTACGCAGCGGTCGTAAATTCCATCCAATGTCGCAAAGCCTAGTTGCTGTTCTCAGGGAGTTGAATAACTCCCTGCTAGGCTCTTGTGTGTGTCATGCGGTGCGGTCAGTTGGTGGGCTACTCACGGAGCGAAGTTTGGCTATTTTATCGGGTAGTCCAGGTGGTTTCGAATCGATACAATGCATGTTATTCCCGATACGGCCTACAAACCCTACAGTTTTTTTTTCTTTTTGTTCTTAATGGTGACATTGTTTCCTGTGTTAGCATGACAAAAATTTTCGCGCTCTTCTCGCGTTTTGCAATTTCACGATTCAGATTCAAAAGAACACTATCAGTGAGCAACTCGACTCTTGAAGTATTAAGTGATATCAAGCAAAATATGCCCTGCAATCGCATGGGATTCTTAGGCGCCTTCATATCCCCTTCTCACCACCCCCTCGACATAAGGGCTGTTGGAAAAATTCTGTCGCCAACCATGGTCGGTTTACATTTTGGCTTTGAAAGGGTCAATTCTGCGATAAAACCAAAAATTTTCGGTACACTTTACCCACTCTGCCTCATTCCGTTACTTATAGCTAAATATAGTACAAACCCCTTCCACTTTTTCAATTTAAAAAGTAATAAGTAGAATACATGGATTTATGTAAATGTCGGGAATTTCATCTCATTTCGCTAAACCTAGTTAATGTTCTCTTGTGTCTGTCGTGCGGTACGGCTAGTGACTCGAGGAGGGAAGTACAATGCAAGTTATACCCGATCGGGCTCAACTACTCAGACAATTGACCTATACAAGCTTGAAATAAGTACAGATGTTTTTTAATGTAGGCTTACCCGAAAAATTTTCTCTCTCTTCGTAATTTCACAGTTAAGATTCCGGGAAAAACACTAAATCAGCGCGGAACTATGTTCCTTTAGTATATACAAATTTTATGCAACAAATGTCCTACAATGGCATGCTATAGTACACAGGTTTTCTTCAAATCCCCCTCACTAGCCCCTTGACGGCATCGGGGCTGTCGGGGCTTTGGGTCGCTGGTCCCCCCCCCCCCCGTCGGGTAAATCCTGGTGCCACTCCTGAATCATATACAACAGATGTTCTGATTTCTATCTGGTAGCTGAACCTTACCGTATGACTGCAGAACCTCTTCGTTGATTGTGAACATCGCGACTCGGATGACCAATAACCCTTACTGATCATCCATCCATTTATCACTTCACCTAGGAGGCGTTGCAGGGCACCATCCTTGTTCGCTTTTCAAAAGATAATAAATGAGGATTTTCACGGAAAAAATCGTCATTTTTCACAACGCACGCTCTGAGAGGGTAGGAAGTAAGTGGTAGTTTAAAGTTATTGTGACATGCCAAAAAAGTCCTTTTGTTTTGCTTTGCAGTAATAAACAGTTGTATTCCCCAAGGAAATGTCCATTCATTTCAATATTTTTTACCGTTCTCAAGATACACCTCTTCAAAGTTCGAACGTTGTAAAGTAACTCATTAACTATGCAAAAATAATGATGTGTAGTGTTGCACAGTGTTGGCTTATCTGTTGCCTATATTAATTATCTCTTAATTACTCATCAGATAGTTTACAGTTTGCTGAGTGATACTGAAATTTTCCAAGGACACAATTTTAACTTCCAAAATAAATCCCTCAGGACATACTAATGCTACAACTACCCTTGAAAAAAGGTTGCCAAAAGAAAAAAAACAAGGACAACATTAGCCATATATGGCAAGTCCTACTCTCTACATCACAAATTTGCATACTTAGCTCATGTTTATTCAAAATAAAAGTGCAAAATAGAAGTTACCCTGTAAAATGGTCAATTTTCGATGGATTTTGTTGGGAATTGTGGCTATTTTCTGAGTTTGTAATGCTTTTTACATCAAATATCCAGTTATGTCATTTTCACGTCACCAGGCCTTTTAAGTTTACCAGCATTTCTTGGAAACAAAATTTCCCCTGATCTTTTTATTACTTTCCTGTGGGATAATTGTTTTTAATCTAATTCTGGTTTGAAATGTCTAAAACCCCACCATAGATATGCTATTTAGCAGTGCTGTAGCACTCGAGACCGGTCTCGGACTCGAGACCGGTCTCTAGTCACGATTTTAAGGACTCGGACTCGTGATTCAGACTCGGAAGGTAAGGACTCGGACTCGGACTCGGTCTCGTACAGTCCGGACTCTTGACTCATCTCTAAATTTCCCGAGACGGGGCACGAGACCGGCAGAATTTGAGATTCACTTTTATGCAATTAATCCATCGTCACATAGTATTCACCTTGTCTTCTGCAGTTTCTGTACAACTCAACACGTTATCTACGTGTTTGCAATAAGTGTTGCCTTGTACAGATGATATTCGTAAAAATTCAAATGTAAAATCGTATATGGGCGGTCCTTAATTATTTCCGCTGATGGCCCACATTTTTAGTCGGAAAGACCTTACGGGCCACAACCAGAAGCATACCCATGATTTTGCCTTTGGGTCTCATTTTGGAATGGTTAGCTTTCCACCTGACTTGTGTGATGTCTAGGTCCGAAGGCTCCAGGTTCAGAGCAGAGCAGAATGGAATAAAAAGAGCGTAGCCCCGGAAGCTCTGGGGATGTTTAAAATAATGAACATAATCCTGAACACTTATCTATCTGTAAAATGACATCAAATGCGCACTCAACAGATGATCGCCAGTGTCGCAATTTGACTAATACTTTGAAATAGCCCAAATCCAGACTGACAGAGCGGGTAACAAATAATATCATGTCGGATTAATTGGAGCAAATCTATGTTGAAAAGTGTATAGCTGGGGAGAAGGTGGTTTGTCGTGACTTTATTTGAGTGGAGCGTCACTATCAGTTGGCTCATAAAGCGTAACAAGAATATTGTTCTGAAAGGCCTCCTATATTGCCTTGAGTGATAAGTTACCAGGCTGTGTAAGTTGTAGCTTGATACCGTATTCTTTACCAGGGCTGTAACCGAGTCCACCGAACCCACTTCCGGGCCAATTCCGATTCCAGTGGCTACCATGCCGGGCCAATTCCGAGCCCAGTACCCTCCGTTTCCAAGCCAATTCCGATTCCAGGTTTTCCAATTCCGGGCTAACCCGAGTCCGGCCATTCAGCCGTTTGACAGTGTAACGCCTCATGCAAATGCTTTTTGTTACAATTACACTTATGAAGTAAACGGGCACTTTTTAGGAGTGAATTTCATACTCTGGCTGACCCTGTAATTTAGTTGACCGTATGTGACCATTTACTTGTTAAATTGACCACCAGTAATAATGTTGCCTATGTAACGTTAATGAAACTTTCATTGTTGTGGACTCGACTGGTTCGGCTCCGAGTCAGAGTCCAGCTGAGATCATTCCGGCCAATTCCGATTCCGTGACCTCCCATTCCGGGCCAATTTCGGAATCGAGTCCGAGTCCGGATTCGGATGTTACAGCCCTGTTCTTTAATCTGAAATATCATCATTAGCAAACCACAGTTCAAATAATGAAAGGCCTACATAGTTGCTACCAAAGGGCATATCATCTCCTCAAATTTCGTAAGTTCAACTGACCTGCCTAGCGACCCCCTCGCCACCACTGGATTACTCACGCCAGACTAATGGCCCTTCGATTTGACTACGCAGTGAGCATGTGAGTGGGTGGGGATTATTGATGATGGTATGATTTACACAGAGGGTTGTAGCAGAGGGCTTGGAGAATGAGCTTAACTTCAACGTGGGTTTGAATCCAGAGAATTCCAACTGTCGAAGCCTATACCCGTCAATCAGGCCCGTGGCTAGACAAGGTACTGAAGGGGGCAAAATGCTTTCAGGGGTGAAATATTTTTCATTGGGCGAGACAATACTAAAATGCATTAACGCAATGGCAACGTTTTTATCTTCTTGGGGCGAAAATATTTCCAAGGGAGCTTCTCCCCTGCCCACCCCTTGGCTACGGGCTTGCCGTCAATCTTACTTCACTTTAACCAAGATGAAGCCAGTCACTTCACTTTTAGCGCACCCACTTTGGTTCCAAAACTGATGTGATGTCATGTTGTCGGCACAATTGTTTTGTTTAGCTGGCAAATCTGCATCTTCAATGCGCCCTCTTCATACGCGTTTGGTACTGAGTCACCCTCAGCAGCGCAAACGGTTTGTAGAACTGGGGCTCATTCATAAAGAAGACGTTCCCATAGACCCTTTTCCAAATAAGTTTCAAATGATTTTGGTGGGATAGTTTCTGTACGCGTCATTTTTGTCACTGGCATTTAAATGTGGCAAAAAACGACCCACACCAAAACTTTCAGGCTATCCCACTATGCTTTTTAGTTGCTATTTGGAAAAAAAAGGTCTATGTAAGGAGTACCACGTGTAGAGCCCGGTGGGCTTCCGGAACATTTAACAAAAAGTGGATGAGATTTTCTTTTCCGATTCAAAACTTAAACGCAAAAAACTTAAACGCAAGAAAATTGTGACAGCTTTTAACACGTTTTGATAGATATATTGAATGGTGGATCATTTGAAAAGACAACCACCCTACCTCTAGCCACGCATTCCATGCCTGCACCGATTTTCTCAACAAACCTTTTCGTCAATTCCTGCCTTTCCGCCTATTCAAAGTAAGAAAGGAAACAAAAGCAGTACCATGTTTGGCATAAATACAGTAACATCGCATGAGCAATAAAGAGATAAAAGGAGAAAAATCGCGAGCAAAGGGTTCGATGGTTTATGATTTTGGTAGTCAGACTGTTCATTTCTCTGCCAGTAGCCCAATTTTTTTTTTTCTATCACAGGGCTGAAGCTGGAAATTCTGAGTTAGGCAGTCGAAAATTCAGCCATGACACTTCCATTTAGTAACAACTTAAGGCCTACTGAAAAATTTACCAAGATAGGTGTGGAACCCCTCTGGCGACATTCCTAGCTGCATGAGGCGTTGGAGCAACAACTGCAAGGCTGTCCTTAATGACGTAATTGTAAGATGACCAGTTACAATAGGTGTAGGGAAGACTTTTTTCCCTTTTCATTCGCAAAATTTCCCTTCTAAAATGCCTTCAAATACTGATCAATCTTGATTGTTGGGGCATTTTTTCAACCCTCTTTTTCGATCTCAATTTGTTTGGCTACAGCTGGACTAGAACACATTGTGGGCCGAATGTGACCACGGGGTGCCATTCAGACCCCATGGCCTATATCATAACAAACATTACATAAAACCAGTGTAAAATTTATCATTTGTGAATTTCTATTCTTAGTGTACACTTTTCCATAGGACGGACTCGGACACGAATGCCAGTGACTCGGACTCGGCAGGTTCGGACTCGGACTCGGAAGGTAGGGACTCGACTACAGCACTGCTATTTAGACCCGAGACCAGAAGACAAAATGTAACAGACTAAAGAATTTCTTCTCTGGACCAATCAAGCCCCCTACACTAACTCTGGTATAAGGCATTCTTATATTTCTGATTATCACTGATTAGAAAAAAGGAAAACTTGTTGAAAGGTCCTCGAGTGGCAGAGTGATTTATACCACCTGCTGTGCACCAATGTGTTTCACAAGTGGGTGGGTTCAGTCACGCTCGAGGCATGTCGGTTTTTCTCCCGGTACTACGGCTTTCCTCCCACTCGGCAAGGGCTTGCCATCAAAATCGGTTGCCCAGCCGACGGAAGCGCCCGCAGTGGCGCCCGCAGTTAACTAGCCAACTTTGCCGTTTGCTTTTACAGCTTCCCCTAGACTTCGAGCTTAGCTGGAAACCTGGGCTTTGATGTAGTCCACTTTTATGACAAAAAATCTAGGCTTCAATAAAACTTTTGTGAGAAAAGTGCTCACGACAAGCTTTCAGAAATAACAGGATTGTTAAAACTGTGGACGAGAGGATTGTTCAAATTGTTTGTGTCAGTTCCATTGAGTAAAATTGTCTTGACTCGCAATCAAGTCTTGAACATCTTTACCTTAAACATGAAACCCCGAAAAGATGTACATATTATATGTCTGAAGTATCTATGTAAGTTATGACAATTATGATGCTTGTAAATAATTATGTAATATATGACTGTCACTTACAAAGCGAATGTGGCCAAAACCATCACCATGTGCTATTCGAAATCAAATGCAACTTACAGAATTATTTTATGTGATGTAATGATACTCATTTTTATGACGAACAGTATATATGACCGAACATACGATACCTAGAATAGTTAATTAGATATAATTCGTGTACCATGTAAACATGTACCGTATTAATATCAGGATCAACCAGAATAAATGTGATGGAAAAAAAAGGAATTGTCTTGACTCGAATCAAGTCTTGAACATAAGCAAGCCTAAGGAGCTCTCTCATACCCAAACCTCTTAAGACTGACACAAGTGGACTGTAGCCCACATTCCGATCTTCCAGCTTGACCAGTTTGCAGTGGTGTTAAAAGGTAAAATGCAGTCACCCCAATCACAGTTAGTATGCCCTGCTACTCTAGTTCATGAATGGCCTATTTTGATCATGTGACACTGTTTTTGTTAGTGAATTGTGAAATTCAAGGAGAATTTCTCCTTGCTTTACCTATGGTTTGTAATAGTTATGTTCAAAACGTCTTCCGAGGTGCTTGTAATGCAATAAGTGGAGATTTTCAAGAGTTTACGGATTTTTCAAGGCAAATTTTGGGGCAATTGCCTATTGCCTTTAATTATGGAAATGTTTCACACACGTGTTAAAGATGAGAAACATATGCGAATAATACATTACGTCAAGATAACAAATGTATTTGTAGGTAGTTGACATATATACACAAACATGGTTTCTCATGTAAGGGAGAATGCAACGGCGACTTTCAAACCTTGTATGAGCTAATAGCAATGGTGCAATATTTGCCACAGTTTATACTTACATTTTTCATTTCCTTTACAGGGCACATTAAAATGTTATGAAAAAAAACTTGAGAAGGAAACAAAGCCCTGCTCAAGGAATATTTGATAAACAGCATATTGAACCATTACTGTACATGACTTGACTTCCAATATACAATCCATATATTAAATCTTCCAATTAACTTTTCTATTAATTGTCAGATAGCTTGCATCTTGACAAAGTGCATTTATTCCTGCCCATATACAACTGTAAAACACCCCCCCCCCCCCCCACCCCCCCCCCCCCCCACCCCCCCCCCCCCCCACCCCCCCCCCCCCCCACCCCCCCCCCCGCCCACCCCCCCCCCCCCCCACCCCCCCCCCCCCCCACCCCCCCCCCCCCCCACCCCCCCCCCCCCCCGCCACCCCCCCCCGCCCCCCGGCCCCCCACCACCCCCCCCCCCCCCCCCCCCCCCCCCCCCCCACCCCCCCCCCCCCCCACCCCCCCCCCCACCAACCACCCCCCCCCCCCACCCCCCCCCCCCCCCACCCCCCCACGCCCCCACCCCCCCCCCCCCCCCCCCACCCCCGACCCCCCCCCCCCCCCCCCCCCCACCCCTCCCCCCCCCCAATCTCCCACCCCCCCCCCCCCCCCCCCCCCCCGACAACACCCCCCCCCCCCCGCCCCCCCCCCCCACCCCCCCCGCCCCCCCCCCCCCCCCCCTCCCCCACCCCCACACCGCCACCCCACCCCCCCACACCCCCACCCGCCCCCCCCCCCACCACCCCTTTTAAATTTTGTTAGTTCCTAAGGGGGAGGGTTAAAAGAGGCTGCATTGATTAGGGAAGTTACTCAGTCACCTTGACAGATTCATCACCCATACCACGCCTTTATGATGAATGATCGATAGGAAATTCTGACTTTGTTAATCAGTATATTTTACTTAAAGGGTATCTAGGTACCCCTTACTCAAGCCAGAGACATTTCTAGCTTTGCAACACCGACGCATTGTGTTCTTGTAATGTGATGGCTTTCCGAATGGAAAAACGCCATACATTACCCGTTTAATGAATTAGTTTGTGAGGGGTTAAAGGTGTGGCACATCATTGATACGTAATCTTTATTCGGATGACTGGCGTTCTCATCGCGTAGAACATTTAGTCTTTCTTGGGAAAAGCTTAAAAGCAAAGCGAACCGTAAACGTGCACAAGTGATATCGAAAAGCCACGGTTTAACTATTGGTCATGTATTGGTTGAGTAGTTGCTCCCAGAAAAGGGCCAAATCAGCAATTCAGGGATTTCCAGTTCCTAAATGTAACGAAGAGCTTATGCGTTTTCTTGGAATGACCGTGCTTTTACCGAAATTTCTGCCCGAATTTGCTGATGTAGCGAGCCTACAAATCTCTTGTCAAGAAGTCCAAGTTTACTTGTCTAGACTTGCCTGAAAACCTAAGCTTATTTAATGAACGATCCTGTTCTTGCTGCCCCACTTTAACAAGCACTCTGCCTTGCCAATATAGCACGTGACGTGCGCGGTAGGGGCTGTTTCTATTTCAGGAATGGTGCCCAAGAATGGGCCCCAGTAGTCTATTTCCTCAATAAACTTCTATAAGTCCAACCAAAGTATTCTACTACTGACTGCTTGAGAAGGAATCATTATCTTTAGTGTTGGCCAAGTCCAGCATTTTTTTGAAATGTTATGTTAGCGGTGGTCCATAGCAAACTTTGTATATAGGACCACAATCCTTTTATTTATATTCACAAGATCCAACGAAAGGCGCATGACTCCTGAGGTGGGGATTATTTTTTTGGCAGGTTATGATCTAGATAGCAGACACATATCTGGAATGATAATATTGTTTGCGATGCTCTTAGTAGAAACAACTTAAGTAAAAATAATCTTAACGGAAATCCGCCCCTTGTAGGTTTTGATTTCCCTTCTCTTGTGGGGGTGGGTGTTATAACAAGAACATTTATGATTTATTATGCCTAGGGTCGTCGTTGCATAGTGTTGTTGATGAATTGTAAAGCTTTGTTTGTGTTCTTCGGTAGTGTGTCATTCACCTGCATAACTCGTTTAATGATATGTTAATTTACTAGCGTGAAGAACGATGTATAGTGTACTTTGCTATTGATTACTGCCTACTGACTGCATATCGTGCCTGCTTTTAAAGACGACTGTTCAAGGTGTGGCTGAGGCTCTCCTCCTTACACTCCGTACAAATCCATGACTTGGATATAGCCTTCTTTCGTTCCTGAGTTCGAATACTCCCTTTGGGCTATGTTTTCGTTGCTTTTCCCTGTGCCTGCGGGGCAGAACTTCTCCCTGTTCCTAATATTCTTTTGCTGCTTTGCTGAATTTTCCCTTCATATTCCCTGTTCCTGATACATTCTGTTCCTAGTCTCCGACTCCCTCACCTCCCCGCATTCTTTCCCACCTCGCACCGACGATCTGGCTTACATCTGCCTGTAAACTACTCGGGGACTCCATACCGCTTCCACCAGCCGCTAGGCCTACCCGACGACCTGAGTCGCATCTAGAGGGCCTAGAGTCAACCGAGGTACCTTCCATTCGCGCTTAAGTTTAGAGTTGTATTCATCGTGAGTACCGGCACCTTTAAAATATGTTGTAAAATGTTATTTTGGGGTTAACTGTTTTTCGTGAACCCGAAGGTGAATTACATTACTTTGAAATTTGAATACTTATTCTCTTTCTCATTAGTCTGCCTTTTAAAATTCGTGAAATCTTTTTCTACTTGGTTTTCTCTACATCTGAACCTTCATCACGGGGAAAATCCATTTCGTTGTACCTTGGAACTTCATACATTTTCAAAGGACAGCAACAGCGCTTCCCTAAACTTGACCCAGTCTCACGCCACTCATTCAAGTATAATCCCCAGTGGATAATTACCCTACGAATTAACACCTTGGAAAATTTGGGGAGGGGGAACGGTATAGACTATGTTGCTGAACTGAATGTGTTCAATTTGTAATGTGTATGCGATAGTAAGGAGTTTGAAGTACTCATCAGGCAAAAAGGAAGAAAGTTGAAGTATAGTCAGCACCTATTCTTCCATTATATCCTTTCGCGATGTAAAATGACATTTTTAATGAAGTAAATTAAAGAAGAAAAACCTCGCACCCAATTAATAAATCTCCTCAGCTCAAAATCTCAACGTCATGGCACAGATTTCAAATCATTGTTAAAGGCGTACGCGTGAGCTTTCATATGAGTCCGGGGTAGTTTGCGCCGTTGAAAACTTCTTCAAGGACCATAGGCTACGAACCAACCAACTGTTAAGTGTTAAGATATATACAAGCATGGTTTCGGTTCGTCCAATACAGCCTCGTACATCCGCGTACACAGTACCTTTTGATTGAGGGGGAGGGTTACTTCCAATTTGACAAATGCCGAGTATAGCGGCATATGGAAGAGTGTAGTCAAGTATCTTCAGCCTGGGTTCCCGCCGGCCCAACCTCCCTCCCTTGATTCGCGCCTGAATGCAAAACGTTTCATCTGTTAAAGCCGCTACCAATCACAGAGTGAGCCGACGAGGCTATAGATTAATTAACCATATCATGACTGTTAAGATCATGGAAAAAAAAAAGTCTGCATTTATTTTTAAACTTCGTCAGGAAAAGCGTGTACGTAATACTAACAAATCATTCTTCCATTGATACGTGCTGCAAGTTTTGGTCCTTCAAGCCTTTGATGTCTTAAGTTAAGTATAGAAATACTCTACCGCGCCCGAACCGTTTTGCCGTACTTTTGTGTGTAGATTTGTTGCTCTTGAGGCTATGGAAGGTCCGAAAGTCGAGGGAGACTAAATTGTCGTCGGGACAGTGTGACACCAATGGGGCTAGGGACCATATCCCTTGTCGAGGAAGGATGGATAATATCATAATAGAATAATCATATAGTAATATAATAATAATAATAATAATAATAATTAATAATAATAATAATAATAATAATAATAATACTAATAATAATCATGATGATGATGATGAATGATGATGATGATGATGATGATGATGCTGATGATGATGATGATGATGAATTTGATGATGATGATGATGATTATGATGAATGATGATGATGATGATGATGAGGATGATGATGATGATTGTATGATTATGATGATGAAGATTGATGATGATGATATGAATATGATGAGTGATGATGCGGATAAGATGATGATGATGATTATATGATGATTATGATGATGATGAGATGATGATGATATGATGATGATGAGGATGATGAATGATGAGTATGATGAATGATGATGATGATGAGGATGATGTGATGAGATTATTGGGGAAGTTGTAGTTATAAGCGCCAAAACAATCAAGATTGTTCAAAGACGCTGTGACAGAAACATAATTAAGTATAATATGGCTTGGTGGAAGAGATGCGTTTGAGAAGTTCCTTGAAGGCAGCAACTGTCTGTGCAGTTTTGGATAGAGTCAGGAAGAGAGTCCAGTCGCTCGGGGCCAAACAGAAAATGAGCGATCAGCAAATGATACACTTCCTGATTCTGGGTTCCAGAAGCTGAAATGCAGATGATGAAGATCTCAGCTGTCTCGAGGGATGTTGAAGCTGCAGTAAATCCGAAATATACGATGGGGATTGTTTATGGCGCGCTTTATACACAAGGAGGGGCGTTGAATTGATAGCTGTGGTAATGGGAGCCAGTGAAGACATTTACTCTGGGGTGATAGACTTTCATATTTTGCACGCTTGACGATAATGCTAGCCGATGTGCTTGGACCGATTTTTGAAAGACTGGTGATGGAGGGTTCTACTAACACATCAGAAGACTGTTGCAGTAGTCCAGCCGAGAGGTGACAAGGGTATGCCACACGAGCTTGGTGGCCTCGGTATGACAGTTTGCGAGCACGACCTGATGTTGGTGTATGGGAATTAGCGATCTACCAACATTCGGAACTTGTGGACGCATGGTCATTCGGGGAAACATGACTCCAAGGTTTTAAACACAGGTGGTTCGAGGCAGGAAGGTCTACACCCCACAGACACTGAGGGCAACGAACTGTCGCCAGTTGAGCTCTGTAGCCAGATTACCCATACTTCGGTTTTTCCTGCGTTGAATTTTTCAGGAAGTTCTTTGGACATCCAGAAAAAAAAAACAGTTGAATTTGACACAGACCACCCTCAGGTAGCACAGAGTGTTTGTACCCGTCCGCGGAGATGTTGGACACACACTGAGATATAAACTTGCGTTTCGTCCGCGTAATATCCCCCACGTTGTCCCCACGGCGGTCGATAAAGTTTTCCAGTCTAGTCGGGATCAGTAAAATAAGAAAGTAGCCCACAAAAGCCATTCCCCTTTGTGATTTACTTGATATTTTGATTTAAATGGATCCTGTAATAATTACATAAGTCCCCGAAATTTTCCAATTTCACGACTGAAAACCCAAACTGCGGGCCGAAAATTTTAAATTTTGCCGTCGACAACCTTCCGGCAACCCGTCGCTCTTGTCGGGGCTTCAGGCTGCAGTTCCACATAGAGGGGGGAGGGGGGCTAATTAGACCCCACTGAGTTTCACGCAAGTTTTGGCGCAGCCCCAGGGTCGGGATTACACATTTTATCGTACCTACTATCGTGACTACATGTTTTCCGAAGAAATTGGAAAATACTGTGACCGGGAAGGACCACAGCTTTCCTGTTCTTCCTACTGACTTCTCTTCCGCCCGAACCCTACCCCCTTGATGTCATTTATAGGGCATACATGGAACATTTACAGACTATCATGCTATAAACGTTAACGGGAAATGTATTCAGCTATTGAAACAAGCATCATTTGGGGCGTGTTTTCCAGCAATTTGAGTACGGTACTAATACTTGCGGGATGGCGGATGAAAGGAATTTTGGGGTATTTTGTCCAGCCCCCCCCCCCCACACTGCCCTTCACCCTTGTATGTCCACAACAGCTTGATGTCGTACTTCTATTAATTACATTGGCTTCTCATTTCGCCATCTGTTCGTTGACCATTTTGTAGGCGCTCGACTACCAATAAAAGAAAAAAAAAAGGCGATCGACTTCGACCATCAGGAGTGAGTTCGAGTCCTCGGGGAGTATTTCTCGTTTTGCTGTATTTGTTGAACTGGCGAGTTTTTCAGTTACTTTTTATTTGATATCTTCCTGTTTCTAGCTTTAACGACTCCTCTGCGTTCCATTTTTTCTTTTTCTTATTTGGCTTCGTTTTGGTTAATGCTATCTTACTATCAAATTTCCTAATCATATCACTTTACGCTGTCGCAGAACGTGCTATATTATAAGTCGTGTAAGCCTACCCCTTCCACAAAGCCTCTTTTTCGGTGCATTTGAAAGTTTTATGAAGATTTTCCCAAATTATGAGATAAACACCGATTCCTATTTCATGTAACTAGCATCAAATAGAAAGGTATCAATAAGAACAGGGCTCTCGCTACGTATGTACCCGAGAACATGTCTTTATTGATACCGACTTTGCCTACATTCCCAAAGCAACTCTTGGTTCTATTAATTCGAGTGGTGGATGAATATTCATGAAATCCCGACTTCACATACTTTTTCTTCTGTGCAACTATGGATTAAGCCTCTAGGTGGTAGGTGTAAGCATCTGCCAACAAATGTGACCATTGGCCTTGTTTGATGCTGTGTCAAACGGAAAGCACGCGCTTCTTAAACTTGACCACGTCCTCGCACGCCACTCTTCAAGGGGAATCCTCTGGGGGGGTGGAGTATATTACCCTACGATTTAACAACTTGGCAAAAAATTGGGGAGGGGACGGTATACTATGTGCTGACTGATGTGTTTCATTTGTATGTTATGCGTAGTAAAGGAGTTGAGTACTCATCAGGCAAAAATAGAAAGTTGAAGGTATTTCCAGGCACCTTTTTTTTTTGGCAGTTTATCCTTTCGCGAATGTAAAATGACCATTTTGAATGATAATTAAAAGAAAACATCATGCACCCAATTTACAAGCTCCTCTAGCTCAAAATCTCAACGGTCATGGCCAATAAATTTCAAATCAGTGTGAAGGCGTACTCGGACTTTCAATATGAGGGGTAGTTTGAGCCCCGTTGAAACGTCTTTCAAGGGGACATAGCTACGAAACCAACCCAACTTGTGAAGTGTTTAAGATAGTAATGACAAGAATGGGTTTCGGATCCGTCAAAAACAGCCTCGTCCAAATCCGCGTACACAGGACCTTTGACTGAGGGGAGGGGTACTTCAGTTGTGACAAATGCCGAGTATAGCGGCATATGAAGAGTGTAGTTCATATCTTCAACCCGGGGTTGCCCGCCCGCGCCCACCTCCCTCCCTTGATTCGCGCCTGAATGCAAAACGTTTCATTGGTTAAAGCCGCTACATCACATAGCAACCGACGAGCTATATATTCAAATTACCATATCATGACGGTTAAGATCATGGAAAAAGGTTTTGCATTTATTTAAACGTCCGTCAGAAAAGCGTTGTACGTATACGAACATCATTCTTTCCCTTGATTCGTGCATGCAGATTTTGTGGTCCGTTCGAATGCCTTTGAATGTTTAGTTAAGTAGAGGAAGATTACTCTAACAGCGCCCGACTTTGCCGTACATTTTGTGTTGGAGGATTTGTTTCTTGAGGCCAAGAAGGTCAGAACGTCAGAGACTAGTTTGTCGTCCGGGACAGTGATGACACCAATGGGCTAGAGACCATAATCCCTTGTCGAGGAAGGATCCCCCACGCGGTCGGATAAGTTTCCAGTTCTAGTAGGGAATAGATAAAAAAGAAAATATCCCACAAAAGCTATTCCCCTCTGGTGATTTACTTGATATTTTGAATTTAATGGATCCTGTAATAATTATATAGTACCACGAAATTTTCCTAATTTTAACGACTGAAAACCCAAAATGCGTGCCGAAATTTTAACATTTTGCCCGTCGACAACAACCTTTCTCGGCCAACCCGTCGCCCTTGTCGGGGCTTCAGGCTGCAGTTCCACATGGGGGGGGGGGGTGGGCTAATTATACCCCAAAGGGTTTGACGCACGGTTTTGCGCAGCCCCCGGGGCAGGATTACACTTTATCATCCACCATCGTGACTACATGTTTTCCGGGAAAAAATTGGGAATACTGCGCGGGAAGACCACAGCTTCCCTGTTCTTTCCTCTGACTGCCCCCGCCCCAAACCCCACCCCCATTGATGTCATTGATAGGGCAAACTATGGAACATTTACAGGCTATTCATGCTACAAGCGTTAACGGGAAAATGTATTCAAGCGTATTGAAACAGCATCATTTGGGCGTGTTTCAAGCAATTTGAGTACGGTACTAATACTTTGAGGATGCGGGTGAAAGCATTGGGTGTTTTGTCCAGCCCCCCCCCCCCACACGGCCCTTCCACTTGTATGTCACACAGCTTGATGTCGTACTTCTATTAATTACATTGCTTCTCATTCGCAGCATGTCGTTGACCAGTTGGTAAGGCGCTCGACTACCAATAAAAGAAAAAAAAAGGCGCTCGACTTCGACCATCAAGGAGGTGAGTTCGAGTCCTCGGGGAGTCATTTCTCGTTTTGCTGTATTTTGTGGAACTGTCGAGTTTTCAGTTACTTTCTGTTTCATATCTTCCTGTTTCTATGCTTTTATATCGACTCCTCTGCGTTCCCATATTTTTTCTTTTTCTATTGTGCTTCGGTTTGTTAATGCTATCTAACTATAAATTTCCTAATCCAGGTCACTTTACGCTGTCGCACGTGCCTATATTATCAAGTCGTGTATCCTACCTCCCCTTTGCCACAAAGCGTTTTTTTTTTCGGGTGTAAATTGGTTAAAGTTTTATGAAGTATTTTCCCATTATGAGAGGAAACCGATTCCAATTTCATTTAATTACATGCGATTTAGGGGGAAAAAAAAAACAAGTATCATAAAAGAACATGGCTCTCTGGCTACATATGTAGTCGATAGACCTGTCTTTATTGATTACCGAATTTGCCTACCTTCCCTCAAAGCAAATTCTTGTTTCTAGTTAAATTCGAGTTTCGGATGAATTATTCATGAAATCCCGACTTCAAATACTTTTTCTTCTATTGAAACTATGGATTAAGCCTCTTAGGGGTAGGTGTAAGCATCCTGCCAACAATAGTGACCATGTCCTTGTTTTGATGGGTTTGAGTCCATTTTACATGTTGAACCATACTATGACGGAAAATATTCCTGATGTGTTTAACTTCCTGTTGTTGAGAACATGGGCGGCGCCCACAGGGGGGGCAGGGCAGGCTTTGCCCCCTAGGTTTTTGCCCCAAAAAATAAAATCGTCTAAATAACGTTTTTAAACACATAATTTTGTAGGGGGTGGGTAGGTTTACAGTATCATGAAATAAAGTATTGTGATACATTATCCGTTCCATATACACTGTTAAAAAAAACCCCGTAAATTAACGGTCGAATTTCTGGCGTAAAATTACACCCTAGAAACCGTTTTTTTTATTAAAAATTACAGACATTTACGTTAGTAAATTCACAGTGGAGCGTCGTTTTCACATGCGCCCTGCGTCGTAAAATTACCTTCATTTACCGTAATTTCAATAAACAGTAAATTAACGTTATTGTGTTGACGTAATTTACAGTTAGCGAACTGTTCTCATGTCACAACCACAGTTTGTGGATTAATTACAGCAAGAGCTATAGTTTTTTAACATGTCCTCATGACACGTAAAATCACTAGTAATTCGTTTTTTAATTACCCTGTAAAGTTACAGTCAGATTTGACAGTGTGGAATCATTAGTGTTAAAGGAAGACTGAAAATAACAGATTTTAGAAAAACAAGACGGTAACCGTAATGAAGTGTACACAAAGCATGCTCGGATATTGCTGGAAAGGTGCACGACAGCCAGTTGCTGTCGGTTGGTCACAATTTTAAGGGGCCTGCCGCAGGGCAACTATAGCGCGGGAGCCAAAGGTACTTCCATACTTTACTTCATATGTAGTAGTCCTAATGTATTCAAAACCCTGTAAGGTGTATAAAAGGGAACTCAAGAATGACCCACGGACACCCCCAAAGGTAGGCCTATTATAGGGCCTAAACATAGATTCCATACTCCTATGGCCTACACTGTTACGCTCCGTGACTCCTCATGGAGACCGCAAATATCAGTTTTGGAAGTGTCAATTTGACATGCGATCCGTTCCTAGCCTTTCGGCCATCTGCTTTCGAAAATATGAAGGCATTAAAGAAAATTCCATCCTTGGTTACGGTGCTTGCGCTTTAACACACGCATTATATACGCGCATAATACCTTTCTAGTATCCGGCATACTTGACGCACTCACACGTCTGCGGTCTCGAAAAACAAACGCTATAGTTTGCATTCCCGTTGTGAGCGCGTGAGAAAAATAAACGCGCATAATAACAGTGCGTTTCTTGAAGATTACCTAGAAACTGACCAATGAATAGACCTTATGCATTGACATCACACTGACGTCATTTTGGATAAAACATTGATCCCACGTGCACGAACGGCGTGATTTCCTGCCGCACGTATAGTAGACTTACGCGCGAATACGGTTGGTTTGACAAATCAGCTGTCTGCATTTGTTGGTGTAATTTGCAATGATACTCGCTTTCCGCCATTTTCCTCCAACAGAGGGATTACTTTCTCCTTTGTGACATCATATGCATAAGGTCTATAATTCCCATGAACTTCAAACCAGCCATTAAGCGTTTCATGATAAAGTGTACTTAGTGTGAAATGCCCGCGAGAAAGAAATAACTTCTTATAAGTTGAAACTTACCGAGGAGTGATACTTCTTAAATTTACAAATGTTTCGAAATAACAAGTAGTGATTAACACTTTTGGCTGTTTGTTTTCAAAAACGACTGAACAGTGATCAGCACTTCCGCCCCTATATTTTTGTTCCATAGGGACTCAAAGCGCCATTTAAAGTTTGGAATTTGAACTTATAATATCTTTGGACACACTGCTGACGTGCACGCCCTCTAATTACGAGTGATATTTTCTGTTCGAGGTTTCCCGCGCCTTTTACGGACAGCTAGCTAGCTAAGATTTCTGAACTTCCTATGTACATACAATACATAAGTGCACATGTACTGATCCAGACGTACAGAGCAGGATAATGAGATTGAGAAGCTATGTCTGGCTCTGTTCAAGTGTTAGGCACAGACACATACAGTAGAGCGGTCAAAGGCTCCGACCTGAAGACTTCCACTTTCAAGTAATTGTTCTTTTTTCTAGAGAGTTTTGATATTAACGCTTCCGGAATAAATAGTAATATATTTTTGCCTCATATTTTACAATAATACATAAGTTGTGTCTTTAGTTCCTTTTAATGCAGTCTTGAGGAAATATAAAGATCCTAATGAAATTTGGGGTCTTCACTCAAGAAAAGAGCGTTTCTACTGTGGAAGCAGGGGTGACCTACCAAGGTTAGGTAAATGTTTAAAGTGAACGTGAAATTGTTGGCAAGTTGTGATTGGAAATCCAATTCTATCATCCACTTCTAGACAGGAAAAGCCATTAACTTTACGGACATCATTCTATTGGAGAAGGTATACGTCCACCCAGAATCATATATTTTCGTCTTATTCAAGATGTTTGCACAAACAGATGTATTCAAAATTCTTGTCCAACAACTGGAGAGATCTGGAGAAATCTGCAGAGTATAGTGTTGAAGCCTAACTTGATATTTCATTAAGACATGTGTAGGCCTATATGAACCACGGCCTATCCCTAATGTTTGGTTCCCAAATGAAGTAGGACCCAAAATTGCCCTTTATGTGATTCAAGTAGTAGTTTAATCTGTCAAGAAGAATTTAAATTCATGTTAGGCTAACTTAGCATTGTAGGCCTAGTTTGATTTTGTTAACTTGGGCCAGCCTAGGCCTGTCCTAGATCATGACCCAAGATGGCTTAGGCCTGCCTAACAACGGTTGCTTTAACTGTAGACGTGCTGAAGAAAGTAA
The DNA here is from genome assembly GCA_029531755.1 of Holothuria leucospilota. NCBI lineage: Eukaryota > Metazoa > Echinodermata > Holothuroidea > Aspidochirotida > Holothuriidae > Holothuria > Holothuria leucospilota. The sequence goes on from CM055970.1 coordinate 30,452,350, forward strand.
GAGCTAGACATATGCATGCTATCCTGTACATTGCAAAAAAGACTGCAAACTCAGCCAGCTGTAATCTTGTACCCCCAAATCAATTTTCATTTGGATTGAAGCCCATACATAACTGCAGTATTGAGTTAAGAAATATGAAAGCATATGTAAAAGATTACAGAACACATCTAGGCATGACAGGAATGTTATTTCCCCTTAATTGTTGTATTGCACACTGGAAATCTTGGAAATCAAGTCACTGCCATGACTCCCTGTAATTGAGCATGCAGATAATTCTCAGATCTGTTACAGTGTGCTTCTATATTACACCAGTATTTTTCTTCCATTAAACTTTGGTATTGCACAGTAAGTCTCCCATAGATGAGGTTTACTGAGTGGTACATAACATTTCATGTAGGCCTACATCCTGTATAGCATGTGCTTGCAGAGCTCTATTTTTCACTTTGCTTGTATTTTCCAATGTTTTCTGATATTTTCTTAGATTTTCAATTGTCTCCCACCAGGCCAGGAAATACTTTCCCAGGAAATATTTTCACAGTATGTTAAAGACTGCTACCTATACCAATGCAGTCACAGCCCATAAAATTGATTTGAAGAGCTAGATGCAGTTCAGTGCTTGTGCCTATTTTTTTTTTCAAATAGGTTGGTTATGATATTGCAGTACTGTGCTGTAGGCTATAAATTCCCTTCAAGGAAATCTTTGTTGTCATTACAGGTCCCAGAAAGCTGTGAAGACATGGATCCTTCCTGGAACAACTTTACATTTTTGCAATTGGTAAGCGAGGCTAAGTACAGACTTTAGCTTGAACTTAGATTTGTTCAGATCAGGAATTTTTCTGAGAATCATTTCAGTTTGTTGAGTTTCACTTTCCTCATCACTCTCACATCACAAGGAGGGGAAAATAACTGTGGTTTTTTGGAGGCTTAAAGACTACACAAGGTTTTTGTAAGTTCCACATTAACAGTAAAAAAAAATCAGTTTTTAATTGCTTAATACTTCTAATAACTTGTCTCAGTGAGTCAAAATAGGTTAAAACCGTCAGGTGACTAATTACTGAGTCCATAACAGTAGTTAAAATGTATCCATGGGTAAGTACTGTGTATAATTTTGTGTAAACTCTCACAAGAAGATAAGCCTACTTTCTTCAAACAGTTTGGAAAAGTACACCATAGTTAATTGTGGAATACAATTTAAAGGTCTCAAAACCCCCAAACCAAGGGCAGGAGATTTCTTTTAATTGTGAAGACCAAGGAAGGGAAATAAGTTCTTAAAGCAGTATACAAAAAAGTTCAACAGCTACTGTATTAGGATGCTAGCATTTAAAGATTTTCAGTTGATGACTTGAAGCAAGTCTGTAATGTCCTAAAAATCCACAGTTGTACCAAATTACAAAGCATTTTATTTTTTCATTGATCTTCTTTTAAATTTATAAAAAATTAATGGACTTCATCTTTTTTTAGATATATAAACTTAAAAGAAATATTTTGAATGGAAATTTTCCAATATTGAGCGTATAAAAAAGTCAGAAATTGCCCAAAAATGATTCTGTTGTTTCTTATGACCCTATGAGAGCATCACAGACTTGCTACAAGTCATCACGTTTTTTGGAAATGGAGAGACGCTGTACTTGAAAATAAATTGCCCTATCTCAAGAACAGAACAAGATAGAATGTCACAATTTGTTGCATTCCTATATGAATCACTTAAAAAGCCCGGTTTGTATGTCTTTTTAATGGTCATATTTTTATTGCGGGAAAGTGCTGAGTAAATAGAATGAACATGAAATGCTCTCTTATCTATATGAGATGTATGCTCATGGTCTTGTAACAGAGGTCAAAGCTCATAGTACCCCATTTGAAGTAGCCTACTGATTTTCAGTATATTTTCATTCCCAAACTGTCCTGCTGCTTTTGGCTACTACAATGTTTGCTGCATGCATCCTGTATTAAAAGCAGGAACCAGCCTCAATACTGTATAGCTCTTTGATACCCTCTGTATTACTGCTGTGTCCACGGTTGTTCATAATACTGCTCATCAGTCATTTGTTTAAATGGATTTTGATGTAACCTTTGGAGCAGACACTTTTGGACCATGAATTAGGTATGGGTGTTTAAGAATTTTAAGGGCAAAGTGGATGTTTAGAAGCGACACTAAAAGCTAAGTTGTTTACTTGTACTGTGAATGTTGCTGGGCATTTAATGTTCACTTTTTTTGCTAGGTCAGCCACTTGAAGCAAACCATTTCACGTTTCAGTTGGGAAGAGAGTGATTACAAAAGTTTGACAACCCATTGGCCTGCTCTTGCTGTGTGGTGCAGCTCATTCTTCATGTCCACATCTACCAAAAGCTGCTGTTTCTTTGTAAATTTGTTCAAAGGTGAGTGTCTTCCATAGGAAGTGATAAAAACATGTAGTTGGGGGGCATTGATGTAAGTTAATCTGAAACACACGTGGCCCTCGTCTTGATAGCTCATAGCCTTGCCAGCAGTTTATTTGGTTCCTAGTTTATGGCAGGACTTTAGTTTGTAAGTAACTGTATGGATCCTTTAACAGAATAAGTTTCAGTCACTTTTTTGTATGGGTATGTTTACATTAACAGGTAAACTCAATTATTTTTTAGAGTCGTTTGTCATCTTCTATAATATATTCACCAGTGGATGTGGTCATTTTTTAAAATGGTTAAAGTTAAGCAAATTCTTAGTAGGAAAAAGTCTTTGGGCACCATGGATGTATGTTGACCTTTGCCTGAAGTTGTGCCTTATTTGTCACAAATATGCATGATAATGAGTGGGTGGAGTTAAACATAAAACTCTAAAAATGGTAATTTCTGATAAGCTTTATATTATCATAGTCCACTGAAATTCCACTGTGTACCAGGTCATGTTTGCTTTAAATCATGTTTGTTACCAGAGTTGTTGTGAAAATGGCATCACTGTGTAACAAAAACATAAAAGAACTCTCCTCATCATTTTTGAAATGTGTTTGTGTGCGTATTTTTTGGGGTGGTTCAAATGTCCATGTATGTTTAGTCAGGAATATTTCTTTTTTGCTTTTATTACAGATGTTTCTTTGAAATCAACCCTCAGACTGGAAGCAAGTCTATCAAGGACAAAAGTGGGAATAAGAACCATATTCAGCCAGGAGTTCTTCGGTTGGTGAACAAGTTATAAGACTTTGATTTCAAAACTGAATGGGATGTGTAACAGTGTTTGCTGGACATTCATTTTCCTGATTTGCCATTTTTGAAAGATGTCTCTTCTTGTTCCTGTTTTCACTACTTTGGCTACCTACTGAAAGTATGACAGATTAAAACAGAAGACAATTTAGTTTGGCGGAAGAGATTATGACTAGTCAGTGTCAGAGTCAGTGCTCAGTTTCTCTTATGTGGAAGACTGTATAGGTATTCTCATTGAAACGTTTAGTATGTGACACCCAGTTTCACTTTACACTTTTTATTGTAACATAAAAATGTATCTGACGGTTTCACCTTAAGCTTCTTTATATCTTTTTTTGTATCTTTATATTGTCTTGATTCATATTTCTTGTGATTTTCTTAAAATTTAGGATGCTATTTGTTGGACCTATCAACAACGTAAAAAGTTTATACTTAAAAGAAGTATGCCTAAAATTGGAGGCACGGTTGAGAATATGGTTTACCTTCTACCGAGGTAGAACTCTTATAGGCGTTCTTTGAATTTCATGTGAATTGTTTTCACATTAGCTACAAAACTGAATTTGGCCATGCAAAGTTTGTGGGTTTCTCAAGTAACGCACAAACAGCCTAAATTGTTTTGTTTATACCCCTTATTTGTGTTTTCATCTTTACAAGACCTTGATTCTCATATCTTGTACATTTTCTTTAAAAACAAGGGATATATTTGTTGCATTTTGTCAACAAGTTAAAAGTTCATACTTAAAACAGATATGACTAAAGTTGGAGGCAAGGTTGAGAATAGATACCCTCTACCAAGGTGGAAGTTTTATAGGGTGTCTTAAAGTTAAGTCTTTGAATTTGATGTGAAGTATTTACATTAGCTACGAAACTAAATTAAGGTCATGCAGAGTGTTTAGGTTTCTCAAGTAACACACAAACAGCCTATATTGTGAATAGCCATTTGGCTTAACCAAACACTAAACTTTTTATTTGTAAAGTGTTCGTATCCACTTTAAAGGTTTGCAAGGGCTTCATGAGTGCCTGTGTATCTTTAATGCAAAGTTGCTGAAAGTATGTTTTCAGTTCTTGACAAGTATTGAATAAAATTGAGTGTCTGAATTTCTTATTAACACATTTTCTGTTTTCTGTAGTCTACTTGCTATGATCCTTCGTGTCAGGTTTAAATATGGACCCTACATATCATTTAGAGATTAGACTAAAACAGAAAATGTGTTAATAAAGAAATTTCAGAACTCAATTTTATTCAATACTTGTCAAGAACTGAAAACATACTTTCAGCAACTTTGCATAAAGATACACAGGCACTCATGAAGCCCTTGCAAACCTTTAAAGTGGATACGAACACTTTACAAATAAAAGTTTAGTGTTTGGTTAAGCCAAATTGGCTATTCACAATATAGGCTGTTTGTGTGTTACTTGAGAAACCTAAACACTCTGCATGACCTAATTTAGTTTCGTAGCTAATGTAAAATACTTCACATCAAATTCAAAGACTTAACTTTAAGACACCCTATAAAACTTCCACCTTGGTAGAGGGTATCTATTCTCAACCTTGCCTCCAACTTTAGTCATATCTGTTTTAAGTATGAACTTTTAACTTGTTGACAAAATGCAACAAATATATCCCTTGTTTTTAAAGAAAATGTACAAGATATGAGAATCAAGGTATTGTAAAGATGAAAACAAAAAAAAGGGGGTATAAACAAACAATTTAGGCTGTTTGTGCGTTACTTGAGAAACCCACAAACTTTGCATGGCCAAATTCAGTTTTGTAGCTAATGTGAAACAATTCACATGAAATTCAAAGAACGCCTATAAGAGTTCTACCTCGGTAGAAGGTAACCATATTCTCAACCGTGCCTCCAATTTTAGGCATACTTCTTTTAAGTATAAACTTTTTACGTTGTTGATAGGTCCAACAAATAGCATCCCTCAATTTTTAAGAAAATCACAAGAAATATGAATCAAGACAATATAAAGATACAAAAAAAGATATAAAGAAGCTTAAGGTGAAACCGTCAGATACATTTTTATGTTACAATAAAAAGTGTAAAGTGAAACTGGGTGTCACATACTAAACGTTTCAATGAGAATACCTATACAGTCTTCCACATAAGAGAAACTGAGCACTGACTCTGACACTGACTAGTCATAATCTCTTCCGCCAAACTAAATTGTCTTCTGTTTTAATCTGTCATACTTTCAGTAGGTAGCCAAAGTAGTGAAAACAGGAACAAGAAGAGACATCTTTCAAAAATGGCAAATCAGGAAAATGAATGTCCAGCAAACACTGTTACACATCCAATTCAGTTTTGAAATCAAAGTCTTATAACTTGTTCACCAACCGAAGAACTCCTGGCTGAATATGGTTCTTATTCCCACTTTTGTCCTTGATAGACTTGCTTCCAGTCTGAGGGTTGATTTCAAAGAAACATCTGTAATAAAAGCAAAAAAGAAATATTCCTGACTAAACATACATGGACATTTGAACCACCCCAAAAAATACGCACACAAACACTTCAAAAATGAGAGAGTTCTTTTATGTTTTTGTTACACAGTGATGCCATTTTCACAACAACTCTGGTAACAAACATGATTTAAAGCAAACATGACCTGGTACACAGTGGAATTTCAGTGGACTATGATAATATAAAGCTTATCAGAAATTACCATTTTTAGAGTTTTATGTTTAACTCCACCCACTCATTATCATGCATATTTGTGACAAATAAGGCACAACTTGGTGCCCAAAGACTTTTTCCTACTAAGAATTTGCTTAACTTTAACCATTTTAAAAAATGACCACATCCACTGGTGAATATATTATAGAAGATGACAAACGACTCTAAAAAATAATTGAGTTTACCTGTTAATGTAAACATACCCATACAAAAAAGTGACTGAAACTTATTCTGTTAAAGGATCCATACAGTTACTTACAAACTAAAGTCCTGCCATAAACTAGGAACCAAATAAACTGCTGGCAAGGCTATGAGCTATCAAGACGAGGGCCACGTGTGTTTCAGATTAACTTACATCAATGCCCCCAACTACATGTATTTATCACTTCCTATGGAAGACACTCACCTTTGAACAAATTTACAAAGCACAGCAGCTTTTTGGTAGATTGGACATGAAGAATGAGCTGCACCACACAGCAAGAGCAGCCAATGGGTTGTCAACTTTTGTAATCACTCTCTTCCCAACTGAAACGTGAAATGGTTTGCTTCAAGTGGCTGACCTAGCAAGAAAAGTGAACATTAAATGCCCAGCAACATTCACAGTACAAGTAACAACTTAGCTTCTTTAGTGTCGCTTCTAAACATCCACTTTGCCCTTAAATTCTTAAACACCCATACCTAAATTCATGGTCCAAAAGTCTGCCCAAAGGTTACATCAAAATCCATTTAAACAATGACTGATGAGCAGTATTATGAACAACCGTGGACACAGCAGTAATACAGAGGGTATCAAAGAGCTATACAGTATTGAGGCTGGTTCCTGCTTTTAATACAGGATGCATGCAGCAAACATTGTAGTAGCCAAAAGCAGCAGGACAGTTTGGGAATAAAAATATACTGAAAATCAGTAGGCTACTTCAAATGGGGTACTATGAGCTTTGACCTCTGTTACAAGACCATCACCATACATCTCATATAGATAAGAGAGCATTTCATGTTCATTCTATTTACTCAGCACTTTCCCGCAATAAAAATATGACCATTAAAAAGACATACAAACCGGGCTTTTTAAGTGATTCATATAGGAATGCAACAAATTGTGACATTCTATCTTGTTCTGTTCTTGAGATAGGGCAATTTATTTTCAAGTACAGCGTCTCTCCATTTTCCAAAACGATGACTTGTAGCAAGTCTGTGATGCTCTCATAGGGTCATAAGAAACAACAGAATCATTTTGGGGCAATTTCTGACTTTTTTATACGCTCAATATTGGAAAATTTCCATTCAAAATATTTCTTTTAAGTTTACATATCTAAAAAAAGATGAAGTCCATTAATTTTTTATAAATTTAAAAGAAGATCAATGAAAAAATAAAATGCTTTGTAATTTGGTACAACTGTGGCTCTTTTAGGACATTACAGACTTGCTTCAAGTCATCAACTGAAAATCTTTAAATGCTAGCATCCTAATACAGTAGCTGTTGAACCTTTTTGTATACTGCTTTAAGAACTTATTTCCCTTCCTTGGTCTTCACAATTAAAAGAAATCTCCTGCCCTTGGTTTTGGGGTTTTGAGACCTTTAAATTGTATTCCACAATTAACTATGGTGTACTTTTCCAAACTGTTTGAAGAAAGTAGGCTTATCTTCTTGTGAGAGTTTACACAAAATTATACACAGTACTTACCCATGGATACATTTTAACTACTGTTATGGACTCAGTAATTAGTCACCTGACGGTTCTAACCTATTTTTGACTCACTGAGACAAGTTATTAAGAAGTATTAAGCAATTAAAACTGATTTTTTTTTACTGTTAATGTGGGAACTTACAAAACCTTGTGTAGTCTTTAAGGCCTCCAAAAACCACAGTTATTTTCCCCTCCTTGTGATGTGAGAGTGATGAGGAAAGTGACTCAACAACCTGAAATGATTTCTCAGAAAAATTCCCTGATCTGAACAAATCTAATTTCAAGCTAAAGTCTGTACTTAGCCTAGCTTACCAATTGCAAAAATGTAAGTTGTTCCAGGAAGATCCATGTCTTCACAGCTTTCTGGGACCTGTAATGACAACAAAGATTTCCTTGAAGGGAATTTATAGCATACAGCACAGTACTGCAATATCATAACCAACCTATTTGAAAAAAAAAATAGGCACAAGCACTGAACTGCATCTAGCTCTTCAAATCAATTTTATGGGCTGTGACTGCATTGGTATAGGTAGCAGTCTTTAACATACTGTGATGATATTTCCTGGGAAAGTATTTCCTGGCCTGGTGGGAGACAATTGAAAATCTAAGAAAATATCAGAAAACATTGGAAAATACAAGCAAAGTGAAAAATAGAGCTCTGCAAGCACATGCTACACAGGATGTAGGCCTACATGAAATGTTATGTACCACTCAGTAAACCTCATCTATGGGAGACTTACTGTGCTGGTTATTTTAGTAATACCAAAGTTTAATGGAAGAAAAATACTGGTGTAATATAGAAGCACACTGTAACAGATCTGAGAATTATCTGCATGCTCAATTACAGGGAGTCATGGCAGTGACTTGATTTCCAAGATTTCCAGTGTGCAATACAACAATTAAGGGGAAATAACATTCCTGTCATGCCTAGATGTGTTCTGTAATCTTTTACATATGCTTTCACATTTCTTAACTCAATACTGCAGTTATGTATGGGCTTCAATCCAAATGAAAATTGATTTGGGGGTACAAGATTACAGCTGGCTAAGTTTGCAGTCTTTTTTGCAATGTACAGGATAGCATGCATATGTCCAGCTCTTACTTTCTTCAGCACGCCTACAGTTAAAGCAACCGTTGGTTAGGCCAGGCCTAAGCCATCTTGGGTCATGATCTACGGTCATGATCTAGGACAGGCCTAGGCTGGGCCAAGTTAACAAAATCAAACTAGGCCTACAATGCTAAGTTAGCCTAACATGAATTTAAATTCTTCTTGACGGATTAAACTATTACTTGAATCACATGAAGGGCAATTTTGGGTCCTACTTCATTTGGGAACCAAACATTAGGGATAGGCCGTGGTTCATGTAGGCCTACACATGTCTTAATGAAATATCACGTTAGGTTTCAATACTATACTCTGCAGATCTCTCCAAGTTCTGCAGTTGTTGGACAATAATTTTGAATACACCTATTTATGCAAACATCTTGAATAAGACGAAATTATATGATTCTAGTTGAAAGTATACCTTCTCCAATAGAATGATGTCCGTAAAGTTAATGGCTTTTTCTGTCGAGAAGTCAATGATAGAATGGGATTTCGAAGAGCAACTGGCTAACATTTCACGTTCGCTTTCTGCATTTATCTAACCTTGGTAGGTCACCCCTTGCTTCCACAGTAGAACGCTCTTTTCTTGAGTAAACCCCCAAATTTCATTAGGATTCCTTATATTTCCTCAAGACTGCATTAAAAGGAACTAAAGACACAACTTATGTATTATTGTAAAAATATGAGGCAAAAATATATTAATATTTATTCCGGAAGCGTTAATATCAAAACTCTCTAGAAAAAGAAACTTACTTGAAAGTGGAAGTCTTCAGGTCGGAGCCTTTGACGCTCTACTGTATGTGTCTGTGCCTAACACTTGAACAGAGCCAGACATAGCTTCTCAATCTCATTATCCTGCTCTGTACGTCTGGATCAGTACATGTGCACTTATGTATTGTATGTACATAGGAAGTTCAGAAATCTTAGCTAGCTAGCTGTCCGTAAAAGCGCGGGAAACCTCGACAGAAAATATCACTCGTAATTAGAGGGCGTGCGCGTCAGCGTGTCCCAAAGATATTATAAGTTCAAATTCCAAACTTTAAATGGCGCTTTGAGTCCCTATGGAACAAAAATATAGGGGCGGAAGTGCTGATCACTGTTCAGTCGTTTTTTGAAAACAAACAGCCAAAAGTGTTAATCACCTACTTGTTATTTCGAAACATTTGTAAATTTAAGAAGTATCACTCCTCGGTAAGTTTCACTTATAAGAAGTTTATTTCTTTCTCGCGGGCATTTCACACTAAGTACACTTTATCATGAACGCTTAATGGCTGGTTTGAAGTTCATGGACTTATAGACCTTATGCATATGATGTCACAAAGGAGAAAGTAATCCCTCTGTTGGAGGAAAATGGCGGAAAGCGAGTATCATTGCAAATTACACCAACAAATGCAGACAGCTGATTTGTCAACCAACCGTATTCGCGCGTAAAGCCGCAGTCACACTACAACGAATTCGGATCGGATTCCGATCCGATTTTTGTGAGTTTTTATTAAAATATTCTCCATTTCGGGTCGGAAAGAACCCAAAATTTGCCAACCTGTGCAAATATATGATTTGCATCAGAGGTCTATGAAAATAAAATGTTTAACTAAAAAACAGCTTTTATCGGACACGCGTAGTCCGATAAAAGCTGTCCTGTCGATGTGACGTCACGAAATATTCGTATAAAAAAATTTCGTAGTTCCTGCGATAAAAATCATATAATTACACAGGTTTCAAATTTTGGGCTTCTTTTCCGACCTAAATGAGAGAGTTTAATAAAAACTTACAAATCGCTTAAGTCTACTATACGTGCGGCGAAATCCACGCCGTTCGTGCACGTGGGCTCAATGTTTTCATCCAAAATGACGTCAGTGTGATGTCAATGCATAAGGTCTATTCATTGGTCAGTTTCTAGGTATCTTCAAGAAACGCACTGTTATATGCGCGTTTATTTTCTCACGCGCTCACAACGGGAATGCAACTATCGCGTTTGTTTTTCGAGTACGCAGACGTGTGCGTCAAGTATGCCGGATACTAGAAAGGTATTATGCGCGTATATAATGCGTTGTTAAAGCGCAAGCACCGTAACCAAGGATGGAATTTTCTTTAATGCCTTCATATTTTCGAAAGCAGATGGCCGAAAGGCTAGGAACGGCTCGCATGTCAAATTGACACTTCCAAACTGATATTTGCGTCTCCATGAGGAGTCACGGAGCGTAACAGTGTAGGCATAGGAGTATGGAATCTATGTTTAGGCCCTATAATAGCCCTACCTTTGGGGTGTCCGTGGGTCATTCTTGAGTCCCTTTTATACACCTTACAAGGGTTTTGAATACATTAGGCCCTACTACATATGAAGTAAAGTATGGAAGTACCTTTGGCTTCCTCGCTATAGTTGCCCTGCGGCAGCCCTTAAATTGTGACCAACCGACAGCACTGGCTGTCGTGCCCCTTTCAGCAATATCCGAGCATGCTTTGTGTACACTTCATTACGGTTACCGTCTTGTTTTTCTAAAATCTGTTATTTCATTCTTCCTTTCACACTAATGATTCCACACTGGTCAAATCTGACTGTAACTTTACAGGGTAATTAAAACGATTACTGTGATTTTACGTTTCATGAGCATGTAAAACTATAGCTTCTTGCTGTAATTTAATCCACAAAATGTGGTTGTGACATGAGAACAGTCGCTAACTGTAAATTTACGTCAAAACAATAACGTTAATTTACTGTTTATTGAAATTACGGTAAATGAAGGTAATTTTACGACGCAGGCGCATGTGAAACGACGCTCCACTGTGAATTTACTAACGTAATGTCTGTAATTTTTAAAAAACGGTTCTAGGGTGTAATTTTACGCCAGAAATTCGACCGTTAATTTACGTTTTTTTTAACAGTGTATATGCGACGGATAATGTATCACAATACTTTATTCCATGATACTGTTACACCTCACCCCACCCCCTACAAAATTATGTGTCTTAAAACGTTATTTAGACGATTTTATTTTTTGGGTCAAAAACCATAGGGGGGCAAATGCCTGCCCTGCCCCCCCCTGTGGCGCCGCCCCTGGTCTCAACAACAGGTAAGTTACAACAATCAGAATTATTTCCGTCATAGTATGGTTTCAACATGTTAACATGTCACAAACACCATCAAACAAGGACACTGGTCACCTATTGTTGGCAGATGCTTACACCTACCCCCTAAGAGGCTTAATCCATAGTTGCAATAGAAGAAAAAGTATTTTGAAGTCGGGATTTCATGAATATTCATCCCAAACTCGAATTTAACTAGAAACAAGAGTTGCTTTGGGAAGGTAGGCAAATTCGGTATCAATAAAGACAGGTCTCTCGACTACATATGTAGCCGAGAGCCCTGTCTTTATTGATTCCTTTCCTATCGAATGCTAATTACATGAAATATGGAATCGGTTTCATCTCATAATGGGAAAATCTTCATAAAACTTTTACCAATTACAACCGAAAAAAAAACGCTTTGTGGAAGGGGGTAGGCTTACACGACTTGATAATATAGGCACGTGCGACAGCGTAAAGTGATCTGATTAGGAAATTTATAGTAAGATAGCATTAACAAAACGAAGCCAAATAAGAAAAAGAAAAAATGGGAACGCAGAGGAGTCGATAAAAGCTAGAAACAGGAAGATATGAAACAGAAAGTAACTGAAAACTCGACAGTTCCACAAAATACAGCAAAACGAGAAATGACCCCCCGAGGACTCGAACTCACCTCCTTGATGGTCGAAGTCGAGCGCCTTTTTTTTTTCTTTTATTGGTAGTCGAGCGCCTTACCAACTGGTCAACGACATGCTGCGAATGAGAAGCAATGTAATTAATAGAAGTACGACATCAAGCTGTGTGACATACAAGTGGAAGGGCCGTGTGTGTGTGGGGGGGGGGGTCTGGACAAACACCCCATCCTTTCACCCGCATCCTCAAGTATTAGTACCGTACTCCAAATTGCTGGAAACACGCCCAAATGATGCTGTTTCAATACGCTTGAATACATTTTCCCGTTAACGTTGTAGCATGAATAGCCCTGTAAATGTTCCATAGTTTTGCCCTATCAAAGACATCAATTGGGGGTCGGGGTTTTGGGCGGCGGGCAGTCAGAGGAAGCACAGGAAGCTGTGTTCTTCCCGGTCGCAGTATTTTTTCCAATTTTTTTCGGGGAAAACATGTAGTCACGATGGTATGTATGATAAAATGTGTACTCCTGCACCCTGGGGCTGCCGCCAAAAACATTGCGTGAAAACCCATTGGGGTCTTAATTAGCCCACCCCCCCCCCCCATATGGAACGACAGCCTGAAGCCACGACAAGAGCGACGGGTTTGCCTGAAAGGTTGTGTCGACGGCAAAATTTAAAAGGTGTTCGGCCCGCAATTTGGGTTTTCAGTCGTGAAATTGGAAAATTTCGGGGACTTATTATTAATTATTACAGGATCCATTTAAATCAAAATATTCAAGTAAAATCACAAGAGGGGGAATGGCTTTTGTGGGCTAACTTTTTCTTATTTTTACTCTATTTTCCCGGATCTAGACTGGAAACTTTATCCGACCTGCCGTGGGGGATCCTTCCATCGACAAGGGATCATGGTCTATAGCCCCATCTGGTGTCATCACTGTACCCCGACGACAACTAGTCTCCCGTGATCTTTCTGACCTTCCTTGGCACTCAAGAACACAAATCCTCCAACACAAAATGTCACGGCAAACGTCGGGCGCTGTAGAGTATCTTCCTCTACTTAACTTAAACATCTCAAAAGGCCTCGAACGGACCAAAATCTTTGCATGCACGAATCAATGGAAGAATGATTGTTTCGTATACGTACACAGCTTTTTTTTTTTTTTTTTTTATTCCTGACGGAAGTTTAAATAAATGCCAAAACCCTTTTTCCATGAATCTTAACCGTCATGATATGGTTAATTTGAATCTATAAGCCTCGTCGGCTGCTCTGTGCATTGGTAGCGGCCTTTAACCAGATGAAACGGTTTTGCATTCAGGCGGACGAATCAAGGGAGGGAAGGTGTTTCGGGCGGGCGGGAACCCCGGGTTGAAGATACTTGACTACACTCTTCCATATGACGCTATACTCGGCATTTGTCAAACTTGAAGTTACCCCTCCCCCTCAGTACCAAAGTTCCTGTGTACGCGGCTTGTAACGAGGCTGTTTTTGACGGGAATCCGAAACCATTCTTGTATTATTACTCTTAAACACTTCCACAAGTTGGTTGGTTTTCGTAGCCTCTGGTCCCTTGAAGAAGTTTTCAACGGGGCTCAAACTACCCCTCATATGAAAGGCTCACGAGTACGCCCTTCACAATGATATATGAAATTTATGTGCCATGACCGTTGATGATTTTGAGCTAGAGGAGCTTGTATAATTGGGGTGCATGATGTTTTTCTTTTTAAATTTACTTTCATTCAAAATGTCATTTTACATCGCGAAAGGATAACTGCAAAAAAGGTGCCTTGAAATACCTTCAACTTTCTTCATTTTTGCCTGATGAGTACTTCAACTCCTTTACTATCGCATACACATTACAAAGTTGAACACATCAGTTCAGGCAAACCAAATAGTCTATACGTCCCCCTCCCCCAAATTTTTTTGTCCAAGGTGTTAAATTCGTAAGGGGTAATATACTCCACGGGGATTCCCCTTGATATGCGTGGCGTGAGACTTTGGTCAAGTTTTTAAGGGAATGCGCTGTGCTTTCCTTGACAAACACCATCAAAACAAGGACAATAGGTCACCTATTGTTGGCAGATGCTTACACCTACCCCCTAAGAGGCTTAATCCATAGTTGCAACAGAAGAAAAGTATTTTGAAGTCGGGATTTCCCATGATATATTCATCCCAAACTCGAATTTTAACTAGAAACAAGAGTTGCTTTGGGAAGGTAGGCAAATTTCCGGTATCAATAAAGACAGGTCTATAGGCCTCCATTACGTAGCCGAGAGCCCTGTCTTTTATTGATACCTTCCTATCGAATGCTAGTTACATTGAACATATGGAATCGGGTTTCATCTCATAATGGGAAACATCTTCATAACACTTTCACCAATTGCAACCGGGAAAAAAGACGCTTTGTGGAAGGGGGTAGGGCTTACACGACTTGATAATATAGAGCACGTGCGACAGCGTAAAGTGATCTGATTAGGAAATTTATAGTAAGCTAGCAGTAACCAAAACGAAGCCAAAATAAGAAAAACGAAAAAATGGTGAACGCAGGAGGAGTCGAGAAAAGCTAGAAACAGGAAGATATGAAAACAGAAAGTAACTGAAAACTCGACAGTTTCCACAAAATACAAGCCAAAACGAGAAATGTGACTCCCCGAGGACTCGAACTCAACCTCCTTGATGGTCGAAGCCAGAGCGGCCACTTTTTTTTTCTTCTATTGGTAGTCTGCAGCGCCTCTTACCATAATGGTCACCGACACTGCTGCGATATGAGAAGCAATGTAATTAATAGAATGTACGACATCAAGCTGTGTGACATACAAGTGGAAGGGGTGTGGGGGGGGGGGTGGTCAAAACCCCATCCTTTTCATCCGCATCCTCAAGTAAATTAGTACCGTACTCCAAATTGCGTGGAAACACGCCCAAATGATGCTGTTTTCAATATGCTTGAATACATTTTCCCGTTAAACGTGTATAGCATGAATAGTCTGTAAATGTTCCATAGTTTGGCCACTATAAATGACATCAATGGGGGTTAGGTTTGGGGCGGGAGGAAGTCAGAGGAAGCACAGGACAGCTGTGGTGCCTTCCCAGGTCACAGTATTTTTCCAATTTCTTCGGAAAACTTGTAGTCACGATAGTAGGTACGATAAAATGTGTAATCCCGACCCTGGGGCTGCGCCAAAACTTGCGTGAAACTCATTGGGTCTAATTAGCCCCCTCATCCCCCCCCTATGTGGAACTGCCAGCCTGTGAAGCCCCAGACAATGGAGCGAAGGGTTGCCGGACGGAAGGTTCTTGATCGACGGCAAAAATTTTAAAAATTTACCGGCCCCCCCGCCCCAGTTTGGGTTTTCAGTCGTGAAATTGGAAAATTTCGGGGACTTATGTAATTATTACAGGATCCATTTAAATCAAAATATCAAGTAAATCACAAAGGGGAATGGCTTTTGTGGGCTACTTTTCTTATTTTATCTATTCCCGACTAGACTGGAAACTTTATCCGACCGCCGTGGGGGACCAACGTGGGGGATATTTACGCGGACGATACGCAAGTTTATATCTCAGTGTGTCCAACATCTGCGGACGGCGTACAACACTCTGTTGCTAAACTTGAGGAGTGTGTGTCTAACATTCAACTGTGGATGTCAAAGAACTTCCTGAAACTCAACCGCAGGAAAAAAGAAGTTATGGTGCTGGGTTTTCTGGCTACAGAGCTCAACTGGCGAAGTTCAGTTTATTGCCCTCAGCTGTCTGTTGCGGGTTTTAGACCTTCCTGCTGTAACCACCTGTGTTAAAAACCTTGGAGTCATGTTTCGATCCCGGAATGACATGCGTCCACAAGTTACGAATGTTGTTAGATCCGAACTAATTTACCATCTCACCAACATCAGTCGTGCTCGCAAAAATGCTCACTACCCGAGGCCAACCAAGCCACGCTGTGCATACCCTTGTCACAATCTCGGCTGTACTACTGCAACAGTCTTCTGATTGGTGTTAGTAGAACCCTTCCATCACCAGTCTCTCAAAATGTCCAAACGAACATCGGCTCGCAATATAGTCAAGCGGGCAAAATATGAATTCTATCACCACAGTAATAAATTGATCTTCACTGGCTCCCCATACCACAGGGTATCCAATTCAAAGCTTCTCCTCCCTTGTGTATAAAGCGCTCCATCAACAATCCCCATCGTATAGTATCGGATTACTGCAGCTTCAACCTCCTCGCAGACAGCTGAGATCTTCATCATCTGCATTTCAGCATTCTGGAACCCAGGATCCGCAGTGTATTCTTTTGCTGATCGCTCATTTTCTTGTTTTGGACCAAAAAGGAGAGAATGGAACTCTCTTCCTGCCTATATCAAAACTGCCAGACAGTTGCGCCTTCCAAGGAACTTCTCAAACGCCATCTCTTCCACCAAGCATATTAATAATTTAATTCTGTTACCGTCACAGCGGACCTTGAACAATCTTGATGGTTTTTTTGGCGCTTTTAATAAATTTCCACAATAACTAATCATCATCATCATCATCATCATCATCATCATCATCACATATCATCATCAGCATCATACTTCATCATCATCATCCTCATCATCATCATCATCATCATCATCATCATCATCATCATCATCATCATCATCATCATCATCCTCATCATCATCATCCATCATCATCTCATCATCATCATCATTCATCCATCATCATCATCATCATTCATCACATCATTAACATCATCATCATCATCAATCATCATCTCATCATCATCATCAATCATCCATCATCATCATCAACATCATCATCATCAACATCATCATCACATATCATCATCATCACATCATCATTATTATTATTATTATATTATAATTTTATTATTATTAGTATTATTATTATTATTATTATTTATTCCACCCCCCCCCCCCCCCACCCCCCCCCCCCCCCACCCCCCCCCCCCCCCACCCCCCCCCCCCCCCACCCCCCCCCCCCCCCACCCCCCCCCCCCCCCACCCCCCCCCCCCCCCACCCCCCCCCCCCCCCACCCCCCCCCCCCCCCACCCCCCCCCCCCCCCACCCCCCCCCCCCCCCACCCCCCCCCCCCCCCACCCCCCCCCCCCCCCACCCCCCCCCCCCCCCACCCCCCCCCCCCCCCACCCCCCCCCCCCCCCACCCCCCCCCCCCCCCACCCCCCCCCCCCCCCACCCCCCCCCCCCCCCACCCCCCCCCCCCCCCACCCCCCCCCCCCCCCACCCCCCCCCCCCCCCACCCCCCCCCCCCCCCACCCCCCCCCCCCCCCACCCCCCCCCCCCCCCACCCCCCCCCCCCCCCACCCCCCCCCCCCCCCACCCCCCCCCCCCCCCACCCCCCCCCCCCCCCACCCCCCCCCCCCCCCACCCCCCCCCCCCCCCAATCGGCCTTGGCTTCAGTGCCAAAACTTCTGCAAAGGTAGGTTTTGAAAAAAACTATTCCACAAAGAAGGGGGACCCCATTCAAAAGGTACTTATGTGTTACAATTCTGTTTGAGGAGATGTTATTGCCGTAGTGGCAAGAGGAATTTCCTTGAATGGGACATTCTCAGACGTTTCCCCCATCGTACGTGGCTGGAAAAAAGTGGGGGATGTTTTGGGAACAAAATATGTATGAGGAAAAAAAGGTATCAAATTCCAATGCCAAAATTAAATAAAAAAAAAGTGAAACTGGTTCTCGTAACATTCACATAATGTTGAGTGAATGGGCAATTCAAATTTCAGGGGGTCTTGTTATTAATTGGTTAATTCATTAGTCAAAAAGGGACCTTGATAACAGTGTTCCAAGGCCTTACTCCCCTTGGGGAATCTGTATTTAGTTTTTCTTTTAAATTAAAAAAAAAAAACAAAGGGTACAAAGTTTTAAAAATACCTTAAAAAAAAAAAAACTGTTGGGGATTTTTTACAGGGACAGATTAACACAAAACACCCCCAGGACTGGGTGCAGTCTGGTCCTAAGTTGTTAACCTATACAAAGGTCAGTAGGGGGATTGTAAAATCCATTAAAAGCAGTTGTAGGGACCCAACATGGGCAGATTTACAATAAAAAATGTTTTCATTGCCAGGTGGGATTTTACTACTTTCCTGGTGTTGAGTAAGTGTCCCATGGTCTTTTCATCCATTACTGTGAATTATTGTTGGGGGGGACATTAATTGTTTGAAAGGGCAAATATAGGGGATCTCTGAAATTTAATTTTTTAAAACCTTGTTAGAAAAAATAAGCATCATCTCACTCCCCCCCCCCCAGCTTCCCTTCCACCAACAAAAAACTGTTTTAGCCCCTTTGGTGCCAATTTTTTATCATAAAACTAAAGGTTGGAATTCAGGGCTTTTGGAATCACTCTCAATTGTTCAGAAAAAAAAACTGAAAAGTGGTACTTCCTCTTAATTGTTTACTGCAAAACCTCCTTGGGAACCCTAAAAGGGAACAAAACCAAACAGGTCATTCCTCTTCCTCAACCAGGAAGTAACGGTGGGGGGGGGGGGACTTCAAAGGGGGGGACAAGGGACCCCCATAACCCGCTTCTGAAAAGGGTTAGCATTTTCTGTGGGTTTGTCCTTGTATATAATGTAGGGGGGTGACAGAAGGGGATGTTACAACTTTCGGTCTTTACAATAACTACGGATTTTTGACAAAACTTACTTTCATTTTACAGCAAAAATAAAGCTTAAAAAACTGGTGGTTCTTGATTTTTATAAATTTCTGCATTGTCAAGGGAATGTTTTCATTTAAAAAAACCACAGGAAGATCCAGTTTTATGGTGGATTATTTTCTTTCCACTGTGTAAATTATGTAGGAGTCCTTCCCCATATAACGAGAAACACAAAAAAAAAAGGTTGGAACCAAGCTTTTTAAAGTCTAGGTGATTTATTTCCACATCTATCAACTTAAATTGTTGTTTTTCGGGGGACGTAAAAAAAACAAGGATGTTCAAACCAAATTTTACCCCTTAAAAGTTCAAAAAGTTCTTGCCATATTTAATGTTTCTATTAAGGTGGAGTTAACATTCCTGTTTGGAAGGACAAACAAATTCACAACCACAGTTATTTTCTTACAGTTATTATTAAGAAAAAGTTAAGGGGGGGGGGGGGGGGGGGGGGGGGGGCCCACACAAAGTTTTACAAAAAATTCTAAATTTAACTTGTAAATTATGAAAGGGGGAATGGTTTCCCATACTTGGCTTTGTAAAAACCCACTAGTTGTAGGTTCCCCGAAGGAAATACTTACACCACATACAAGTTTTTATTGTTTAAAAACAAAAAAAACTGGTGTTCTGTTAATTTCCGGGAAAGGAGTTTATTCCGGAAAAAAATTCTTGGGCCCAGTTTTCTTCGCAACAATCCTGAACAAAAAACTATAAGCTTTTTTTCTGATTTCAGTTTTGAACAGCATTAAATTGGAAAGCCAAACATAAATGCGTGGTCTGGATCATTTACTTGTTTCGGAACGTAAAACAAACCACCACGTTGGGTCAAACAATTTTTTCTTTTTTAAAATGGCCGAATTTGTTCATTTAGGAAAGCAAAAAACAATATTCCCTATAGGAAAGTGCAACCAAACCTTGGTGCGAGCGCGGAAAAACAAAATTGTTTTACAGATTTTTCCAGAGTCAATGTTTACAAAGGTCCAAGGTAATACCTGGTTTTCAAACAAACTTTATTCTTTTATTCTGATTCTTTATGTTCAAATAGCTGCACCCCCCCTAAAATAAAAAAAAATCCCTGCAGCCGTTCAGGGTTCATAGTGCAACAAATAGC
The DNA here is from genome assembly GCA_029531755.1 of Holothuria leucospilota. Lineage (NCBI taxonomy): Eukaryota > Metazoa > Echinodermata > Holothuroidea > Aspidochirotida > Holothuriidae > Holothuria > Holothuria leucospilota. The sequence goes on from CM055970.1 coordinate 30,472,469, forward strand.
AACTGATTACTGGTTTATAGACATAATTAAATGAAAATTCTGGTCAAGTGGACAAAACTTTTAACCCCACCCAACATCAAAATGCCCTTTTGCCACTTTGCTGTATTTGACAACAGTACTGTATGGGCCGATAAGTTTGTCCTCTAGGGTGCAGAGAGGCATAACCCAGTACCTGAGGAAAATTTCATGCCCCAGGTTATAAAATTAATGTTTTGCAGTGACAGGTAAGACCCAAAAGAGCCCTGACCTTTTTCAGTTGTTGGTGTAAATGCGACTAAGTCCTACAAGGATTAAAAACCCAATGTTTTTAATTAGGGGGGGGGGGGAACGCAGCCTCCCAGGGAAATTCATAACCCAGTATACGCCCAAAAAATGGTAACCATATTTCATTCACTGAACTATAACCACACAAACTCTCCCTAAACAATTGTTTTTGTGTCAGCAAAGTTAAATTGTTTTGAAAACATCAAGAAAATAAAACCTAATTGGGGGACACCTATGTTTCCAGGGAAGTAGCCATTTACAGCTTCAGTATTTTTGAAGTTACATGTATATTAAATCCAACTCAACATAGTGTTGGTGAATGGTAAAGCTTTCAACTTGAAGTTTCATGTAATATTACAGAGGGGGAAGGTTTCATGTAACAAAACCCAGGCTTAGTATTAAAAATTTTTGCATTTCTTTTTTATTTTTTTATTGTTGTATGTTGTGTTTCTTTAATTATTTTTGTTTTTTGGAATATAAATGGGGGCAAAGGGAACCAACATTTCATTTTTAAGTGAATCTTAACTTTATCAAAGGTTCTTGCTTTAAAAATTATGCTATTTCCATGATTTTCATTTACCACTCTTTATCTATCTAAGGGGATGCAAGGCATATGGTTACTGGCCTGTTAGCACAACTTGTGGCAGGAGTTAAAAAAATCCATTCTTAGAAAAAAAAAAATAATGATTATAGTATAGTTAAAATGAAAATTCTCCTTGAAGGGAAATATGTTAAATGATGGCGCCAAAGGGCTTCATAGCTTAAGTTTTTAACAGAATGGAAGGGCCTATAAGGGCTACTGTACCCCGAAAATCAGCAATTAAAACAGAGCAAAATAATTTGTACTGTGAATTCATTTTTAGGGGCCAAAGGGTCACACTTGGGTCTTGTGGCCTAACCTTATACCTGGCACTACCCCATGGTCTACATTCATTATAAAAACATTCAAATTTTTTTTTCTGCCAGGGGCAGAAGGGTTTTGGTAATATTTAACCATTATCTTTAGTAAAAACAAGGAAAATCTTAGAAAGTAAAAATTTATAGTTTAGCTGCTTGTAAACTTTGCTAAAATTCTTGCTAGTGTGATGGGGGAAGAAAAAATGGGCAATTTAGCAAGTTTACTGTATGGGCCCATAAAAACTGATGGTAGGGACTTATCCCAAAGGGCCATTTCCGGGCCAAAGTTTCTTGTTAATTTATTTTCCTACGAGTATGTCTGGGGAAAGATGTCAATATATATATATATATAGGTATTATATATATATATATATATATATATAGATATATATATATATATATATAGATATATAGATATATATAGATATTAATATATATTATATTATATTTGCTAATTTTGGGATTAAGGGGAATATCGTATGAAAAAACCGCCTATAAGGAAAATCGTCCTATAAGGGGAAAAAATCAGGTCGACTTAACGAAACTACCACGCGTTTTCTATAGGAATACGTAAACGGAATGGGTAATGGCCTTTTCACTACATAATCTATATGCATTACTTCAATTGTTGACCATTTAACGTACACGTATCTGTTGAACACGTACATTGGTGGGCCATTGGAAATGCGTTGATGTATATCTGTTTTTCAAAGATTCTACCAAATGGCGAAATATAATCTTATGTATTTTAATTTATTGGTTTTTTTTCGCCTTTTCGAAAGGGCGTCTAGCGCCCTCTAAAATTTTTCCCCCTACCGTGGTTTTAGCGTTTCATATATGATATATATAATATATATATATATATTATATATCTATTTCCACTAATTTGGCACTTAGTGGGAAAGTTTGTTGTTGAGGGAGGTGAAAAGTTCGACCTAATGGGAAAAAAAAAATTTTCCGTGTGAGATATAAGTTTCGCCTTAACCGTTTTCCCACACACTTTTTCTATAGGAAATACGTAAACCTTACAAAGGCGCCCTCTTTAGATTTACAAACTAGAATGCCATTACTTTTCCAAAGTTTGTCAAATTTACGGACCCAACTAGCTGTTCACCACGAACGGATGGCTGGCCATTGAAATAACGTTAATTATGATGTTTAGACCGTTAAGAGCGAATTTATTATTTTATGGTATTTTATTATCGTTTTTTCGCCCTATGTACAAGCGAGATATAACAATTTTCCCCTTAAGTGGGAATTAGCGTTGATATAGTATATATATATATACTATATATATATATAGATATAGATATATATATATCTATCTATAGATATATATATTATATATATATAATATATATATATATATAT